>JAOXNO010000070.1:22010932-22036755 GCA_028565335.1 Limnodromus scolopaceus | reverse complement strand
AGAGGGGCGGGCGCTGGGGACAACTGGTGGCTGGTCGCCCCCGGGCCACCGGCAGCCCTTGCCGGGGCGGGGGAGGGGGGGGGAGGGGGGCACACCGGCAGTCCCCGCTCCTCCGCCGCCGGTGCGGCCCCGTTGCTCGCAGAGGACGGACTAGAGGAGCGTTGCCGGTCAGTGCCCACCCCTGCCTGAGCCGGCTGAGGGAGGATGCCAGGCTACCCTGGAGACCTCAGGGTGGTCCCTTCTACAGCAGCTACCTCTGCAAAGCCTTCTGCTCCTCTTTATTCACTGCCTTCCCCCCCCTCCCCCAAGCACATGAGAGGAAAAGGGCTGCAAGGAGGGCAGGGGGGGGACACACACAACACTTCTGAGGACTGATTTGGGACCTGGTGATCCCAAAGGGCCTCCTCGGAGGCTGGGCACATGCTGAGCTGGTGGCATCTCATTGAGGACGAAGTGCGTGGCTTTCTAAGCGCTGCCCACTGCTTCACCCCCTTCCATAATGGACACTGATTTATCGAGCAGCATTAGCCGGTTTGCCCAGCGCTGGCTCTTCCAGCGGAGGCTGATTTCTCTGGCAGTAATGGACACAAACCTTGCTGCTAATGTGCATTTCCCCCTCTTGCTTCCTCTCGGCAGGGCTCTCCTGGGGTGCTTCCCGCTCTGTCCTGCTTCTACCCAGCTGCTGTCCCCCCAGCGTGGCTACTTGTGGCCCAGGGCAGGCCCAAGGCAGCCACACCAGGGCCCTCCAGATTGGCACGGGCTGGGGCGGGAGGCTCTATGGGAGTCCCTTCGCTGGGTCCCATGAGCCTTCCCTTGGATGGCTCTTTCAGCCGGTGGGAGCTTTTGAGGAAGACGATGGCTTGGCCTTCCTCCACCAGCCACTTAACCAAGCCCAAGGGTGGAGATTCCCATGCAGAGCGTCCCTCTGGGCAGGCCACCCTTCCTCCCTTCTGCAGAAGCAGAGCTGCGTACTCGCCCCAGGCCTCTCCTGTGCCATGATGTCCCCCCCGGGACACCCGTGCGTGCCCACCAGGAGGCATGGGAGCCCAGCGCCTGTCCCGAGCTCCTGTCCCTCCAGTGGGCTACCAGCAAACCCAGGGCGATGCAAGCCCCGTTCCGTGCTCGGAGACTGCTGCCTCCCCGCAGCCTGCAGCGGAGCTCCTTATCCTCCTGCTCGGCACACGCAAGCTCCCGAGCGGAGCGGGAATAAACAAAGGGTAGGCACGGCGAGCTGGCCAGCTGAGGGCTGAATCACTCCTCCCCGCTCCCACTCGGAGCTCCTGCCCACTCCGAGGATGCCGCCTCTCCTCCCGTGGGCACAGAGCCCGGCTGGGATGGAAGGGTGGGTGCCCATCAGGCACGGGCTTGGGGAAAGGATCCTCCTGGCGAGAAAGACGGGGGGGGGGGTGTGAGGGCGCCTGTGCATGCGCCCTCTGCTCCTGACTTCAAGGAAATTCAGCCTGGCCCCCTCTCAGTGGTCCTCAGACCTTTACTCAGCGCAGATCGATGCCTCTTATTATTATGGCTATTTCAGCGATGCCATCGATGTTAATAGCACTTCACAAACACAGACGAAGCTGGCAACCTGAATGCGGCCAGAAAAAAACCAAACAGAGGACAAAAGACAGGCTAAGAGCTCTGAATGCTGTTAATGCTTCCCCCTCCCCTGTCCGTCCGCCAGGGTTAAAGCCTCACTAGAGTCCGGGGCACCATGCATCCAATAATAACACTCCGGAATAATTCCTGGCATTGTCTGGTGTGAGCCGGGGGGTGTGTGTGGGGGAATTTCACCTCAGCCCTTCCACAAAGATACAGCAAATGCACCATGCGAGCGGCGCTGGTGGCTGTGTGAAAGCGATGCTATACGCTGCCGGGAAGCAGGGGGCCTTCCAAGACCATCTTTCCCACCTCGGCTCCAACAGCCGTCCCCACCCCGGCGGTGCGGCGAGCGGCAGAGGACAGGGGACTTGGCATGCAAGAAGCAGAGATGAGCTTTTTGGGCTAAGGCAGCATCCTGTGCGAAACCTGCCTCTTCTGTAACCTCCGCATTTGATTTCTGAGCTGGGCAGGCGGAGGGAGCGGCGCAGCAGGAGAGGGGAGGGCACCACGGGTGCCCCAGTGAAAAGAAAGCATCAATTAATGCCCACTCATCTAGCTGGGCGCAGGAACACCAACACCATGACACCAGAGCTTATGAGGAGCTGTTACGCCTGATCTCCCCAAGATCTGCTACAGCCCTCAAGGAGCAGAGCTGCCACTGGGCTTCTCCCTTCCTTCAAAAACTCTCACGCCACCTCTTGGGTGACACTTTCTTACCCTAACAGCCCCAAGGACGCCTTGGACAAAGGCAGGTCCCAGCAGCAATAAAATCCCTTGATTTCTGCAGGAGGAACTGCACTGGTCCCCGCACAGTCTCATGTTTCTGCATTTACCGATCTGTCCTTTGTGCCCCTCTTGCCCCGAAATGTTGCCATCGTTCAGCCCCAGTGCAGCAGCGAGCTCCCGGGACTGGATGGAGCCACCAGGACAGCTGCCCAGGAGCAAGGGCAGGGAGTAGTGGGCAGCACAGCTCACCCCGCACAGCACCAGAGGCCCAGATCTACCTGGGACTGTCAGGTTGCCCCCAGCTCTTCACGGGCCACTACCGGCCAGCATCTTGTCACCACAAACGACTGCTGAGAGCATCCCGCACGCAGACGGCAACGCAGCCCACCCTTAACACGTCCCACTCAAAGAGGAGCAGCGATGCAGCTCACAGGGGCTGAGTTTGTAATGTTACCTGGGAGAAGGGCACCAACGGGACATGAGGACAAAGAACAGGATAACTGGGTGCTACCGTTCCTGCCAAGGGGCTGCTTTTGTAGAGGGACATTCAGAGTTAAGGTAAAGGTGAGCTTACTGTTAAGGCTCCCAAGGTGTTGTAGCATGGGTGACAGAGCGCTGAGGGGGACACGCAGCCAGAAGCACCCCCCCAAACCTCACTGGAAGTACTGCCCTCTCCTGTCCCCCCTAACAGCCTGTATCTATTTGCAGCTGCCAGTTTTGCAGCAGACGTGCTTTTTTTTTTTTTCCCTCTCCCATCACCTTTACTGGCCTCTCCCATGCTGTGAAGACCAACTCCAGCTGTTGTGGGAGGCCACAAAGACCCACTCAACTGGGTCAACCTCCTTCTTGCAGCATGGAGTGACTCAAAACGAGGAGCGTCTTGTCCCTCCAGGTGTGACTATCCCATCCTGACCTACGTGAAGCCCCACGCTGCAGAGGACACCACAGAGAGCAGCTCTGCTCACAAGCCCTCATTGAACATTTCCCTCTTTAAAACCTGCAGGGAGCAGCAAGAACATTTGGGTGTCCATCTGCGGGGGCTCATCCCTCAGACAGATGCTCCAGCTCTTTGCCACTGCCATCCTCAGATGATAACGGGCTGTGGCAGATGGTCCCCTTCTGTTGGCAGGAGGCAGGAGTTTATCCCCGCTCGGAGCTCCCTCCTGGAGAGGCGGCACCTGCACACCCCACAAGGGACCGAGCCTCCCGCCCGGGCAGCGGGGAGGGGACCTGCCCCTCAACGGGGCTTGCTGGGACGTGCTCTGCTCTTCCCCAGCAACATCTCTCTTGGTTTCAGCACACGTGTCCAGGAATCCCACAAAAGGTTCAGAAAGGGCTGAGCTGGCAGGAGGGAGACGGATTTTAATTACTCCCATTATTATTATAGTTCCTTTTCTTTCAGATTTTCACACTTCTGTCGTAACAAGCTGAGCTGAGAAAATACGTGCAAATGCCAGGCTGAGATAAGATGTACCACACCTTGAAGTACTGCCAGCACCAGCTCTGGGAACGCCAGATCGGCTGCCTGCCCCTCCAGCCTCCTCCCTTTGCCAGCAAGGACCGAGGGAGGGTCCGTGCCCGCTCTGCCCCTGCGCACCCGGACAGGAGGGTGCCTTACGCTTCCCCTGGGCTTGGCCGCCAACTGGCTCCTTGATGCTGCCCCTGGAGAAGGCAGCCATAACCTCCTGGCTGCTCCTGGCCCCAGATGGCTTGTGTTTGCCTTGCACAACACAGGCACGCGGAGCTCCTCTGCCCATCTCGGGGCTGCAGCAGGACCTGTTCCCCAGGAGGGCTGAGCGCTCCAGTCCCTGCGGATGCAGTCGGGGGAGAAACGTGCTCTCAGATGGCGTGTGCTTTCTTCCTCGGAGGTGGTGACATTTCAGGGTGTGTGTGTGTGTGGGGGGAGTGGGACGAAGGGGCAAGGCAGGATATTCCTGCTCCCCCATCCCCGCGGCCATCTGGATGTGTACTGATGCCTCCTCACAGCAGGCTGAGTCAGTCCAGTGGCTTCTCATTATCAGCTGGAGGGAGTCCAAATCCTGCATTGTACGGCTGCTGCTGAGTGAGATTGAGGATCGTTATCAAGTATTATCATAATGGTTTCTCCCTGTACTGTCTTGTACTGCTCCTTGCCCTGGTCAGCTGATTGATTTGGAGCAGAAGGAGGCAACGTACCAAAAATCCTTCGACCACCAGTGGCCCACTCTTGGGACAGCTGAGGCAGGAGCCATACAACGTCACCATTGACGTGGGCTCGGGCTGTGCAGGCCGTTGAGGGTGATCCCACCACCGTCCCCATGCGCAGCCTCCCTTGCTCTCACTTGCCATTCTGGCAGCAGACATGTGGCCGAGCCCACCTCCAGGCATCTCTGTTCAACGGAAAGCGAGGTGAGAGGTAGGAGACGCCGTGCTCGTGCCTTGCCCATCTCAAACCATGACATGACCTCCGTGATGCTCCAGAGAACAGGTAGGAAGAGGGAAAAAAGCCTTCCTGTAGCCCCCCTGAGGCGGGTGCTGCTGAAGGGGAGATGAGCTGCTGGTGCACAGGAGCTGCCCCAGCTCAGCTCACCCAGGTCTCTGCGTGGGCCTGGCCACCACTCCATCCTGTTTGGGCTCAGGGTGCAGAAATTAGGCCTTGCTATGAAATGCTCTGTCACGGAGAGAGGCCACATGTCCTGATGTCAGCCTGACTCAAGTGCCTGATAGCTTGACTGCTCTGTCAAGCAGCCCAAATGTGCTGCATGAAGGGCTGCAGGAAAAGACTCCATTAAATTCTTAAGCTCATTGACACATATACAGAAGGTATTAATAATATCAAGCATCTCAGTGTCTATTGTAGCCCACATCCAGGAGATGAAAGATAATTTCTGGGACAAGGAAGTTATGACAGTGACAGCTTTTTAACAGCTTGGCGTAAGAATAGGAGCCGCACAATGGGACAAAGAGTAATGATTAAAGATCTTTGCACAAAGGAGAGAGGGCCTGGAGACCGCGGTGAGCGTGGAGGACATGAGAGTCGTGTCAAATGCCCACGCAGAAAAAGAAAAGGCTGTGTTGGACAAGGAGGACGGGAAGGTGGTGTGGGAGATGTCCCACTGGGGCTGACTCACAAAAGCTTGACAACTAATGGGAAGGGGTCAGGGTGCCTGGCAGGGATGAAATGGGCTCCTCACCTTAATGTTTAAAAGAGGTTTGGTCCCTGGCTGCTGTGCCAGGCAGAGATGGGCATGCCTCAGCTGGGGCTGCAGCCAGGCTGGCAAAAGGCTGGGGAGCAGGGGATGGAGCTGAGCTCTGCTGGAGGCTGTGCAGGGACTGGGGAGCAAAGACATCGGCTGGAGAAGGGGAGTCTGGCACGGGACAGGGTGAGGTGGAAGCTCTGCTCCCCAAAGGCCAGAGCCGGAGAAGTGGAGGCAGCGGACCCAGCACCCAGACACCCTTGGAAGTGTAATTATGACTAATAACCTTCGTGTTTCTTTGCACACATACACGCTCCCCTAATGTACACTGCACATGTAAACAGCTGCCTAGTGACATTTGCACGCCCAATTACATCTGCATATCATTGATTTACATGCACAGTTGGAGAGCAATTAAAACACTGGAGCCTGCTTTGCACTTTCCCACGGCCACCTCCATGAACCCACACCGAGGAGGAAAAGCAGCTCGTGACAGGGCCAAATTCTGGCCCGGTTCCCTACGGCTCATGCCTTTTGATCCCCCCCGCCTCCCCAGCGGTGTGCGGGTAGAGCCCCGGGCTCGGTGCGTGCCGAGTGGGGTGGGCTCACGTCGGTGCCCTCTCCTGCAACGCCTTCATCTACAGCGACCCCAAACCCCAGCTGTAACGTTTGCTGTTTGCTCAGCTCCTGTCATAAGTGACTGGCGCCTTTCCAAAAAGGATTAAAAGCAGGGAGTGAGAAACATAAAAGCTCGTGTAATTATGTGCAAAAAGCCCCTTAATAATTTATAGAGGGAGAGGGTAAATATCTTCGTGTGTTATTCAAGTGTAGCTCATTGTCCCGTTTGGCTAATACCCAGAGTGCACGCATCACAGGCTTTATCCGGGAGGCTGTTTTGCCTTTAATACCTTTCATAAATTATTGAATTTATAAAGAGGAAAGCAGGTGTCATGTTGCTCCTATAAACAGCTCGTTAGTTAAAACTAACGAAGGTGGGGAGCAAGAGTTTCCTCTCACCTTCTCTGTCTCCCCTCTTGCTGCCTCTGCTCTCATCTGCGATGCGGTGCAGACCCTGGGCTGGGGCAGAGCAGTGGCATTTGCCTAAAAAAACCAAAGCGCCAGGGCAAATCAGAAGCCTGGCTACAGAGAAATGGCCTGTGGCAACCCTGCCCCCCTGTTTTCTGAGACCTGCTTGTGCCATCAGTGGAGGCTGGGGAGGCGGCAAGGATGGAAGGGCAGAGAGGATCGCCAGCTCCATCCCCATCTCGCCAGCTGCAGTGTCACCACCTTCATGTCACCTGCGGTCCTCTGCTTGGACACAGCGATGGGGCATTAGCTCCTGTGGGTACCCGAGGATGCTCTGGCCGCTTTGCTCCCAGGGGGAGGGCAAACACGAAAGGCAGACCCCAAGGGCAGGACAGGGCAGGAGGCAGAGGTCCCTGTGGCAGGAGGGCTGAGCACAGATGTGTCCCTCTGCCTGGGGGGTCCTCTCACTGCAACGGCCACATCTGTCCTGTTTCCAGCAGACCAGGCCAGGCCATGAAGTCTGAGGGCTGCTCCTGAGCACGGGGGATGTGGTTTCAGGCTGGCTGGGGGAAGCACAGCATCTCCCTGATTTTTTGCTGAGCCAGGCAGGGTGTTAGAAGGCCGCCTCTAAAAACAGCCGACGTGTGACTGAGTCAGGCAGCACGTGTCTGCGCGCGGGAGTCAGCCAGAGCACCCGTGCACAGGGAAACCAGCGTGCACGCACGCTCACGCAGCCTTCACCAGCCGGCCGGGCCCCCCCAACACCCAGGCTGTGCCCCCCACCCCTGCACCACGGGCCGGGGCGTAGTGAACGCATGCCGCCGAGGCAGAGCAAGCCCGCGCTCGGGGAGCAGCTGGTTCGGAGGCTCCACTTTCACACCCATGAGAGAGTCACCGAAGAGATGAACCCACACACGCACCTTCTCCAAAAATAATGCATATGCATTGAAAAACAGATACAGAAAGGGGAGCCATCAAAAGTATTTTAAACTGAGTTTAGAGCAGCCAGCGACAAAGCAGGGTGAGTTATGCTGCAATGCAAAGGACCCACATGGAAAACGTTGCTGTAGGGGAGCCGGCAACGCTGGTATCCTGACGGCCACGGCACGGCACGGCACAGAGATGAGGATGCACGGAGCAACCAGAGCCACCGCTGCCAGCAGCAAGGCGCATCTGAGCCACAGGATGAACGGCGGACCCTGAAGAAGACCCGACAGGGCCTCACGGGCATAGGAAGAGGGAACTGAAACTATTGATAATCAATTAACTCCTTCAATTACAGAAGCCTAATGAGGTAGCGCAAAGTCAGCTCTAATGAACAACAGTTTAATAGAGGCGGTTCCTCAGGGCACGAGTTTTTGACTCAATCTTTACAAGGTAGGAAACACCGCAAAAGTATCAAGCAATTAGTGTCACTTAATGAATACCCTCTCTCTGCAGAGCTGAGGGTTCATGGAGAGCAGGTGGCTGGTACGGCATGGGGTGTCCCTGACCCCCGGGAGATGTCCTGCCCTGTGCCTGGTCAGTCCCCAGCGTGATGGCCCACCAGCACCAGCATGGCCCAGCAGGCAGCTCTGCCACCGCGGCTTTGCTGGCAGCGTGGAGCTCGTTTATCCCGGCAGAACACGCAGATTCCGGGGATGCTGCTGGATGCATTAGTTGCCATAAGATGAAGCGAATGTCACAGGGCCCAGCTCTCCCCTAAAGGCAGCTATTTTTTCGTGGTTTTTTTTTTTTTTTTGGTGATGACAGCATAAGTGACAAAACAAATGTCACTGCCCGCTGGCCCCGATGCCTCCCTGGAAACCTGCCAGCTTCTGCGGAACGCTGGGGGAAGAAGCAGGGGGGTGACGGAGGAGGGATGCTGCTCCCCCCGGGAAAGCGCTGTCCCTAATGCCCCTGCATGGGCCCCCTCTGTGTGCCCATCACAGGGGCAAGCGGTGGCACAGGGGAGCTGCTGCACCCCTGTGCCCAGGGTGAAGGAGAGCGTGGCGGTCCTTGCTCAGCAGGACGCCACTGATCCGGAGCCGGGGATCTCCCACAAAGCCGGGAGCCCGGCGGTGCCATCCCTTCGGGAAGCACGGTGCTGCACCGACTGTGTTGGGGAGGGATTTACATACTAAGAAGCCTCCAGCGGAGTAAAGACAACCTAACATCTATTTCGGGTCTCAAAGCCAAAGGCTGTATTTCAAATCCGCTAATCAGGTGAGAATACAGCAAACTCATGCAGCGAGGAGCCGGGGAAGGAGGGGGAGTCTCCGGCTCCTGGCAGCACTCCCGGCTCCACAGCCATGTCCCCACGGGGGCTGGAGGGAGCCCATGGCAATGGCCCCCAGTGCCCCATCAGCAGTCACCACAATTGGGCTCCCAGGGGAAGAGACTCTCTGCTCCGTGGGGGCTGAGCCTCAAACTCCTGCTGCTTGGGGTCCCTGTGGAGGGGCCCTTCCAGCATCTAACCCTCGACGTGCAGGGGCTGCTGGGGCCCTGCCTTTACCCAGGGCCACCCAGAGCTGAACCAGAGCACAGATGCCACGAAGAAAGCAGAGAGAGGGGAGAAACTCCCCCACATCTTATGATTATTGAGACAATTTCTCCCCCCCAGCCCCCCCGATATCTACCCAGCCATTTTTAAAAGTAAGCGCTGTCTCCACCTGAAAAAGCACTTGAAACACAGAGATATTTCCTACAAAATTGCATAGTCCCACAAAGCCCCCGTGCAGCCTGAGCTGCTGGGAGGGAACCATCAGCTTGGCCCCATTCCCCGTAGACGGAGCAGACGGAGGCAGGAGGGCTCGCTCCCCGAGCCCAGGTGCGTGGTGCTGCCCGTGCCTCCGGCTGCGGTGGCAGATGGGAGGTAGATGTGTGTGCTGCCTGCTGGGACCATGCAGGGGCTTGGCCGTGGCCTCCCTGCCCTGTTGATGGGCTTGGAAGCAGGGCGGATGGCTGGAAGAGCCCAGGTGCCAAGAGAGGCACAGGCCAGGTAATTCACCCATGTGGACATCCGCGTGTCTGTAAAAGCTCTTGGGTCTGAGCATTGCTCCCAGGGGTGTAATGTGTGGGGCAGATGGCCCCTTGGCCCAGCTTGGGGAGAGTGTGGGGAGGGGGTGAGGAGCCCAGAAGCTATCCCTGTGCAGAGATGGGTCAGAGCTTGTATAGGAAGAGGGACCCAGGAGTCTCCCAGGATTGGTGCTGCCCAGGATAAGCCAGAAAGGAAGCACAAAGCCGTGGATTGGAGGAAGGAGGAGAGACATGGGGAGATACAGGTAGGGAAGATGACAGCCCCACACTCCTGGCACTACACCCATACAAAAATCTGAATTTGTGAATCTCCAGTTCCCATGAGCCGAGACCAGTGTAACCAACAACTGCCCCCAGCTTTTACTAGCCCGACAGCACTGACTGCAGATGGGCTACTGGATCCCAAGCTCAAATGGATCTGCAGAGACCTCCAGGGAATGGTCCCCTGGCCTGGCTGGTGGGTGGCCTTTGGGTGAGCAGGGGTGTGCGTGTCCCCTCCAACCCTCCCAGTGCCCATTTCTCCTGCAGTGTGGAGGGGACACAGGGCGCTGGTCCCAGCTGGCCTCCCCCAGACCATCTCATCACAGTTCATCAGGGGCAGAAAAGGTGCCAAGTGTGGGTTTTGGGAGTGCAAAATGCCTGGGGAGGTGGGGTGCAGGCTGTTGTACGGAGGATGCTGGAAGAGCCAGTGTCATTAACAGCTATGCAGCTCCAGACGCTGGAGATTATTCTCGTCTCTTTTCTTGTTTGGTCGACTTACTCAAAGTCTATTAGTGGATTAACTAAAATTCTGGAGCAGCATCTTCACAGGGGGTTTAGGGAGGTGGAAGGGGTAGCTTTCATGTTCCCCTGGAGCAAGTCTGAGCTGGGCGGGCTTGCCAGGGGAACAACAAGAGGCGCAGAGTCCTGGCAACAGCCGCTCTCTTCTCCAAAACTGGCAGTGTTGTAGAGAAACAGTGCTGTCTGGAGGGCAGCAACGTCAGAGGCTGGCAAGCCAGGCGGTCCCTCCTGCCTTCTTCCCTCTCACATGTTACGCTTTGCAGCTTCTGGGCTCCGTTTCACAGGGAGGGCTTGGGGACGCAGGGGACCGAACCCAGGGATGTGGGAAGTCTCTTCCCACCTCCTGTTCCTACGTCCTCCCCCCAGCAGGCAACTCCCACTGGGGGTGTCGCTCTGATAAGCTCTGATTTCTTGTCCCAGAAGGTCCCATGGCCATGCCCTGGTCTCCTCACAGCCCTCAGATAAGCAACCTCACAGCTTCCCTTATTTTCCCAGGCTGTGTTGGCGCGTGTGGCAGAGTCTTCCCCCTTCCCACCCTCTCCCCGTCAACTGGCAAAGCCCCAGTGGTTTCCCCCAGAGAGCGTGCGGTGAGACACAGCACGAAACAACTGCAGATAATTAAAGGATTGAATGGGGTATCGAAGAAGAGCAGGGAGCTTGCAACATCCATAAATAGCTCTCCTTGCCGAGCTGCTTAACTCCTTGCTTGTTCTTGCCAAAGTGCAGACCCCAAAGGGATGGTGCCTGTGCATGAATAGGGGTGGAAAGTTCAGGAGCGTATTTTTAAACCATTCAAGCTGTACTCAGGCTGAGTGATACATTATTGTCTGCGTGTGTCACTTCAAATGTCTTATGAATGCGAGGGGAAAAAAAAGCACCATTTTGCCTCTCTAAACTCCCACCCCTCTGCTCCTACCCAAATAACGTCAAGCTAAATCTGACAGGCGAAAGGAAAGCACCACGAGGTCAGGCTAGTTAAAAGCAGCGTGAAACACTCTTATCCTCTGGAAGGAAGAGCCCCAGTTTGCGGGGCTGGAGGGCAGCGGGGACGGTGGCACGTGCAGGGACAAGCAGGCACACGTCTGCACAAGGACAGTGGTGTATCTAGCAGGGAAAAGCCTGCTAGAAAAGTACTGGGATCCCCCAGGAGCCCCAGGAAGGGCAGTATGGCTATGTGCCTAATGGAGATGATGCCCTTCATCTCACGTGGCAGCAGATCTTCCCCAGACCACGGGGATACTGGATGCAGAGTTAGTGGCCCAGGACAGCAGGGAAGTGAGATCAACTAGTCTTGACTATTGCCGCAAAAGCACGAGGGGCATCAACCCATCGCTCACCCCCGTTACCCCACCCTGGGTCAGAAGAGGATGGTGTCACCTCAGTGCCACAGTGCTGCCCACCCTGAGCCTCTGGGCCCTCTCTGGGGGACTGGCACTTGGTGGCAGTGACGGTCCGCCAGCCCCCGGGACTGGCAGCCAGCCTCAAGCTGTGGCTGGAGACAGAGATACCAAAGAGTCTGACAAACGGCAGGAGCCATGGCGTGATAGAGAGAGAGAGAAAGGGAAAACAAACCAGAAACTCACTGGGAAATCATTCCTCTCCTAAATGGTGTTGGTATAATTAAGCAGCACAGGCTTTATGAATGATACCATCTCTGCCTCGAAACACATCATTACCTCTCTCTGTAAGAGCAGTATTTTTAAATACATATTTCCTCTTTAAACGTCTGAGAAGAAGGCTCCATGGCTGGGACGCCGGGATACGTTGCTAATCACCTCTTATTTCACCCAGTGTCAGGAAAGCGCTTCGTGCCGAGCTCTGGCTCTCCTGCACGCACACCTCTGCTCCGAGTCACTGCCGCGCACTTCTCCCCTTCCTCTCCCCTCCCTATCGCCACCGATACCAGAGGGGATGACAGACCCTAACCTAACCCCCCCTGGCCCCAGAGGGTTCAGCCTCCCCTTGCCCAACCCGCCCAGGACACCAGTGCTGGGGGTGACCTCAAATACCTCCACCCAAGCTACCTGAGCCCCTCACCATACTATTTCCCTTGTTTTACAGAAGCCAGGGCTCAGGGAGATGACATATTTCATCAACTGCTGGCTCAAAGTGGTTTCCCCCCTCTGGCACCTTCCGCACCCCAGTGGGGTCTGGGTGATGCCCTCATTTTGGTACAATTTGGGTGTTTCTGTTCCCCCAGCCCGTGCCAGGTCTGCCGTAA
The DNA here is from genome assembly GCA_028565335.1 of Limnodromus scolopaceus. Classification (NCBI taxonomy): domain Eukaryota; kingdom Metazoa; phylum Chordata; class Aves; order Charadriiformes; family Scolopacidae; genus Limnodromus; species Limnodromus scolopaceus. Next base: position 22,024,209 of record JAOXNO010000070.1, on the reverse strand, counting down.
GTGCTCACCACTACAGATTAGAGAGGCCCGAGCAAGAACGAAGGGCTTTTTTGCTAGAAATTGAAAGTTGATGGAGTGTGTCATAGGAAAATGACAACAACCTACTGTACCTCGAAAGACAATTATTTTTCCCTCATTGAAAGTGATTGAATTTCTCCATCAGTGACACTACTAATGTCATCAACACCAACAGCTCTCTTAAGGAAAGGCTCTTTCTCAGCTGCGCACCTGAAATTTCCTTAGACCTGCCCTTTCCTCCCCTCCCTGCTTCGCTTCTTGCTCTTTCGCAGGACATGCTCAGTTGGTGGCTGGCCAAGAGAACAACTTATCAGATGTGTGCACTCTCCATCCCTGTCCCCATAGCTCCCACAGACACAGGCATCTGTCAGATCTGCTCCTCCAGACTATTTCTGAAGAGGCTACAGCTGGAAATTATGAAGTTGTATCATGTTGCTTAACTGTATACTTGGCCATACTACTGCTGTTTTACAGTGATGGGTCTGATGCACACACCCTGACCGGCAAGGGGAAGAAGCTGGAAGACATGATGCCCTGTCTAGAGATGGAGAAAAGGGTCAGGCTGCACCTCTGACTGCTGTGGTATTTGAATGTTGTGCAGCCACTGGCACCCCAGAGACCCCACTGTCCCTGCAGACCCTGAAGCACCGTACTTGGGCAGCTCCAGCTTCCCTCACTGCCACCTTCAACGTCATGGACACTTGTGCTGGATACTGGCCTGGAGATGCCCTGCAGCCACATGGGTCTCACACTGAGGTGAAAGGACACTGCTGCTACCCAAAAAGCCCCTTCTCCAAGTGATTTTGGCCCAGAATCTGGAGTAGCAATGAGCCCCAAGGGCTGTGGAATGGAGTCTTGTGCATGTGCGGGGCACAGCCGTTCTTTCCAGGGCCACTGGCTCCCTCCTGTCCCCAAGGTGCTTCCCCTTCCCACCCCAAATCCAGCCTGAGTTCACGTCTGCTGGCAGAAGGCCAGCCTCATTTATTAAGACACACAAACTCATGAATGAGCCACCGAGGAGCCTGGTATGTTGGTGGGTACCAACCCACCCTGGGCTAAAGTGAGCCTTGCAAGCCTTGTCCTCACCACCAAAAGCCCCAAACCCCGATGACCCTGGGGAGCGCGGGAGGGTGCCACCAACCCGCCTGCATTTTGTGGGGGACAGTGGTCCCGTGGCAGCGCTGTGCGGGGCAAAGATCCCGGCTGGAAGGACAGGGGTGGCGGTGCCACGTTGGGGCGAGTGGTGAGGCTGCGTCACCCTGCTCGGCTCTGCGGGTGCCACGCACACCAGGGTTGGGGAACGCGCATGCTCCGGCGGCTTTCAGAGCCGCATATGTTGTGTGGGTTGAGAGCACATATGTTAGATACACACACATCTACGTGTGTGCGCGTATATATATACACAGACATATATGAGAGAGACTATTATAGATACAGATTTACATAGATAATCAACACCAGAAATTACTGCAGGATTTTTAAGACGGCAGAATCAACCCCAGCTACCAGAAAATGGCTATCTTTATCTCTACCCTCTCAGCTTGTGCCTTTGGTTAGGCTGGCGAATGCCACGTGCCAGAGCCCCAGCTGGGGAGGGTGCTGGGGAGGCCGGATGGGTGCTGGGGGGGCGCTGGGGAGGTAGGGCTGCCTGTCTCCCACACAGTCTGTGCAGTGCCCTGGGAAGGGGGCAAAGCATCCTCCCCAGTGTGCAAGTCCAGAGCCACCCACAGGGCGTGCAGGCACCTAACTCCTACAGCCCGAGAGGGAGCCGGAGGGGATCCGTCTGCCCAAATGCAACCCGCATCCACGAACGAGCCAGATGATGATGGGGACGTCTCCAGCTAATGGAGAGAAAAGGCCTCGCAGGGGCAGGATTAATCTCTTTCTAAGGTGGCTGCCTGAGAAAGGTCAGATGAATTGTGCCTGGACATGCCTTTTCTCTCCCCGCTGACTATAAATGTCATCCAGCTCGGAGGCAGGTACCTACGGAGGGGCCACGGGCAGTCAGGGGAAGCGAATCCAAGCCCAGGTACGTAGCTGCTGCTCTGGCTCAAGGCCGGTGCTACGCGTGTCCGCAGGCAGCACAGGGAGGCAAACACCTCCCTCCCCCGGCTCCTTGGCTCAGGGTTTCGAACCCTGAGATTTATTCCAGCTGCACGGCTCAGCTGTTAAAAAGTTATGACCGCTTTGGGCTTGGTAAGTGAAACTTTTTCATTCATTGTATCGGCTAGCCCCAAGCAGCGTCACCCAGCTGTAAAGCACTTCGGAGTTGACTCAATGTCACATTTAAGTGCTGGATGCCTCAGAATTCAGGATGCTTCCGAAAGGTTATGTAAACCATTACATCAAATCCTGGGAGAGTTATTAAGGTGAGCGGCAGAGCATGGGAGAATGGGTGATTATCTCGCAGCAGCGCTGTGGAACCACGCGAGCAATGTCCAGCTTAAGGATGTAACTCATTCTCCTTACAAGCCTAATTTTGTTTCTCCCTGGTGCTCCTTAAAAAAATTTTGAACAAAAAAAAAAAAATCTGTCTGCCAAAGAATTCTCTATTCTGTAAAATAATTATTCAAGAGAGTCTCCAATTAATCAGCTAAGGCATTGGGGAGATAAGAAGGTTTGAAAAATGGGATGTTTCTCACCATTGGAAAAGTCTTCTATTTGCTCCCGCCCCTTTTCGGAACATCATATTTTAAATTCAGCGTGGTCTATTAACTCCAAATTTATTTTGTTCATCTGAACTAGTGCCTTTGAGGACCTGGGGGAGGACTGCATGGTTAATTTTGGAGCTATTTGCTATGGACTCTTGAACCTCTCAAAAGTGCGTGGGCTCCCCAGGGAGTTTCTCAAGTCTGCAGCACTTGTCTTCAAGGACATGAAAGCGTCTGCAGGGGCCTGTAATTTTTCAGAGTTCAGAACGTACCCAGCCAGGTCGAAAGACGTCAGGAAATCTTCAGGAGCATAAAATGCATTTTGTAAAGCCCACAGCTGAGCTGTTTGGGTTAAATAACGGTAAGAAGCCTGCAGAGGCAACACGAACACTTTGGAAATTGCAGGCCTGAAGCAGCTAGTTGAAGGACCTCCATAAGTCAGCAGACATCGCACTGAAAATCTTCGGTGCTGTTGTGATAAAGCAGCCAGGATGTGCTAATTATAAAAGCATCGCTGATGGAAGTCCTGCAGCGTCCTGCCCGGGGCATCTCCCACATGGCCATGCTGAAAACCACAGAAACCACCCAGAGATAACTAAAGCTGTCTTGCAGATCTTCTAATCCCACAGGATTTATACATCCCATTACCACGTCAGCAGCCTGCATCCACCTCCGGGTGAACCACTGGGACGCTGCCCCTTTGTGTACCTACACCAGGGTGAAACGGGGTGGGATCCCGTTGCAGACTGACCACCTCGCACACGGTCCTGGCTCCAGCAGCTCCCGTACCTTGGTCCGGGAAGGCAGGCGGCTCTGCCTGCCCGCTGGCACGGGGCTCGGCAGGGATGCCGTGGGTGCAAGGCAGTCACGGCAGCGCCGGCGGTGGCACGGGACGCACGGGCGCTGCCTCCCCAGCCCCACGCACGCACGCACGCACACCCACGCTCAGCCCCACACGCAAGACGAGAGGAGAAGCATTGCTGAGTAACTCGGTTAATTCCTGGACAAAAACGGGCAGCGTCAGCGGCGCCGGGTGTATAATAAAAGGTTTAGACCTCCAGTTGTGCTGCTGTCACCCCCTCTGGTGGGTTATAAATGTAGTACATGCCATTGGCATTTGAACGCCTATTTCCCTTCTGCTGCGTATTCAGCGGTGCGTAATCGTGCCGGTGTTGAACAAGGGGGCAGTGACTCACAGGCAGGCTCCAGCAGCGCGTGGTCACTGTCTGGGGTGAGCTGCATGACAGTCCTGGAGAGCTGTGCCTTTCTAACACCAGAGTGTTACTCCTTCAGTCCTAAAAGCATTGCTATCGAACAAACCCCGCGCAAGCCCAGGACCCTGGACGTGGTCTTGGCCCAGCCATGCCCACGGGAAGCTCTTTGGAGGGTGCTGGGGGTCCCAGTCTTGTTGGGACTGGAGCTGGCCTGTAATGAGAAGGTACCATTAGAGGTAGCTCACCCAAAACCCTGCGAAGAGGCTGTGGGGGGATGTCTCATCCCCCAGCATGGCTCCCCAAAGGCGGCAGGGGACCTGTGCCCGTGGGACGGTGTGGAGGAGCGTCTGGGTCGGGGCCAATCTCGACCTGCTCTGTGCATAAAAGGCGCCCGGTCTCCTGGGCTACCAGCTGGCACCTTTCACTGATGTTAACATTCATTTAAGAAAAATTACAAAAAACCCCAACATGGGCTAATTAGCTAATGACATTATTTTGGCCTGATGTGCCATATAATTAAACAACTAATAAACGGCAAGAGTCCTGTGCTGCTGAGGCTCCTGAGTCAATACCATGCTATTACCACGGTGTAATTGAGTTTACTGAGAAGCGTAGCGCAGACGTCCCAGAGCCCATGCAAGGAATGGTATTGAAATAGCCACCAGAGACCCACCTGCTGGATAAAGGAGAAAGACAAATCTTTTAATCTACAGTACAGCCCAAAGTCACACACGGAGAAGACGAGTTTGTGCTTCGCACTGTGGTAAGCGCATTTGCTAGAGAGGAGGGCACACACGACCCGGGGGGGGCTAGGTGTGCAAGAGCTTCTCTGGCAGCAAAGGGGACTTCCTGAGCTCCAGGGAGGGCGGGAGCGGGATGAAATGTGGCTCGTCCTCACTTCTGCAGAAACACTTCCAAAAATGTCTATTTCTTGGTATTCAAAATGTTTACATTTCTCCACTAAAAAGGTACGCTTTCTGTGAATTTCTGGTGACAGAACCGAAAGGCGCATCAGGGCTACTGAGAGGTCTCAGGGGCGCCTCAAGGTCTTCTCCCGCAGCCCTGGCTTTTGGAGACCAAGTGCCCCAACCTAATACTGTGGCCAGCAGGCTGAGAATGGGCCAGTAAAGCTGGATTTGGGGCCGCAAAACTCCAAGAAAAAGCAGGATTGAAGAGGAGCGGGTTGGCAACCAAGCTGCCACTTGAGTCATGAAGCACCTACAGGTATCTCAACTTGCTGTTCATGGGGTGAGAACCCTCAGAGGTGAATTTGTTATGTGGATGCGTCGTTAAGTAGAATGCAACGAAGACACAACCTTTGTGCGCACACACACCCACCAGAGTCCACGCTTGCCCTCCTGCACTGCCTGGGCTCACCTGCAACGTGAGCCCTGCTCCCAAGCCCGTGTCCCCACATGCACCCATGCTCCGGCTCGTCCTCCTCTTTCTCCTCACCTCCCTTCCCCGGCAATGCCAGGCAAGAGCTTCTTAAGCTCCCGACTGCTCTCGGGCTGAGCCTGAAAGCTTCGCAGTGGCACGGCAGCATCTGTCATCCCAAGGCAGAGGCACGAGCCTCCCGCACCGTGCCGCTGTCAGGTCCCTGCACGGCAGCAACGGGCAAAACCCGAGTCCTGCTGGCAGGCAGTGGGCTGACCGGCCCCACAGTGGGAGCCTCCCGGTGACAGAGCAACAGGAGGACAGGGCACGACGAAGGGATGGATGTCATGGCTGCAAATCCAGGAGCTGAGGCAGGACCTGGGGACCCATATGCGGTGGGACAGTGGCCACAGCTCGGTAGGTCCAGCTCATATCCACACTGGAAACGGATCAAGCGGGGCCCGGGTAGAAACGCAACGGCGTCCTGGCCAAGGGACCCCCTCCCAGGGGTTGCAGCCACAGTCGGTGCAGCCGCAGAGCTCCTGGAAGGTTTCTAGGAGTGCGAGTGGGGCAGACAGGCTGCAGCTGATGGGCTGAGCGGTGCTGCTCTGAGTGGGGCTCCCCAGGGCCCAGCACCCCAGGCCCTGGGATGCTGGCCCTGCTTCCACCCCCATCCCACCATGGACCTGTAGACCCCTCCTGCAGCTCCGTCCCCATCCAGCAAAGCTCCTCAGGAAAAGGAGACTTGAGACCGAGCAATGAGAGAGCCTGGAAGGACCACTCTCAGCATATCCTCCCAGCTTCTGCTTAGCACAAACCACATCATCCCCCAGGAGCTCCAGCATCAAACCCACAAGGGTTCCTCACTTAACCCACCATCGGTATTTAAGACAGATGCGCGGCTCTGACTTCAAGACTGCAGTTTTGAAGCAGACTAAGCTTTGGGGCTGGTGCGGGAGGAGCCCCCCCAGCTTCCTGGGACAGCGGGAGAGGGATGAGGGAGACAGCGGAGCAACAGGGCTACATCAAAAGAGGGGCAAAACCCGTGCTTGCAAGAGAGCAGAGAGTGGGCGCCCACCAGTGCCGTGGCTGCGGGCGGACATGTGAGTGGTGCCAGGAGCAGAGGCTGGTGGAGCTGCCGCCAGCTCTGGGGAAGAGGGGGGCGTGCAAAGGCTCAGTGACGGTGGAGCTGCCGCTGACAGTGAGAGGCAGCTCCTGTCGTTAGCGTGAGCCAGGCTCTGCCAACCCAAATACCGAGATTGCTGAAAACAAGACGTGGGGTTGTGCGTCTTTGCCGTCAATCAGCGGCGCGCAGGGAGCATGCTGTGGCTGCTCTGCCTGTCTGCAACGGAGGAGGGCTCGTGGTTTCACTGAAATTACTCCGTGGTGGTCATGGACACCCCCACCAGGGTTTGGCCAGGGGATGAGGACGGCTGTGCCCAGGCAGTGGCAACATGTCCTGTCCTCCTGTCTGGTCAGGGAAATCCTCCTACTTTCCTAGCCACAGCTCACCCGCTGTCCTCCCATGCCCAGCGCTCAGGGAGAGACCAAGGAGAAACACCTAACACCAACTGTGTGAGTCCTGGAGAGGTGCTTGTGTGGAGAGTAATTCCTGTAATTCCTGCACTCGAGAATTATTCACAGAGCTCTACAGAGCTGCGCCAAGAGCAGGCAGGGCGTACCGGCAGGGACCTGAGCCCTTTGCCGCAGGGCCACTGCCTGCGACTCAGCCCTGGCCGGCTGCAGCCCATGGGACAGCCTTGCTGCCCGCAGCGCAAAGCGGCTCAGTAGTAGCCACAGTGGCCACAGCTTCTTCCCTGCATGTTGCAGCAGCACAGGGTGCATGGCGACCTTCCCCGGGGCTGGGGTGGACACGGCAGCGTAACTCCAGGGACCCACTGATGCTGAACTCCGGGGGTCAGCTCACAGCGGGAGAAGACACCCAGAGTCCAACCTGCTGAGATGTCTCCTCCTGGGGAAAGGAAGCCGAGAAGAGCGGGTGGTTTGCACGCCCGACACTGATTGGAGGCCACCACGGGAGGGGTACCCATCACAGGGCAGCATCCAGGGATGGCACCAGCCACCTCACCTCACCGCCGCAGTATGCAGACCCCCGGGGCACCACCACCCTTTCGAAATAAGTCTTGGCTACCGCTGAGCTCTGGATTCTTCCCTCCGAGCCAAGCTGCCCTGCTTTGTCGTGAATGCAAAGTTTAAGCAGCCCCTGTGTCTCCCCTTTTATCTCTCATTTCTATGCTGACATTTTGAAGGAAATTTGCTCTCTTCCTTGAAATACGGAAATCCGTGTCCGAAAAGCACTCGGGCCCAAAAAGCCGAGAAGATAAACATATTTGGACGTGTGATTTCACAGTTGCTACGTTGATAGCTTTCAGAGGCCGGGTCCTGTCCATCAATTACCCGCAATGTGCATTCAGATGTGATATGGGAGAACAAAAACTGACTCATTAGAGGGGAAGAGAGGTGAGTGAACACCAAGACTAGTTAAACAGAGCAGCTCACATTTCAAGGAGTAAAGAGAGATATTTCTCTCCTGTTCTCTCCCCCCACCCTGATACAAGACCACGTCTGGGAGACACACCACAGCCAGCACAAGCCCACCGTTTCCCTGGCCAAAGGGAAACCGGGTGTACAGGGCGTTCAGCACGACCCAGAAACTGTCGGCAGAGCTGACTTTTGGGCAAGAGATGCGGCACGGAGCAGAATTCGCCAAAGAGACTTTGAAGTGGAGACATTTAGAAAGAGATTTTTAAAGATATTCAGGCCCCTCTCTTCCCTCTGGCCTGCAGGTACTTGGGAACGCTTTGCACATAAAGAATTATTTGTCTAATATATCATGTTAGAATGTGAGATGACATATCCAGGACAGACTTCTGTATAAAGCAGAGTTTTAAAAGCAGAATTTTAGCAGTCCCGGGAGGGACTGGGGCATGTGGTGGAAGTAGCAATGATTTTTGTTTAGCCCAGGCAGGGCTTTTTGTCTGAATTCTCTGTCCCTAGGAAAGACAATTATCATTGACACCTCTGGCAGCGCAGCCCTGGCTGGAGGCTACCGAGAGCTGTGGCGCGTGATCGGGTTAGTCCCGGGGGGCTGCAGCAGTTTTGGGGGAAGAGGGACTTATTTCCACCACTGTGCAGATGGGAGCTGTCGACAGGGAGTGATGAAAAGTTGGCTTTGGTCTTCCAAGACACTTGTCTCTCCTTTGGCTTCCGAAAGACTTAAGCGCTAACTTGACTAACTATTGATTAAACAATAATAATAATTGCCTCAACCTCAGAACTTTTCCCTGGACATGTGACGGGTGATGCAGGGCAGACTTCCCTGGGCAATAGGGTCCCATGGGGGTGTGGGCAGCGCTGCCTGGCACGGGGGCTCCCCCAGGGCAGCTCCTCCTCTGCCTTGCCATGCTGAGGCATCTTCCTATTTATGCTTTGGCAACCCAAACCTGGGACCAATACGGCTCTTCAGTGCTTCCCCCTCTTTGCTAGGTCTCTCCTCTTGCCCTGCTGCTTCACCTCTCCCTCCTTCTCTTCTACAGTTTTTTTTCAGGGTGTTCTTTCCTTTTTAGTGTATTAATCTCTCTCCTGAGCACAAATTTCTGCAGCTTTTGGAAGGGCAGGGAAATATTTCTGTTCTGAATACTCCACAGATCCTCCTCTGCACGGAAACGGACACTATCATTATTGGTATTTCTCTCTCTCTTTTTAACATCTCAACTACGAAAACACTCTTTCTCCTATTAACTGTGAGTCTTTGCTATAGCAGAAATGAGGGGGAAGAGGTGTAAAACAGCCAGACTCCTGCTGTGAATATCTCTTTCATGCAGCCCAATAGGGAGTCTCAGTTGCTTTCAAGGTGGATTTCCACGCTGGGAGAAGGCGTGTGACATGCCCAGAGGCCCCATGAGACGGTGACAGTATGGACAGAGGCAACGCAGACGTCCCGGATGCTGTAGCAGGACAGGGTTGCTCATCTCCAGGAGCAGGTGGTCTCTGTGGCCCCACTCTGCTCCCAGCTCCTTGGTGGGAGACCTGGATGCTGGGACCTTCTTGTAGATCCCCAATTCAGGGGGTTCCTGTCTGAGGGGCACTCAGCATTCAGCCATTTCAATAGCTGGTTCCAAGTCCTGCTGGAGGTGATGCTAGGTGAGGGGACACAGCACTGCACAGATAAACGGGAAGACAATATCTCTCGCTATATATTTATCTATCTATCTATAGGTAGAACTGAGCTGCCCCACACTAGGGCCAAAATGAGCCCGCAGGAGACCTCCTTCATGCCAGCAGCCCCACGGGGTGGGGGCGAAGGCTGCCCTGCTTTAACAACCGTGGCACCGACCAGATTAAAACTAATTCATGAGCAAATGGATTAATCGGTTGAGGAGGGATTTAAATGAAGCAATCACATACATCTAGGCTCAAAAAGCCCCAAGTTCAGGCACCGCCATATGGTTTTGCCCATTCTGAACCTGCCTGGATTACCCCAGCCAGCACCGGGGATGGATTTCCTCGGCAAACGGCTGAATCCCCCTTGGCAGGGACCATTTCACAGTGATGGCAGTGCCTGCAGAAAGGCATGTGTGGAGTTTGCAGGTGGCTGTTTTAAAGTATTGAGCTTCTCAGGTAGAGGATCATATTACTCTGGAAATGGAGGATCAAATTATTCCATTGTTCCCCAGGGAGGGGATTAAATTACCCTGGAAATAGAGGATTAAATTACTCACCAAGGGAGAGGATTGAATTACTTTGTGAGTTGTGGGATTAAAACAGTCTGCAGGTGGCAAACTCAAAATAGACCTTCACACAGAAGGCAGGATTAAATTATTCTATGGATGACCAGGAAAAAAAAAATCAAACCACTGTACTCTGGAGGAAGCCATATTAAATTATTTCTGGAGATTAAATTGCTCCACAGGCTTGTTGGATCCCAGTGCTCTGGAGCAGACCATCTGCTTGGTAAGGTGTGCAGATACCCAAGCATAAACAGCCATATGACGGTGTCCCACTGCTGGTACCCAAGCGCCTCTTGTCGCCGCAGTACCCGGCACCTGACAGTTTTGACTATATTTATTCGCACGTCAAGGCTGTGATGTGGAGCTGGCCTCTGCTCCCCTGCAGCGTCAAGAAAACCCAGGGAGGAACGGAGGAGCCCAGATCACCTAGGGAATGGTAGCCAGGGAATTGAGCCAAGTCTGAATTGAGTTTCTGTAGGGGGGGGTGTGTGTGTATCTTATTTTTATTTTTGCATTGATGCCTACACCACTGATGAGTCTCTTCTCTTGAGCAATGGCATCACTGTGTATATGGGGCAGCAGATCAAAGCCCTCCCTGCTACCAACCAGCATGAGCTCTCCTCTCCAAACTCCTTGCTTCCTCATTTTTTTTTCCCTGAATCATCACCCAGCTCAATCGCCTCCTTCCCCTCTCTGACTTGGCCCCGGAATCTCACCCCTGGGCCCAGCCCTCCGTGGTGGCATCTCCCACGGGAGCCGGCCGGCGGTGGCTGCAGCGTGCCTGTGCCACCAGTGGTCAGCCCTGACTCGCGCTGCCGCGTTCCCTTCCCCAGTGCCTGTCACTGCCTGTTCCCAGCGACGGTGACAAATTGGCATTTGAAACTTGTATTGGTATTTTTTATGCTGATTTCTTTCTGAGGCGCCGCTGCTGAGATTTCAAGAGAGAGAAAGAGAATGAGCGTTTTAGGATAATCTTAAAAGCTGAAAAATTATTACATGTCAAACACCGAATGGGGAGTTTAAAAGGCTCCCAGGTGGGCTGCAGAATTAAATGTTTGGAGGCTTTTTTTTTCCCCTGGCGAGGTAAGAAACGGCAATATCACCATAGCAACTGCAGGGCAAATTCTGGGCGGCAGCTCAGCGCATCGGTGGGAGCCGGGACCGTGCAGAGGGGCTGGGGTGGCTCTGGCTCCCGTGCATCCCAGCCCCACAGCCAAGGTGCCTCGGGTGCCAGCAGGTTTGCAGGCGGGAGAAACAACACGGTCAAAGGCTCCCTGTGCCTCACAGGATCCAGGCTGTGCTCCCGGTGAAGGACCCTCCCTCCCCAAAGGACCGGACTGGCCCTTGTGGTTTCTCCTTCTGCCTGCTCTGGCCCATTGCACAGCACTGGGAACTCCCCGCATCCATCCGTCCTGGCTGCACTGGTCCTCCCAGGGATGAGGGGCATCAAAGGATGGAGAGACAGCCTAGGTTTAACACTGCTGACTCAAAGAGGGGCTCCGAGGTTCCCCAAGCCTCTGGGTAAGAGCACCAAAAGAGCTCAGCAGCGTGGGTTTTTGTCCCTCGTGTGGGTGGGCTGCACAGTTCCCACGCCACCCAGGGGAGGTTACCAGCCCCCCCAACTGCACGGAGGCTTCTCTGCCTCCTGCCTGTCACTATTTACATGTTGTCTTTCTGACAGCTGCTGGGAACAGGGGAAATCAGCACGAGCAACTAGGGGTTAATTGAGTATTAGTTAACTCCTGGTGCTCTCATCTGGCCTGCTAGGGTTAGAGTAATTAGCACAACTTGAGCTTGCTCATTAGCAGGCTTTGCAGAGCAAGTCACAGGTACCAGGGGGGGTTAAACTGGCTTGATTACTTCTCTTCTCCATTAGTACCAGAGACTCAGAGAAAGGATTTGTGGGAGGGAAACTGGTTTCTCTCCAGCTGGAGCAGGATACATCTTTGCTCTGTGGGAATGGGGCGGGCGGTGGGGCTGATCCCACGGGAAGGGATCAGGAGAGCAGACCTTTCCTCGTGGAGTGGGTGAGGAGGGCTCGGAGTCAGCACCTGCTCCGGGGCTGAAAGCTGCCACGATCACTAACAGAGCTGATGTTTAGTTGCGAATGATTATGATGAAGGGAAACATTTTGCATTTACGAAGGGCTGTCATTTCGCAGGGGCTCCAATTCAATTTGCGAACTACACCCAGCAAGCTCGAGCGCTGACAACAACAGGCTCGATTGCGCTGACCACGACACTCCATCAGGCAGAGGAATCGCAGCCGGGGCCCAGCCTGGCACCCAGCTGCTCACGCCTGAGACTTGGTGGACACCAGGAGAGAAAAGGTGGCCCAGTGCCGAGCGCCAGTGCTCTACAGCTGACAGCCGCCATCACTGTCTCTCTTCTCTACCCCACCACTCCCACCGCAGCTCTTTTTTCTCCATAATATGTCTCCACAGGCTCCCTGCGAAGGTGGATGCCAACTCCAGCTCCTCCTCTGCCTGCCTTGGACCTAGATTTCCCATCTGCTGGGAGATTACCCTAAACACGGAGTCCTGTGGTGCACCCAAAGCCATGATGGAGATCCCAAAGCCATGATGGAGATCCCAAAGGCACTTGGCCCCTGCAGTTGCACCCCCAGCCCCATGATGGTCACACGTGCTCTCCTGCCCCATGGTTACAGACCACAGCAGGGGCTAGCTGACCCCAGGAGGAGCCGCCTGTAAATGCAGCCACAAGCAGCACAGGGTGCAAGTCAGAGCCAGGAGCCTGCAAGGCCAGTTGCAAAGCCGAATGCCGTCCGGCAAGAGGCAGGGAGTGATTAAAGCCCCCCTTGCTGGCGACCGGGCTGGCCGAGCCGTGCAGGATGGATGCTGCTGTCGAGAGCCAGCAGGGAAGGCTCCCCTCGGCATGAGATTTATAGCAAGGCTGTAGATCAATTACCAGCAGCCTCTGACCTTGAAAGCAGTGGCGCAGAAGGCTGCAGAGCATCTCGCTCCTTTTTCCGGCAGGAGGTGCCCATGGCTCGGTGCTAAACTGTAAGGGGGTGAGTCAAGAGGAGCCCCCTGGTCCCCAGGGGGGGATGCACACGTGGGTTTGCTCAAATGCATGCACGTACACACTTTTCTCCCTCTAGCACCCCCCTAGACCCCTGTTTTCCCCTTCCCTTGTGCACCCAAGTACACACACGGGCCCTGAGCCCCAAGCAGGGGCAGGAATCCAGCTCTCAAACCTGTTGCAAAGCATCTGACTGAAGGGCACAACAGACAAGGAGCTGGGGGA
>JAOXNO010000070.1:21990122-22001979 GCA_028565335.1 Limnodromus scolopaceus | reverse complement strand
CTCCTGTGTGCACATCTGCACTTGCACACCCGCAGCCACACGTGGACAACTTCCTCTCCGTGCTGGGCTTGAGAAATATTGATTTCTTTCCCCCCTGCAATATTTCGCTTGGCTGAGCAGATTTAGAATTGAAGAGTCAGACTCTGCCTGGAGACCAGAACCATATTTAATTCCACGGTTTAAGAAGCCCTGGAGCAGGTTATTCTTATTTTAAACTACCAGTGCATTTAAAAGCAAGTGACATTTCAGGGGGATGGGACGGGAGATGGCTGGTGCCCTCTGCCTCCGTCCAGCCGGCGCTGGGAAGAGCCTTGCAGCTCCACCGCTGCTGCGCCGTGTCCCCACAGCCCCATCAGCTGCTCTGCCCGCGCCAATGAGAGGCGAGGGGTGGTGGCGAGCTCATGATCAAAGCTCAGGAGACCTGTCTCCATGTCTTTCTAACCGAGGAGAAACGAGAGAAAGGAAAAAAAAAAAAAGGAGAGGAGAAAGGAAAAGGTGCGAAAACCTCTGATGAAAATTGCTCGGTGCATTGAGGTTTCACGATTCATATTGTCTGCTCCTGTACCCAGGCCCTGCTCACGGAGCGGAGTCCTCGGTAATGAGCAATTTGCAGATATTGAACAAAGACACAGTGCCTCGTCCGGAGGACGGTCCCTGTCGGTGCATGATCGGGGAGCAGTGCTGCTGGAGGGCAGAGCGGTCCACGTCCACCTCCCTGACAAACGCACCCTCCAGCCCGCTGTAAGTCAGGGCAGCCACTTATCGCCACAGCTCCCAACCAGCCTCAGCCGGGATTTCCAAAGGAGATGCAACACTGACTTAACAGGGAAAAAAAAAAAAAGGGGGAGGAAGAGGGGGATACAATAGCAAAGGCACACCCAAAGCATCTGTGAACCTGTGCCAGGTTCAAGCAGTTGTGTACAGACCAGACGTGATGCACACACTCCCTCCGTGCCACACAGTACGCATCTGCTACCTGACCCAGCAGCAGAGAAAAACCAAATGTCCCCAAAATGGAGGGTCCAGCTCAACAAGAGGCGGTGTCCGGGCAAGATCAGCCCTGTCAAGGAACAGGTGAAGGGACATTAGAGAAGAGCAAAGGAAATACGGGTCCATACACCCTCCCCTCATCTCATCTCTAAGGACTCAGCACAGGCTCTGGTCCATGGCCATCACCCCGCCCTGACTAAGGTGGTCCCTGCCCTAGCTAAGGTGGTCTGGTCGAGCACACAAGCCTCCACTGTCCCTGCTTTGCCCCAGGCACCATCCCAGGATCCCTGCTGTTTCCAGCCACACAGCCATCCCCAGCAGCCCCGCCACACGCTCATGGAGCACCAGGCGAACAGAGATGCTCTTTACAGCCTCTAAATAATGAAGATGAAGATACCAGGTGCCAGACACCTCAAGGGCACTCCAGTATGTGTGTGCCCATGTGTCAACACATGTGTCTACTGAACAGAAAGAGACCACCAACATGACCAAGTGCTACTCCCAGGGTCCCCGCGGGGCCACATCCGCCTGCCTGCTTCTGCAGTGGGCTCAGCTGGGCTGCAGCTTCTCCAGCTGAGAAGGCAGAGGCACCAGAGAGCCTCTCCTCCAGCTGGGAGACGAGCACAGCAGGGCTGCGGTTTGCAACTTGGGGCTGCAGAGCCCACAAGGAGCTACAAATTCAGTGGGAGACATGATTCACAGCAGGGCGAGCTGTGGGCTCCCGGGGGCCGGGGGGTGAAGGCAGCCCCAGGGGCTGCGGTGGGGGCTCAGGACAGCTGCGGTACGGAGAGATGTAGCACCTACCGCAGCAGCCCGTGCATTAGCTCGCTGTGGTCTGCAAGGACACAAAACGTTGTTAGCTGCGGCGTTGTATTTTGACTGAAGCAGACAAGCAGGAGAATGAAAATGGATCCTTTTATGTAAGCTCCCGTACATGCCGTAACAGCTCCTGACATCTTTCTCCCCAGCTCCTCTCCTTGCTGGTACTCATGTGTGCAGGGCTGGGGAGGGGGGTGGAAAACGAGCTGGGATTGCACTGGGCAGGGGGAAGGGAGGCTGCAAACCACTC
This sequence comes from Limnodromus scolopaceus, assembly GCA_028565335.1. Classification (NCBI taxonomy): domain Eukaryota; kingdom Metazoa; phylum Chordata; class Aves; order Charadriiformes; family Scolopacidae; genus Limnodromus; species Limnodromus scolopaceus. Next base: position 21,999,920 of record JAOXNO010000070.1, on the reverse strand, counting down.
CTGGCCTTCAAAGCATGGGTTTGGGCAGTTGGGGGGCACCCCATGGGGAGAAAGGCAGAGCGGGACCTGCTCAGGAACGTGGCAAGAAGCCTGATGGCATGGATTGGACCTGGTGCTAGTCAGGCCAGCGCCCAGGGCTGGGGGGTATGGATGCCACAGGGCACCCCAGCGCAAAGGGACAAGGCTGAAGGCAGGTCAGTTTAAACTCCAGATCACTTATCTGGCTAATCCCAAGCAGGGGCAGCTCCAGTGAGACTTGGTCACTTCAGGGCTGGGGCTTGGGTACAGGGAGGTCATTTACTGGGGGGCTGTGTGGGGACCCACCATGCTTGGGGACAGGTCTGAGTGAACTGGAAACAGAGGAGACTGAGAGCAGGAGGAATGAAAGAGCACAATTAGCTGTGGTAAAAAGCAAGGCTGGGAAAGCACATTACCATTAGCATAATTATTATTATTGCAATTATTTTTTCCCTATTTTTCACAATTCACTAAGAATTAGCTTAACAGAAGAAAACATCTTCTGTGAAATGCTGGCGAATCTAAAGTTTAGAGAAGCACAATAGTGTTTCACTCTAACTCTGGGCATTTACCCATTTCTTTAAGACAAAAGTTCAGGAACCTTAGAACCAGAATTTTCTTTCTAAAGGAAAACTGCAATCTCTTCATAGAGAGAACAGCAGAATGAAACCCCAGAACAGCTGTTTGTTTGCTTTTCTGCCCCAATCAAACAATTCAGCCAAATAGAAGCATGCCTGCAAGCTTCCAGTACTACTGAAGATGCACTTTTCTCAACAACAACTACCACAAGAACAAGCAGGAACTTCTGCAATATCTTGTCTTGATCTGCTGAGACAGGCCGGTGTCACCAGAACTACCTAAAGCTTTGGCACATGGGTGCAGACAGGGCACCCCTCCTCCTTCCCCCATCCTCCCGGAGAACCAGCACAGGCAATAAATACCCATCATGAAATGGCTTTAAAGAACAGAGAGTATATGAGGACAAAGTCAGAATGAATCAAAAAAAAAAAAGCCTATATAAAAATAACAAAAAAAGCATTGCAATTAGCTAAACTGTTAAATGAATAAGAAGGTATTAAATAAAGTTTCCTGAATGTCAAGTTGACACACTTTTTTTTTTTTTTTCTTATGTTCAGGAAAGGAAATCAGTCCCTTGAGTAAATCTCCCTGCTCCAGGGCTAGGCATTAAAGGCTTTCTGGTGGATGTCGCTTGCTGAGGTCCCTTTGATCTGGGCTGCTGGATGCAGCACACATCTCCCAGCCAACACCACCCTCCTGCCCTCCTCCCGCATCCTCACCGCGGGGATGGCACGAACAGAGCTGCTGCTGTGGGCAGGGCTGGCCAAAGAGGGGGGCTCTGTGCTGTTTCAGATGCCTGGGGAGGGGGGAGCTGCATGACTGCTTGCCCCCACTGCTATCCAGATGTCACCAGTGGGCCTTTCTATCAGGGTGCCTTTGCCTCTCCGGCTTGGCACCTCTCCTCCAAGTAGGACAAAACAGCGGGGTTGCTATCTGTCACATCTCCACCTTCACCTCTCCCACAGGCACCAGCAACAATTTTCCCCTCTCCGGGGAAAGCAGCTTTGTTTAGCAGCATGTTACCCGTCAAAGGCTCTTCCCTCAGCATCTTCTGAAGCGAGTGAAACCTTTCTTTGTGGGGAGGAGGGGAGATGCTCCGTCCTGCGGCAAACACTGCCAGCTCCCTGGCCAGTACCTTGGTGGCTTTGCAGCAGGAGCCTGGAGAGGTGGCCCAGCTCCCTTGCTCCCCACATCTGCAGAGCAAACATCCAGCTGCTCAGAAGCATCAGGGCAGGTTGATGGCATTATTTCATGTCTAGAAGGTCATTTATGGGAGGTAACTACAGAGACATGTATATATGCATATATACGTGTATTTCTGGATTTCTCCTGTGCTTTTTGTGTGTGTGTGTGTATATATATAACCCAGAACCTTAACCAGTGAGATCCCGACAAACCTATCAAATGAAGCAATTTGTCTCAGACAATTGCCTGAGCTGCCTCTGATGTCGCTGTCTCGCCACTGACAATAAGAGGCTCTTAAGTGTCCTGAAATTGTACTGCGAGTTCCCCGATGCTCTCACCCCCGCCTTCGCTCCTCTCCCTCGAGCTCCTTCCCGTGTTTCTCCAGCAAAACACTCTCACACGCAAATAAACATGCAGGGAGGCACAAAAGGCATTTTGTCTAGGATTTCAATACAACCACATATTTCTCATTCAAATATTCAGCTGTATCCTTCAGAGATCAAAAGCATAGCGCTGAAATGAGGCAAGGCACGAATATCCCAAGCCGCCAGCTCAAACTTCCCTTTCGTTCCTGTCCTGGCTGAGGGAGCAGATAGAAGAATCTGTCACCCCCACCGCAGTGGCTCCCAGGTGTCACAGACCCGGTGTCCCTGTGCACACAGGTACAGCGCTGTCACATCACCCCCTCTCCTCCATCTCCACACAAAGCCCCACACAGCCATAGATTAAACTAATGGCCATTAAAGCCTTTATGAGCTATTTCTGTGCAACAGGCAGATGGCCTGGGTGCTATAATGTCTCCAGAGTGGTGCAAGCTGGGGCTGGCACATCCTGGACCAACTGGAGAAAGCTCCCTACTATGAGAAACCTGGAGTGGGGTCTGGCCCCAAGGAAGGACCCCCACATCCTGCACCAGCATCCAGAGATGCCACAGCTCGCTGCACCAGGAGGAAAAAGGTGCAGCCGTACTGCTTCCCTGTGCGCAGCCTCCTCCCAGCATGGCCAGTGCTGGAGCACCACAAGCACCCATTGCCACCTTCCCCCAGTGGAGCTATACAAAGAAAGTGCATGAATGAAGTGCACCCTGCCATGAAACATGTCCACAAGCCTCCCCTGCCTTCCAGCCCAAACTGCACCACGGGCTCAGGTTTGTTAATAGGGACCAGCTCCTCTGCCCAGCAACCTCTGTGGTTCAGCTTTTTAGCTCTCCTTCCAGCCCAAAGATCCTTTTTCCCTGCTGGGGACCTGCATGATGGGGCAACAGCCCTAGCAGCTGCTGTGCTCCTTTCCCCACCTTGCTGAGGAAGGTGCTCAGCTCAAGTCATGGGGTTTGGCATGTTTACTGTATATTATATGAACTCGTACCAGTTTTATTAGCCCCTCCTGGCGCAAGTCACATTGTAATTCTGAACAGCCTTAAACTCATTTAAATCCTAATAAAAACACCGCCCTGCATTTGCATTCGCTGCTGGCTGGTCCCTGTGGCCGCTGTGACAGCAGGTCCTGTGGAATTGATAATGCTTGGGACGCCGCATACCAGAAACCATCCCTCACAGGTGGGGCTGGGACATGCGCTTAATAGGACAATTAAAAAAATAGATGCAGGAAATAGACCTCGAGGTTGATTCAGGATGGTGAACAGTGGGTGCCAAAGCTTTCACAGCAACCTAGGAGAGCAGCAGCACCAGTGCTGAAACAGTGTCCCACATCAGGCCGGGTACACGGTTCTGACAGAACAAGGCACCCGCAGACAGCACCGTGAGGGGGTTTTAAAAAGAGGACAGGGAATGACTAATGAAGCGCCAGCAAATAACAAGCCCTGTGGATGCTGCAGGGAGTTTGTGCATGAATGGTGCAGGCGCCCTGGGGGTGGGTGGGGACAGACGCAAGAACTTGCCCTGGTTTCCCATGCTGCCTGGTATGCTGGTGACAAGGGGGGGGGGGGGGCTGCTGTTAACGCTTGGAGGCACAACACGCCATTGGGGAAAGCTGCTGTGACTGCATCTCACAGTGCATTCTCCACCCCCAGGCCACCGTGATGAAGCACCAGTCCTGCCCTTCCCTCCCGAACACAGACAAGTGGGATTTGCTCGGGTTGTGCTGGAGAGGAAGGTAACAAGGGGCTGGGCGACAGGGACCCTGAGAGCCCCAGCTCCCATCAGCAAGCCCATACAGCTCTCCCGCCTCACCCCAGGCACAGCACTGACCCAAGTCCTGCTCACGTGCTCAAGATCACCTCTCCCACCCTCCCCGGCTCTTCTGCTCCACCTTTCCCTACAGCATCCATACACCCCTCTGCAGCCTCTTTCCTCCATGTCCAGCTCTGATCCACTCCCAGCCTTCTGCCCTGCTCGCCCTCCTCGGCGCTTGTCCAGCACTTTATGCCTGGCTGTTCTTGGTGATGACATTAATAGGCTCCCCTGAAACAGTGAGATTATGAGCTATACCCTTCCAGCAATAGAAATACTAATTATTACTGAGATAAATGGGAATATCAATGATGAAAGTCAATATTATTGCCTTCTTTGTTCCTGTTTGTTTTATTTGTAGATGAAAAGACCACTCAGCCCGTCTCCCCAGGATGTGGTCGGGAGCTGGAACAGCTCCTCTTGGCAGGCTCGTCCAGAGCTGTGCTCTGATAAGAAATCATACTGCACACATGCTTGCAAAGGGCTCTCTAAATCAGCAGCTCTCAAAAGCAGGCATTGTCTTTGATTGATTCATAAAACTGGAGCTGCCTCTGTTCCCCACTCCAGTACCAGGCGAGGGAGGATTTAGGGGAGGGGGAAGGTGTAACGTGGGTGGAAGTGATTAATTGCAGAACACGGCACAGTGCTGGGAACGCGCCACCGTTTGGCTAGGTTGATGCTTACGCCTTCATCTTCCTCGCCCAACAGTTTAGCCATCAAGATGGGAACCAAGAGCCCTTTCCAGGCTTCGACACCGACTCTCAGGCAGACCTTGGGCAAGTCCCCCCAGCACTGCTGCAGCCAGGCAAGCACTTACAACAGCAATGTTGCCTTATTCAGCAAGTCTGCTCCCTCCGCATATTCTGAGTCAGAGCTGCTGATTTCAGTGACAAGAGACCTGTTTTTTTTTTGTGGGTTTTTTTTTTTTTTAAGCCCTATTAGCCTCGCAGAGCTAACACAGCTAAGAGCGGGTGAATGGGATGCTAATTTTGGATGGTGCCTAACAGCGTCAGGAGAGCGCTTCCTGGAGCGGCCCCTCTCCGCAGGCAGGCGGATGCGCTCCCCACGGCCACGACCCACCGCCGTCTCCCCCGTGGCTGCAGGAGGCACAGCACGGAGGCAGCGGTGGCATCAGGGTGGGAAACACTCCCACGCTCAGCGTGGCACACCCAGTGCACAAGGCACATTTCTCTCGTTCCTAATACGCCCTTATTGTGTCACTAAAAATGCCTCCGTTCCTTTCAAGCCCCCAGTCCATCACCAGCGAACATTCATGGGAACAAACCAACCCACCGACCCCCAACTCGCTCATCTCCAAGTATCAATACAGCAATTGCCTCTCTCTAATGAATACAAACCAGCCCAGCCCCTCTCCATGCTAATGAGGACAAGCACTGCTCCTGCCTCTCTCCAATTCCAATGCAAGCAGGAGAACTGGAAGCCTTGCAGGAGTAATTATGCCAGTTTTTAAAAAGAAGCCACCATGTCCTGAGTATTTCATGGAAGGTAGTCTTTCTTAAAGCTTTTTAAACCCCTTCCATCCCCTCCTCCCCGGGCCTTTTGCGCATGTCAGGGTGCAATTAAGCAGAAAGTATCAGCACATAAACCCAGAGAAACAAACTACCATCCATGCCCAGCTCCTGCTCTCGCTCGCTCGTGCTTCTTCCCTGCATTTAACATTAATGTGACATCCCAAGCTGTGTGTGCACGATACTATCTCCCACCCCGAGACAGGGAAGAGCTGTTCGACGGTTAGAAAACCTCAAATGCCTCCCAGCCTTGCTAACATGGCACCCAGACTCCTGCCACAAATAGCTCCCTGATGGTCCCTGCCAGGGCTCACACACTCCAAAGCCCAGAGCATCAGGCACCCCGCATGAAATCCCAACACCGCAAATCTCTCCAGAGCTGCTGGACTGTGACGGTGGCACCCAGGTTTGCACCAAGCTCCTGCAACGCGTGGTGCTGTCCTCGGGCTACACAGCCTGGCTAATTGCCTAGCTTATTAGCATTTCTCACAATTAATATTTATTTTTGCAAATGTGCTACCAAAAAGAAAATATTAAACAACAACAAAAATCTCTTTATGTTAATGGCTTTGTATCCCTCACAGTGAGATATTTGGAGAGAAAACTGGCTTAATCTAGAGAGCCAGGTGGGACCCAGGTAAGGTGTGGAAAAGAAATTCAGGGCTTTTCTTGGCCCTGCTAAGGTGAAGGAGCAGACCTTCTGTAACAGCACCGACCAAAACCAGGCTCTAGACTCCTCTCCCTATTGCATTCCTTCCTCCCACCTTGCTGTCTCTCTCAGCTCTTCACAGCCACCCTGTTTAGCCACAGCTTTTGGGCCAGCTGAAGACAAGAGTGTCTCTAGTTCCCCACTGTCCCATGCAACTTTCTTGGGGACAGCCCCAACACTGCTGGTACTCCTATGTAAGACCCCCCTGCTTCTGGGGGCACCATCTGGTCCCCTTTGGGGGCAGTGTAGGGTGGCAGGGAGTCCCAAGAAGGGTCTCCTCCTGCAGGAGACCTGCAGCCAGGCTCTGTTGCATTGATTTTCCTTGCTCTGAGCTAGGAGATTGTTGAACAAAATGAAGTTATCAGGGGAGGTAATGTTACCCACCTGACAACTTGTATTGCTCCTTTTCCAACAAGTGCTGGACTGCACCATGCAGCACACTCTCAGGATAGACACCTTCCGGTAAAGGAGCTGCCACCCCTTTCCTCCCCTCACCAGCTCCTGCCATGCCAGGTGCTGCCCCCCAGCCCCTTCCCCTCTCTCATTCTCCCTGCACCATGAGGACACCCACATCCTCCTCCCTGCTCCTGGCCACCCTCACAAGGAGTTACTAGCCCATCGTTGCATGACATGGGGAGGCTGGGGTGGCCCCATTCACATTTATAGGCTTTTGACACGACCCTGATGCTGAAAATTGCTTTAAAAAAAGATGAAAACCCAAGACAGGGGTTTACTGGAAAGCCCGACCTATTGCAAGTCTGTGACTGCAGAGTTAGTAACACCAGAGAGGGAGGATTTTTTGGAAGCATTTATGGCACACGCAGTCAGAGCGGAAGAGAAACATCCCTCAGAAACCACATAGGTTCAAAGATTTGCTCAGTTTAAACACTAAAAATTCATGCATTAAAAATCCACTCAGGTTCAGCCCTGCTTCAGAACTAAATAAAAACCTCTGACCACATCATCCAGCCCCAAGGTTCACTGTCTCCTTGGGAAGAGGGCTTACGCATCTGCTCAAGGCTCAGGCTGAGATGCCCCTTCCCAGCACCAAGTCCTGCTTTGTACTGGGGCTGTTGGGCTTGGCGAGGGGCTGTGCGCTGACCCTGGGGTGTCCTGGGCCTGAGATGTGGCTACTGCCCATCATTAGACTACGTGGGACCCAGCTGCCCTGGTCTTGCAGAGGCCAGGCTGAGAAACACAGACTACACCCCACTCCGCTATCCCAAGGTTCCTAGGAACTAACTTTTGTTCTTTTCTCCAAGGAAAAAGCACAAGGAAAAACAAAACCACCTTGTTTTCTAAATACTATTCTTAGGAAAAATCTTCAGCTTTTGCAAATGGCACTCTGGAAGAAAATATCCAAATCTAAACCCAAACCAGATGGCTCTCAGTGCTCGTTTTTCAGGGAGGACTTTAACCAGCACGACCATTTCCCAGCAGAATTTTGTTTTGATAGAAGATCGCTAAGAATAAATGTGTTTCAGGGCTTGCTGCTGGGAAGGTGTTTTGACAGAAAACTGCTATTTCCATGGTCCCTCCACTTTCTCTGTCAGCCCTGACATGGTGGGAACTCCTCTGACCGAGCATCCTTTGTACACAGCTCTTCCCAGGACCCAAACTGCAAGAAGCACCCATGGGAGCAGGATTGGGTGCCTGGGTTCATTCCTGCTTATTGTAAAGTGGAAAACACCAAAAAGCTAGAAATACCTCTCTGCAAAGCTGGAAATACCTCTCCGTCAGCCCTCTCACGCAGGAGCACGAGGCAAGGTGAGGACACGTGTCCCTTTTTTGCATGCATCAGGTTAAGCCTATGCAGCCTGCTCTTTGCTTTGAGCAAAGAACATGATGTAAAGGGGAAATCGTGTATCTACGGGCATGTGCCTAAGTGTGAAAGCCAGTTCTACCTCGCTGTTTTGATTCCCTTTTCTCTGAACCCAAGACGGGATGTTGCCTCCTGGGCAGCCCCTGCGCCCTGCCCCAAGCAGAGGTGTCCCTCCCAGTGGCACCAAGATCACAGCGCAACCCACTATCTCCTACCACCTCGGACGACATCAATTTGAACAATTCCCCTCCCCATCTCTAGCATATAAAAGATGCTTGAATCATCCTAATTTTTTTTTTTTTTTCATTAGGAAACTGAATCCTGCTCTTCATAGAGAGATCCCTTTGTTCTCTCCTGAGGACTGACATCCTGGGAAATTGCCTCAGCCCAGTCAGCTCTGATGTTTGCTGTCTCACGCGTTGCCTGCATCAAACTGACAGTTCACAGATTTCAGCTGAGGATTTGTACGTACAGTACAAGCTGAAACCTGCTCCCATCTCTTTTAACTGTCCCGGCGAGAGCGCTGGAAGGAGGCTGAGTCGGCGGAGAGCGCGCGGGCGCCTTGCAACAGTAATAGAGACATCTCGGAACACGCTGCCTTTTGAGGACCCTCTCGCCTGCCCTCTCCTGGAAGATGAAACTGTGTCTGCCCAGCATCCCCCAGGATGCAGCGTTCCACTCTCCGTGCTGGTTCACACCATGCGGGCACCGTTTGCCCCTCGCCCATGCAACACGAGTTGGAGCAAACCCACCTGCCTAAGCAGAGCCCCATGACAAAGCCCTCCTTTCTCAACAGTGCCACCGTCCAAATATTCATTTTGAATGCCTTCCCTCCCTCCCTCCCCTGGTAAAACCTCCCCCCGTGCAGGCGTGATCGATTGAACATTTCCTACACGTTAAGACACACGGGCAGCGCCTGCCCCAAATCCTGGTTGAAAGCTGCATTGCCTTACACCCCAAGAGGGCTGGGGAGCAGCCCCGCAGTACAAGGGGGAGGGGGGGGGAAGGCATTTCTATCACACTTACAGCAGCAGAAACCAGTCCAGCCCCAGACTCAGCGGGGTGGAGGCACGCGAGTGTCACACGCTCAGCAATACAACGGCACCCAAGCTCCTGTGCCACCTACCCAGGTCAGATGAAGGCAGGATGCTGGGGGATCGGCTGCCAGGGGCGCGCTGGGCTTCGGCCTCTCCTCTGCTTTCCTCTCATGCACTGCGGGCAAAACGATATCGCAATTAGGGCTTTAAACCTGGCATTTGAGAGGCAAGCGGGAGAGAAATTAAAGAGCGGTGAATGCTTTTCCCCTTCTCCCTCCCAAAACCAGAGCTCAGCTGAGCTTAATCTTCATCTGAGCTGATATTTAAAAGCTATAAATCAGGCTGCAACGGACAGAAAAACACAACTACCAAAATTTAGTGGACCTGCTGCTGAAAGGACCAAAATGAACTGCTTAATAGAAGCCATTTTCCCATGGAAATAGAGCAGGCCTGTACTTAGCAGAGCATTGATCTGCTGACAGCTACCAGGACAGATTTGGGCCAGAGCACTTGGGAATCATTTGCAGTGATCTCTCAAGAAACACACGCATGCAAAAGCCCTCCGAAAAACACTCTTGTAAAACGGTGCTGTAGCTGTCTACAAGGCCAGATCGCACTCGCTGGCCAACACAGGCTCGCACCACCCCCAGTAAGCCTCCCTGGGCAGGCAGCACTGTCATGGCAGCTCAGACCCAGGCCTTGCTCTTCCTGCATCCCTGTACCCCAGCCT
>JAOXNO010000070.1:21964972-21990022 GCA_028565335.1 Limnodromus scolopaceus | reverse complement strand
GCTCCCTAAACCCAGCTGGGCAAGCTGACCCCTCCGTCTGTCCCACACATGGAAGGCAGCACAGCCTGGTGGGGCTGTCAGCACCAGAGTGACCAAAATCAACCCTGTTCCTGCTGCTGCCACAGCCAACATACATGCTGGAGAGGGGGCAGCACAGGTACCACGGCTGTGACTCTCCTGCCACATGTGGCAAGAGGAGCGTCCCCCATTCATCTTTTCTCCCGCTGGAAAAGATTTTTTCCATTACAACGTTCACTATTTTAGGGGATGAAGTCAGGGCAGGGGGATGTATTCCTCCTTTTTTGGAATTAAAAAAAAAAATAAGTTTCTCTGGATCTTGAGTAGCTCCACAAGTCGGCACAGAGGAGCCACAGGAGACATAAGCACTGCTGGAGGGGCTCCAGCCTGCAGGACTCTGTCTGCCCTTCCCAGCAGACACACAGCGCTGGGCTGGCCAGGAGCCCTCACCTGCCTGCTAGCTTTTCCAAAGCAGTTATCATCTGAGATAACCCAAGGACACCCAAGGAAAGCAAAACCATCTCATTTCCAGAGGTGTTGAGTGTCCTTGGCACTTACTGGCTTCAAACACGCGTGTTCGCTGCCCCCAGCCCTTGGCTAATTCTCACCATCACACGGTCCCCACAACAGCAGCAGAGACACAGATGACTTGGAAGACACGTGGGGCAGAGAGGACACAGGTGGGGGGGGGATGCAACGCTTTCTCTCCTGCCCAGCCACACATAGCTCCTGCACAGGCTGAATCTATAATACCAATTAATAGTTCATTGTTTGTAGTGGGTTTTTTTTATTCCCATTATTGACTACACCTCCTTATGTACTCATATATTTAGCAGATCTTACAATGATCCCAAAAGCTACCAAAATGAGCCTTCTTTGTAAAAACTAGGAGCAAACCAATGCGTCTGCTTTAGGGGAGGACAACCTGCCCAACCATGCTTCAAAGGACATCTGAAGTCCTAACATCGCTCAAGAGCCTGCAGAAAGCATTGAAAAAAAATGGGAAACAGCTTATTTGGCTTATTTACTTATTTTTGATTTCACACATCACTTATTTTAAAAGACTAAAAACATGTTTATGAATTTAACATATTTAAATGGATCAAAATCTGTTTAGCTAGGAAGGAAAACAACTCTCCCACTCCAACCTTCTTGTAGGCTGGGACCTGCTTTTCAGTCTTCCACCCACAGCAAATATTTCAAATCTCTTTTTAAGCTGAAAGGCTGATTCCGGGGACAGGTCAGCGAGAGGACCTGTGTGAGGGCCAGTTCCACCACTGTCCTCCATTGTTGCCCCAAGCACCCCTTACCCTGAGAGTCAGGGACGCCTGGGCAGATGGGTCAACTGAGGCGCAGGGGACAATAAAGACATCTGTGTGGGGGGAGAGCACCCAGGGAGGATAGAAAAAGTGAGAAGCCTTCTTTCCTCCTCCTCCTCCATCAGCAGCTTTCCACAAGGAGGATCAATGCAGCCCACTGTAACTGCACCGTTGTTCCATTTTTAATTAATGAAAGAAAAAACTAATCATTGAATTAAACTTCTCATTACTCCAGCTGAATACCCACTAAGTAAATTTAATTACTGTACGAATTGGGTTTCTCCCTGCCTGTTTCATTAGCTACTGATAAAGAGGAAGGGGGGGGGGAGGAGAGGGAGATGAAAGCAGAGGAAGAGAATGGAAGATGGGAATAATAAATGCAAAAACAGGTAAATGATTCAGCAGGTTTTAGAGGCTTCCAGTAAGGGTCTGGGGAAAGACCCTCCCCACACGAGGCTGGAGGGATTCCCTGTGGGATAAACCCCTTTCTCCAACCCACCTCCTGTCCAGGGATAACCACCATCATCTTCCAGGTCCACATCACATGTAGGAACATCCAGCCCCATGAGCTGTGCCTCCGTGCATCTACCCCACAACCCAGAGCCTGGTCCCTGCTCCAAGCATCCAGCAGCTGAGCTGTGCTCCAGCACAGGAACACCCCAAGGACCCCTTGGCATGGGGGCCACGGGGACAAGGTCCTACCACCCTCCCCAGCACGGCCACATGCACACCCTGGGTTCACGGCCACCTGCAAAACAGTGGACAGAGCCTTGGGCTCCCCTTCAAATAAGGGCAGACACCACTTTCAGATCTGCAAGAACCCTTGATCCCTTCTGATCTCACATAGCTCTGAACAGCCAATTTTTGCCTCTGTAACAAAGGCAGCAACCCTGTAACGCTTCAGCGGGGAACTAGTGCTGACAAAAGCATGGGAAGCAGACAAGAATGGATATCAAACACCTGCTGTCCCACCACATACCGAGACACCTGCCTGGTACTCTTTGTATTTTAAGCCTTTCTGCTGGAGTGGGAGTCCTGTGCGCCCAGGCTGCTGGGAGCCAGGGACACGCCAGCGGCACACTCCTCCGAGGAAATCAGCGGAGGATGCATTCCTGCAGCCCTCCCACACTGCTGCACAGATTTTGTTTGTGCCACGATGCTGGGTCTCTCCTACTCTCCCACTACAATTCAGCCCTCCATTCCTCCTTCCTGATAAACGGCATGAGCCACTGTGGGGCAGGTACAGCCCCACACCAGGGAGGGGTCCAGCAGCCCCTGCCAGGCACAGCACCCTCCCTTCCACCACGTGCCTCCGTGTCCAGCAGTTCTGCATGCAACGTGGCTGTTGATAAGGCCACATTTGGGATGAATTGGGGGTGGAAAGGGTGTAGTAAAGGAAAAGTGCACCTTCTTTCTCAGATAGCTTCAGCTTTCAGCTGAGCTGGGAGAGCATGGTGGAAGGGCTGCCCAGGGTCTCACAGTGATGGGATGGTCAGACCACCTCCTCCTTGTCATTAAGGAGCCAAGAGGAACCCATGGAGGAGGAACCCATTATGCAGTCCCATGGGTAGGGTCTTGCTCATGGCAAGGCACTGTCCCTCTGCCTTGCACCAGCAGCTTGTGGCCCTCACTATGCCCAACCGCTCTTCTGCGAGTCAAGGTGCTGCTGGGAGATGGGGTTTCTTCCTCATTTCCCACGACTTTCCTACATCTGACCCCAAACCAAGCTGACATGTTTGAACCCTTCACCTCCATGCAAACCAGCCTCCTGTCTCCCTTCCCCTCCCTGCTGCTTCCCCAGCCCTTTCCTGCTCTGCTCCCTCCTCAGGCCAGCAGACTCCTTCCCCGGAGGGGTTTCTCCTGTGCAGGATAAGCCCAGCTGCGAACACCTTCCAGGCAGACCATAAAGTCCCTTCAGTGTCTCATCAATCCCCCCCCTAAAATGGACTCTCTCAAACACTAGGCAGGGAAAGCATTGCGATAACAGGCACAGATGCTGTGGGGAGCAAACAGGGCTGGGTGAGACCTGCCACGCACCCGTGGCAGCCAGCATGGGTCTGGGCACCTGCGCCAGTGGCCACCATCACAGCCTCAGGGCTCCATCCCATTCCCAGGAGGCTGCTGGCTCCCAGGTGGGCTCAGCACAGCATGCTCTCCTTGCAGGCACAAGCTTTCTGACGTAGCTAAAATTAGCTCCCACAGAGTCTCTCCTGCCATCCCCAAAGTCATTGGTACAACGTGTTCTGCCACCACAGGCTCTTCCCAAGCTCTCACTCGAAAAAACTCAACGATGCGTAGTACGTGCCTCGCGGCTCCGACTCCCTCGCACACACACACAAAGCAAATAACCCTGCAGGTTTTGCAGCCACCACCTCCCCGCTCTCTGCACTGCTGAGGGCAAGGCTCCCTCCTCCTGCCTGCCGGGGCTGCCCAAACACCCTCATGCTGCCCACCAGCCCTGGTGCAACACCCATTCCTCCAACATATTCTGAGGATTTGGGCTGGGGAAAAAAGGGGGTTGTTTGCTTGCTAATTGTTTTGGTGGCCAAATTGAGAAATCAGGTTGACTGCAGGTTGTGGTTTTTTTTTTTTCCTTTGCCAAATTTTAAAACCCCAGCAATAATCTGGGGCTGAATCAAACATCTTGTTTGGTCTGAAGTGAAGCTTTCATTTTGTTTGTAGGTGGCTTTCCCCCCACACTGAAAAAAAAAAAAGCCTAGAAAAAATTCAAAATGAAATGTCATCTCGAAACAGATGGCTGAAAGGTTTCATTTTGAAAATGTCAAAATGAAACTTTTCAGTGTTTCACTTTTTTTCCCCAGCCAAAACCACTTGCTAAATACAACCTGAATTCGTGAGCTGTTTCTGTTGACTGAAACCTGAATTATTCCGTGCATAAGCTGTTCACTCAAAGCCTTTTTTGCAGGCCTCCATACACCCCACACACAGCGCATCCTGCTGCAGCGGGGAGGGAAGGAGAACCCTGTAGCGTGTCCTTCACCAGAAAAGCAGCACAGGAGAGGAAAGCAAAAGCCAAGGGAGGACTTACCGTGGCAGCAGACCTCTGCAGCTTTGTTTCGGGTGCTGGAGGGGCTTCCCGTGCAGCGGAGGGAGAGGGGGGTGCTGCGGCCCCGGGTGGGAAGGACAGGGTGGTCCTGCCTGTCTCATGGGACCCAACGCAGAGCAGCGGGGCACCTCGCTCAGTCCTGGACACGCAGCCCTGCAAGACAGGATGAAGAAGAGTGTGAAGACATGCTGGAGGGAGAAAAATTCAATTTAGGCAGAAAAGGAGGGAGGTTTGGGGAGGCTGAGGCCAAGCACAGCTAAGGGATTAGGGCAAGGTAGTGGCAGCGTGCAGCTCTGGATTGCTGGTTGGCTGGTGCCAGGTCTGCTCCCTGACTCTACTCCCCCCCCATGCAGCAGTTTTCATCTCCTCTTGCCCTGTTCTAACGGTGTAATAGCCCACCTGCTCGCCAGCACAGGGCTTTCCATGCCCGTGGCCCCACTAGAGATAAGCAGAACATCCTAAGTACCACATCTACAACAAACCCAAACTGAGGAACCTGCCCTGCTGGAGAGCACATCCAGGAAGGATTGTTCCCTCTCAGCCATGGCCATCAATCATTGGAACTAGCCCAGACCACAGCAGCAGGGGCAGACAAACATTAAGGAAGGCTTTGCCCACCTGACCTCTCTTGCTCAGAGAGGGACGATGTTCATCTAAGAGTTGGCCAAAATCAGATCCTAGGGATGAACTCTAACCACCATCCGGGAACCAGCTCAGGACTGAGCAGATCTTACTTAGAGCAAACCCCGTGGCCCCTCTCCTGTGCCCTGAGGCCATAGGAGGGTGGTCCTGGCTGCTAGTCCCAGGCACTGCCTTCCCCCAGGACCACAGCCAGGTCATTCCATTCCTACACCCAAAGGCTTGTCCCCCAGCTTGGTTTCTAGGTGACATCGTGATGCTGGAGGACATCACAATGGAGGGTTCAATGGAGCCCATTGAACCACACACACAAGCCTCCCACCTCCAGCAAGCAGGAATTGGGTTTTGACTGCAAAGTTCCCTGTCTGAGAATTTTTGAGCAAAAGCAAAATCCAGCAGCCCCAAACTCTGCCCTGAATTTGGGGCCTCAACACACAGGAAATATTTTAAATTTGCTTTAATCCTCCTTTCTCTTCCTCTCCCAAATTACCCGCCAGTGCTGTCCCAAGACCCTGCATTTCCTTGCTAAGCACTGTGACTCCTATCGTTCCCCAAAGAGCTGCAGGATTCCTGCGGTACACAAACAGTGTGCGGCAGAGGAATGAAACGGGTCAGATCCAGGAGGACATCCTCAAGAAAACCCCCAAATCTTTTATTACCATGACTTTGGGTTGGATTAAAATCTGGTTTATGTTCCACAAGAAACTGGGTAAGGAAGTCCCATGCCACAAAATCCTATGAAAACAAGACCTCACACATAAACCTGAGATGCAAAAGTCCAGTACAGAGTTCAGGTTAGAAACTTGGGTTCATTTTCTTTTGCCTTTTGCCTCTGGCTCAGTCCAGGGGCAGCAGCACCGAGATGCTGCAGGAGCATTACCCTTCCAGCACAAGCACACACCACAAAATGCCAAGGCTGGTGTCAGAAAACCTGTTTTTGCAAGATCACTAGCCCGATCGCTAGATGAAAGAGGATTAGATGAAGCTTAGACTAAGCATCTCAACAGTATCAAACCATAAGATGATGCTCAGCCGTCGGTACTGCTAAGGTAACATAGAGACAGAGTTATCTGCTAAGAGAGAAAAATCTTACTTCAGAGAGGTCTCCTTGGCACAAAATAAAAGGTTTTTGCCAGGTCCTCAGTACGAGAGGCTACAATGTCCGCAGGGGCAAGGCAGACCTGGAGTCTGCCGGATGGAGTGACATGGAATAAGAGGCAAACTTGCTCCAAACTCAAACCGCCTCCCAAGTTCAGGGGGCGGCAATCGGAAATTAAGCCCATCTGTTCCTAAACCGTTGCACTAGCGGAGAGGTGAGCAGGCTGAGAAACAGGGCTCTAAAGAAAATCAAAAGCGCTTGAAACAGAGCCAGCAAGCTGCCCATCAGGGAAGGGGATGGTACGTCTCCAAGCTCATTGCAGCAGTGAGCCGGAGATCTCAGCCCAGACCTCAATTAAATCTCTTGAGCAAGGGAGCTGCAGCAGCACGTGGGTCCCTTGCATTAGCCCACCCTGGTAGGGATGAGGTGAGGCAGCCGGAGCTCCCGAAAACTCACGGATGAGTTGCAGACAAGGGAAGGGAAACTGAGGCAGGCAGGTGGTGCCACACCAGCTCTGGAGCTACCACAGCTCAACTCACCAGCGAGCCACATGGCTGCAGCAATCCCAGCCCTGGCAAACATGCCTTGTATTGTGGAACGGTGTTTCAGAAAAGAGCATTAAGTGATGAGTCTGCATTAAAAGCAGCCAGTTTTGACACGTTTAAAAGAAAGTCTCCCTTTTCCCCCCCCCTCCCTCTGAGCCCACTTTTCATTCTAAGAATCTCTTCTATTTTTTTTTCCTCGTCCCCAATCCAAACAAACTCTGCTGTCAAGCCCAAACACTCACTTTGCATTTCTGCCACATTCAAATAAATCATTCAGAACGAAACCAAACCTTCACATTTTCTCCTTCTCCTTTGGAGGAACGATGCTAAACCACCCAGCCAGCCTGGAAATCCATTTTTGCCTGGTTCCTGCTAAAAGCCAGGACAGTGGGGTGTTGGCTGGGAGCAGGAGCGTGGGAGGTAGCAGCCAGGTGGGATTTTGGAAGTGCTGCCTACAAAGCACCTCTTGGTGCCAGGACATTCAAAAAAAGCAATTTTTACACAACCTTTGTCCCTGCGAGACGGAAATAACGAGGGAGCAGAATGGGATCAGGCATGGGGAGGGTAAGACATTTAGGAGCAAGTCCTGAGCACCACTCAGGTTACCTAGTGCCAGGCCAGCAAAGGAAGCGAGGTGGCTACAAGGAGGCATGTCCAGCATTAGGAATGGGGCAGGAGTACCTGGTCCCTCACGTTTGCAAGGAATAGAAACTCAGATTTAGCAAAGAGTATTTATGAGTATTGAGGAAAAAAAGCCATGCCACAGGGAATAACGGAGCTTTCTTGTGGCTGGCAGCTGAACGAAATAAATCTATCCACTGGGCATAAATTGTTTAAGCAAAAAAATCCCTCTCAACTTGAATATTTTGCAAGAAAAATAGCAACAAAAAAAGCAAGAAAACTCCAAACCCTCATCCTTTTTCTCCTCAAGGTCAGAGTTGTTATTCTCTTCTGTGAAGGAGAAAAACCACCTTTCACTAGTAAGTTTAGCCGAAAGAAATGAAATATTTGGGAAGTGAGCGCATTGCTGCCTGGCCTGCCTGGCTGGATTAGGCTAAATATCTCTATGTAACAAGGAATTATCTTTCAAAAGCAAGTTGTAGGGAGCCTTGGTGATGGGGCAGAGGGGCAAGTCTGGTGCAAGTGAGGAGGAGCACGGTGCTTCAGTGACCAGCCTGCTGTCTGCTCAGATGGGGATGGGGCAGGACCCCAGAGCCATGCAAGGAGCCCTGCAGCATCTCTGACCCCAGGGGCAGGATCCTGCTGCCGTCTGCATCCTGCCCTCATCCCACAGATGTGACAGAGGTACCAGCCCCTCCTGTCACCTCCAGGAGCAGACCTGGCTGTGGCACACAGCAGAGGTGGCAGAGGCACCCAGGGGTAAGGGAGCCATCAGCCACTGGGGCTACAGCAGTCAAGGAGCGCAGCCTTGTGCCAGAGCAAAGGATCTAGAGCCTCTTCAGTTATTATGCAGAGGCTGTGCTAAGGTTGCTGCTTTAGTGCACTGCAGGCACTAAATTACAAGGACATTTACAACCCACAATGCAGAGAAGCAGCTGCTAAAGGTGGCCACGGTGAGTGACTTCACCTCTGGGTGAAAGGCTTCCATGAAATCTCAGCCATGAGGGATCAAGATGGAAAAAAAAGTCCGTCCTTCCACCTACTGCCTTGCAGGGCAATGCCAGTATATCTCGGGGCACCTGGGGCAAGTGGGGACCGGTAATGACCTGCTCTGCTCAGTGCCAGGCAGAGTCTCAGACCTGCCCTGTTTGGAGGGATACTGAAGCTTGGTCCAATTAGCAGAGTCCTTAGTGTGACAAACTGTCCTACCACCACCAGGACACCACTCAGCTGGAGCAAGCCCAAGGGACCTGCTCCCCAGAAATGAAGCTCCTCCAGACCAAGCCTCGCCCAGGCTCTGCACAGCACAGACCAGCAAGGCAGTTGTCTAAAGCATCAAACAGTTCCTGGTGGTAAAACAAGCCCTGATGCCCACTCAGCCTCTTTCATTGCCCTTGATAGCCAAGCTGACTGCAGCTGCCAAAAAGGGGGAGGTCACACAGGGTGACAGCTCCTGTGCCTCCTCCTGGGAACAGCCAACACCACTCCCTTCCTCCTCCCACATCCATGCCAAGCCCAGCTCACCAGGGCTTCTCACCCAGTGCTGCTCCTTCCTCCCTCTCCTTGCCCGGCAGGAACAGCCAACTTCAGCACTGGCCAAAACCCAGCATGCCTGCACGGATGAGCCAGCCATGCCCTGTGCTTCCCCTCTCCCCCGGTGCCATGGCATTGCCCTGCTCGTTTGCTGATGAGTGGCACCAGGACCTTTTCCTTGCAGGTCCAGGGACGTACCGTGCTGTGCTAAGCCAGGCAGAGAAGGAGATGGCTCTTGGTGGGAGCTGGCATGGATTTATCCCAGCCCAAGGCATGGAGCCCGGAGGCAGTCACCTCCTGGAAGGTGGGAAGGCTGAGGGGAAGGGGAAGCAGAGGAAGACAAGGCAAGAGTAGAGATGAACAAGACACACACACACAAGGAGAAAGGGATTAACTTGGCTCCAGCCAACACAAAGGGTGCACTGAGAGGGGATCTCAAGGTCACAGCGTGATGTACCGACCAGCACACACACCAGCTTTAGTCAATAAATCAGCACAACTGTGGAGGGGCTGCGACTGGAGGCGGGGGGGGCATTTCTACCCGAGCAGAGGGAAGGGCAGTGATGGGTAGGAGGGCACCCCTGAGCAGGGCCACAGCACTGTAGGGGGCCGGGCACCAGGAAGGCTGGCCCCCTCACTCACTGGAAATGGCACCATGCTCACATCCCTGCAGCTTGCAGATCCTTTTTGAGAAAGTTAATTCAACGAATTAAAACCCAAACCCCTCCAAACCCAGGGGGTTTCCTGCCTGTAGGAATTTACAGTCACCTGTAAACACCTCCTGCAGGATGAGGGCAGTGCCCACGATCCCTCATGCCAACAGACTGCTACACCCCCTGCAGACCCTGCCGGAGCAGGGTGCCAGCAGCACCAGCCAGCTCAGGGGCTCCGGGAGCACCCTTACTCAAAGGGCTGCTCCAAATGCCCCAGCTAGGAACAGATGGATGCTTCTCTGGAGCTCCACAGAGACCTCTCCTGCCTGCCAGCAGAGGCAAGACCCCACAACTCCCATCTCTTTGGGAACCACGTGCTTGAGTGCACCCAGAGTTACTGCACTTGAAAAAAGAATCAGCAGGGGACAACTTCTGGCTTCTGTTGTGGAGCAGCTCAGACCAGCGAGTCATTAATTCTTTCCTTTGGCCTTTAAACGTGCAACAGGTGGAATTTAGAGGTCCTGAACTCCTCTGGAAGATCAGCCCTGAGCCTGGAGGGCTGCCCACAGCAAGGGATCCTGCCATCTCAACCCAAAGCCTGTGCAACAGGCCCCCAGGTGAGCATCCAGTGAGCCACGGGGAAGCCGAATTCACAGCCAAGGACAGTTACAGGAATAGAATTGGCTCAGACTGAGCAAATGTAACTTTCCATCACTTTGCAACCAGCCATCCATCCTGCGGGCCAGCTGGCTGCCATGTCAGCATGCCTCCCATCCATTTCAAGTGTCCTGATAACACTGATGCTTCACAAGACTTGTTCAAGAAGGCTGGGGAGAGTTATTATCCAAAGCCAGGTGGCTGGACTTGACCCAAATCTTAGGCAAGTGATTAAAATGATTGGCATTTTTTTGGAAAGAAAACTGCTGTGCTGTACCTGCCATCCATCTTCAGAAAACCATTAACTGCACAATCACAAAACTGAACACACCTGTAAGGCTACACAAGCACACAAGTGCTTACAGACTGGTGAAGCTTATCCTCATCTGCAGCTCTGGGACCAGCCACCCCCTGCAGGCTCCAAAAATGGGGTGCTTTGGCCAAGGTGCTCTTCTCGAGCATCGTGTTACCACATCCAGGCAGCTCTCACTGCAGGATCAAGGATGGGATACTCAGTCACGGGGATGAGTGTTGAATTGCTGGTCTCCTGCCCCATGATTTGGATTAATTTCACCCTGTGGGTTACACGCCGAGTCTATTTTGGCTGGGAACAGATTGTCACAAAACTGCCTTTGCTTATGATCCAGATTCAGGTCCTACCCAGGCCCCTCTGCTCCTGTGGGACACAGAAACACTGCCAGCCAAAAAAACAAGGTATCATTCTTTCCCTTTGACTACATATGCTAAAAATCATGTTTCTTTCCTTTCAGAGCAAAGTAAACTAGAGGCAGCAGCATTTCCAGGTGAGCAGAGCACAAGAGCAGCTACTGAATGACACTAACCAGATCTCAGCCTCTCCCCAGGGCAGCTGCCAGCCCCACTGTCTCCCACGTCCTCCCTACCATCATCCCTCACCGTGCTGTCCCCACGTTGGGGCAAGGGCTGCTTTCCCAGGCAGGCAGGCAGGAGCAGGGAATGCTGCTCCCGGGCACGCTTTCCCACATGCCAGGGTAAGAGGACACCCCACTCTCTTCTGGGTTCAATGCCAGAGCCCAAAACTCAAGCTGTCAGTCCTTTACAGGTTAAGGGAGTGAATACAAGCACAAGCCCTGCCTGTTTGATGAACCAGCACGACCCCAACAGCCCGCACCTACTTGCTTCAGTTCGATCACATTGCCCCAAGGGCTGGGGCAACTGAGGATGTACACACTGGGGACATTGTGTGGCCTCAGGGTTATTTTGCACATTTTGCCCCTGGAGAGTACAATATCTAGGAATCTCTGGGGAACCAAGGGAGGTCATTCAGGTTTATGTCCTGTACCTAACCAACCTGTGCCAAACACTCAGCAGGGGCACCACCGTGGAACCCACCAAACTTGCTGCACTGAGAAATTGGACTGTGCCTAGACAGGGGTCCCAAACAGGGTAAAATCTACATTTAATACCTATTATCCTAACATCTCCCCATCTGTCCACACTTCCCTCACACGCCTGTAACTGCAGTGTGGCAGGGCTGCCTGATATCAATGGCACTTTAATTTCATCATTCCCAACTTATTTAGAGTAATTAGGAGGCAATGAGCACACGCCGGGGGCCAGGACGCACTTGAATCACATCCAAGGGTTACCGCAGTATCACAGGAGACCTTCAGATGGAATTATCAGTCTGCAAAAAAACTTAAATAAAAAGGAGGGTGATTCCCAAAGGGAAGATAAAGTTCTTCTTGGTCCTATAGGTCCCTTTTAAATTTGAAATCAGCTGACAGAAATATAAAGAGATGATATTCCTCATTTAATTAGTGAAGAGACAGCATCTCAGATTGGAAGACAAAGATAGATGCTTTGCCTGGGCATCTGGCTGGGGAAATGATCAGTGGAGCGAGGCAGGGATTCCTGCAAGTTCGATTACCTCATCCCACTTCAGGCACGCCAGTTTTGCCATTCACTTTTCTAAGAGCAGTGGTAAAAAAAAAAACCCAAACCCGAGCCATTTTGGAAATCCTCACCAGAAAACCCAGGCAAAAAGTAAGCTACTTCTCCCTAGTGATTTCTGCTGGATGGTAGGAGCACTGCACAAAGCCAGCTCCACCAAGAAAGCTACCAAAAAAAGCCAGCCAGCCTGCAGCCTGGCTTCAAAATGTCCCCATTTCATGCAAGGCAGGTGAGGTGCCAAAGGAGGGGACGGCTCCTCACTTCTGATTTAGCCGCATGCCCACACTCCTCCCGCACAGGATCTTTAAATGCCTGCCTGCGTGAGAAAAGCAGTGGCCTATTTTTTTTCCTGAGCATCTCAGTACAGCCTCCACCTCGAAGCACAGCGCGCACAGGTCTTATTTAGGATGCTTCAGACACATCCGGAGGGACTGTGGGAACAGTCTGTGGAAAGAGAAGACTGAGTGGGCAACCTGAGTCACTTCATTGCTTCCAGAAGTGTACACAAGCATCTTCCATTTGAGCAAAACTCAGCACAGCTCCCATGGACTCTGGGGACCAGAGGGAAGTGCCTCTTCTCTAGCATACTTCACTGATGCAGAATAACTGCACACCACCTTTCTCAGCCAGGCTTACTGAAAGAGGGATCATCCCCCTCAGCTAACGATCCAAACCTCTGATCCTGGCAATTCCTCCACGGCACAGGAGGAGCCCAGAGCTGCTCTAATCTGCTCTGCTGGGTGAGGGCTGTGGAGGAGATTAGCTTCCTCCCAAGGAGGAGAAAGCAGAGCAAGACATGAGGTGCATGCACATGCATGTGCGTGCCCTGAAGAGATATCATTACAGCTGGCTGCAAAACTCAGCTCTGAACTCATTGCCAAAGAGCCTGACTCACGCAGACAAATCAGCCCGGCACCATCCGCGGCACGTGGGAAAAGAAGGAGATAAGCACAGGAATTACAGGAGATCCTAGTCCAGAGTCCAAACAGACTCAGCCTGTACCTTGAGCCCTGTCCTTGAAGAAGTCACTTTAAGCTGTCAAACAAGGGCCTCTGTGCAAAGATCCCCATATGCTGGGGCTGAGAAAGGTCACTGCGAGACAAGGACATGCCCTGCCACCGTGGGGTATGTGGGGGTCCCTCATATTACTTTTCCTCATTAATGCTGGTTAAAGGTGCTGGTTTGTGCCCTGAAAGCACAAAGTCTCCGCTCACCTATCAACAGCGCAGTCCAGGTCACACAGGCATGCCCTGTGTTGGCCTTCCAGGGAGCCTCTACCCTCACAGGAGGGCCACCACGGGCTCCCTTTGCTCTCCCAGCCTCACCTTTCTGTTAAGGCTGGTGACAGCAGCGCCACACAATGTCAACAGCAAGGTGCCTGCTGGGGCAGATGCCCTGGAACCAGCTCAGAAAAAAAGCCCTAATCATTACAGCTGGAAGATGCTAATGGCTCCTGGTCACTGCACCACAGCCACCAACAGCACTCTCGCCTCTCTCCATCAGGGCATTTATTTTCCATGAGATAAAAGCCACAAAATGGCATCCAGCACATGCAATGTTATTTCACAGGACTTCTGATGCCATCAGCAACCACATGCACAGTAGATCCCTGAGACAGCAGGGAGGGGGGTTTCATGGGAATATATGGAAAGTGCCAAAATATGAACTGCTAATAAGATGTATTTTCAAATGTCACCAAGTTATGATCTATTGATCTCGCACTGGAAGCTTGACTTTTTCCTGTGTAATATTAATCTATGTCACTTACACATTCTGGGAACTGCAGATTGAGTGAGTGCCATTAGACTTAAATTAGGTATTACAACTACTAACTGCTAGGGGTCCAAGCCAGCTAGATGCTGAAGAGCCAATCCAGAATAACAGCGGCTTAACAACCTGCTGGAAGCACCCACACACACGTAAATTCATGCACCTTACTGCAGCAATGGGGGACAGAGGCACAAGGCTCTGCTCTCAGGGTAACATCCCTGCCCAGGAACAGCCTGGATGAAGCTGATCCGGGTGCAGCTAGACACATGAGCAAAGTCCTACCCTGAACCAGAGGAATCCCAGGGAGGAAAGTGTTTCTAACCCCGTCCAGCACACAGCTAAGGCCTGACAGCCTCCTCACGAGCTGCTGGGGGGCTGTGACACATACTGATGACACCTCCTAAAGCCCTTGTGAACATCTGCAGTTCCTCATGGAGGTCACCCCAAACCCAAACCTGAGAGCATGATCCTGAGAGCAACTCTAGAAACAAGTTGCCTAGCAGAAGGTTTTCACAAGAGTTGAAAATGCTCCAATGGGACTTTGGCCAAATATTTCAGATCCCTTTTAAAAACAAGGCCAATCCATAATCACTTCTAACAGTCCCATTGACTGTTTTTCACTGAGTGCTAACAGAGACAAGTTGTCTCCTTTAGACCACTATATCATGACTAAGAGCATCAAGAGGGGAAGATGATGGGCTTGGAGAGGAAGAACATCCTTCCTTTACTCCACTTCAGCTGCTAATAGGCATGCCAAAGCTCTCTGAATAGCATTACATTAGTGCTGCATAAAAGCAATAAAACCCTAAAACCCTATGATTCTAAAACAGCACATTACATGTTTACTGAGCTACACGTCACATAAAAGACTGTCCCCGGGACACCACAGGAAGATTTGAAATAGCAAAGTTAAGAGCTGTAAAAAGCGCCAGGCTGGGCAGACATCCACAGTGCCCATGGCCGGGGTTTGGGTGCACACGAGAGCTGGGCACACAGGGGCACGGCTGCGGGGAGCTGACAGGATAATCCAGCCATCGCATTTAACCAAAGGAAGCGGCATAAAACACTCAGTCTCCTCTGCCAGAAAACTGGGCAAGCCCCAACCACTGGGCATAGAGTCCGCAGAGAAATCAGCAACCAGACAAGGAATGGAGCATCCAGGGCGAGACCCGCTGCAGTGCCAGGGCACAGTCCTGGCTGCTGCCTGCCTGGCACCAGCCCACAATTTCCCCCAGCTCCTTTGTTTTCACTTCCAGTGCTTAAAAATTTTCACTCCTAAACTCAATGAATTGTCATTTCCAAATGCCTTTTGCACACAGGAAAGGGAACCGCACGAAGTACTATTTGATATTTTTCCAAAAACTGTCATTATGGCACAGGGCTGGTACGGTGCCTTCAGCAGCAAGTTGTCACGATGGTTTTGGTGGGGTGAAATAAGTGGTTTTTAAAGGACCTCCGCTCCCAGTATCTGTCAGGCCTGCAGCATGTTTCCATAGCCAGGCATATGGCAAGATCACTGGGCCCTGCTCTGCCACCACTAAGGGCCATCCAATGTACCTTGGCTGGAGAGGTGAGGTCCCCACCATCTGGTGGCCTGTGGCAGAGGACAAGTAGACAGATGTGCTGGGACAGAGGTGGAGAACTAGGACGGGTCAGAGGCAGAAAGGGGGGACTCCCTCTTGTGCTAATGCTGGAGAAGTGGAGTCAGTTGGAGAACTTTCGCATGCATGTTTTCCCCCCTGCCCTCAGAAAGGACACATTTACTAGACCAGCACAGTTTTTTAGAAGAGGTTTGCCCTTGTCAGCAAGCAGGAGAGGCTCAGGTCACCCCCCACAGGTGAGCTGCCAATGAGAGGGGCACAGAAAAGCCAGCTGGACATCTGACAATACGCACCCTCAGCTGCCGACAATCTGGGGTGAGCAGGAGCTCCTCGCACCCAGCGGGATCAAATACTCTCCAGGTCTGCGGTCCCTGCCTGCCACTGCTGTGCACCAGGGATGCTGATCCAGAGCACGACACTGGAACAACCCCAACCAGTTACTTATCTGCCCAGCTCCCTGCTGTTGGGATCACGGCAGGCACCTGCTCGCAAAAAAATATCAGCAAACACCCCAGCCACAGAGGCATCAATCCCTCCAGATAGGGAGGCTGAAAGCAAAGCCCACTTTCGGAAGAAGGATTTCTCCAATAAAGCTTGCAGAGGTGCCACCAGTGTGCAAAATCAGAGGTATTGCATCCCTACAAAGCTCACCATTACCTCAAGAGCACAGCTTGAGTCTTCCCCCCATGCTCTGGGAAGGGCCATGCAAGCCAGCCCCACAGCACATGCAATTGAGGGCTGGCAGCGAGAGGAGATTCAATGCCTCAGAAGTTTTGTGAGTTATTGTGTCACACCAAACAGCCCTGACCTTTTCAATATTCTGTATTTTTATTGGCTGCCCATTTCCCCTCGATCCCCACAGGCCCATTAGGCAGCGAGCAGAGCCGAAGGCGGCTCCAGCAGCCAATGCCACAGTGCAACACTGAAAAGGTCAGAGATATTGAGGCTGAGCAAGGCTGCTCTCAGGAGGGCTGTTACAGGGGGGACAGGAACGCTCTTCAGCTGACACAGGCTGCAGACCAAGACCACTTCACAGGTGGTCACAGACAACTTCCACCCTGCCACAGTGTTGCTGGGGTGGAAGGGACCCACACCACAGGCATGTCTGCTCCCAAAAAGACCAACTGTTACTGCAAGAGGACCTGCCTGTGAAAGCGCCCTGTAATAGGCTTGCTACAGATACTTGCAATAAATACCCTGCAACCCAGGAGAGCACAAGCCAGGGCTGTGCTTCTACACCACAGAGCCCAGGAAGGCGGGGGGAGGCTGCAGAAATGGTCACAAGTGGCCTGATGGAGAGCCCTGAGGCTCCTACTCGAGTGCTGCCAGCAGGGAGAGGACCAAGAATATCTCTCAGAGCCTCTGGCACACTGGGATAGGGAAGGCAGCTACCTAAGATGATTACTTTAGTAGCTGTAAGAGGAGACTGTCTGGAGTCCAGGCCTCCCCTGAGGCATTCAGGGGAGTGGAAGGGAAATGCAGCCCTGCTAGCAGGCTGCTGGCCAGGCAGGCAAACACAGCACGCTGCTGGGCACACACACACAAACAGCACAGCAGATTCACTCACCACCTTTTGCTCAACCACAGTCCAGCCTAGCCAACTTACACGAAATAAAAGCATGACACCCCCTCCCTGAAGACCTGCCACCCCCTCTGCCTGCTCCAGAGGGGAGAGAGCAAAAGGCTTCACCTTCCTCCCAGACACAGGCTCCAGCCCCAGGAAAGTACCCAGGAGCCCTACAGATCCTGAGCAGGGCCACAGGTGGATAACACATGTAAAGCCAGCCTGGTTCTCCATGCTGGTCCTCAACACGCCCAGAATCCTGAGCACAGTACATTGAGAAGGCCCAACTCCAAAGATACACGCTAGAAACATCAACCAGGGAGCTGCTAACACGGAGGTGGAAGGAAAGACTATGCCTTTCCAGGGCTCAGCTATCAGCCTTCTACCATGGGGTAAAAACTCACCGGGTGGCTTCAAAACGTGTCCCCTGGAGCGGCGAGGGCTGGCTGCTCTCCTAGGGAAGATGAGCCAGGAGCAGAGGGTGCCCTCCCCGATAGGGGCACAGGCCCATGGCTCCAGACACCACAGGCAGAGGCTGGTGCTGCAACCAGGCCCATCAACAGCAACAAACCAGGTCCGGCAGCCCAGACTGGGGCAAAAGGAGACACATCCACCCACACTGAAGCTCAGGGAAGAAGTGAGGTGCCCAGCCCTGAGACTGAATGTGGCTCCTGGAGCGGCGGTTGGGGAGGGTCAGGTGGAGGCTCCAGGTGGGGCTTCTTAGGGCAATTAAGGTCTTTCAGCAATTCACTTGCCTCACAGCAGCTGGGCTCCCAATGTCCACCCTCTCCTCCCTCCACGTGGCAAAAGATGACCATATTTTGGCAGCGTGGCCAGACAAAGTGATGGAGTGGCCTCCCTGCTGAGGGGGGGTCCATGTGCCCCCGGGGATGAGCCACTCATGGCGGGGGCTGCTGGACAGGCTGTGCTGTCTCCAGGCAGCCACCCCAGCCCCCATACTGGTTTTGGTGCCATTTCCCAGTACCGCCAGCAGCACAACCGGTGCTGGGAGGCTGCTGTGAGGAGACCGGTTCCGGTTGGTTCTCTCAGGCCTGCTCCCGCCTTGCTGAGGCCTTGTGCTGCCTCACAGGCCTCAGAGCAATGGGGCTGGCTGCCCCCCGCATCCAGCCCCCGGCTTCTTAGTTGTTCCTAAATGTTCAAAAACCGGGGAAATACATGCTAAGTGCTCTTTCTCTATCACAGAATCCCAGAATCAACGCGTAACATCAGAGTGAGCCCTGCCAGGGCTGCCAGGGGTTAGACATGTTGGAAATGGGTCAATGGCACTCGACAGGCTTCTCCTTTCTCAATGTGAAAACATACCCAGAAAAAAACCCAGAGGTTTTTCGGTTTTTTTTTTTCCCAGACAGAAATAATGAAGCCAGAGGCAGAGACACCCCAGGAGGGACCAGGGAGGCAGGGGCAGAGCCGAGGGTGGTGGAGCCACTCGGGAGGAACACTGAGGGTTAAAAATGGCAACAGCTCCTTTCCGAGGAACGGAAAATATCACAGCTCTGGTAACACATACTCAGATTTTTCTAAAATAATGTTAGATTTTTAGGGTGGTGGTTTTTTTTAAAAAAAAAATCTGGATCTGGGCAAAGGAGTGCATTGACATTAGTGACAGATGGGATGGAAAAATTTTTGTTTGGAAAAAAATATCTTCTTTTGAGTCACATGCATGCAGAAAGGAAAACAACTTAACCCCTCCGAGGGTGAGCTGTAACATGGCAGCAAAAAGCCAAACCCCACCAGGCTCACGGGACAGACCCCTGCCCTCCAGGTCAATGGAGGCCAAAGCTGGAAGGTGCTGAGACAGGATTTTTGCCCTAGAAAAAAAACATTTGTTTTTTTGCCTGGAAGGCAGCAAGGGCAAACTGGCTTTCAGCGCTCCCTGTTAAACCCACCTGGCCTTGCTTGGGAAAGGTTGTGTCGCCCCTGCAGCCCGGGCACCGTGGGGCCATGGCAGTGGCAAGTCCTGGGAGCCACATCGTCACCTCCTCCTTGGCTCCACTTGGCCAAGCCCAACCCTCAGTGCAGGGGCACCAGCAGCCCTTGGACAGCATTGACCATGCGTTATCTCAGAGCAGGGACAGGCTTTGCTGAGACTGCAGAGACCAGGAGCGTTAGAGAGATGAGACCTGGGGAAGACAGGCTTTATCTTGGAAAGTGGTGCCAGGCGAGGAGTTGTGTTTGCCCAGCAAAGGCGTGGAGAAGGGAGGAATGAGAGGCAGGAGGAGGGCCGGGATGAAGCACGGGACAGGGGAGGGAATTACAAAGTGTTTGCCCTTGTGGTGAAACCGGCTGGAGATGAACTCCCACCGCTGCTGTTTTGACAGCCCAAACGCACTCGCTCGCACAATATCTCTGTCTTGTTAAAGGTAATTACAGTTCTTCCTGTGTAATGAGATGGTTTTTAAAGGCCATTCAAAAGAAATTTTCTATAATGAGGTTAAGGGTTTTATGGTGTTATACATCAAGGGAGCTGGTAATTGGTCGGATCCAGGCAGCATCCTGAAGCAGGGAGATAGGAGGTTCTGTGAATAATAGGCTAGCACAGAGTGCAGAGTCTCCAAAATGTTTTGGTTCTGCAGAAGAGGGAGAATAAAAGTGGAGAAAGGAAAAGGCTAGAGAGGTGGATGCTGCCAGCTCCTGCTGGACTATGCTGACTTCTTCCATGTTGCTTTTGGGTGGGTTTTGAGGAACTTCATGAGAGAAGGAGGACGAGCGTGTGTGTAGCGGGTCCCATAGGACCCTGCTTCTGCTCCGGGTGGGAAACGCCACTCTGCCGGTCGGTGCAGGGTGGCAGCCGACTCGGTCCTGGGCAGGCACCAGGGAGAGGGCAGGCAGGGACTGCCTGCACCACAGGGCACGGCTGCAGGGGCTGCCTGATCCAGGCTTGCGTGCCACCCCCACCTGCTCCATCTGGAGAGAGGAAGAGCAGAAGGGATCTCCCCGCTGCGCACGAAGGCATAGTTGCGGTGGGTTGAATGCCGTCCAGGTGAGGCATAAGCTGTTCCTGCCTCTTCCTTCCCTCCAACAAAGTCCCGGGTCCCTCCCTCAAGCCTGCGCAGGAAAAGCCCTGGCAGACCTGTCACCTAACCCTCAGATCAAGCTTTTCCCTGCCAGATCGCTCCTTCTTTATTATTGCTGCTGCTTCTGCTCCCTCCTGACATCTCTGCTCTTCCAGGGCTGCCCAGCAGTGGGATCATTATTCCCGTGTGTTTAGTGGCAGCTCCCTGGCGCTGCTGCCGAATGGCCTGCAGCGTTTCTCCGTATTTAGAAGAAGCTGATGGTGGCTGAGACGCTGCTATGGGTGAACAACAGGGAGCTTGAGCTCAAAGAGTGGCTATTTTTGTGACACCCCCAACCTGAGAGCCCCAGGCGCTAGCAACTTCATAGCAGAGCTTGCTCTCTGGGGATCTCCAGCCCACTTGTTCGCGCTGAAGAGGCAGGAGTGGCAGCGGAGAGACAAGTACCTGAACTCTGGGAGGCTTAAGTGCTCGTCTGATTGAAAAATCAGCCTCTAGAGGTGTGGAAGTTCACCCACTACTTGTGCTGGCAATGCTGAAGGAGTCGGATGAGTGTGCTGGTGATGGCAGGGGAGGATGCTCCTTGCATTACTCCCATCTCCTCTGTGAGGATTGCTGGCTCGGGTGGTGAGGGGGGGAATGACCGAACCCCAGCCTCCCTAAAAACCTAAATTTTCCCTCGGCACATCAGTTGAACCTCCTGTGAACTTCAAAAGATGTTTGAGTAGGGGATCTTTTTGTTTGGTTTAGTTTTCCCAAGGGTTATTTGCCCGCACATCTGCTTTATAGTCCACAACTTGCTCTTAGCAACTGCCAGGCCCAAGCTTTGGACCCTGATCTCGTGTCTCCGTGGGGCAGTGGAATCGACTTCCCGAAGGATGGGCTCACGCCAGGACGTGTGGGGCTGGCGTTGACGTCCTGTGAAAACCTGGCACAGCTGGAGGTGGGAATTTGCAGGCAAATCCTGCAAAATCCTGAGCGGATGCCACTTCGCAGTGGTGCACTGCGGCTGGAGGAACTGCCACCGCTGTCACCCACAAAGGACACAGCCCTAGGACTCAGCATCCTCATTTGGCTCCGTTGCCGTATTCCCATCTGAACGTTCCGGTGCTTCTCGCCCCTGTCTACTACCGCAAATTGCACAACAACTGCCGGACCCTCA
This sequence comes from Limnodromus scolopaceus, assembly GCA_028565335.1. Classification (NCBI taxonomy): domain Eukaryota; kingdom Metazoa; phylum Chordata; class Aves; order Charadriiformes; family Scolopacidae; genus Limnodromus; species Limnodromus scolopaceus. The sequence goes on along the minus strand of JAOXNO010000070.1, from coordinate 21,968,810 downwards.
GGAAACAGTCTTTAATGGCTGGAACTAACAGCTCCCACTTGGCTGAGGCAGCCGGCGGAGGCTGGAGCAGGAGGGGCCTCTGGTGATCTCGTTAGCAGGCACCGGGGCCCCAGAGGAACCCTGGAGGGTGCGTAACGAAGGCGCACGTCTCATTTCCGGAGACAGTGAAGTTCCCGTGTTCGAGCACCTATAAACTCCATGCCCGGCATGCTCTGCACGGCTGCGGGGCACGGGGTGGAAGGACAGGGGCTTTCCCTGGCACCGCTGGCTTCCCGCTCCCCTCGGCGTGCAGAAGGAAAGGAAACGTTTCCCGAGCTCTCAGTTTTCAAACCACATTAAGTGCATTTTGCAAAAGATGCCACCAGTCGCTGGGTAACATACATTACCCGCCTTATTCTGCCTGAGGAGCTGCATTTAATATCCTGCCTATTTATGTTTTTTAAAGACCAATTAAATATTAAAGGCATTTATCAAGGTTTAACGCTGCAGTGAGTGTAACAGCTCGGGTGGCAGTGATGCCGGTGCGTGTGGTTTCAGCGGGGAGATGCGAGGGGAACGGCGGGTTTCTGAGCTGCTCTGCCCTGGACCACAGAGAACGGTGGGGACACGGGTGGCTCAGGGGCCTTGAGAGGGGACACTACCACCCGTTTCAGCTCCAGGTCTCTGCTTTGAAGCTGAGCTAGGCAGGTACGGAGAGATGGAACCCTCCAAGAGGTGCCCGCTTGCAGGATGCGTCCCCACCCAGGATGTGAAAGCTCCCAATCATGCACCAAAACCTTTCTCCTCTCCGCTCTGGAAACCCGAAATCACAGCCACCGCCTGAAGAGAGCTGGTTTGGGAATTTGTCAACTAAGTGTGTTTTCGTCAGTAAATACCACTTGGTTGAAATTCAAAGCCTTCCAAAAAAAGGATCAATTGTGACAAATTACCCATTTCACAAAAATTCTGGAAAAAGGCTCAGAAGGTCAAAATGTCCCATTTTTGACACATTTGAAATGAAAGAAAATCAATTTTTAGGTTAATGAATCTAAGGTAATTTACAGTTTTGCAAAAAGAACTAGAAACGAAAAGCAACTATCAAAATGTTTTGAAATTATTAAAAAAAATCCCCTATTCAGTGGAATCAAAAGGGGTTTTTTAAAGATTTTTTCTTTTAGTGCTATTGGAATTTTACATCTCTGTTCCTGTTGCTGGTGGGAACTCGCTTCTTTTCTATCTCAAGGATTGCAGGGGTGGGGAGACGCTTCCTCAGCCGGTTCTGGCCTCGCTAACACGACCTCAGATGGATTATCGCTGTTATTGACATTACAACAGATGCCAGAGGCCTCCGCTAAGCTCCGCTGCCCAGGAGGCTCCGGGTGAGCATGTCTGCAGACATCCATCCCACTCCCCCTTCGGGTGCCAGCCCTGCCACGGAGGGAGAGTGAGGAAGGACCCATCGATCGGGTCAACTGTCCCCCTCGGGAGCTCACAGCAGGACGCAGGGCAGGATGAAGGTCACAGCCCCGGCATGTCACCGGGAGGATGGGGTCCCTCTGGAGCCCAGAGGTACCTGGCTGTTCACAGGCCCCCGGCTCTGCAGACCCCAAGCAGATGGACAGGCAGTGAGCCTTTGAACGCAGAGCAGATGACAGTGCTGAGCAGGGAGAAGATAAGGGGAATGCTTTCCTTGCCCTCCCCGTCCCCCTCAGCCTAGTTGTGTCCCCCCAAATCTGCAGCATCAGACGCTAGTACCCCACACGGGAACACAAAACCTCTCCCTTAGGCAGCATAAAACCTGCAGGCCTGGAAAAGGGGCATCCTATTCAACGTGACACCCCTGTGTCACCATTTGGTGTGGACGGCTTCCTCGTGGCCATCCCACCAGGGCCCCACGCCACCACCAGTGTCCTCAGCTCCTGGTACCCTGTGCTTTGGGGTGGGCTGTCTGGGGCTCGGTGGCCGGCGTGCGGGTGGGCACGTGTTTTGCGACAGACATCTGTGCGAAGATAAAGGCAGCAGAAAGGGAAGATGGGCTGATAGAAATAAACGAGGCTGAGATAATGAAGCAACATCCAACATTTCCAGCGATGAGTAACAGGCAGACAGATCAAACAGGCACCCGGTTAGGGGTAGCAGGGAGAGAGGGAGCCAGCCGGTCCTTTCCCTCTCCCTGCACGCCTCTTCCCCCTCTCCTTCCCCTCCTCCCTTGCCCTCCTCCCCCTGTATAAATCTTTCATCCAGAATAACGTCTCTCTTTATAAGGAGAGAAAGAATTAAATATTTCACGAGACTGCAGTCAATCTTGCAGGGCCCGTCTGTTGACATTTCAAACATATATTTGACATTGCTTTCTCATTCCCTCCTGGTAGAGCAAAGAGCTCTGCAGAAAGTCCATTACCCTCCGCAAGAAGGGGACGCCGTGGGCTGTTCAAGCCACCCTAATGGGAAATACGATGGAGGGAGCAGCCCTCCACCACCTCCTTTTATCTCCCCTCCCTTCTCCCTCCCACTCCCTCCCCAGCTCCCCTGGAGCATGGGCAGCCCCTGCCCTGTGTTTTGTCCCTTCCTTCCCCCAAAGGTTGTGTTGTGCCCTTGCTGTGTCCAAGGGAAGACCTAAAAGCTCGGACAGTGCTGAGGGTTTGGTAAAGCATTGTCCCTCTGCTCTGTGGCACCCGTGACCGCTCTCCCCTCGTGGGCACAAAGCACAGATCACACAGGGAAGAGGATATAAGATGGGGTTTCATTCTGCTGCCAACTTCTACATGTCAGATGGCCATTAAAATCTGGAGGGAGGGTGATGAGAGCCCTTCTCCCTCAAATCCACATTCCTCAGGACACTTGTTAGTCTTTGATGCTGTTGTGCATCTCTGCCACCAGACAGAAGAAGGCTTGGGCAGCATGAAGACAGCCGCAGTGGCTGAAGGGCTTGCCTTCTCCACGAGAGGAGCACCACTGCCGGCTCCGTCCCCCACCACGCACCATGAGGTCCCCGCCACATGGCAGGGCAGCAGCAGCCGAGGACGCTTTGCCAGCACACCGGGAAGCACCGTCACAAGGCTGGCAGGAGAGCCCCGGAGCTGTGCCAAAGGAGTGACACTCCCAAGGCTCCTTGCACAGGGAGTCTCACTCGCAGCTGGAGCTCCAAAGAGTGGGGAACCCGCGCCCCCACGCAAGAAAGAAGGGAGAAGGGAAGTGTAGGGACATTCCTTCCTCAGCACCGACATATCCAAGTGCCTCTCAAACATGTAAGCCATCTTCAGTAGCTTCCTGGGTGCCAGAAACCCCAGCTGCTCTCTGTGCTGCTGCCAAAATCTCCAGCGTCCTTCACATCCCAGGAGGCAAAAATCCACAGCACAAGGAGCGTTCACAGCAGGGCTGGGTGGCATGTCCCCACGAGCCACCAGCTCAGCGTGCCCTGACCGTCGCATGCCACAGCAGGGTGCAAGGATTCCGAGTCCAAGCTGTCACCCCCTAACAACTACCTCCAATCACCACGGCCCCTCTGTGTCTTCTCCCAGCCTGCTCTCCAGAGAGGGAAAAATGGCAACCACATCACTGGTTTCCCTTCTGTGATACCTTCAAACAAGGAGAGGAGGAGGAGGAGACACTTTGCAGCAGAGACACGAGGTAATGAATCACAGAATCACAGAATCTTCATGGTTGGAAGGGACCTCTGAGGTTATCGATTCCAACCATACACACCCACACACACGAAAACCCACAAAACCAAAACCAAAACAAAAACACAAAAAAAACCACAAAACAAAACACCCAACCCAACAATCTTGGGCACTAGAGCATGCCCTGAAGTGCCACATCTACATGTTTCTTAAATACCTCCAGGGATGGTGACTCC
>JAOXNO010000070.1:21908717-21925783 GCA_028565335.1 Limnodromus scolopaceus | reverse complement strand
TGTGGGACCTGCTCTGGGTGGACCTGCTCTGGCAGGGGGGTTGGACTAGATGATCTCCAGAGGTCCCTTCCAACCCCGTGTGATTCTGTGGCTCCAAAAAGCGGCAGAGGAGCCACCCGCATTGGGGGTTTCTCAATGGCACAGCCCCAGTGCAAGCGATCGCCTCTCTGGGTTCTGTGCCCCCCCCTCTCCCCCACACTGTGTTGGCTTTGCCGTCCCTCGTGTTTCCCAAACACGCTGTATTTTATTGGAAATCGTATGCAAAACGCTGCCTCTGCCTCCCACGCCGCTGTTGGTTTTGCAGGGGGGGCTCTGTGCGTTCGAGCTCTGCTCTTGCCAGGAGGGGAAGGGGGAGCGGCGGGCAGCTCTGCCAGGGGGTACGCGGCCGGATCCTGCCAGTTTTTCAAAAATTAAAGGAACTGGAATTAATTCATTCTTAATTAATTAACAGGGACTTCAACGTTGAGAGACACAGGATGCAGAGGAGAAGGAAAAAGAAAACAAAACAAAAAACAAAGGTCAAAATCCCTGGTTGTTGGACGCGGTAGAAAAGCTTTTCAGGAGATTAAAAAAGTCACGTTTGGGTGATTTGGGAAGCAGGCAGTGAGGGCTGGCTGGAGCCCGGGGGGCGCAGCCTCCAGCCCCGCATCTCCCTCACCGGAGGCACATCCCCTGCCATCGAAGGAGCGGCATCGGAGCGAGAAGTCCCCAGGGCTTGCCGGCTTGTGGGGAGGGGGAGGAAATATCCAACCTGTCTGGAGATCAAACAGCAGCGTCGCAACAGAGGGAGGAACAGAAAGAGAAATGAAACCGAAGGTTTTCAGTTACACCCTTTGTAACTGAAAACATCCAATACGGATACGCCCCCGCGCGTGGCTCAGGGGGCGACACGCTTTCTCCTCGCCCCTCGAGGCTGCGGCGGGTGATGGAAATCATCCCTCCAGATCATCCAAGGGGACTCCGACCCCGGAGCGGCTTCCCCGAGCCGCCGCCGGCCATCGGAGAGGGTCCAAGGTGATGACGGCCACCGCGCCGTGGCTGCGGGCTTCTGGCGGCAAGCTCCGAGGCGAGCAGACGCGGCGCGCGTAATTAAAAAGCTCGTTTGCCGGGGATGTGAAGGACATGGAGCTCCCGTCGGGGTGGGCAGCCCCTGGGCTCTCCCACCAGCAGCGGCAGCAGCAGCAGCGAGATGAACATCTCCCCTGCGTAAAAATACCCCCACCGCTGGAAGAAATCATCCCCACCGGTCCCAAAAAAGCCCCGATGGAGCCCAAACCTCGTGCTTCAGCCTGGTGACGCCGTCCCCTCCAGCCCCCTGGAGCCCCAGCGTGCTCACGGCGATGAGCACAGACCCAAAAAAACCTCAGAGTCAGCCTGGAGCAGCCACCAACTACGCAGGGATGAAAACCAGACACACACCAAAAGATACAAACCCTGAGGATGCAGATTTCATGGTACGCTAATACTTCATTTGAAAGTATTACATTATCCTGAACATTAATGGAAGCCACGTCAAAAAAAAAGGCGTTAAAATTGGAAAGGGGATGCTCATCTCTGCTCATCGCCCCAGTGATCTCTTGCTCATCTCCAAGTCGAAGCCATACTTTAAAAATATTCACACGCGCACGTCGGGGGGCACTGTGGAAGCAGGACCTCCAGCAATCTGCACTTCCATCAATTAAAAATCCATGCAGGAGCGGGGAATGGCAGGCAGCAGAAAGCATTCGCAGTCCAGCTGGAAAGGCCAAGGCAGGTAGAAAGGGAAAGGGAGGAAGGAGGGAACCGGGCGCAGGATGGATGCTCACATCCCCAGAGGCTCCCCATCCCAGTCTGACCAGTTTCGGGGAGGCACCTCCAACGTGGCATCCCTGGAGCACACGGGGCACGAAAAGGGACCTCCCGAGGGCTTGCCAAGCCCAGGAAGGAAAAGGATGGGAGCTTTTACGTGTGACATGGGATTTTCCACCCTAACCCATCAGCGACACGTACCTGGAGGGTTCACTGCTGGGCTGAACCCCAGCGCAAGGAGCTGGCTGCAAGGGAGGGGTTCACAGCCACTGTCCCCAAGCCACCGCCACCAGGGCTCTGTCCCCACAGCCACCGCTACGGCGTGGGCGAGGAGGAAGGACGCGCTGCGGGCACCCAGGGGAGCTGGCACCTCGTCCTCCCTCCCCAGCTCCGTCCCAGGCAAGACAGTGGAATTAAGTGCAAGTTATAATTAAGACTGGATGTTTGAAGAGAAACATAATCTCCGTTCCGTGGGATTCGCCGGCACAACAGTAATTAACGTCTCATTAACATTCGCCTAATTAAGCAGTTTATGAAAGTGGATAGATTTGCATACTGCTCCACTTCAGCTTCAGTGCATCCAGCTACATCCAGGCACCAGAATTAACCCTTCCAGGACATTCCCAGCCCCCTGCAAGGCTTCCCAGCCCTGCAAGGCCACGAGCAGCCGTGACTGCGCATCTCACCGCGTGGTGCTACCCAAAACCGGGTAAAAACATCTCTTTCTCCATCGTCTCTTTTCCAGACAAACCCATCCAAAGCCCTTCAAACACTGGTCATCTATTTTTAAAGCCCTCAGCTGGCTGCGGTGCTTTGCCCCGGATTCTCAACGTGTTCATCAGAGAAGCAAAAAAGCCTTGTCAGAGCTTCTGAAGACGGGGAGAAACGCCTCCTAAAACATTTCATGCTTATATGCATTTCCAAATATTCTTTAATGTTTCAAAACAATGACTTGGAGATTAAAGAGACGCTCCAAATTCCAAACACCAGCTTAAAGGAGGGATGCAACAAGATCACTCGGCAGCTTCCAAAAAAGTCGTGACACGGAGACCACGACCCCTCTCTTCTAGGGTCTTCCCCTCGTCGGGAGGAAAGGAAAACCAGCAAGAGCAGTGACACCCCCAAGGCCCCCAGCTGATGTCCCATCCCTCTTGGGGACAGTAGGGACCAGGACCACCATTCCCAGGCGGATCCTGGAGCGGCGAGGGATGCATAAGGCATCCATCAAATAAGCCCATCAAATAAGACGCATCCCACAAGCAGCCCCTTGGCGATAAGTCACTTGAAGTGCTGGACATAACATTTTCCCCTGTTAATACCGGCTTTCTCTTCTGGTGTTGGATTATTAAAGCCGCTGCATCCATCATGCGCTTAAAAAGACCATGTGCAAACTTGCCTCCCCCCAGCATCTCCTGGGGATGGGGGGGGGAGGGGGGGGTTGGAAATGAGCTCTCTAGTTAGCAGCTGGAGTCAAGATGCAACGTTGCAGCAGATACAGTGGGAGAGAAAAATTCATGACACAGCCTTTCATTGAAAATCAATAAAGCCCAGACCTGCCTGTGATCTACACGCTCAATTTATTCCCCGCCTGCCTTGCTGCATCTTCACCACTGGGCCCGCTCGGGTTGGGCCAGGTCCTCGCTGGAGGACGCAGTGCCCCCTGCCCACCCACCTCTCCCCTCTGGGTCACGGCAGCGATGCCACCAGAGCCACGTTAACGTGTCACCTCCCTGAGCCTGTCAGTCCCGGGCTGGTGGCCCCGTGCCCCTGGCTGCAGCACGCCGTGCTCCCAGGGATGCCACCCAGCACCCAGGACGCAGCCGGGAGCGGGAGCCCAGCCCTGCCCTCGCCTGGCAAAGGCAATTTGCAAAGTTTTCTTCCATCTCACACCAGGTGCCTAGAGCTACAGCAAAACGCCACGCTGGGCTCCGCCGGGGAAACGCTCCCGATTTGCACTTGAAACACCTCCGTTCTTGAAAGTACATCTTCATTTTCTCCTCGCCCCAGCAACCACCAAACCTGCCTGGAGGTGGTGATGGACCCAGCCATCCTCCTGAGCCGAGCCAGGGCATCCTCCAGCCCTGCCTGAACCCCACCCATGGGACCCCCTTCACTGTCCTGTCCTGCCCCCCCTTCCCCTCCGAGGGTGGCTTTGACGGCCCCACAAAGCACCCATAATCACTGTAGATGTTGGCGTTAAACTGCCTTTAACCTTTCTTTTTTATCTCCTCCTCCCAAATCTCCCTGCTGATGCAGAAAACGCTCCCAGAAGCCGGGGGGGGAGAGGAGGGGGGTGGCCCTGTGCTTTCCCACCCCCAGCTAAGGGGGGGATGCCCCAAAATGCTGGGGAGCTGGAGCAGCGCCTGCTCCCTCCCGATGCTGGAGTTGCATCCCTAGGGCATCCCTCCTGCGGCCAAAGGCACCCGGACGCCGGGGCGAGGGGCTGATGCCAACCCAGCGGCCGCCCATGGCTGTCAGCGGAGCAGCCGGTGGGGGGGGGGTGGCGGCGGGGGTGGGATTTGGGTGGGAGGTGGGTGCCCGTCTCCGCTGGGGGCTCTGCCTTGGCGCGGGGGGCTCTGCAGCACAGCCTGACCTACTTTCTCCGGCGGCACAGCCATGCCAGCCGCAGCGGCGGCGCCGCGCTTCTGGTCCCCTCCAACACGTACAGGTGTCTTCTCACAAACCGGCAGCGCGGTCTGGAGCCAGGGTGTCGTGTCCCCCCCCCTCAAATCCCTGCCACCTCACAGCATGGGCTGTCCCCTCCCTTGCCTCCCGCTCTCGCCGCCTTTGCAGGGGCGCCCTTTCCTCTCCCTACCCTTCCCCGAAAAATTCGCAGCACATCTCAGCCAAGAGGAGGATTTATTGATCGTCTTATCTGTGTCTAATCCCAGCCGGAGCGCCGCGATAAACGAAGCCGGCTAAATAAAATGCCTTCCTGCAAGGTCTCTCCGCCCGGAGAGCAGCCGCCTGCTAGTGGGGTGCCAAGGGGGGAGCAGCCCCCCCCCACCCCCCCAGGGACCCCAGACCCACCTCTGCAGCCCATGATGGCAAAGGCACAGGGGCAAGGATTAACGCGCCCTGCAGCGAACGCCCGTCCGAAGCCGAGGGCAGGGCTGGGGGACGAACCAGACCCAAACCACTCCATCTAATCGATGGTAAGCAGTTTAAACACTGTTTCTCTGCAGTTCAGGGAGCCCTAATTCCAGGCATGACCTGAATCTCTTTAAAGAGAGACGGGAAGGGGGGCAGGGGGCAGGCAGGCAAAGAGGGGGGAGAGCCAGAAAAGCAGGGGATGCTAATTCATCCCCATTCCCCCTCTGTGCAGAACAGCATCTGGGGAAAAAAAAGCACCTGCTACAGAGAAGGGACCCCCACGGAGCAAAGACCCGATGGTGCGTGCTTGCAGAAATCCCAATTAACACAGCCTGGACTGAAAACGCCCGACGCAAGAGCTGACAGGATGAGGGATGCTGCCAAATTTGCCAGCAGAGCCCGGGGTGCACAGCCCCCGGCCACCTCCTCAGCACCAACAAGCCCCCCGGGGACAGGAGGAGGGAGCAGGGGGGACACGAGCCGAACGCAGCCCTAACGCAGCACGGCCGTATCCAGGTCAGCCGGCGAGCCCGCCGGGAAGCAGCGAGCTCGGGCTATAAAAAGCCTTGGCAAGACGCTGGGAGCATCCTGGAGAGGCGAGGGAGAGTTTGGGGTGGCCCTGCCCTCCGAGCGAGAGGTGCCAGGGTGGCGATGGGCTGCAGAGGACGGCACCGGCCACCCTGGACCGTGGCCAAGCGCCCCATCTCCCCAGGATTCCCAAAGTAATGGTCCGTGTGACGGCGCTGACTAAGAGTAACGGCTGGTTTTCCAAAGGGAGACGGGGTGTGGAGGAAGGGGGACTGAGGCTGCCGACAGGGCAAGGGTTGGCAAGCAGGAGAGATGCAGCTTGGCACCCGCAGCCCCGCACCGAGGAGGAGGAGGAAGAGGAGGAGGAGGAGGAAGAGGAGGAGGAGAAGGAGGAATCACCATCCCCTGCATCCCAACAGTGCGTGGCACCAAGTGGCAAAGCTCCTTCAGCAGGGAGGTGCCATGGGGACCACCACCCCAGGACCCTACTCCGTGTGGGAGGAGACATCCCTGGTGCACTGGGACAGGGATGAGGCCACCAACCCGATGCCTCTTCCAGACCAAGGCACACATATGTGGCCAAGAGCCTTTCCTTCAGCTTGGCGCGGCCCCAAATCCCCTCCAGCCAACAGAGAGAGGCAGGGCTGCACTGAGCTTTGATCCCAAGCTGCTGCCACCCTGCTGTCCTCTCCTGTCACCCCATCCCATGATGTCCCTCCACCGTTCTCCCATGGAGAACCACAAATCTGCCCCCCAACCCCTCCCTGGGCACCTGAGCTTTGCCAGACCCTGTTCCAAGCACCGTAGAGCAAAGGGTTAATGGGTGATGAAGCGGGGGGAAAGGCTGGGATGTCCTTTCCCTCCCCCTAGTACCCCCCGATGGGACCCGGGGGTTCCCCAGCCCCAACTTCAGTAGAGCCCAGCAGGGCGTGCAGGGAGCTGTCAGGCCCCATCATGACTCACACATTCATTTCTCCCTTCAAGCCAGGAAAAAAAAATAACATAAAAATCACAAAAAAAAAACCCAAAAAAAAAGAAAAGAAAAAAAATTAAACTCAGACAAACGGTTGAAAAACTGGAGATAAACAGAAGGAAGAGGAGACGGAGGCAGCTAATGAGGTCCCCGGCCCCGGTGCGAGGTGGGAGGGGACCACAGACACCGCTCTGGCCGGCAGCGATCCCACCCGCCGGGCACAAGGAGCACCCAAGGGATGGCACTGCCCGGCACAGCCCCGGCACAGCCAGCGGGGACCCGCGGGGCACCCCCCGGCAGCCGTCCCCGGCGGCCAGCATCGGGGACAGGACCCCCCGGCAGCCCTAAGGCAGCACCCCCGTGGTCACGTTAGCAAAGGGAGGGCAGGCCCCCTGTCTCCCCCCCCCCAGAAACCCCACCGTGCTGCAGCGAGCAGACTGGGAATCACGCCCAGATTTATTTTTCTCCCCTTGCTCTAAAACACCCATGAGCTTAGCGATGCTCAGCTGGGGAGGAAGCCCCTAGCCCGACACCCTGCAACCCCCCCCAGCCCCCCCGGCTCACCCCACAGCTGAGCCACCCCGCTGCCCCAAGGACTGAAAAAGCAAAAAAAGCCAAAAAACTTGATTCTTACGGTTAAAATCAAGTGTGTCACTTCGGTAACAAATTGGCCTGCCTGGCTGGCAGAAATAGCTGTTAAAATATATATACGTTTTGGGTTTTTTTTTTTTTCTTGTTGCCTTTCCCAAATGAGTTCAAGAATGGGGAGGCTTTAAAGTCCCCGCGGACAGCGAGTTTTTCTGCTCCCTTCCCTGCACCCTGCAAGGTAATTATCTGGCAGGAGCTGGGCTGTGCGATGGCTGGTTACACCGCTAATTAGCAGGAACGAGCCAGTCCCCCAGGGCACCCTGGGTCCATCCCCATCCCTCGCTGCCTTCCTCCTCCCCCTCCTCCTCGCCCCCAGGCGCACAGCAGGAGAGGAGGAGGGAGAGCCTTGTCCTCCCCCCTTGGATGCCAGAGGTGCCAACGTCCCCCTGCCCACCCAAGGGATGAGGGACAGAGGACAGAAGGACCCCAGAAACTTATCCATTGCCAAGAGGCTGCTCCTTGCCCTGAGGCTACCTGGGGGATGAGGACACGGTGGAGAGCGCTACTTCTGCTGGTACCAAGAGCAGTTCATAATTTGCAAAGCTCATAATTTGGAGTCTGCTTCACCCTCTGCTGGGAGGGATGCTGAGGAGGTGGAGGCTTCCCAAGAAGTCTCCTCTTCCCAAAAGGAAAAGAAAAACAGTCCTGAGCTTGGGGCCATTTAGCTCACCGGAGAGGCAGGGCAGCTTTCCACGCCTGGGCTTCTCTCCTTGGTGCTCCTCACAAGCTTCCCCCCCTCCTGACCACCACCTGCCGCCACCAGGCGAAAGTCACGTTTAAATAAGCCACGGCACAAGTCGCCCCGACGCCAGGGTGACCGTCTGCTGAGCGGCACGGAAGGCACCCATGGGGGAGCGCCAGGAAGGTGTCCCCTCTTGCACGTGATGCGTCGGGAGGAGCATCCCCCGTGCCTGGCCCAGCAGACGCACGCTGCGCGAGGTGCGAGGGAGCTGTTGGAGCCCAGACGCCCCTACAAGGACGAACTGGGGCTGCCAGGACGTCACGCAGTCGTCCTCCCCACCGGCAGCGGGAACAGGATCTCAATGGGGCGTGCAGATGGACGCACTCTCCATCCTTGGGTCTCAGAGTGCGGGCCAGCTCGCTAAGCCGAGGACCTCAATGGACAGCTCAGGCTCTCCAGATCTACATCCATCCCTTCCTAACGCTCCAGCACAAGGTCTTTAAGGCCCCGCGCCACCAGGAGCAGGGACCTCGGATCTTAAGGAAGCAGCAACAGCAAGAACTGAGGCTATTCCCAGCACTTCCAGGCACCTAAGCTGGGCACCCAGCACAGAAAGCCTCCCGCAACAGGGAACACAGCCTGAAGCTTCTTATCCAGAGCTATACCAGGACTCGGAGAGGAAGCCCCAGGTCATCACCCCAGGGGCTCCAAGACTTCACCGAACCCCACACACATACACAGAGACCGTCCTCCATCCCCCAGAGGATCCATCCTCCAGCTGTACGACCCACCCTGCCCCAGGGAGCCCAGGGCAGGGCTGAAATAGCCCTCAGCCAGCTGGAGCAACCACAGGGCACGTGTGTTCCCCACAGCAACCCCCTGCCCGCTGCCTCCTTGTTTCAGCTCCCCCAGGAGATGCAGAAGGGGATGACGCAGGTCCTGTGCGACAGGGCTGCCCCACAGAAAGAAGCTGGTGCCATTAACGGGCAGCCCCAAGGTGGGACAGGCACAGGGCTCATTCCCATCTCCCCATCACCGTAAGGAAGACACCTCTGCCCGCCCCACCCCAAGCCCACCCTCCCTCTTCCTGCGAGGCTCTGGGTCCCCCAAGTATAGGGAGATGCTGGGAGGCTGCACCACCCCGGCTGGACGGGAGGAACAGGGACTCACCCGGACACCGTTCCTGGGGAACTCCAGCTCCTCTTCCCAGTCCCGTCCCCCCCACAACTCAACCATGAGCAAAACCAGCCGCCGGCCAGGCCAGCGGCCGCGGCTCCCGGCTCACCTGTGCTCTGCCCCTCCGGAGAGCGGCTGGGACCCGCTCAGCCTTTGCCACACGCTCCCCTCCGTCGCAAGACATCAGCCCGTGGGTGCTCCTCGCCCCTTCCACGCTCGCTGGCTGCTCTGCCTGCCTTTGGGAATAGTTTTGTGTGGTTTCTTTTTTTTTTTTTTTTTTTTTTCCTCCCTTCTTTTCACCCCCCTTCCCCAACCCCGGAGCGTTTTGAATGTGCAGATGCCCCAGCTTCTTAAAATTCAGCCCGGGGTGGGGGGGGGGCGTGGGAAGTGTTTTGGAACATGCCCAAGCTGTCTGCTCCGTGCGTGCGCGCTTGCTAAAAACGATCCACCTACAAGCCCCCGTCGCCCGCACGGCTTGTCAGCGCCCGCCGTGCCTTTTTCCAAAGATAAAGCCGAGCTTACACACACACACACACACACACGCAGCCGGGAATCGAAGCCCCGGGGAGCAAACCCCGTCGGGGTGCGGGTGGGGAGAAACTTTTCTGCTCAGAGTCACCCGGAAACTTTTCCCGTAGCGGCGGTGAGCGAGCAGGGTGCCGGATGGACAACCTCGGGAAGGATGCTCCTCTGAGCCAGCGCTGTAGAAAACAGCTGCAGGAAGGCAATTTTCTTGCTATCAAAGGACGGAGCAGCAGGGCTGGGAGGGGAAGGCGGCTCCCCTCGTTATACAGGGGGTGCGGCGGCGATGGGCTGCGCTATGAGGACGTGTGTGGGACACCCAGCGCGGCAGCTGAGCATCCACGTGGCGGCGCGGTCCGAGGGAGCGTCACACGTCGTCTCCTCCCAAGCGATTCCCAAGTGCTTCGCCAGCAAATAAACGAGCTACAGCGATTTAACGACTCAACCTTGGACAAGCCCGGCTTGGCTCGGTGGAGCACTCACCCAAGGTAACACCTACACCAATTTACACCAGTTCGGTATCCAGCCCTAGCAGCCACCATGTTAAAAAAAATAATAAGGGAATATAAACCACCGAGGCTGAGATCCATCCAGGACAGCCAGGCTGAGCCCTCCTGCTCCGGGCAGGATGTACGATGAGGGCTCTGAGTCCCCGAGGGACGAGGACAGCGGGGCCATCTCCAGCCCAACAGCCTGGCTCCAGGTTCACAACGCAAGCTCTTCAAAAATCAGTGGCAAGGTTGCTTTTCCCTTTGCTTTTGAATCCCTTCAGCAATCTGGCCTTCAAGTGCTCATCAATCCACCCAGGGCAGTCTCCCCCCGTCCTCCCCCACCCCTTCCAGTATCACTTCACTGCAAATTTGAGTGAAATTGGTATTTTCCTATCAGAAACATGAAATTTCAAACACAGAGAACATTGGATTTGAAAGCTGACTTTTGTTGGGAAGGTGCCTGTCTCTTTGTTCACAAAAGGGCTCATTTTTCCTGGAAAAGGGCCCAGATTTTGAGTGAAAGATCAATAACATGCAGAAAACGGGTCCTTTTATTTAATTTTGCCACGATACCAAAAAGAAAAGAAAGAATCCATTGCTGAGACTGAATGACTTCAAAATATTTTGCATTTGTTTACCCCATTGCGACGCTGGAGCATCTATTCAAAGGAGCTCAACGGGAAGGATGCAGCCTTCGGGGCTCCCTTAGAGCATCCCCCTGCCACCTGCTGGTACCCCACTGGGGACAGCATCCCTGGCATCGCTCCAGCCCGATCCCAGCCCTTTTTGGGGGGAATTATTAGAGATTTACCCACCGCCTCCTCTGCCCTGCCTTGGAGGGAGGCCAAGGAGCTCCCCCACCGAAACACTTAAGGACGACCCTACGCCTACGTTAATTACGGGGAAGGGGGAATCAAACTTTTATTTCAATTACAGCTGGGGGGAAAGGGGGAAAGAAAGGAGACCAAAAAACCACCAACCCAACCCACCACAAAGACACAGCATTCAAGATGCTGTGCAACAGTCATGACATGCTGCATCCTCCCCGATCCATATGGGGGAAAACTAACACTTTGGCAAATTTATGAAGATGTGTGAAAGTGATTATATTCCTGAAAATATCTCAAGTGGAACGGCCTACCTGGCATATTTTGTTAGTCATGAAACACGCTCCCTCCACCGACTGTAGTTTGTGGCTTCCCATCTGCTTAAATACTTTAAATACTGAAACTTTCTGGTTTTATTTTTTTTTTTTTTGAAGCCGAAAGAGCACGCTGCTGACTCAGGGGTGCAGGACGGGGACGCGCTCGCCATCGGCGAAGGGACGCGTCGGACGCCTCGCCAAAAGAGCAGGAGAGCAGAGGATTCCCCACGCCCGGGGGTAAGTCCTGCCTCTGGCCAAGAAACGCAAAAGGTCAGCTTGTGTTAATTGAATTAAGAGCGATCGGCAAGAGAAGAATGTTTGGGGTCAAGCGTGGGCGTGAAAGGGAAAAGGTTAAAGGGAAGAAATGGCTCTGCTTTGCCATTTTCATGTCATTTTGCCAGAAAGAAGAGGCAACAGTTGTAAAGCTTACAAGTCCCCGCTGCCGAGCCCAGCTTTTAGCGAGAGACAGGGTTTATGGGCACTTGTTCCAGGGCAGTCACCACCCTGACCCCCCCAATTCCTGCTTTCCTGGGGAGCGATGCCCCTTTCATCCCAGGGGAGCAGGGGAGAAGGCTAAAAGACACCAGGGCTCTCTAAACCCCGAGCCAGCGCTGGCATCCTCCCAGAGGGACTCGGCTGCCTCCCCTCTGCCCTCTCCTGCTCTTTAGTTAATAGCTTCTATTTTAAACCCCTGGCTGGAGCGGCTCTCACCGCAGCGGCGGGAGGTGGGGTGGGCCGGCACGGGGGGTGCAGGCAGAGCTCAGTGCGCCGGCAGGAGCGGGCAATCCCCAGCGAAGGCAGCTGCCCGTCCACGCAGGGCTTTGGAAACCCAGCCAGGACTCCCTAACTCAAAGGAGATGGCCAAGGGGGAGCTGCCACGGAAGAGGAACATCCCCCAAAACAGCTTGGGTACAAGCCCACCCCCACCAGGCTTCTCTGGAGGTGCCCTTAGATGTGCTTGAGCATCCTACACCCTGGGAAAACTCTGGGGTGAAGGAACCCCAGCCAGGACTCCCTAATTCAGAGGTGATGGCCAAGGGGGAGCTGCCACAGAAGAGGAACAGCCCCCCAGAACAGCCTGGGTACAAGCCCATCCCCACCAGGCTTCCCTGGAGGTTCCCTTAGATGTGCTCAAGCATCCTACACCCTGGAAAACTCTGGGGTGAAGGAAAACCAGCCAGGACTCCCTAATTCAGAGGTGATGGCCAAGGAGGAGCTGCCACAGAAAAGGAACAGCCCCACACATCTGCTTGGGCACAAGCCTATCCCCACCAAGCTTCCTTGGAGGTGCCCTTAGATGTGCTCAAGCATCCTACACCCTGGAAAACTCTGGGGTGAAGGAAACCCAACCAGGACTCCCTAGCTCAAAGGAGATGGCCAAAGGGAGAGCTGCCACAGAAGAGGAACATCCCCCAAAAACAGTTTGGGCACAGGTCCATCCCCACCAGGCTTCCCTGGAGGTGCCCTTAGATGTGCTCAAGCATCCTACACCCGGGAAAACTCTGGGGTGAAGGAAAACCAGCCAGGACTCCCTAATTCAGAGGTGATGGCCAAGGGGGAGCTGCTGCAGAAGAAGAAACTCCCCCCAAATCAGCTCTGGTACAAGTCCATCCCCACCAGGCTTCCCTTAGACGTGCTCGAGCCTCCTGCACCACAGGAAAACTCTCGGTACCAACACCAACCAAGCATTTAACCACCGATTTTCAGTTGTTTAAGTGGCTATCTGCTGGACTGGCAATTGCGTCCTGCAAAGCGACAGTGCGTAGTACTCGACGGCGTAACTGCGGTGTAATTACTCTCAGCCTGATTACAGAGAACGATCAGACGAGGTGGGAGCACCTCAGCCGAATCGCCCTCCTCCCCAGGGCACGTGGGCTGTGCTACAGAAACCCCAGCGACAGACACACAGCGAGCAGAGCAGAGAGCAGGAGAATATGATGAACGTTTTCCCAAATGGCAGCGCAAAGCTGAATATTAGGTGATTTATGGCGGATTCCCTCCAAGTGAAAATCTCTCCTACCAACGGTGGTGGTTTTTTACAGCTCATTTGGCTTTTGATTTGCTGAACGGCTTTGTGCTCTTTTCCCTTGCAGGATGGGCCCTCATCATTTGTGTTTTCCTACAGATTTATTTATTATTTTTTTTTCCCCTTCTCCTAGGAGAAAACCACCTCTCCTCCTGTTCTCCTAATTCTGCACCCCCAGCTGGTGTGTGAGAGTATTGGAATTAGTCCCACTTTCCAGGGGGATAAATCACGTCGGAGGCAGGGCCTTTTGTTCAAGGTCCAATACCTGGAGGAGGAGTTTCTCCTTCCAAACGGAGACAGTCCCCGGGAGAAATAATCCCACTGGAAATAATCCAGTGCAAAGAGGGTTTATTGCATCTTTTTAAAGGCTCTTTCTTACTGACAATTGATGAGTTCATAGCTACCAATATCCATTAGAGGGTTTATTTTATTTCTTGTTAGGAAATAAAATAAAAGGCAGTGCCTGAGAAGGAGTAAAACCAGCCACAGAGACTGAAGACTGACAGCAGCTGCCTGGCAGACAGTGAGTGAAAACGCTCTGACAAGATGAAATGTTTTTTCTTTCATTGAAATCACTCCCTTTCCGAATGACTAATACGCAGCTATCGCACCATGGATATTTCCAGAGCGATGAGATGTTTTTAAAATATCTCACTGTGCCTCAAAATATCTCACTCTGGCTCAATAGATCATCCAAAACACCACCCACGGAAATCATAAATAAATAGATACTATATTGCTGTAAAAAAGCAGACTGGACAGGGCCAGGGCAGCATCCTTCATCGGCAAGTAAATGAGGCCACTGAACTCCTCACCTCGGCGCACGGCTCCTGCAGCTGAGACCTTTTGGAGATGGAGACACAAACCCTTGCAAGCAGGGATGGGGACCATCTCTTCTCCCCAGCACCTCCGCAGACCTGTCCCATACAGATTAGCTCCCCCGTGGCGCACTTCTCTCCTCCCATGAGTAAACTGGATGTAAGAGGTACAGCGGACCAGCTGCACCATGGTACCAGTGCTGCTAAAGCTGCCCCCAAGAAGATGGCCCTGGCCCACAGGGCACCCCTGAAAATCCGTGTACCCCCTTGGGTTGGAGGCTTGTAGCTAGCAGAGTTCCCCAGGGGTCACTACTGAGTCCAGTCCTGCTCAACAAATTCACCAATGACCTGGATGAGGGGACAGGGTGTACCCTCAGCAAGTTTGCTGGTGGTACAAAACCGGAAGGAGTGGGTGACACACCAGAAGGCTGTGCCACCATCCAGCGAGACCTGGACAGACTGGAGAGTTGGGCGGAGAGGAACCTAATGAAGTTCAACAAGGGCAAATGTAGGGTGCTGCACCTGAGAAATAATAACCCCATGCACCGGTACAGGTTGGGGCTGATCTACTGGAGAGCAGCTCTGTAGAGAGGGACCTGGGAGTCCTGGTGGACAACAAGTTGCCCATAAGCCAGCAATGTGCCCCTGTGGCCAAGAAGGCCAGTGGTCTCCTGGGGGGCATTAAAAAGAGCATGGCCAGCAGGTGGAGGGAAGTCATCCTCCCCTCTCTACTCTGCCCTAGTGAGGCCACATCTGGAGTACTGTGTCCAGTTTTGGTCCCCCTGGTTCGAGAAGGATAGAGAAGTGCTGGAGAGAGTCCAGCAGAGGCTACAAAGATGGGACTGGAACATCTCTCTGATGAGGAAAGGCTGGGTCTGGTCAGCTTGGAGAAGAGAAGAGACTGAGAGGGGACCTCACCAAGACTTATCAACATCTAAAGGGTGGGTGGCAAGGGGATGAGGCCAGACTCTTCTCAGTGGTGCCTGGGGACAGTACAAGGGGCAACAGGCACAAACTGGAACACAGGAAATTCCGCCTCAACATGAGGAAAAAATTCTCTACTTTGAGGGTGGCAGAGCCCTGGAAGAGGCTGTCCAGAGAGGGTGTGGAGTCTCCTTCTCTGGAGATATTCCAAACCCTCCTGGATGCGTTCCTGTGCAGCCTGCTCTGGGTGACCCTGCTTTGGCAGGGGGGTTGGAGTAGATGATCTCCAGAGGTCCCTTCCAACCCCAACCACTCTGTGATTCTGTGATTCAAACCCCAAGCAGCAGCCCCCCAAAATGCTCCATCCTACTCCCTGCCCCGAAAAATCCAGCGGTGCTGCCAAGGCCCCTTTGCACATCGCTCCCCTGTCAGGAAGCCAAGAGGGTGGGGAAAAGGACACCCACACCCTGGGAACAGCCGGTGTTGGGGTGACACGCTGGCGGGGGTGCCAGCCCCGCAGCCCCTCCATCACCTCACCCTGGTTCCTCCGGCGGAGGGGTCCCAGCCTGGCATGCTCCGAAGCTGGGAAAACTCCCGGAGAGCCCGAGCGCGGATGCACTTCAAAGCTTCCCGACTTCTTTTGAGCAGCCTGCTCTAGTGGGAGGTGTCCCTGCCCAGGGCAGGGGGGTGGGAACTAGATGATCTTTAAGGTCCCTTCCAACTCTAACCATTCTATGATTCTATGATTCTGATGTCCCCAGCTGAGAGCCAGCCCAAGCCAAGGGTGACACCCCAAACGGCAGCCGGCTGCAGCCCAGCCCAGCCCCGGCTCGCTCCGCGGGAGCTGCAGCCCCTTCTTCTCTTCCCTGGGAATCAGGCAACGCTCTTTGTTTTGCTGATTTGAGGAAAAGAGAGCAAATCGTTTTGAGAAACTGAAAATGGGCTCCTTTGCTTTTCTCAGCAAGATAAAAAAAAAGCCTTGTTCAGGTCACCCGGGCCGCGTTGTTCCCAAGCTGTTTCCTCTTTAGAGGCATTTACCAAAGTGCGTTTTGAAACTTTGGGAGATGAAGCGGCTTTTCAGAAGAACAGCCGAGTCAAAATATATCCCTCAGAAACCGCAGACAGCCTGACGCTTGTCTTCTTTTTTTTTTTTTTTTTCCTCAAAGGGGCTGAAACTACTTGTCCAACACAGCAGGAAAACACCTTGCCCATAGAAATTCAGTCCTGTGGTGATGGGCACGGGGAGCACAGCATCAGGATGCTGCAGCCATGGGCCATCGACACCCAACATCCCTCCCGGAGCCCAGCCAGCCCTAGTCCTTCCCAGCAACCTCTGCTTGGGCTTTTCCCCTCCCGTTCCCATTTTTCCCACCAGGAGCAGGCAGCTGGAGAGAGATGACAGAGATGCTGCGAGGATGGGAGAGAGAAAGCCAAGGCCCCGCATTCCCAATGAAGACAGCTCCAACATCTGCCCTCCGCCAGAAATGTATTCACCCGCACAGACACACTCATCAGATGAGGCTCTAAAATATTTACTGCCCAAATATCAATCCTCATAAAGCGAGGCAGCCATTTGGGCTCGGGGAGGGGGAAGGAGACGGGGTGGGTTGTCAATAATGTCATAACCACGGGCAATTTTATGTATCTCTGGAAATGGCCAAGGAACACGCCGTTTGACAGATGTGCAAACGGGTAATGCAGGCTTCCTAGTTATGAGCATGAGGATGACAAGAGGAATAGATGAGCAGTAATTCAAAGTATATTGGGCTGAGAGAAGTACACGGGCACCGCAATGAATACGGGATGGGCACGGCGGCGGAGGGAGGGCTGGGGACGGAGGAGGTGGCACGCTCCTCTGGGAGCTCCCTGCCAATGTCACCGAGGGGACAGGGGACCCGGGTGGCTATTTGATGGGCAGAACCGTGCTGCCGTGGGGTGTTACTGCACCAAGGGATGTGCCA
Organism: Limnodromus scolopaceus; assembly: GCA_028565335.1. NCBI lineage: Eukaryota > Metazoa > Chordata > Aves > Charadriiformes > Scolopacidae > Limnodromus > Limnodromus scolopaceus. The sequence continues at coordinate 21,909,009 of JAOXNO010000070.1, read as the reverse complement.
GCCTGCCTGTGGCTTCCCGGGGCTGGGCCAGCCTCCAGGCTGACCTCTCCTTCTTCTTCCTTCCCAACTCCATCCCTACACAAGCCTCTCCCACACAAGCCGTGCTGGGAAACTCAAGGTTTTGGCCAAACACCTGCATTTTTCATGGAATCAATCACGGAATTGTCAGAGTTGGGAGGGACCTTCTAGAGATCATCCAGTCCAACTCCCCTGCCAAAGCAGGGTTGCCCAGAGCACATCACTCAGGGCTCCATCCAGGCGGGGCTTGAAGATCTCCAGAGAAGGGGACTCC
>JAOXNO010000070.1:21885306-21900418 GCA_028565335.1 Limnodromus scolopaceus | reverse complement strand
GCAATGAGGTCTCCCCTCAGCCTCCTCTTCTCCAAACTAAACATGTCCAGGTCCCTCAGCCTCTCCTCGTATGACTTGTTCTCTAATTTTTTTTATTTTTTTTTTTTTCCCTGTGCTTCCAGCATAGAATTGTAGAATTGATGGCAGATCATCGAGTTCCAACCCCCCTGCCATGGTCAGGGACACCTCCCACTGGACCAAGTGGGAGCTGCACCGGTGGGCATCACTGGTGGGGAGGGACAGAAAGCACAAGCTTGCCTGGGCAAGCAGCCCCCTTGCCCACGCTCACACACACAACCCAAAATATGTAACGGAAGGACCCCCCCAGCTCAATGGGCCCGGCTGGGGGTCTCATGAGGCTGGAGGAGCCCTCCTCTCTGCTCCCAAGTCAAGGGATCCCACCACCACCTCAGAAATACTAAGGGAAAGCAGGTCCTTGGTCTGCCAGGGCTCCTCCCGACTGCAATGCTGAGAGAAAAGCGAGACCCTTTCTTGATGGAGGAGGTGGCACCTTCACCCCTCCTCTAATCAGCTTCCCCTTTGCGTGCAGCACTACCCTCTCCAGCTTGGGTTTGATTTAATACATTTATTTAGCGGTGAGGTCCCCAAGGCAGAGCTCGCATCCTTTTTTTTTGCGTCTCAAACAGTTGTGAGCAGGCAGCGTTTAGCAAATTAATAATAAAGCCATGGCGGCGCCTTGAAAAATAGACTCTCCCGTCCTCAGAAAAGGGGCCGCGTCTCCCAATTACTCCGAAGGGCAGCGCTTCAGACCTTGCTGAGCAAATGGTATTTAGCCGCAGCCACCTTTTAATGGGAACGATGCGATCCTGCAAGGGCTGCAGTCAAGTGTATCGCATCTTGAGATATCCCCGGGCTGCGCAGCCAGAGGGCAGGAAGGAGGAGGGATGGAAGCCAGTCCCGTTAGTTAGCTGAGCTATTTATTTTACCACTTTTTTTTTTTCCTTTAAGCCAGCCGTCCCCTGCCCATCTCGAGGTCTGACATCCTCTCTCAAGTTGCCCGTTCCGCTCAGCATCTCCTTGGTCGGGAGCAGCATTCCCGGGGTTCGCGGCGGAGGCCGGCAAATATTTGCCGAGGATTCCTCCCAAATCTCTGCGCCCGCCACGCGCTCGCCGCAAATTTGTTTGCTGATCGCGGTCCTCGCGCTAATTTGCAAACGGAGAGCAAAGAATAAGAAGGAGACTGAGGAGGATCCTGCTCCACGGGGAAGACAACTCCATCGACCCCTAACGAGGGCTCAGTAATTAACACCTGCAGCGCTGGAGCAGAGGGAGGGGTCTGACGCCCAGCTCCTGGTGATGGTCGCGGCCGAGGGAAGCGATGTCTCAGGCCGGGGGGATGGAAGGATGCTGCCTGGGATGGCGATAGCTGCGTGTCAGCAGCATCTCCGCGGAATCCAGGGGGCAATTTCCTCAATCCCAGCTCCCCGTTGCAAAGGGGTGATGGGAAAGCATCCTCTCCCCTTCCCCGATCCCCCCCTGAAGTGGTTCCCCCCAGAGTCGCTCTCCCGGCTTCTCCTCTGATCTTGGCACCTTCCCAAGCTCCAGCCCAGGCCAAGCAGGCTGCTAATTAGCTGCGCTAATTAATCACAGTTTCCATTGTTTATTCTTTTGTTCTGCCCGCCGTGGTAAGCTGCCACAGCCTTCACGAAGCGCAGGCAGGGCTGCAAAGCAGAGCTGGTCCCCAGGGGATGGGGGACACCGGCCACCTGAGGCTGCTGCCACCACCGCGGGAGGTGGGGGGGGACACGGACCAGGTGTATGCCACCGTCCCCATTCCCACCTGCAGCCATCAGCATCACAGCCTGGTCCTCCCGTCCCCGGCCGTGAGGACAGCTGTCTCTCTGTCCCTCCTGTCGGATCTCTCCCTACTGGAGACACCCCACCTTTGCTCCCAGGAGCGGGCACTGCAGCCGGCGCTGGCACACATCCCTGGAGCACAGGCTCCATCCTATCCACCTCCCCCATCCCCGGCTAATCCCCCCAAGGCACCGAAATCCTGCCTTTATGCTCGTCCCATCCACTGCCCGAGCATTAGGCACCCGCCGATCCCAAGCTAATCTCCCGACAGCTCCCTCGGCCGAGGAGGTGGGTGTCTCCTTCCCCAGGGCAGCCCTGGTACCCCAGAGGCACAGGGGGGACAGGAGGACACCCCGGCTTCAACTCCTTGCCAGGGCTGGCAGGCTGTCCTGAGGATGAACCCGTAGACCATTACTTTTCCGCTTGCTTCCCTTTGTCAGGGCTTTTTTTAACCAGGTATTTTTGAAAAAAAAAAAAAAAAGAGAAAGAAAAAAAAGACACCAAGGGGAGAGAAAAGAACTGTTAGTCCAGGGGAGCCTGTGTTGTTAAATACAGAGAAATCCAAGTCTGGAGTCCAACAGAGGCCAAGGTTTCCGGGCTTTGACACAGCTGACAAGCTGGAGCACAATGAGAAAATACGCGCACAGAAATAGCCAGGCAGGATAAAGGATTTACTGCCTCTTTCACAGAAAAGAAAAGAATAAGCTTAAACACTCCATTTAGGAAGGGTAAAAAAAAAAAAAAAAAAAAAAAAAAAAAAGAGGCAGATCTGCAGGAAGAATATTTGAGCAGCAGGATTACCGGGAGGTGAGGAAGGACCAGATCCTGCCCATCCTGGCTGCAGGAGGGGACGGTGCTGCAGTGGGGCAGCAGCACCCACGGGGAGCTTCCTGCTGGGCCTCCCCTAATGCCCAGCAGATTCTGGCAGCGAGCACACACACAACACACCAGGTACCACCTCCGAGCCACCCCGCCTGTCCCTTCCTGCCCTGCCCTGGATGAGACCAGCAGGAGCACAGCCCAGCTCTGGGTCAGAGCATCCCGACGCAGCCCGCATCCCAACGCAGCCCACATCCCAACGCAGCCCACATCCCAACGCAGCCCACATCCCAACGCAGCCCACATCCCAACGCAGCCCGCAGTCACACCACCACCTGCACGTTCTCCTGCCTGAAGCATTTCTCCTGGACTCATCCTGGCAGCGAGACCACCCCCTTCCCTCAAATTCCCCTCCAGGGTCCACCACCCCGGTGCCTTCCACCCCAGCTAGTGAGGCTCCTTGGCTTTCAGACAGGCTTTTCCATGATGGGAAGGCTCCAGGCTCTTGGCTGCCCTCTGTTTCGTGAGGAAGTCATCCCAGACCCCCTCCTCGGGGCCCCTTCTCCATTAGGAGAGACCTGATGGAAGTGGCGCCGGGTCTGGCGGGGGCATTGGGGAACTGTTCCCTCCCACCGTCTCTCCAGGTTTGTCCCCATTCCAAAGAGGAAAGTTTGGAGTTCTCTGAAACTTTCCTCCAACTTGTGATGAAAGAGAAACTCTTTAGAGAGCAGAGAGGAACCCAGTTTCCCTGATTAAAGTATTGCAGTGGGATTTTGGCTCTTTTTTTTCTCTTTTGAGTAGCACCAGCCAGAAAAGAGCATTGCAACCAGCCAGGCAGAAGGTCTTACCCTTTCCATGGCAGGAGACCGAGTCTCCCAGCTGGAGATCAGGACACAACCCACCCCTGGTCCTGCTGAGAAGCGAGTTAAAAGCCAAAGCCATCATTTCTGGGCTGAAACAGAACAAGATTCACAAACCCACTCACTCCTCCAGCCTGGAAGCGCTCACACCAGAGCAGCTCAGACCTTATTTCTGAAGCTCCCGGGTGGCCAGAAGCTGCTGGTAGGTCATTTGGTCCATTCCCCCTTTGGGAACAGGGATTCCCTGTGCCTAAAGCATGCCTGACAGCTACGGTCAAGCCTGACCTTCAACATCTCCAGGAAAGCCAATCCTACAACCTCCCTTGGCAGCTTACGCGCTGCTTAATTGCCCTGATAGTTATGCATGGAGAGGGTTTTTTTTTTTTTTCTGTAAAAAGCAGCTGATTTCTCAGCAGCAACAAATACTCGGGAAAGCTTTCTCTCTGGCAAACTCTCTCTATTGTTCGTCTCTTTCACATAAAACGTTCCTAATGAAGAGGGAAAGAAGAATCTTGGCTTCTTTCAAAACAATCTGAAATATTATATTAAAAACATGCACCGAGTGTTGACATATTTAGTGCGTTGCTTTATAAAGTAAATTGCCCGAGCTCATTCAGAGCTTGACACCGTTAAGACAGCACAGAGCGATGTGGCTGGGAGGATATCGCGGCAAGAAGTCCCACTTTGGGGAGGGATGGAGCACCTCAGAGCAGCCAGACGGCCCCGACTCGGGCTTTGGTGGGAGCTAAAAGCCACCAGCATCATCCAGCCCCTGAAAAGAGGGATGGACAAGCACCACTCAACATGCTAATGCGAGGTTTCAGACCCCTGAACCCTCTCTGCCTAAACCCCAGATCTTCACCTAGGCATCTCCCAAGGCCTGAGGCTGGGAGGACACAGTATGTACCATGCCAGGCTCTCCTGGCGATGGGCACTTGCATTGTGGGAGCAAACCTTGGCATTCCCCTCGCCTCTCCAAGCCTTGGAAATAGGCAGAAAATCTCAGTTTAGTAGGTTTTGAGTGGGTGACATGCGGGTTTCTTCCCGTGCAAAAGGAGAAAGGAGGAGACAACTGGCCCTTAGTATGCACGGACGCGTGCATGCATGAACATCGAGAGCTAGAATCACTAAAACCCTACAATTTCTGTCCTTCAAGCCAAATCCCATTCAGCAGTCCAACCTCCAGAGCTCAGAGCCACCAGACCTCAGCCCTTCCCACCACAAGGATGAGGGTCGACCCCTAGATGGGGCAGCTTCTTGCAGAGCCCACCTGGGTTTCTCTCCCTGCCTGGCATACGCAGGGTCCCTACGGAGCATCCGTCCTCTCCCTGGGTGTCTTTGAAGTGCTCCGGCCTCCGCTGCAACAGGATTTTCCAGATGTTAAACTGATGCTCAGACAACAACAGACAACAAAAAAGCCTTCATTACAAGGCTGGTTTGTGTCCAAAAGCAGCCCAGGGGCCAGGATAAGACATGGTGCCTCAACAGCCTCTGGCTGGAGGCCAGTGTGAGGTACGGCTCTTCATGGACTCATGGGCCACGTTTGTTTTGCAGGGGCAGGAAAAATGAGCGTTTTCTGCCACACTGGCTCTCCTCTGGGGAGCAAACATTTCAATGCCAACAAAGCCACCGCACCCTGTCCTGCCGCGAGGACGCCCAGGCCTTTGGGTGCCTCCAGAGATGCTGCTGGCCTTGGCAGCAACATCCCCAAGGTGACCACCAGCCTCCTTCCAGGGAAAGGAGGAGAAGCAACCTCCAAAGGCTGCCATGAAAACACTAGCACTGAGAACTTGCTAGGATTTTCTTCCTTTCTGAACCACGTTCCTTTCTGAACAGCCTGCCATACCATTAATTATCCAGTGGTGGGAACTGATATTTCAGGTGGGTACCACTGGTGATGGAGGGGCAGACACCCCTCCACATACCCAAGTCTGCTCCTGCCAGAGCCCTCGCATTTCAGACACACAGCAGATTTCATTCTTTTTAGGCTCTAACTGAGGTTCAGGTAGGAAACACCCATCACGCACCAACCACCTGATGCTTGTAAGGGTGGTGGTCCTAGGGGGAACCCATTTTCCCCTCCGAGCAGAAGACCGATAGCTGATGGGGTCTCAGCACGGGGCAGGGAACGCTGTGGCCGGACTGTGCATGGAGCACCTTTAGGTGCATTTACCTGACATCAAACTCCATCCACAGGGTGGGTTTCTGAGACAAAGTCCTGGTTCCCCAGGACAGGTTGGTGTGGAGCCAAAGAGCTTGGCACAGACAATGTTGTCCCATGCCAGAATGCTACTAAAGCCACCCAAGTAAGGCACAGACCCTCAGAAGCCCTGCTGTGCTCTCTGACCTTCTTTGACCATGAGGACCACGAGCCCTCCGAGAAGGTCCAGCAACGCCCCACCACTTCCACCCTCTCCAGACCCACTCGGGCTTATCAGCAGCAGTGAGCGGGCAGGTTCCCTGCGGCAAGACCCACGGAGCACAAGGCATCGCGACAGATCAGTAGGACCCAGGGCTCCTCCTCATTTATATTCCCCTCCAGCCCCAGCCTTCAACATGGCTGAGGAAGGCAAGGCAAGACAAGGCCTACAGAGAATGCCTGAAGATTATTTCTCTCAAATTCCAATTTATTCCCCATCATTAACGCTTTTGAAAGCCCAACACGTCCTGCAAACGGAAAGAGCATGTTAAAGACGCCGTAAAAGCGAGAGGAGCACGTGCCTGGCACAGGGAGACGTTCCACCAGCAGGTACCCTCCCAGCAGCGCGGCCAAGAGAAGGGCTTTGGTGGCAGCGAGCACCACCCTTGCTCAGCAGAAGCTGGAGTAGAAGCCAGTTATCCCCCACGGAGAGGTCCCTCACCATGCACCTGCTCGAGCCTCTTCCCACAGCCCTGGAGAAGCAAGAGCATCGTCCCGGAAAGCGGAGGTACCGCAAGCCTTGCTGCTGAGCATCGCTCGGCGGCAGAGGGAAGGAAAGACGGGGGGGAGCGAGGCTGTAAAGGCTCGGATGAAGGATGAGAGGAGCTGGAGTCTGCCGTAATGTAGAGAAAATTGCTTTCGCCAACTATCTGCAGCTTTAAAGCAATTACATTTGGGGAGAAGCTGAGAGCACGTCTGAGTGCTGCACACATGGCGAGCGTGTTTTAAAATGCAAGAATTGAGTCGGGGGAAAAAAAAAAATACGCCTTTTACAAAAAAATTATTTGATGCAGTAGGTACAGAGAGGATAAAATATTTATAACTCAGGGAGGGGACGGATCTCGGAGGCAGCCAGATATCCCGGGAATGGGACAGCTGAGGGCTCAGGGTGGGGAGCCTGGGTGGCGCGCTCCCACTGCTGGTCTCCTTCCCCCTGAGCATGGGAAATCCTCCTTGGGAAGTCCTGACAAGGCAGCAGAAATAGGGTTTCCCTCAATTAAAACACCATTCGCCGGCTGCTCACGCAGGAGGGACGGTAACAAGCAAGAGCCGCCGCAGTGCTGGCGTCGGGGTCAGGTCTCGGTGGGCTCAAACACCCTCAGGAACACGCTGCCCCCGGATGAAATATGGAGCCACCTTAATATTCCATTTATGGACCTGCAGGCTGACCCCAAACCCGGTACTCACCCCAGCACCGACCAGTTAAAGCCTTTCCAGGCCCAGATATAGACTGGTGAGGCAACAGCTTTATTTGGCCATAGGTGAGAAGCTCCTTCAAGCTATGAGAAGTACTTCTGATCTTCTTCCCCGACAAGCCGTCTCCCTTCGCCACCGTTTTTCCCCTCTAATCTGCTGGAATTAGGAAAGATCCCAGCCCATAAGCACGTCTTCTCTAATTACCAAGGCGGCAGTGGCCAAGCTGCCCTGACTGCTCTCGGCGCTGCTTAGACATCCAATTTATCAGCCAGATGCCCCTTTTGTTTTCCGGCCACGCGTCTTCCTCCCTTCGTCTTTATCTGCTCCGGGGACAGGTGTGGGAAGCGGAGAAGTGGCATCCGCGGCTGCTGGTGACAGAGACCCTTTTCAAAGGATGCTGTTCTGCTGTTATTACCAACTCTCGCCAAGTGGAATTGAGACATGAAGTAGATTTGTGCCCAAGATAATGGCATTTATTAGACAAGCTATTGAGGAGAAAACAAAAGCTAACAGGGGAGAGCCACTAAGAGAAACGCTTAAAGAGAATCCATCAAGAATACAAAGAGGAGCGGTGATAATGGTTGGTGCTTCCCATCAATGATTAGGAACCTCCAGCAGCCAGTCCCTTAGCAAGGCTGGGAGAGGGAAGGTTATTGTCACCCAGCAAGAGGTGACAAACAGCACAAAGGTGTCTGCGCCTTTGGACAGAGCAGCATCAGAGCCCTTCCTTCACACGGTCACACCTGGCTGAGCATCTCTGCCCCAGGCTGGCAGCCCCCAGCTCACCCACAAGCTTTCTCCTCACCTATACGAGCACCACACGATACCTACACCATATAACACCTGCACCATATACTCTTACTACACACAGGGACGTCACCCTCAAGAGCCGGGATGCCAGCACGGCTGCTCTGGCCCACGTCACTGCACACCACGGTCCAACCACGGCAGGATGGGGAGGTCACTTCTGATGAAGCCGGAATTGCCTTCTCATGGGGAATACCTTGAAAATCAGACACCCATCTCGATTTTGCTATTTGAGAGCTACCCCTGCTCGCCAAAGGAGACCTGGCCCTTTCACACCCAGGCTTTTTCATCCCAACCCTCCTCTTCTTCCCTGGGAGGAAGCTCAAGGGCCAGGCTGGGGCAAGAGGGTGACGTGGAGGAGGGCAAGCCCAGTCAGGAGGACAAGGGCATCCCTGCAGCCCAGCAGCTCCTGAGAAATTTATTGCTTATGACACGTTGTCAAAGTGAGATGCGCCTCATTAGCCAGAGCTGAAGCAAATGAGAGGGCTCCTTAGCCAATTTAAAGAAAAAAAAAAAAATACAAAATCAGGAATGCTCTGTGGGGCTCACCCTCCTCCTCTTCAGCCCCGGCGGTGCGTGGGAAATCAGGGCAAGATGTAACACAGACCCGAGCCGCAGCTTCTCCCCTTCACCAAGATGGTGAATTCCCCGTTTCCAGCAAGCGGCGGCAGCTGGGAGCAGCCAGCAACCAGTACACAGCCTGGCTGGATCCAGCACAGCCAGCTGGAAAAACAGGGAGCTCAAGGAGCCACACCTGAGACTTGGAGAGTTTGAAAACGAGGGGTTTCGTTTCACAGCGTTTTGTTTCCCAGCTCTTGAAACAGAGCTCATTGACTCTCCTGAGTGGCATTCTCTGCTAAAAAAAAATAATAAAAAAATCTATTTTTAAAAGCTTTTCTTTTTTAAATGACGTGGTTTTCCTTTGTGGGTTAAGCTGAGCTAGCACATGCCTCTTTTTTTTTTTTTTAGTGTTGTTTTTTCTTTGGTTTTTTTTTTTCTTTTTTCTCCAAGATTTGGTGCAGAGGGCTTGGCAGTGATGCCGACCCTGCTCTCCTCCCAGCATCGGGGTGCCCCTGACCTTCAGCAGCCTGGGGGGAGCCTAGCCCAGACCCCCCCAGCATGCAGTGGGATGTTTGCTAAGGGATGTTCGATCGGGGTGCCCAGGGAGGCACGGGCTGTGCTCCCCAGCTGCGCCCGGGGCTGCAGGGCGAAGCCTCCCAACGCTCGCGGGAGGGGAAAGGCGAACAACGGGCCAACCAGGATTTAAGAGGCATTTTGAGATGCCAGGGGGCATCTGCGGGCAGAGCATAAGCTTCCCTGTCATAAGCCAGCTTGAAATTTTGCAAGAGCGGCGACGTGCCTGTCGGCGGCGAACAGCCCCGGCTCGCTGCTTCCCAAAGGGGCACCGCGGGAACCCGGGAGCTGAAGAAGGAACCGTGGACGTTGGATGGATCAGCCAGATGGGTCCAAGCATCACCAGACGAGCCTGCCATCCCTGCAACGGGGACCAGGGGATGCCAGAGCAGAAAGCAGATGCCACCTCACAGGCAGCACCTCCAACAACCGGCGGCAAAGAGACCTCTTCTCCTCCACCCGCAGGAGCACCCAGTAAGGGACCAGAGAGGCTGCTGGCCTGAAAGGTGCCATCACCCAGGAGCTACCCCTGCCCAGGGCTGGCAGGGGACACCCCTTCTCCCACAACAGCAGTGGAGGGGGAACAACTCACCCTGCGGAGCCACCTCACACTGTGGTTAAGGCTGCCAAGGTCCTCCCTATCGTCAGCCAGAAGCGGGGAGCACCGGCCACGGGGGCAAGGCACGGTTCCTACCGGGGCTGGCTGGGCGGTGATGTGCCCCGTGGCTCCCAGCCCATCCCCTGGGCACGCAGCCCCCTGCCCTCCCTCTTCCCTGCCCCAGCACCAGGCAGGCTGAGCAGCATTTTCCTAAATTAAACAACAAACAAGGAGCCTTTGCAGATTTCCCTTACGCTGCAGTTCCTCATTAGTCCCCACAGTAAACACAAAGGAAGAAAAAAAAAAAAAAAACACAACACACACACACAAAAAAAAAACAATTAACCTAAGAGGGATGCTTTCTGTTTAAAGACACAAATGGATGCTAAAAGCAGACAAAGGAGCCCAAGCAAATGCACGGCAGAAGGCGTCTGGCGAGGGAGGGAAGAGCGGCAGGGCTCATACCAGCCATGCCCAAAGAGCCATCACTGGCATGGGAAGCTCAGGCTGCACAATCCTACACCCCTTGCAGGGTCTGTCACCCCAGCAGGGGCTTCCCAAGGAGAGAGGCACCCCCTCCCCACCCCCATATACCCCCCAGCCTGAGCTGACCCTCTCCCGCCAGCAGGTCCCCGAGACCGGGCGGGCTGGTGGCTCCCGCGCTGGAATTGGGGTGCAGCACGTTGAGCTCCGGGGGAACGCTCAGGCAGCAAAATCACAATTACTCGCCTGGAAAAGGGCCAGGACACTGGAACTAACCCCCTGCGCCCGGCGCCTACTGCTGCACGACGCTAGTTTAATGAGAAATGACCATCTGAAGCTTAACGGCTCTGGCTGGCAGGTTCCCCCCCTTCTCTTCCCACTGTGGCCGCTTCCCATACAGTGCACCCAGCTAATTAATTACAGAGCGCAATCCAATCAGTCAGGCCATCCTATTGCAGTTAAAGGCATTTAAGAGATAATGCCATGAAACTCCAGATGGACTGGCCTGACCCCAAGCCTCCGACACCACCAGGGCACTCGGGAGCTGCTGCCGCTCCAGCCCACGTCCCGGATCCAAGCACATTGGGGAAAAAAACCTTCAGAGGCTCACAATGCTCCCTGCGCCCTGGGTTTCTCAACCCCCACCGACTTTAATGAGACCTGAGTTGTCCTCCTTCACTTGCCACCTTGCCTTGGGACAGCCTGGGCTCGCTGCTGCCAGCCTGGCTTAACACAAGCGTGGGTAGGGGAGATGCCACCTTCCCCTATTTCTCCCTGCCCCGTGTTTGCTCTCAGCATGGCAGGAGGAGAGATTTGTAGGCTGGATACCAGCCCGTTTTCGTTGCCAGCACATGCCCCACGTATGGGTCAGCCGCGGTGGAGGCTGCCTCGAGGTGTCGTTCACCACTGATGCTGATGCGCCAGGGTAGCCTTCATCCCTTCCCACCTCCCCCAGGATCCCCCAGGTACCAAGAGATGATGGCCACCGCTCAGCAGCAGAGCCCAGCCATGCCAGAGACGGGTTTTGATGGTTTTTTGATGGTAGGAGAGTGGCTAAAGCGGTGGGACGCTGGACAACCAGCCCCTTTACGGTTATTATTGCTGGCGCTGATGTGCTGATCTCCATGTGGGATGTTCTCAGCTTTGCAGGGACGGTTTAAATCTCCTCCCCAGGCTAAAAGTGTGGGATTTCAACCGAAAAATGAAGCGCTGAGGAGGGAGAAGTTATCAGGCCCCTTCGACAAAGGTGGGGGGGGCCTGCGCTCGCTCAGCCCATTTGGTCCTAAATCAGCCACTGTCCCTCCCACAGCAAGGCGTTTATTCTGCGGGTGCCCTTATTACCTCAAACAGCCTTTTTGCCTTAATCACATCCATCTGAGGCCCAGCCCTGAGCATGTATCACTGGGAGCCCGGCTGGTTCCCAAGTGACGGTATTAAAGAGAAAAAACCTTTGGGGCTCAGTCCTGGGCATCCCGGCAGAGACTCGGTGGGGTGACCTCGCTGTCTGCCCGCTGCGCCCCCGGCCACCTCACAGCGATGGAAGCAGCCGATTCTGTGATTTCCTGATCCTACCCTGGGTTCATTTCGCCTGGACAGGGTGAGGATAAGCTCCTGGATTTGCAAACATTTTGAGGATTGTGGTTTAAATTTCCCCCCCACACACACTTATTGCGTGTGCATGCGTCAAAAGCTCTTACGCCTTGATCCAAAGCCCAAAATCAAGTCAGGGGATATACATCAGCTCTAAATATATGCTCCTGGTCACAGGTGGCATCAAAAGCTTGTTGCAGTTGCAATTAAGTGCGGATTTTGCTCTCGCTTGGCCCAGCCCATCTCACAGCAGCTTGACCTCGAAGGAGAAGCGAGGAAGAGCCTCTGCCCCTCAAACGCACCTCCAAAGGGCCTTTGTTGGAGGCTCAGGCACAGCTAAGGAAATGAAAGCATCTTCTCAGAGCTGTCCTTGGCCAAGCCGCCCCTGGCCAGACACACAACTGTCCCCCATCAGGCCCAGCAGCGGGCCAGGCGACGGTGATCGGCACCAGGAACATCGAGGAGGCTGGCACCCAAACAACAACCTCCCAGTCTCACCGAGGCGGATTTGCAAAGGAGGGGTGCGGGACCCGAGCACGGCTGCCAGCAAACAACGGCGTTCCCACCGGGCGCAAACGGAAAGGGGACGGTGCCGAGATGATGTCTAATAACGGGCTCTTCCCCACCACGCCGTATCTGCGCATCTACAAAACTCACCGTCTTACGAGAACATTTACTAATCGTCTCCTCGTCCAGCAACAGACGCCAGCGGTAAGCAAGAGGGACCAGAACTGATGGTGGTCAGTACGGATGAGAGGGGACCAACCCCAGAGCTCTAACACCAGCTGCAGTTACACAGGTGAGCACGGCACGAGGGCTGACTTCTTCCACCTGGCTCCGAGACGAAGTACCACTAAGTCCTTATCTTGGACCCTAAAAGAAGGAATTTAGCTACAATAACAGCACCAGAAAAGCGGCACCACCAGCTCCTTGTATCCACATCCCCTCCACGAGTCAGCGGGGATGGGGGGGGGGGGACGACACTGTAGCTTTGAAACACCTGTCCCACACCACCCCTGCGAAGGCTAAGGGCAGAGAAGAGCTCGGCACATCTGGATGAACAACAAGATAAAATATGACGCCTTTCTTCCTCCCACTGGTGTCCCCCAAACCATCACGTTACAGGATCTGGCTGCAGAGAGGCCTCATTTCGTGGCAGCGATATGGCCGTGGTGGGATGCCACAGCTGGAGGACTGCATGGAGGAGCTTCTGCTCTCCCATCTGAATCCAGCCCCTGGGGTCAACGGCCACGGCGTAGGCGGAATGGAGACAAGGAGACAGATGCTCCGTGCATCCCAGCACTGCAGCCCCGGCAGGGCAGAGACATCCCCCGTGGGCGCCGAGCTCCCCAGCTGCAGCCGTTTGGAGAGGGAAGAGGCTTCTCCCCATGGAGTCGGAGCGAACCGAAACTCTTCAAGCGCTTGTCTCGAGAGCTCCTGTAAAGCTTTTCAGGGTTTTTGGCAGGAGGAGGGAAGAGATGCTGTTCGATTAAATCCTGAGGCCACCCCACCTTGCATGCCTAGAAGACGGCTCCAGAGTGCCCTGCTTCTGGAGGAAGCAATTCCCTCATTCCCAGCCCCCCCGGGCACCCCATAAAACAGGGCATGTCTCCCGCTGGCCTCCCAAGGACTCCCTCGGGAACCGACTGAAAAGATCGGCAGAAACGAAACGACGCTGGAAAAGCATCAGCCCCTCGGAGGACGGCGCCGACCTGAGGTTGTGCTACCAGCCCAGAGCACCCGCTCTGCACCGAGCTCCCCAAAGCAACGCACCCGGAGAAAGCTCCGAGCCCCCAGCATCCATCTTCCTTCTGCCACAGCTGGAGCACCGGGAACGCTGCTGGAGCCCGCACCGTCCCATTTTCCCTACCCTGATGTGAACCCTTCCTGGGAGCCGCCAATTAAACCGCTGAACTGTTCTCGGCTCAGCCTCCCATGCATGAAAACGTCCTGTTATTTCGCACCTGCCAAGAGCTGTGTCCCAGCAGATTTATCTTGAACTGACACTTGAGGATAATTAAACCCCTCTCTCTCCTCTGTTGGCGGCGCAGCAGATAAAAGGGGAGCCTCGGGGCCCTCGGGTCGCTGTTGTTGGTGGGGTGCTCCTTTACGAGTCGAGGAACGTGAGATGAGACTCAGTTCCTCAACACAGACGTGGACAGGGGGACAGCTTTGCAATTTGCCCTAATTTGGCGGAGGAGCTGAGCAAGATGTCAGCCGCATGCGGGCAGCTTCCCCAGCGGGGCACATCATCTGGCGAACGACGTGCTGGAAATCAAATGCCTGGGATCGAATCAAACCCACCATCGCTGCTAAACCCCGGGGTATCGTCGATCGCTCAGCCTTTGGTCTCTAGAGGTCCAGCCGTGATGGTCCAAGCACCCTTCTCATCTCCTCTAGCTCCCCCCTTAAGCTGCCCAAGGTGGGGACCAGCTCCCATTGCACACACCGCCACCAGCAGCACTGGGCGCCGGGTGCCCCATGGAGTCAGCCCAAAGTTGGCCGGTTTCGGGGAGCGGGTAGCAGGGTGGGCAAGGAGCCCCGCAGCGGGCTCTGCCCGCCTCCCGCGCCTGCTGCTCTGAGGTTCCTGGATGCATCGAACCTCAAAGCCCAGCTTCGATCGCCGCGGTTTTGAGGTTGGCACTGAGCATCTGCCATCGCTCCGGGAGGTGGGGGGGGAGCTGGGCCTCCAGCAGCTCGGGCGGTGGGGCCGTCGGCCAGGGAGGTGGCGGGGGACACACACACACAGAGAGCACGGCGACACCACACACACACACCCCCCCCACACCTGCCTGCCCCAAGGGACCCTTCATCATCTTCACTCATCCCAGCCCCCGCTGCAAAGGGGGCCGGGTCCCACTCGCTGCGCGATGCTCGGAGGAGCCTCGGGTCTCCAGGGAGCAGGGGGCGGTGGCAGGGCCACCCTCCCCACGACGTTTAGATACCCACTTTACACACACACACACACCCCTCCCAGCCCCATCCCCATCCCGCCGTTACCTCCTCGGGCGGCGGCCGGGCGAGAAGCTCCGCGTCGCTGCTGGGCTCGGCTCCGCGGGGCTCGGCGCATTCTCCGCCGCTCGCCCGGGCTCCTTCGCCCCTCTCCCCGCCGCTCTCCTCTCCTTTCCGCCCTCCTCCGCCCTTCCTTACCCACACCCCGCTCCGGCGGCAGCGGGGGAAGGGGCGAGGGCATACCCCGGGGCTTGCGGCTGGCTCCGCTCCCCGCCGCCGCCGCACCGGGAACCTCCCGCAGCAGCCGCCGCCGCCGCCGCACCGAAACGCCCCCCCCCCTCCCTTTCGCCCCCGCCTCCCCGCTCACCCTCCGCGCCCAGCCCCGGTGACAAATCGCGGCCGGGATTGCTTTAAAGAGAGAGCGCTCGCATTGCT
>JAOXNO010000070.1:21838754-21853797 GCA_028565335.1 Limnodromus scolopaceus | reverse complement strand
ACACCTATATACTCCAGTACTCCATGTGTCTTAATATTGCAGATAGGATATCACCCCTGAGCGCCACACAAATTGGGATGGGAGGTGGTGGGCAGGGCTGGGAGGGGAAGGGGACAAACCCGGCAAATGGCGCTAAAAAAAGTCCCTTTGCTGGGACCTGACCCCCCCCCAGCACCACTGCAAGGGGAGATGCCACCAAGGCAGCGCCCCCATGGTGTGCAGGATCCGTGCTTCAGCGGATGTCAGGGGTGGAACTGCCCCATCCCTTAGCTCTGGCCAAGATTTAAGACCGTTTGCAGAGTTGCTGCTTTATTCCCCAGCGCCTGGGGTACCACCGCATCCCCCCCTCCCAGCAGTGCCAGAGCAGGATGCCCGGAGGGATTGCCCCCACCCTGCGAATCACCCCGTGTCCGGGCTCTCATCGCCTCCGCTGGGTTCATGGCCAGGCAGGAGATGATGCAGAGGAATAAGGGACGGCTCCCTCCAAAAATCAAATCCCACTCCATCCCCACGCAAAGAGCTTTTACCCTCGGAGACCCCATGCCCCGGCAAGCGGCATCCTCCCGCCCGGTGCGGGCCACCCTGTGCCCTCCTCCCCGTCCTTGCCCGCCGGGGGGGGGTGGCGGGGCTGTAAAAGCCTTTGGCGGAGGGACCTGCCATGAATCACGCTGAATTTAGAGCCGAGCTGCGGGAAAGGGAATTATATAACTCTCAGGAGACAGGCTGGCGGGGAGCGAACATCCATCAAGCACAAATTCTGGATTATTTACCACGGCTGGATCTCGCCAAGAGAAACACACCCCCCCCCTGTACCGGACAGTCTGCAAAGGGATTCAGCCGTGGGGACCTATTCAGCAAATGAAAAGTCTCTGTCTCGCCTGTCAGAGCAAACTGGGATGTTGATTTCCCCTCCCCGGGTCCCTCTGCCCGCGGGATGAGCCCAGCGCCCGGCACAGGGTGAGGGCTCAGCTCTTGTCCCCCTTCCATCCCACAGCCCGGTTCCTGGAGACGGAGGAGCCCGGCAGCCCTGTCGACCGACTCTTTTATGAGCAGCACTTAATTATTCTCCCTTTTAAAACGTTTTGCATCATAAACCTGGGACGGAGCGGAGGAAGGTGATTATTCTGCCGCCTGCTCTCCCTTTGCTGGAGGGCAGTGGCGTGTTTAGGGGGGGGTCTGGTCAAAACCAGGACCCAGCCCTCGCTGAGGCTTGCAGGCTCTTATCCCCTCCGCGATGCAAGATCCCACCTTCACCTGGACCAACACCAAGTCCTGGGCAAGCAGCAGCCTTCCTTCCCCTCCACCAGGAGGAAGCTGAAGGGCAGAGCTCATTTACGCAGCGGGAGGCGGTGTGACACGTCCCCAATTTGCCCTGAATTAAGGCCCGCGCGGGAAGATTTAGGGAGGTGGGATGTGGACCTCAGACACGCATCACAGCCATCGAGATCCGCCATCAAATCGCTGTGTCCTCCACACCGACAGCCTTAAATCAAGGCGACCGAAGGGGCAGGAGATGCTCTCCAAAGCTCAGCCCAGGTGGCCACAGGGCTCCCTGTGATATACGGGAGCCCTCTCCCCTAGACACAGGCTGTATTTTGCTCTTTTGAAGTCCTGGCCATACCTGGCCATTGGTTCCCACCCTTCAGGGACATCGTTTGTCTGCTTGGCACCAACAGCTGCTTCAAGAGCAGAGCAAGATGCTCCCGTGTGAGGGACCAAGAGCGAAATGAAACCACAGTTGTGTAAATAAACCCCTAATCGTGCCACCTTACATTCCTTAGACTTAAGCACACGTGGAAGTGTTTCATCACCGAGGGAAGGATCGGAGCTTTAAAACAAAGGCAGGACTTGGTAATCCTTTTGGATTTTCCCAGAATTTGGCCAGTGTGATGGCCTGTGGCTTGTCCTTGTGTTTGGCAAATACTTGGAGCTCAGCACGTGCCCAATGAGCTCACTAATTCTGACCTGCTTTCAAATGGTCCTCGATCCCACAGGGGGAAAGGTGGATGTTCAGCCCCAAAACCTTTGTGCCCAGAGGTGTTTAGCATCTGAGCCATCAGATGCTGTGGTTCTGCTTCCGAACCACCTCCTCAGCCCTCAAAAAGAGAGAGAAAACAACTCAATCTGCCCCAAAGACTGAGTTTTTAGGAGGGGTTTTGGAACTGCTCCCAACCTGGAGACTTTATATCAGTTCTTTCTTTGCTGCTTTCCTTAAATTGGCAGTAAAAATTCAGGGAGACTAAAAGTCTGTGATTTGTACTTTGCACATGGGAAGCGGAACAATCTTTTGTTCATTTACTGTGACAACTGCAGTTCAGATTTAATTATTTACGATAATGTTCGGAGGCGCATTAGGGAATGTTCTCTTAGTTCGTAAAAAATAATGACGCCTTAGCACTGAGTGGCATCTAGCTACGGGCTCTGCTATTGCACCGGCGGAGGCACGTGTGGCTCCAGGAGCAGAGACAAGTCGTCATCCCTCTCCCAGTTGGTGGCTTAAACCCATACCTCCTTCCCACGGGAAGGGTGGGAGACAAGCCCCGTGTGGCCCCTCATCCCGGGATGCTCGTTGGTGGCTCACAGGCTCCCTCAGCTCTTCCCACGACCCCATCCAAGTATCAGGCCCATTGAAAGGGTTGTGTGTCCTGATGGGCTCTTCTTGTCCCTCGGAGCTGTAACGCCCCCCTGATTCACTCAGAGACAGGGACTTTGCTCAGCAAAGCCTTCTCCAGTCCTTGAACATCCCAGTTGCCCCAAAGCCACCCCCAGCAAGCTGGCAGATGTGCCATACGATGGTCCAGGAGAGTGAGGAGAGCGAAACAGGGTCAGGAAGCACAGCCAGGACCAAGGAATGGAGGTCACCAAGGGAGGGGACACCAGCAGGGTCCCTTTGCCAGCACCCCGGGCTGCTGCAGCTTCTGCACGAGCAGCCAAAGCTCCTCTCCAACAGCACCGGTCCCAGCCTGGTGCTCCCCTGGCTGCTTAATCTGGATGAGCCTCGTTTCCTTCCCCTCTCCCTCACCACTTTATAGATTGCACTTGTCAGCAGTAAAGGGGTAACAAAAAATAAATAAAATAATTCTCCAGTCTTAATTTTTCTTGGCTTGTTTAGAAGACCCCTTGGAGCTGGAGCAGCAGGACTGGTTGTGGGAGCAGGACCGCCGCAAGGGGACATGGATGTGCTGGGGTGGCACCTGACAGAGTGGGGTACCTTTTAGTACCCCCACACACAGAGCACGCCAGCGTGAACCTCTGCAGCCTTAGAGAGGCTTGAGAAAGGGAAGTTGTCTCCAGAGGTGTATTTTTTTTCTCCCCGGCTCCCGAAATACAGCCTGCAAGCCCCAGCCCCTCCTGGAGCTGCCATCAGCCGCTTGCTGCCCATCTCTGCCACCCTTCATCTTCTGCTCCTTGTCCATTTGCTCTCCCATAAACACCCCCTGACCCACCTCAGTATTTCTCCCAGCAGTCACTGCACCGGTGTCTGCTGGTACTTTTTACTATGTCCTTCTCCATTAGTCACAGGAATTAGGAAAGACAGTTGGTATTTCATCATTAAATGTATCACATCCAATAAATTGATCATTATTCTCTGCTGATTAGCGGCTCGGTTTCCATCAGGTTAGAGCAGTTATGGTGTGGGTTTTTTTTTTTTTCCTCCCCATCTTCAAGGAGCAGCACAGTTTCTCTTAAGATCTGTTATAATCAAAGGATTAGAGCTCTGGAAATGTCCTTTGCATAGGCAGGAAGGTTTTGGGTTTTTTTCCCCTGCTCTCCCTCTCTCGCAGAGAGCCTGCTTTGAAACCCTGGCTCCCAGCTCCACGATGCTGCCTGTACCTGACCTGGTTTAATTTTAGTCTTGCCTGAATCTGCCACCAGCTCATTTAGTTGTAGCATTGAGAGCTCTCTATAGAGTTGGCCACAGGTCAGCTCGCAGACTTTTATTACAATTGCCGAGTCCAGCCGTGTTCTGCGGCTCTGACCCGGCTCCTGGCTGCCAGACACCTTCCCTTTTCGGGGCTGTGGACCCCCAGGCTCCTCCCGCATCCCCCCCCCCCCACTCCCCACCTTTGGGATGGGAGGCAGGGGGCTATACCCCGGGCAGAGCCCCTCTTCTCTCACAGCCCCACGCCAGGACACGGATGCCGACAGCAGGATTTGCATCACGTCCACAGCTTCGCAGGCTGCAGAGGAAAATAAGAGGTGGATATTTTCTTTTGGGACATTTCCAGCATTTCTGACACGGCGAGCGATGCCCCGGAAAGAGCTGACCCAGCTGCCCGGGTAGAGCCATGATGGGCCAAGCAAGACGTAAGAGCATGAAAATTCCAATGAATATTCATTTAAAAACTTGCTCAAATATTCCCAAGGTAAATTCGGCTCTGTATTAATTTCACCCTGCACACTAAGCACATTGTTATTGCAGAGATAAAGCTGCACAGCCGGATAGAAACTGGTTCTCTCTCACCAGGGCAGGGGGATTTAAATACCCCGAAGCCGGCAGGGCTCTGAAGCAACATCCCGCTGCCCTGTGCCTCTTCCACCTCAGATGTGACCATGCCTGGTGGAAGGACTATCTTCTCCACCAGCGTGGCTGCGGCCAGGACCAGAGCATCAGGTCCCACCAGGCTGTGGGAGCCCTTTCGGTTTGCATTTTTCCAGAGGTATGGAAAAAAAATGCCCGCTCTGAAAATAGCCACGTAAATACTCTCGCTGGAAATTCAATTCAATTACTTTTGTTGACCTCCAAGGCAACCCTCGCCAAGGCTTTTGCTGAGTCTCACAAGTCATGAAGAACATGGCAACGCAATTAGCCAGCGGAGACGGGAGCGGCGAATCCCAAAGGGAGGCAACTCTTCCCCAAACAGACACAACTGCCTGAGCTCCTCCTTCCAGCCCAGCTCTCCTCCTTCCAGCCCAGCAGCTCCGGCTTTTCGGGACCCAAGGCCACCGCTCCTTGGGGCGGGCCAGAGCGCGCCCCACTTCACTGATGCCCTTTTCATCCATTCCCATTCCTTGCACCCTGCATTGCTTTCCAGGCTGTAATTGGGACGATGGCCAGGTCTGTGGATGCGTTTGTCATCCAGCTCCTCTTTCTGTCCACTCCACAACCCAAGATTCATACCTACATCTACATTCATCATTCCTATGTGCTGCTCTGGCATTAATGTCCTCATGAGCGTCGCTGGATTGCTTGGGAGATAATGATTTTGCATCTTTAATGGCTCCTTCAATATTTGTAACCGGCTCAGTCTTTGCCTGGGTTGAGTCTCTCTCTTACCAGGAGGTCTCTAATTGCAGGATGATGTGTCGGTTCAGCTGGCTGATCACCAATCACTCTGTCAGCCAGGCCCTCCAAGCAGCACCTGGGGACCAATCCACTTTGGTGACATCTCAGACAGCTCTGCACAGTCCCGGGAACAGGAGGGGGACTGCAAGGACTGGGATGCAGCCCCACAGCCGATGCGGTTCTCTGCAGCTGCATCCCGTCGCGGGGGCTCCAGCAGCAAAAAGAGAATTCAAGGAATTGGAGCCGGGCAATTTTGGCTGCTGTTAGCAATATGCCAGCTGGAGACGAGCAGCCAAGCTTCAGAAGTTTTGAATCTCTACCTCCTCTAGATCAGCCCTGGAAATCAATCCCTTCCACACTCAGGGTCAGCTGGCTATTTGGCCCTTCTTAATCCTCTTAAATCACAGCTCCTCACTTTCCATCTGTGAATTATGAGAGCAACACCCTGCTCCATCAGGGAGCACTTAGGTAGCCCTTTCAAGACCCCTTGAGCTGTTTGGGACGGTGCTTGGGTCTCTCCACCCCATATCAGAGGGGAGATGGCCATCCCAGCTCTTCCCACATCCCATTTGCACCGGTACAAACGCGCATCGTAAAAACAACCCCAAGCCAGGAGGGGTGTGGGGAGGGGGCAAGGGATGAGCTGCCCCCAAAATTCCCCGGCGAGGATGCCGCAAGCTCTTTCCCCATCCCACTCCGCTGCGTGCAGTGCCTTGTTCCGCTCCAAGCTCAGAGGGTATTTCAGCCATTTCAGTGCTTCTAATCTCTTTGGGAACATTGCTGAGAAACACAATTTCGAGCCTCCCAAGATGTGACATGACTTGTAATTGGAGGCAGAGGTGAGAGCCTACCACCCAAGGGACAGAAAATAAACAGCCTCCGCATGGTTCTGCTCCCAGGCCTCCTGCCCGCCCTGGGCGACGCTCACATTTCCCACCTGGGCACCAACGCCTCGGGCTGGGGTCCCTGGACAGACCCCACCTTTGGCCCCAAGTTCTTCCAGCTTGGACACGACAGGAGAGCAAAGCAGAGGTCGGGAAAGCACCCGGGTGAGGAGAAGTGAGAGATGGGGGGCACAAGCTCTGCAGGCAGGAGATGGTGGCAGCGAGAAGGACAGAGGGCAAGCTTGGGGACCGTGCTGGGCGACAGTCACCTGTCCCAGCCTGGAGTGGCTGCACGGAGGAGCCAGGGAAGCCATTTTGGAGCAGCTTCTGCTAAGCAAGAGGCTGTGCCATGCATTCAGGAGTGCCATCTGCTGGCACCCTGCCCTGCTCCCCATCCCCACCAAGATCCCCCCCAAAACCAGCCAGGGGGCAGGCCCCCCAGAGCAGGGTCCCTTGGCCAGGACCCAGGCAGCCTCAGACCCCACCGTACCCCCAAAACCCAGCCTGCCCAGCCACAGGCAGGTTCTGATCCCCCCCCCATCCATCACCACTTCAGGTCCACTTTGATTAATCCCTCTGCAAAAACCAGTTGCCCTTTCAGATCCATGCCCTCCATCTGAGCAGCTTGCAGGAGCCCTGCTCCCCAAAATGAAGCTGTTTCTCCCTGCCTGACCCAGCTCCTGGGGCAGGGGCTGCCCACACCAGCACCAGGTGATGATGCTCACACACAACCCGCCTAATTTGCCAGCGCTCAGGTGAGCCAGGCTGGAACAAGAGGAGAAATAATGTTGGCAATTAGCCTTGACATTTCCGGGGCCAAAACGAAAGGGGGGAGGGAAGAGGAGTGGGAAAGAAATCCAAGAAACTAAATCTCAGCACCAGGCAAATCCAATTAAGCATCCCCAATTTCATTCTTTTAAAAAAGAAAAAAAAAAGAAAAGAAAAAAAGGAAATCTGTCATTGATTATTGATTTTTGCTGGAGAATACGATGCTGTTGCAGATCTGCGGATGGGTGCCAGCCCTCCCAGCGCATGGGGACTTGTTTTGTCCCCTCCACACCCCCCCCCGCTGTGACTGTCACCCCGGCGTGGAGGGGACGTGGACCCCGCGGGGCAGCGCAGAGGAAGGGGGCGGCCGCGCTGGCACTCGTGCCTCTGTGTTTCGCAGACAGAGGAGGAGATAATAAGCCATGCTGCCATCCTGCAAACTTTTCATTACCGCGCCGGCGATGCTCCGTTCACAGCTCGGATGTTAATTGCAAGATTCCTCTGCAGTTATTAAACGGAGCAGCACACGGAGCTCCCCAGCTTTTTGGCTGGGGGAGATGGTTTCATCGTCATTTCCTATATGTTAGCTTTAAATCCCCAATAATCCCACCCGACTGGAGCCCATTCCAAGCGAGCAGCGAAATCCAATTTAGGATCCTATTCTCTCCGGCTGTGTAACCAGAGCCTACTTCATACGGGCACAAAAAATCCAATTCAGCTTCTTTGCCTCTCAACAGCTCCCCCCCCGTGAGACTTGCCAGATGAAAAAAAGAAACAAAACAAAAAAAAAAACCCCACAAAAGCCAGATTCGGAGGTGAACCGAATCTGGTTGGTGCTTGGGGAAGCTGGCTACCCATCCCTGACCTTCTCCTCCATCCCCTGTCCTGCTCCCAGCGCTCTTGCTGGGTGTTTCCAGCAGGTAGCTCCTCTCTTGCACCTTCACCTTCCTCTACTCACCACACATCCCCGTACCCAAGCCCATCACAACCCAGGCAAGGATTTGCCAACACGACACATGCCAGCGCTCCTGAGCTTTCTAAGAGCCGGAGCCACTAACGACATGTAATTACCTTGCACAGTGCTTGGGCCAGCAGCTGGGCAACCTCCCAGAGGAGCCGCTGTCATCAGGAGCCAGGAGAGCCCTCAGCTCCAGCTGGTGGGGGGCTTCTGATGCCACAGACACCCCCCTCCACCCTGTCCTGGGCAGTATCTGCCAGGGAGACAGAGTAGCATCCAGCTTTTCAGCTCCTCCTGGCCATTATAAACCAGGAAACATTTTTAAAAGGAAAAAGGGAAGATTGAGATGAGATGTCAGGAAGAAATTCTTTACTGTGGGGGTGGTGAGGCACTGGAAGAGGTTGCCCAGAGAAGTTGTGGATGCCCCATCCCTGGGGGTGTTCAAGACCAAGTTGGACGGGGCTTTGAGGAACCTGGTCTGGTGGGAGGTGTCCCTGCCCAGGGCAGGGATCATCACTCAATGATCTTTAAGGTCCCTTCCAACCCAAACCACTCTATGATTCTATTTCACACCAGTTCACTGTCACATTGGGTAACGCGGATCCAACGTGTCACAAGCCAGAGTGAGGAGCCCTTCACACCCTCGAAGCCCTCTGGTGAGCCACCAGCAGCCCCCAGACCCGGAATGGCATGTGGCTTTCAAATTGTATATCACCAGCTGCAAAATGCTCCAGACTCTGCCTGCAAGGTCCAGAAATAAGTAGTCTTGGCCAGCTCTGAGCAGACCCCCTGCCACACTCTGGGTCATGCCCCCAGACCCTGCCCCACATCTTGGGGGTACAGCTGCAGCATCCCCCTGCCCTGAGGCTTTGTGAAAACCATCATCCAAAGGATCCCAGCTTCCAGCCATCCCATACCAGCAACCATCTCCCCAGATCCTTCCCAGGTAACACTTCCCCCCACTTAATGCCTATTCCCAAGGCAGTTTAGCTCTCCCAGCGCGTCTCTCCCATTCTTATTTAATTCTCATTAATCCCTATTAACCACACGGCATTCAGAAGTCACTCCAGCACAGACTATTTAGAGAAGTTCCCCTGATTTATCTACTTACCCTGTGCAAGTGCCAGCCCTCCTGCCAGAGGATGCTGCCCGGGGCTGGAGCTACGCTGGAAAAATCAGGTGCCACCGAAAAGAGTCTGGCTCCATCCTCTTGACCCCCCCACCTGCTTTTGGGGGTCACCAGAGTCCAAGGGGCCTCTTTCTCAGTGGTGACCGCTACAGGAACATGGTTGTGAAACCATCTATCTATCTATATCTCAGCTCCTCTGATGCTGTGCAGCCTTTTAACCATTTCTTGCAACTCAGCCAGCTGATGGAACAGATCACGGACACGTGCACACCACATGCAAGTGCTTACCTTTCCACCAGGAGAAGGTTCTGGGCACTCACTGCAACCTGAACTGAAGTCTCCCTCCTTACCAGGTTCCGTCTAGGTGGATGTGTCAGACATCTGAGGGGCTTTCTCTGTAAAAGCACTGGTTTTAGCTCTGAGGCGAGTGCTCATCATTTTGGCAGAGACCTTGAGGGCTTCTCTAGGCTGTGGACCTACAAGCAAGTTGGAGGACCCTCCCCACATGCCCTCCCGCACAAACTGTTTCAATTCCCAGTCCCCTAAATCCCCCCACCTTGGGCTTCTGGGTTGACTTTCAGCCACTTTCTTGCTAGAGCTGGTAAGAAAGGGGTTTGTCCCTCAAAAGGACTTCTTGTCCCCGTGGGGTCATGCTGCAAGGACACAGGAAGGGCTGCGAGGAGAGGGTGACAGCTAAACCCATCACACCAGAAACAACCAAGTGGATTCAGTTGTTTGGGCTTGCTTCATTTTTTGTCTTTAGATGTTGTACTGCAAGCTCACATTTCCCAGGCAAAAAGTCTTTTGAACCAACTCTCCCTCATTTTGTCTGCTTACAAATCATGGAAATTGGACGTTCCTGAGCATTTCTGAACTCCTGCTTTCAAACTGGGGAGATTTATCCAGTCTGACCTTCCCCACAAGCACTTTCCATTTAACAAAGGAGCAGTTTCCAACACACACAAAAAACCACCCAAGGCTGCTCTGAGAATCCATCCTCATCCTCACAGCAGAGAGCCAGCCCACTCCTTCCTCCTTTCAACATCACTGCCAGCCAGCTCATCCCTTCCTCCTCCTACCTTACTCTTCCTCCTCCAACTTATGTTTTTCCTCCATGGTTAGTCCCCAGAGGGTCTGGGCTGGGTGGGGGCCATCCACCTCCAGCAGAAGTCCTGATTTCTTGGGCCTCTTCCCACACCCATCCAGACAACCTTGCCTCAGGCAGGAAAGCGTTCTGGGATGCGCCTGGCCCTTTTAGTGAGCTAGAAAATAAAAATAATGATTATCTGTGCAAGAATTAAGTTTGATGCATCTCCCTAACAACACATAGATTAAGGAAAATCAGTAAGGATGTGCAATTTCCATTTATTTGGTATGATACAGCATGGGGAAGGGGACCCATCATTGCACATGTCCCAAAGTGGCTGTGGGGAACAGATACAGCCCCAGAATCGGGGCTGGGGAGTGGGGGAAAAAAAGGGGACCATAGGTGGGGAGGTGAGCCTATGGGCGCTGGGTCAGCTGGAGAGAGCAAGCAGGAACAGAGAGGGATGAGGAACATCAGCTGGAGAAGACCAAAGAGGTGGTGGAGAGGCTGAAGTCAGCCCATGCCTCAGGGACAGGGGTTCTCCTTCCCTTACCCAGAACATTTTTTCCTGACCCGCTCTCCCCCCCCCCCCCCCATTCCCTTCTCCAACCAATCTTTTTCCTGGATTCGGTTTTTTTAAGAAATATTGTCCCTTTTCTACCATGTATATTTCCTTCTCTCCATCCCCCACCAGACCCAAGGTGCCCACGTGTACAAGGGGTTTCACCAAGCACCAGCAGCAACGCGTCGAGTGAAAACATAACAGAGGTTGGTTGTTTTGTTGTGGGTTTTTTTTGTTTGTTTGTTTTTCAGGGAAACGGCTCTATTTGTGCCGTGTCAGTGGCTGACAGTTTTCCCAGGGCTCAGCAGCGCTGCCGGAGCTGCCGGTGGGCGGCAGGATCCCGGCAGGAGGCAAGCCTGACCCCGGGGCTGCCAAACTGCCACTTTCCCTGACACTTTTTTTATATTATTCTTCTTCTTATCCCCAGCTGTGTAACGCACCCGCCGCCTGCTG
This sequence comes from Limnodromus scolopaceus, assembly GCA_028565335.1. Taxonomy (NCBI): domain Eukaryota; kingdom Metazoa; phylum Chordata; class Aves; order Charadriiformes; family Scolopacidae; genus Limnodromus; species Limnodromus scolopaceus. Next base: position 21,842,669 of record JAOXNO010000070.1, on the reverse strand, counting down.
AACTGCTTCCCTCCAGCGCATTACACCCTTCCCACCGGGCATCTGGGTTTATTACGGTGACATTCCTCACGGCCGCTTGGTTTTTCTTCCCCCCCCGCCCGATGGGGAGGTGAGAGGGAACAGGGGTACAAGAGGCACCTTCCTAAATGTTGCCGTCATTGCAGCGTTTACCCGTGTCCAGAGAACAGCTCTTCCCCATCTCACGAGCATCGCCTCCACCAGCACCACTGCTTTAAGCGGGTGGTGAACCTCCTGTGGGCTCCAGTCCCACCAGCACCTCCCCACTCACAGTGCATCCTCGGTTTCCCCGGTGTTTGAAGCTTGAAGAGGCTCCAGATGACTCGGGAGTATTTTTCATGGTTAAATAGACCCTTTTACCTCCTTGTCACTGGCTCAGCTCCAGCCCTGGGTCAATAGAGACAGAAAGTCATTGGCGACTGATGAATGCCTGCTAGAGAATAAGGTATTGGTCTCAGTCTAGTTATGAGGAGACAGATGTCCACAGTGCAAGCCGCTCCTGTCACAACCACTGCTAACCAGCAGCTTCCACCAAGGGGAGAAGGCTTCTTTGTCATGAAGAAAAAGCTTAGTGTCTACAGGTGCGAGAATCTCTGTGAGCATCTTCTCCACCGCCTTGTGCCTTCAACAGGACAAAGCCAGCAGCTGGTTTCCTTTGAGGCAGTGCTGGAGTCCCATCAGCACAACATGATCAGGACCCTCTGCATCACCAGTTTCTGCTGGGAATCAACCCCAGTTGAGATAAAGGGTGTTCAGAGAAGCCCTGCCTGCTACGGGGAGAAAAAGATCATCTCCAGGACCACCTCCATGGCTCTTCTCACAGATGCTAGATTCATGGAAAAACGCCAAAACCCACTGAAACACGGCCTTGGTACAAGATAAAAAATATGCAGACTTTGAGGTTTGCAGTGACATTTCCAGCTCTCACATTTAGATGTTTAAGAAGCCCAATGGTGAGCATGTGCTGGGCTTCACAGTTGACAGTCATCCTTCGTTTCCACCATCTAGAAACTGGCGCACATCTTTGTAGACCCATAATGCTCATGGAAACTCCAACACTCCACCTTCCTGAGGGAAAAGCTCGTGGTCTGAGCAGAAACCAGCCTGTGACCATCTCCCTCTTGTGTTAGCTGAGCGCATATACCAGAGCTGCTGCTAAAGAGGCAGTTGCTGCCCCAAAAGTCCCTTCTTTCATGGGGGAACTGATGATGGAGCCTCCTCACTGCAGGACTTGGGTCCTTCTAGCACTGGTCCACATACCGGAGAGGAGGTGATAATGGAGATAAACCAGCAGGTGATGGGTGAGGTGGGGATAGTGGCACACAGCTGAAAAGGACAGAAATACAAGCATGTCCTCAAGGAGCCACCACAGCCAGTCTGGTTCCATGGAGCCCAGGGAGGAGATGGCCCTGCTCTGCCACACAGCCGGGGGGACAGATCCTGCCAGAAATAGGGCCCTCGTTACTATGGTGATTAACACTGCCTTGCAAACGTGATCATGTGCTACAAGATGGCTGTGACAGGGGTGGGCAAGCAGACAGACAAGAGACAATATCAATGGTCCCAGCCCCTCTGAGCCACCCTGGTGGGGCTGGTGCAGAGGAGACCTCCGGCAGCATCCCTCCTCCAACCCCCAGGGCGACACAGCTCGGAGGCTCCAGCTGACAGGCAGGTTTAATTGAATGTTTCTCCCTTTACATTTCCTTTTCCAGCAAATAAAACCGGAGTAAGATAAAAATATATGGTGCTTAAAGGGGACACTGCCAAGGAATTTTATCGGTTTTAATTTGCGTTTTACTCTTCATTTGTTTGCGGCACTGTCTCTCCGCAGCTGCAAAATAGCATTTTTTTTTTCTCCCCCCTCCCCTTCATGAGTTTTGTCATGTTTCCAGCTGGCAGTTCTTGATTGAGGCCCCTTATCCCATCACCATCCCCTGGGAAAAGCACCAGGTCTGGCTCAGCACCTCCTGTGGAGGTAACCCCCGCAAACTGCAACCGGGCGATGGTGTTTGTCCCACCCTTGTGATTATTATGGCAAGGCTGAAAGCTTAATTTATACCCCGGCTCCCGGAATTAACAGCTGGAAGGAGAATATTAGCTTTTGTTTAAAAGCTGGGGATTTGTAGCCCCAGGGCTTGAGAGATCCCAGTACTCTGCCCCATAAATTTTGACAGAATTTATTGCTCTCAGCCCCGCGGGGACCCAAAGGTGGGAATCCCAAGCACTGGTTTCCTGCTGAGTTTCCTTCTCAGGACAAACTAATGACAAGCTAGAAATAGCCTGGAAATCTCTGCAACCTTTACCCACACCACTAGGACAAGCCCAATTTCTCTCCTTTCTGCCTAAGCCCCTGCTAATTTCCCCAGCCACTGTGATAAATGACGGTGCCGGCAAAGTGACATCTTTCTACTTTGCTCCAAGAGAGATGGGTCACACCACAGGGAGAGAAATCCCCTGGTGAAGCGTGACCGGGAGGGAAACCACAGCACTGGGAGCTGGAGTTATGGGGTGATTGCATCTTCCTCTGCTTGTTTATTCCCACCCACCCCATTAAAGCTTGAGGGGCTTCAGGGTTTGTGTTGAAGGAAGGAAAAGAAAAGGAGGTGCGAGGAATTCAGTCCCTGTTCAGGTGTCATCTCCACCAGAAGCACCACGAGCCTGGCTGGGGATGGGGAGATGAAACACGAGCATCTTACCCTGCCAGGTCAGTGCACTCAGAGAAGCCACCACCTTTCCAGGTGGAGATGGATGGAGAGGGGCAGCTCCTGGTGCCTTTCCCATCACGACCTCAGTGAGCATCAGGTGAAGGAGCAGCTGGGGCTTTCCAGGGTCAAGGCACAAAAGGCTCCAGAAGCTGCTGCTGTTCCAGTGTGTGCTCCTGGCAGCCTGCAAATGCGTGTTTAGGAGGGAAGGTCGCTGCAAGTAGACACCTACCTAGTTTGGTTTGGTGATGCCAGAGGCAGACAACAAGGGGCCAAGCAGCAGGAAGACTGGCTAGGAAGAAAACCAGCACGTGACAGCAAGAACAGGGATTTGGATGGAAACAGAAGGCTCATGTCTCTCCTTTTTAAGTGGTCTCCCCTGTGGGAAGCTGCCATCACTGCCTGCACGGTGGAAGAGCCACAAGGGCACCTGCATCCAGAGCAGAGACAAGAGGGACCCAGAGGGCTCTGGAGCTGCTTGTCACCCACCCCTGGGAGTTGCAGGACATCTCACCCCTCACCAGGATGCTGTCCTGGGTGGGATGAGCTGCCAGAAACATGTCTTTCCTCACCAGCCCACCTTCCCCCTTTTCCCTGTGGCTCAGAAAACATGCTCCTCCAGCCTTCCCCACCCACACATCTCACCTCCAGCCATCACCAGTAGCTGGAAACTACTGGAAGACCAGCCCAGGCAGACCCTCGGCACATGGGAACCTGATTTCCTTCCTAGGTGAAGCAGGGATGGGCTAGAGCCCAGGCAGCCCCCCCTGCTTGCTGAAGAGATGGGGAGCAGAGGTACCAGGAGCCCTGGGCTTCCAAGGACCCTCTCTGGAGCAGGCTGAATCTGCCAGGGCTGTTCCCATTACCCCTCCCCATCTCCTGGAGGGCTGAGGTTGCTGCAGGGCAGTAGCCAGAGCAATGTAGGGGGGGTCTCCAGGCCCTACCTTCACAGTGGGTTGGAGGGAAGACCCCTCCCAAATCAACACCTACCAAATTGTCGACCTGCTGGAGGGCAGAAAGGTCTTGCAGAGCGATCTGGAGAGGCTGGGTGGGTGGGCTGAGACCAACCAGATGAGTTTCAATAAGGCCAAATGCCTGGCCCTTCACTTGGGTCACATCAACCCCCTGCAGCGCTCCAGCCTTGGGGCAGAGTGGCTGGAGCTGCCTGGCAGAAAAGGACCTGGGGGTGTTGGTC
>JAOXNO010000070.1:21804356-21828988 GCA_028565335.1 Limnodromus scolopaceus | reverse complement strand
CTCTACAGTGTCCTTTCAAGTAGTTGTAGAGAGTGATGAGGTCTCCCCTCAGCCTCCTCTTCCTCAAACTAAACAGTTCCAGCTCCTTCAACTGCTCCCTCCCCACATCAGTGGTGGGCTGAGAAGTCACAACTGGCTTGATGACTTTGAAACTGAACAACAAAACATGTGCACATACCAGTGAAGCTCCCTATACACATCACATCACCTGGCCATGATAAAGGTGCCACATGGAGACACCACCACCTTTCCCCCAGCCCCTAGGCTGCCTCCCTGGCAGCGAGGCGGACAAAGGGACCTGTTGGGAAAAAAAAGAAAAACAAAACCAAAGTGGGAGTAGCAAAGCTTGGCCACTTGGCTCACTAGATGGGATCACTTGACCCTTAAGCAAAAATCACAAGGAGGAAGGAACTGAACATGCCACAAATGGTGACAAAGGCTTCACTTGTCCCCTGGTTTCTACTGCAATTACACTAACATTTTTCTTTCTGATTTTGGCAAAGGTTTTAGTAAACTATCAATAGGGCAGGATGTTTCTGGTAGTTATCTCTTCAGGCTGAAAGAGCCAGGGGCCCTTTGGCTGAACTGGGGAAGAAGAGGCTGACCATTCTCCAGTCTAACCACTGCCAGCAAGAAGCAAGATGAACTCCTCAGTGGAACAAAAAACACAAAAACAGGGGGCTAATTTTAAATATCAATATAAATACAGGATCACACAGCTGCAGGTACAAAACTACTTCTTTTTATTTTTTTTCAAAAGACAGATGTCCAATTTCCTTACCCCACTGCAGAGCTCTACAGGCATTCTCGCCTTGTTTCAAATCCTGAACTCCTACTGGAAATTATTCATGCGAACCAAAGCCGAACTGAATGCAAGTGATCTGCATTGCAGATAAGGGAGCTAAAAGATGTGTTTGGGAAGGAAAAGTTTAACTGATTGGCTAAATTACTTGACTTAAATACTTGTCTCCAAAGATTATATTATTTAATCCTGTTGATATTTGCATGGCAATAGCTAGGTTTTATACTTTAATCTGTCTGAATTAAAGTGAATAAATTGGGTGATAAATCTTTAAAAATCACTCCTATCTCACCGATTTTATCTTTCCTTTGGGACTCAATGCTATTTTGATTAGACACTTGCCCTTTTCTCTGAATTCCATATTATACCAAATTCATTACGATGATTGCTGTAATCTGTGTAGCCCTAACTGTAAGCCTCTTCAATAAATCTCTTCTGCTTCCTTTCTGCCAGGTTCTGTAATGGCATCAGGACGTATAGGAGAGGACAGTCTCAGGCAAGACCTAGCTTATGAGATCAATTTGCCCATCCCACCCCTGCTCCAGTTCTGGTGGACTGGAGGAGCCATGTTATCCGTCGCAGTGAAGGCTATACGAATGATATAAAGAAAGAGTCCCCGACTCTTTTTGAAAAACCTACAGAGATGATAATAGTAATAACTTACTGCTCTAAGGTATATGGAAAATGCCAGTTTCTTGTTGTCTGGTAAGAAAAAAGGGGGATTTCGTAAATACAGCAGATACTTTAGTTAAAATAAATCAGCTTTATAAAAACCACAAGGTTTCAGAAGGGGAGATTTTAAAATATTTTCCATTTAAAAGTTAGCTAATAATTATTTAAAGTTACAAGGCTAACTCAGTTGCCATCAGAGAAGTTATTTAAAATTAGGATTCTAAATCAAATCCTGAAAAAAGAGACAGAAGGGGTCCTAGTCTTGCAGCACTGCTGCTCAGTCAAAGCATTCAGAATTCAAATCAGACTATTAAATGCAAAAAGATAAAGAATAATGCACAGCGATTACTTTTGTTCACTGCTTCCAGCTTTGCTTTACAGATATAAAATATACTTAAAGCTCTGGCACTGTATGATATCTGAAGTTACTACTTGTTTATAGTGAAATCCTGGATATGCTTTCCTAACCATAACTGGTGTGTGGTAAAAAGTTGAGCTTAAGTGACAATGACAGGCTTAAAATTATAAACATAAGATGCTTTATATACAACATTGTGTAAGTTTTATCAGGAAATAATGGGCTGCATACACCTCCCTCTCCTTTGCTTAACAGATAAATCAGCAGTGCTATTTCTAAACCTTAAAACCAAATAATATAGGTAAATAATCTGATTAATTTAATAATTAAGAGTTTTTCTGGGGCATTAAGAAGTGAGATTAAAAAATGATTTCTGAGTATTAGAAGAGTATCCACAAAATAGCACAACTCTGCAAGCCACTGACTTGGTTTTACTTTTCCTGACTAATCAATTGCTGCAGTCACTGATCCATGTTCATTGCACTGTGCGTAAAACAGCAAGTGCCTTTTGCCTCGCTGCAAAGTGTGGGAGCAAAAAAAAAGAGTCTGTGCCGTAAAGCAGTCCATAAACGTCCAGTGGCCTTAAAAAACAGGAATGCCTGCTGCAGTCATGCTGGAGGAATTGGAAAGCAAGGGTCTGGTAATGAACTGGTCTGTGATGACTTCCTCAAACAAACATCTTGTGCCCAAACTCACAGGAGGAGAGTAAAATGAAGCAGTTCCTCACATTATCATTCAGAAAAGAGAAATCCAGACCATCTGCAGCAACCTGCATTTCACAGCCATGTGGGCATAACATTGACCCAGGAGAAAAAATATGGGCACTGCCAGCCAAGGGGCAAAATGACAAGGAAAGACAGGACGTGTCCCAAGGAACAACCAAGAAACGAAGGAAGGCTCATTCACGCACTGGACAGCCCATTTAGGTATTTTATCTCTATGCTTACTTGCACTGAACACCGTGTGCCTTTCATCACCTTCTTCCTTATTAACATTGGCCCATTATGCTGTGTGAGAGTAAGATGATTACCTGTTTAAGTATTGCTAAAGCTCCAGCTACACTGAATATCTGTTTGCAGTATCTATACCTCAAACCAGGCCAGCAGATCTTCCAAGGAACGATGCTTGGAGGAAAGGGAGTACTCCTGTCTGTTCATGAATACCACGTAGATCAGCCACCTTTGACATAATTTCTAGTGCGGCTTCTATTCTAAAAGACAAAACAGAAGAAAAGAAAATGGTGACTTGTCTTATTAAAGAAGGACTGACTGAAGAGATCTATCAGATTTTGATTACTGGAGGATCGGGTATTGATTCTATCTTTACGCAGACAAGACACAGTCAACAGGCTTCAGGATTTGACTCAGTAGTAATTACACATTGAGAAGTGCATCGGTTAGGTTTTTTAAGTATTATCATAATTATCCTAAGAATTCCAGCATTATGGGCTACTGCCTCTTGGCAACAATTGTGGAAAAGCTTATCCACTGAATCAATTAGACCCTCAACATCTCTAATCAAAAAAATCATCACACTCTGTTGCTATAGCACTCTGCTTCTCACCCAGGATTGTTAGCTTGGACAAAACCTTGTGCTAATGCAAGTAGAGTTTGCATAGAATTTCCAGTTTAGACCAGGTCTGCACCTGAATGGCTTAAAATGCAAGCAGAACGTAGCCAAAACAAAGATCATATATGTGTCTTAAAGCTGCTACATATGTAAATTATTTCAGCACCAAAAAAAAAAAACCTAGCGAAGACTCATTTTTCTTTGGCTTTCATATATTTATTAATCAGGACCCCTCTAGCAGGGAAGCACTTAGAGAAAGCACATCAGTCAGCAAATCTGGCACTGCGTCTCAGTGAATGACCAGGTTGACGTTATGTTGCAAATTAACCTCCAGTATGGCAAATGAGAAACTCCCCAACTCAAAAATAGTCACAGAATTAAAGGCTGAAGAATCTTTCAAAACTCAGTAACATCACGTGTTGTGTAAAAGCCCACAAGACATGGCAGATGCACTACTCTGCACCCTCATAATGTCTGTGCTACAGTGAGACTTTCCAGCTAAGACAGATCATACCCCGTGACTTGTCACTCATAACCAGAGGAGTTGCATCAGTGCCTGCTAAACTGAAAGATTTCTATAAAATTACAAAAGAGCTATATTTCCTCCTACAAGATCTAAGCTCACTGCTTCTCCCATGCTTCCACCCCACAGCAGCCTAAAAAGTTTGTCTTTGAACTCTGGATGTGAACTTGGATCCCAGTACTCACGTTTGTTAAAATAAACACTAAGTGGTCTACGGCTGATTTACCACCAAAAATCAGCAGGCAAAAGAAAGATGGTATTAAATTGAGTCTGATTGCATTTCCCTGAGTTACCCAGAAGCATTTCACTCACATTAGTGCTGCATTCAGGAGTCCACAAAAGGGAGAGTTAGAAACACAATTTTCAATTTTAAGAGATTTAAAATATTTATAGATTGTGGTTTCATGATTACAATAAAACCTATTTCATTTTTGGGGCATCTCCATTGTTCAGGTCTTCAGCTTATGAGGAGTTTTCCATTATTAACAGGAGATGGGCAAATAATTTAATGGTTCTTTTAAACACTGAGCAAATTGCTGAAGCGAGCTCATACAACCCTGGGAGGAATTTGTGCGTGCTCTTCTAGATACAGTTTGACTCTTATCTCCAAAGATGACATGATTTTCTCCTTACTCATCACTTCTGGCTCTAAAGCTAAATTCGTGTAGCTTACTCAGAAATGGAGAAAAAGAACATAGAAGAAGCATCTGCTGCAAGGGATTCAAGCCTCTGTAGAGCTTTACAGCTCAGATTCCTCAGCGTGCATTTTTCAACATTGCAGCCTCTCTGAAGTTTTGACAAACTGGTGGACCCATTTTAAGAGAATCAGGGAGGGAAAACTAATTCATATCATCTTTGTACTGCTCTGTTACCAAGATTTTCTATTACTGTGACTTTTGCTAATTGTGACCGCAACATGCGTACATGTATATGTATATTTGCAGGGATTTTTTTTGGTTTTTAGGGGTTTTTGAGTAAAAGTTGTAAAGGTTCCTGGGGTGTGATCAACTCTGCTCATAATCAGAAGTGATACCTCAGGCTATGCTGTAGAAAACTGGCCAAATTGCAGCATTTTGGCCTGCAATTTCCAGCACCAAATTAAACCTTCGACTTTGTATGAGAAGGGCTGCATCAAAAACAAATAGTTAGACCCATTTACCTATCAGTGCAAAAACCAGTCTTCTAATTAATTGTGATTAGTTGTTATTAAGTGGAAATAGGTATGTCTTGTCTGGCGCTGATTATTAACATCAGGAAATTACTGTCGGGGGTAGAAAGGAACTAGTTTTAAACTACCAACTGGTTTTAAACTGCAAACATATTACACTAGGAACTGACTTACTCTCCTACAGACACAGCCATAAGCAGCTCCTGTTTCTTACAGGAGGCAGAGGTGCTAAGCCCCACTTTGTCAGATGCTTGTGATAATCAAGACTCAATTCTTCCATTTGTGGGGATTAAGCGAAGTCATGGCTTCCCTAAAAATTTGCTTCTGTTTTCAGAAGTGTTCATAAAGAAAGAGGAGGTATTACAGAAATGCATATCAAATTCAACTGATTTCCTCAGCAAAAAAGTACAGAACCTGTATATTTTTATTTCTAAAATTATTTTTTTTAAAAGGGTAGCTTTAGATCAGAGCAAATAAAATTACTTCATTTAGTTTCAACCTAAAGGAAACCTCAAGATTTAAGCATTTCTGGAGTTCAAAAAAAAAAACACCCCAACAAAAAGACCATTGCACCATCTGCTGGACAATTTTTAAACCAAGTTCTGAAAAAAACAACACTGTCCACAGGTACAGGCTGCTTAGGCAGAAGCACTGTGTCAAAATGCAGTAATTGCAAGCATTTAGAATAATTCTGAGAGTCCAGATTTCTGCTAAAAGTAAAAGTGGAGCTTGAGTTTACCAACACCAAGGGTAATGCTTCTGAGTGCTTTCTGTTTTGAAATGACAGTCTGTCATAAAGAAGGATGAGTGAGGTCTCCAAAACACATTTAGCAAAGAAGACTGCAGGAGTTTTGGGTTTTTTAATTAAAAAAATGAAAAAAAAAGCAGCAATTGTCATACTTCCCACTGCTGCAAAAGTTTCCCCATCTCTTTGAGAGGTTTGTGCATGCAGCTCATATCAACTGGCAACGTATCTAGTAGATGGCAGATATAACAATTTTTGTATAAGTTTTAAAATATGAAATTGCTAAAGTCTAGGGGTTTAGGAAATCAGTTTTACAAGTTCACTGGCAGGCCTAGAAGAATTGATATAAACTTTTAGTATGATTTTGTCAGAAAAATTCCTGGGTCCTAAAAAAAAAAAAAAAAAAAAAAATCTTCAAGCCCTGCAGGTAACTTGAATCCAGAAAGATCCTGAAAGTGAATCCTGAATGGGCTATATGTCTATACAGTCTGTCTCCAGGAGATTACTTGCCATTACTTACCAGAAAAACATTACTGTCATGGAGATTACTTTGATTTTACCAGATAAAAAATCAGCTGATTTCTTGTCCATATTTTGATGTTTGTTTTAACCTGTAAAATCCTACATGGTTCCAAACTCCCAGTCACGACACAGTGATACACTACATCAATCCAACCTTATTTTAAAAAGGACAGAGGGAAGAAGGGGAGTAAGAGTATTATACTTTTACATTTAAATTTATCTGGCTGTTACATTTTGGCTAGCCCTTCACTTCAGACACAACTTTTCAGCTGACCGAAGTGATGATTGCACTTTGAATTCCATAAAAACATGCCTACAACCTGCTTGTTCATTTTATGCCTTTTCTGTCCCCGAATGCTTTCTTGGCAAGTCTGAAGAGACATGAAGAAAGTGTAATTACTGTATTCACAGGTTTTACATTTAAATTTGGACCTTTGAGAAGCAGGTATTAAAATTTAACAAAATTAATGAGGATGAGGAACAGAAAATCTACTTAATAACTCCCAAAGACCACACCATAAAGATTGAATTTCCCTGTAAAACAGTTTAGGGATCACAGCGATTGATGCTACAGATAAAACAGTGATGGTTGGCACATTTGGAATTTCATCCAAGATTTCTTCTTGCATTTGTCTTTCTTGTCCCTAACTCAGTTGTGGGGGACTCAAAGTCAGTTTCTGCTCAAGCACCCCATTATTCTCCTTCTAGAGAAGTCACAGTTTCATCAAAACAACCGGTATAAAACTCAATAGCTCTGTACGCTACTGGCCAAATAAATAGTTGAACAGTGCTAATACCTTACACCATTTTTTAGTGACAATGGTATCCGCAAGTTACATATCCTTTGCTGTTGGTAAGAGGAGCTCTGATCAGGGAGAAGAGTGCCCTGCTTGGCAATCCCAGGCTATTCTAGAAGTCACTGAAAAGAATCTCTTCCAGCCCCAGCCTGTGATTTTATTCACCTACAATTCAGCTGACACCGTTGCCCTGGATTCCTCCTCCTTGTTAGAGATTAAAATGGCTGAAGTCAAACACGAAATGCTATGCTATTTCAAAAATCTGTTCAGGAATTCAAACCCAGGGACAACTGGACTCTGCAATAGCTCTTATTCCCTACTGACACTTTAAAATCCTTTCCTCCCTCAAGTCTCAGCAGTAAAGCCAGATTTAAAACATGTCTGTATTAATGTAGTTGACTGATTTCTACTGAGCATCTTTGCCCTCTCCTCCCCTCCTCATTCAATTGCAGCAGAGAAAGAGAAGTTAAAGTAAGAAATATCCAGGAAAAACTTAAATCCTAGCTCACTCTGCCTCATGCAGACAAGTCAGGCGTGAAAATCATCCTGAAAATTCAAGTTTCCGTAATTTTTCAAGTGTCCCCTTGAGAAACTTCCTAGTAATCAAACTTTTCCTAGATCTGCTGGAGCTCATTAAGAAACACCTCTGTAAGCAGAAACAAAAAGACCTCTCTGCCAACTGTTTTATCTCAGTGGAGAATTTGTTGGGTATGGGTCCTAATTGGCTTCTCCATAATCTAGTCCTGACACTGACTGCATATATGGAGAGGTCTCCAGAGGCTGAAAGACTCTGCTGCTGTTGCAAGCACAAAACAGCTTCTAGGGTCTACAAGACAGAGGGCACTCAGAAGGGGTTTAGACATCCAACCAAAATTGAACGGCAATGAATCAGCGGTCAGTAAGTGCAGGACCTCTAGGAAATAAACTGAATAGAAATATGAGTGATTATCATTTCAAGCATCTTTTATCCTGAAATCCTTTACATGTGTATCAGAATACATGGTTACAGCTTAGACACTAATATGATCCAGGTAGAAATCACAGGCAGACAGAATAAAATACAAAGTATTTTTGGCTGCTCTGAGGTGATAAAGCATCGGTTTGGGCTTACTAATAAGTACTCAGCTGGGAGGCCAGAGAACTGGGCTCCCCGTTCCTGCTAATGACTTCCTGCCCTAAAACAAAAGTATTAAGTATACACAATGTATTTCATTAGAGTAGACATCATCGTGGATATGGGTGTAAAAAGCCCCACTTGACTCTCAGCATGTAGCACTGTTGCTGGAAGACAAATTCAGAGCTAAGGATAACGGGGAAATACACAGAATTATAGCTCCACCACACATAACTGGATCTCTAACTGCCCAGGGGAGACTGGAGTACCAAACACTGCCCAGCTCTCTGGAAAAAAAAGATATTCATTTTCTCCCCCATTTGCCTTGGCTGCTTGCCAAGAGTTTGCAGGCAATTTCCACATGGATTTCCAGATTTTCCAGTCTTCCAATGATTTTATATTTATACACACACACACACATATATATATCTAACCTCAGTGCATTCAGTAAGGTGTTTGGAGTGTGATCAGCACAGAACTGGGAGGGGGGGGAGCCAGCTTCTAGAGGTTGCAATACATGCAAGAGAGACCCGTGCTGTTTAAAGATGAAGGGTGAAATTGATCTCCTTAATATAGGGCTGCATTTTACTGTAATTCTCTGTTGGACTTTAATATATACATAATATACACACATATGTATGGTACGTATATAAAATAAATATGGGTTAAACAGAACTGGTATTCTCAGCAGCAGAAGACAAAGGGCTCATCAGCTGATTTCTTCCAAAGAAAAAGTTATACTCAAAGGCATCCAAAGGCCATTGAAATAATGAACAATCTCAAATTGGTTCCAGAATGACATGTACCAAGTGCTTGACCCCTGTGAGGGAATGGCAGGTTTGGACCCTCTTTCATTGCCAAAGCATGTCATTGCTGCACTCTTGACAGATGGCCAACAGCCAGAGCCATTGTTTGAACCCTTTCAGTCAAACTTTGGTTGTCTCTAACCTAGGGGAAGTGGAGTCATAAACTTGCTATTACAATAAATAATCTACTGTTTTCATGAGGGAAGCTCTACACATAAATAGGCTGAAGAATGAGGCAGGCGGGAGGTCGTATCGCTAGAGCAATGTAGCTGATGCAATGCAATTTTCCACGCACCAAATGGTAGCTTTTTTTTTTTGCCAACTCACAGGCATTTGGATAAGACACTTTATTCTATCTTGTGATATAAAGCCATTTCTAATTACTTACCCACTAAAGTATAGTAAAACAATCAATGCAATTAAGATTAAATATTGTTGGTGTGAAAAACAGTGTCCCAGACCTTTATATTATAGCTTAAGAACATCAAAGATAAAAAGCTACTCAAGAGTCCTCTCCAGAGGACAAAAACTTCCCTTTTCTCATCCAGCAAAACAAAAAAATGAAATAAACCAACTGACTTTCTTCCAGAAATGGCTTCCCATACTGCCATTATTTAATCCTCAAGGTGACCTAATTTAGGCTGAAAGTACCAATAGATTACCAGGAGAAAGGAGTAAAAATAGCACAGAAATGGTACGTGCCATTCTCCTGAACATGAGGACAAGGACAGAACCTTGCCATCAGTTCAAAAAAAAAAAAAAAAAGAAAAAGGAAAAGAATAGTAGAATCCAACCCACCTCCACTCTCCAAAGCATAAACTTTCACCTTCACAAAAAGTCGGGTCTTGTGAACAGATAGGCTTTGCCTTCTTTAACAGAAACTCTAGCAGGATTTTAAATTAACCTACAGATTTAAGAAAGTGTTCTTCTCTATAGTTTTCTGAAGCGTGGGAAGGAATTATGAATCATTTCAGAAAATTATTAGCATGGTCTGAATTCTTTGTATTTAGATCAGGAAATGAACATAATAGAAAATGCCCCAAGTAATCCCTCCCCCAGAAACCCTTTCTGTTGAAGCTTACCATTTTTTGCTTTTAGAATATCCAGCACAGCTTGAGTCTGCACATAACACATTTAAAATATACATTGGGGGGGGGGTTCAAGCTTTTTATATCATCCCGTGGAACACAACAGCCATAATAGCAATCACTCATTGAAAGTCTCTTTTCTACCAGAACCACCGATGTCAAGAAGTGGCAACAACTGTGAATTCATCAGTAATTTCATATCTGGTTTGTTTTGATTTCCAGAAGACTGCAGTTCCTCTAGTAGCACAGAGAAGGAGAAAACAGAGTAGGAAGCCCAAGAGAGACAGCAACTGGAAACAGAGTCTTTGTATTCCTCAAATGTAAGATATTTAGTAATCAAATAATTTTTTTTTTTTGGCTGCTACACAGCCGAAGAAGTAGATCAGAGTAGGAAGGCAATGTGATAAGATCTGGTTTTCACTCTCATTTTTCATCAGCAGGAGCTTGCCTCACCCTCCTCTACACAGTGAGCTCCAGGAAAGGCATATGATGCTCTTGATCTCCAGCAGTGAAAGAGAGTATGCGTTGTAAGCTATTGCTCCCACCAGTCACCTTAAATTATATAATGAACATAGCAGAATTTGATCATGCCTATAGTACATTCATGCACACATAGAGGAGTCTGAGTGTTAGAAGTAACCCTACATAAATCCCCCAGGGAAAGTTCGATAGAGAGTTACAGCCAAACATAGCCCTCCCTTAAGTAGTTAGGCTTTGTCCTTCATCTTTAAACACCAAGAGGCTCCTGACCATGTAGTAGGACCCTGGGAAACCGGCTCCCCTGTAAAACAGGACTGTGCTGATCACACTCCCAACACTTTACTGAGCACCCTGCTGTACCCCCCATCTAACGGTGTATCACTGTTGGTGACAGTGCTCCAGTGCAGAAAAGGTTTCGACAGATGGCAAGTTTTTGTCTATGCACAGTGCTCTGCCCACTCATCGTTTGAACTTGATTTTAAAAAAGCAGGGGAAAAATAACGAACGAATGCTTGCCATAGCTACATCAACAAAATAGAGTTTACAAAATGCAGGAAAATGTGTGTACTTACCTGCATATGATCGTACTGAAAGGCACTTTGTTATTTGTGTTAAACACATTAAAAGACCACAGGCTTGCATTTAGGCATATTGCAGAACTTGCTAGCCAGCATAATCATCCAAGGAAAAGCCTGGAAGGAAATAGTAGGAAATTCCATCTTTGCCTTCTTTTTTGCAGTATTTTCAAAAACCAGAAAACAATCCTTTGAGAACATCCTGAAATCCAAAACCAGACATAACCTCCTTAAGGATTAAATCAGCCTTTAAATAGGTACACACTGTTCACTCTGACTGCTTTTCATAAATACCTAGCAGGATAAGAGCCCTTAGTGAGGGGGTTTATCCATGTTTAGACCAGATTTTGCAAAATAGAGTGCAAGTTCAGAGTAAAACCTATTCTGAGATCTAATTCTCCAGATAGTGGGTTTGATTCTTGTCTTACTTGCAGCAGTTCCACAAAAGTCACTTTGCTCCACTGATTTGTGAAAGACGTTCAGAGACTTCAGAACAGGTTTTCAAATAGATGAATATGAATCCTGCACACTGCCCTCGTGTCAACTCTGAGTGGAGGGTTTCTCCACTAATTACAAGAAAGCTTGGTAAATCAAAGCAGATGAAAGTTATGCTACTCAGGAAATTGTTTGCATCAAGCTTTTCATTTGTGTGTGGAATTTCACAGCTATCCAAATCACAGACATTGTTAATACAGACGGATATACACATCAAGAGTAGGAAGGATGAGACTCAAAGGTTCACAGCTGGCACACACTGACACTTCCATCCTGCTGTGGTCTTTCTACCCTACTTGCTTAATTCATCAACGTTAGAAGACAAAAAAGCAGTACACAAAATGGAGCCCTTCCAAATTACCACTTCTTTAAGAGCACTGCTGTTGATGAAGCCTAACCCAAAGGACCATTTAAAATTAAAATCTAAGTTGAGTGTAACAGATCAACCTCTGCATATTACAGGTAAAATAGATGTATGTACCTTTCATTTTTTATTTTATCATTATGTATCACTTCAATGCACCATAAAAAAAAAAAAAATCTAACAAACACTCACAACATATATCATCAACACATTCTCATCAGGAAAATGAAGTATGTACTCAGGAGAGAGGAAAACGTGGTCAAATGACAGACTTCAGCAAGGCAAGCTGTGGTGAACACTGCTGTTGTAGGTCAAGCTGGTACAGCTCCGGCACTGCCCCTGCGGGCTGCGGCGCCAACAGGGCAGAGAGGGTGTGCAGTCACCTTTCACAGGGCAGAGCTTTTGCTCATCTCTGATGCAGCAGTTCACATCAAAATGCAGGACTATGAGCTAGATCACGTCTGCTGTGGGGACAGAAACACTCTGCCAAAGGGTAGTAGCTACAGCTGTTCATTCGGTAAGCATGAGCCCTAGATCTTTACACTCTATCTCGAGGATTAGTCCAGCTTTACCACTATATTGTCTAAGACAGGTTAATTCACTCCTTCACATCTTTCCCCCCCCCCCCATCCCTTCTGTTCCTTTCATGCACTGTGATTTTAACCACTGGTGGAGGGATGGAGGATCTCTCAGTTTGTTTCAGCCTATAGCCCCTACTATAACAACAACAAAAAAAAATCCTTAATGATAGGTATCATAAAAGCAAATATGCAGGCAGCAAAATGAGTGATTATCCCAATATGAATATTTTTTTGATTGTTTGGTGCTTTTAAATAGAAAAGGACTGCTTAGAAATTACAATAGCCACAACCAAAAATCAGAAAGTATACATATTCGCAATCCAGTTGCTAAGATTGCTACTGACTAAGAGTCAGTAGCCATTAAGTTCTCCTCACAGACCTCCTGGCAGCAGCAGATTTACACCTCAAGAAGCTTCCTGAGAGCAGGAACTGGCTTCTCAGCCGGTTTGGTTTTTTTCAACTGTTCCAAGAATTACTAAAAATTTAGAGTTTAATGCCTTCTTAGTCATTGCTGTATTACCAAACACGAGGTGTATCTACTTCTTTTACTTGCAGGTTTCTTTGTAGAATAGAGGGAATTTGGTCAAAAAATAACCTACATATGAATTTCTGCTCTTCGGTATGCAGCTGAGTCCCTAAGTGTGATAAAGAAATAGCAAAGACAGAAATTCAACCATGAATTTGTTATTTCATGGAGTCATATATACCCAATTACTTAGCTGTTACAGAAGTTTATATTTTATTTTAACTGGAAGGGCAACGAATTTCAGAACAGCATCCTTCAAATATCATCATGGGTATTTGTTCTCTGAATCAGGAGTGGAGAAAAAAAAAAAAAAATATCTACGGTGAACAACTCATTTTGATCCAGGCAATATCTACGCTGTTTCTTTTTCCTTAAACACACAGAAACCACAGAAAATGGCTCTACTGGCCAGTAATTCTCCTCTTTTCTAAGGAACTCAGAGACTAATATGTCAGTCTCAAACAAAAGAGAGTTGGGCTGCAGGCTTTTTCAACACACAGAAAATGGCCCTGTTACTTCTGAGATTTTGTTAAGAAGGCAGCCCGCCTCTTCCTATTTCTCTCTTAATTTTGCTGTTTCAAAACACTCAAACAAGCAAACAATCGGTTCAATGGACTACTACTAATTACAGTCTCTTTGGAAGAAGAGAAGCATAAGCTCTTCAGTTGGAGAGTGATGGGCCTGAAACCACTGGTAAATACCAAAAAGGAAAGAGGAATACTGTTTTACCACCAACAGCCGGAGGTTTTTCTGTAGCTAATGTCTCTACCTCAAAAAGGCTGACAAACACAAAAACCTGGTGGCAAGTCTGTTCTTCACAGATAAGTATTTCTAACCATAATGAAACTAAACAGCAAAATGCCTTTTTGCTTCCACCACCATGCCCACTTTTCAGTATGTTTTGTGCTAATTTTAACCATCTAGCAAAAAGGTTTTCAAAGCTTATTTTTTAAGCTTTGTTTGTTTGTTTATTTTAAGACTCCATTGTTGCTGTTGGAAAAAATGACTCTTGCCAGATTGCTGTGCTGTTTCAGGGCTCTCCTCTCCTATTTGACAGAGGCCTGAGACTATAGACCAAGTGCTCACTCTCTGCTGTGCTCTTCAGGACCTCAACAAGCTCTTGGTTTTTACAGTGTGACTGCAGATGCAGGCAGTGCCGTACTCCTCTTTGAATGCTCTTTGGAAAATAACAGCCTCAACACTGAGATTTTATCCACTGTCTCCTAGTTCACAGGATCCCCAGAACAACAGCAACCTATAGATCCAGCAATGAATAGCATTTTCACAGAACAGCAAGTATGAAACCCATTGCATCATGTCATGGAGAAGAGCGATTTTCTTAGATGAAACTGCTATAGATCCCTGATCGATCTGTCTACCTACCTATAAAAGACTGAAAGACCTCCAGTCTGCCAAAGAAACAAGAAACACCCAAGTTCTTATTTATCTGCTTTGTCTGGAGAAAAAAGTAAACTGCAACCACTGGATTTTGAATGTAAGGTTCTTGAGAATTTAGGGACTAAGGTATACTACGAAGAAGAAACTCTGTCATCTCAAAGCTTAAAACTGAGGAAGGTTTCACCTTGTCCAGGGCGAGCTTATGCCAAATATTTCAAGTCTTAAAATCAGAACACCAGGTTTTGCTGTGGATTACTACGGTGAAAAATTCTGAAGGAAAAATGCCCACCACCAGTGCTTTACTCTCTTTTGCAAACTGCTATCTCTATGCGTGACTAATTCTGCATGTGCCCAATACCCTCCCACACCCACTCCTGCCCCAGTCCTGTACAGACTCGTGGGAGGGTTTGCGTGGAAAGGAGTTCACCCAATCGTTGCGCACTACACAAAGCCCTTACTAAGTGTAAATTAACACAGCAAACTCCTTGGCCTGTTTAGCTAATGGGAAAGCTACAGATGTTATGAAGTGAAAAAGAATGAGCCTAGTGCATCTACTTGGTGACAGGTCACAGCAGATTCAATTTCAGTAATAGCAAGAGTATTTTAGACTTAGATTAAGAGGCTTTCATAGCCTTTATATTTGCAGCACAGAACATGGGGTGAATTGATTAATCTTCATCAAACAGTAGGTAGTACAGCGAACAAAAGAATAGATAACCTCAATTCTAAAGCTGATTGTTTTTCCTGGCCTTATTATAAACTAATTACTCCTAACCTGGAAAAATCATGAGATCATTTGATACCAAACTTTAACAAGAATGCCGTATAGTACTCATCTATTTAAAAATTTAATAAAGTTTAATTAAAATCTGTCTGCCTTTTTTCTGCACCCATGCTTTTGCAGAGCAAGCATCTGGATGTCTGTTCGCGTGCATAATATGGGAAAATGAGCTTTGAAAAGAATGGCTATGAGACTGCATCTACCACCATTGCAAATAAATTCCAAATTTGCAGTAGGACTTTGCTACCATCCAGGTTAAATGGAAAGAAACTATGTAGCATGAGTTGCAACTTTATTGTGAAAAATATGTATAGAGCTTTGCTATTCTTGTTAACCCTTGATATTCTCCGACACAACAACTGGCTATACGTACCATATAGTCTGCTCTTAACTAGTGATCCAAGAGAAGACTAAAGGCATTTCACCACAGATACACTGAGAAGCTCAGATTTTTTGCTCATATTGCAACAAAATGAGAATTTTACTTTATAAGAAACATACAAGGCTTTGGTCTTCTCAAACATGTGAATACTTAGAGCTGTTGAGCTGGATACTCAGTTGTAACCTGATTATTTGGTTTTCACACGTCTTCAGGGTACAGTGTTTCTAAAAACAGCAAACACATTATACATAAAGAACAGGTGAGTTCTGCAGCACACAGCCTAATCTTTGGTAACACTCAATATCTTTGGCCCACTGCACAGAACATGCTTATTTCTCTACAGGGTCAAGGAAAGCATCCTGAAGGTCATAAGCACTACATTTCTAAAGTTCAAGTATCCTGTCCTATGCAAACGCAGCAGCTAAACAATAATCACAGTGCAGTCCAATAATCAGGAACACTCATAAGAACCCAACTAAACCTTTAATTCCTTCTCAAACAAAAGGAGGAAGAAGGCCGATAATTTTAGGATTCATAGCAAAAGCTGCTGAACTATTTCTGGAAATTCTGAAAAGATGATTCAGACACAGAGTCACGCAGGACATAAGTTCTGTTAGCACTCCCAGAAGTTACTCTGAATTTTACAGAATCACATCTGAATACAAAGTCCTAGAGCAAAAGCTAAGAGACTTCTTTGTTCCACTGTAAGTAAATCCATATTGTTCATTGGGCCCCTGGAGAGATGTTGAAACCAACCATGTTTAGTTCCCTTTTCTAGTTTTCACAGTTCTCCCTACAGCTTTTCCGACAAGCTCATCGCATTTTCAAGAAGCACCTCAAAAGCAAGCCTCATTTATTTTAAGTTATCATAATTCCATCCAATGTAATGGGGCTGTCTTGAGTGGTACAGACGAAAATTTTCCAGTTTCATCTGGTCTGCTTTCCTATTATACTTTATACTATATATATATACACTATAGTATCATATTATTATCTTTAGGAAGCCACATGTAAAAGCATATAGATAGGTTGTCTTTTACAGTGTCTTTGATCCTTTTCTACCGAAGCAGAAACTTAACTTCTAAGAAACTGCATTTCTCTGTAACTTTTTCAAGCCTACAATGCATACAAGTTTGTCTCTTTCACCTATAACAGCAACAAACGTAGAAACTACATAACTGACTTACTACTGCTAGTGCCATACAGAATAATGACACAAACCCCAACCTGAGAGTGAATAATTCTGCAAAGTCATGCCCACCAAATACATCTGAAAATGGAACAAAGATACCCTGACAGAGGTGTTCAGACTAGGAGACAGAGTAATGTATTGATTCATTTCAGAATTCACTTTTTTTGTTTCCCCAAGACAGAGTCAAAGTACCAAAACTGCAACTGCAAGCATCTAAATATAGCTCTTCTTACAGCTCTGACACCAGACTCTGCTCACTCGGTTTTATTACCCTCTACTGTAGTCTGCATGTTCTTAAATATGATAGTCTTTTCACCTATGCATTTGTTATATTTCTGTACATAACCAAGCCATTTTGGGCCAAACTGGCAGAAGAAATGCAATGTGAAGTAAATTGGTATTCAAAGCTACAACGTCACCCCAAAAATACTAGGTGAAAAAGGTAGGAAAGTTTAAGATTTTGCTTCATTAGAAATAAAGAAAAATAGTGGCTGTTAATAAAAATGCCAAGTGAATTGATGTTTCATTAAAGCTAAAATTTCCAGTGGAAAAAAAGACTAATTTAGATCTTAACACACCACATATTCACTGTTTACTGCTATCATAGATAGAGGCTAAAATACGCCTGCAGTCTAGTTATCTGTACATATATTAATTAAACCTAAGGCAGCTACTTTAGGATACCAGTGTTCTTTAGAAAACAACTACAACAAAAACAATTACTCTATTCTAAAACAAAGTTACTTGAAAACCATTAATAACATTCTTTATAGCCCACAATCTTGACCTAAAGACAAGTCAGTTTGGAAATTAAAGACATTCACTTCTTGAATATTTTCCTAAATCAGAGACTTTATTTAAAAAGCAAGGATTCTTAGTTTACCTACAATATGTTTTTGCATTGTTCGAAAGACCCTGGAAAATGGAATAGTTGTTTCAGAAAAACAAACCCAAATCTAAGAAAGAAAAAAAGGCATGGGATAGGATAAAAGATTATGTTACACTATTCTAATTCTGAGCTGCAGGCTAGCACAAGAAAATGCTGAAGGGCAGTATTTTAATATGGTTGAAAACAACAGCTATAGCTTTCTTTGACCTGTTTTCCAAGCTGCTCAGTACGGTCCATTCTTTGTTCATGAAGTAGGTCACCTTTTCCTCCAGTTTAATAAAGGCTTACAGGAAAATTTATGGACTTCCATGAAAGCTTTATATCAGTAGTGTTTCTAATTGTGTCTAGAAACTTTCAGGATAGGAACACCCTTACAGAGCCATGATAAGACCTTTTAATCTCATGGATTTATGTATTTGGTTGGTAAACCGTTAACACTAAGCTACTATTATAGCAATCAGGAATGACATCACTGACTTTTGAAAAATAAACCATAGAAAAGAAAATCAAGTAAACCCCACTGTGCTAGGAAGATATGGTATACAATAAGATGTACCACATACACAGAACTTTTCAAATTCTTTCCCCGCATAGTCCATCATACTTACACTCTAGTTTTTAGGTTTCTTCTCAAAACAGAGTTTTGGATTAGGACTAACCTTTCCACAAGAAATAGGCTCATAAAATAGCAACAACTAATATGAAAAGGGAAAGCATGAAATTAAAATTTTTCAGTCATCTCCCACACCTTGATAGCTCAGCTCTCAATTTTCTAAGTCCTGCTTCCCCTCTAAAGGGATTTTTCCCCCCTTGTCTACACATAAATTATACACATATTATGCATGTAATGATGCATATAAATTATAATGATTAAATATTTTTAATTGCTCTATCTGCTTCAAAAAGACAGATCCTCTATTAAGTATGTATGCTCTCCCTCCATGTAAGCTATAAACAACTTGAAGTTGTATTGTCGAGTGAGAGAATGGTAAGAGTGTGAGAAAAATTGAATAGGTTTGAGGCCGATTTCACCTGCACATGAGAGACAGGTATACATTAAAGTAGATGGATAAAAGTTTGTTCAAGTAATCCTTTTTCATGCTCAAATTTTTAACAAAAAAATTACTTGTGTCTGGGAAACACTACTGAGCTCCTTGCAGTCACACGTACATAACTGAGAGCTGGCTGCTTTTACAGAGAAAGGGAGACACACATACAGACTATATTCTTCATGAAAAGGCTGCCTGTTAACCTACTTTGGGTCACAGCTACTTATTTTATATGCTTTCAGACTGGGGAAGTAGGGCTGTCATCAGCATGATTTTCTCTGTATGTTGCCCAACTAAAGCTTCGTATCAAATACTCTGGAAAGAGATCCATTCACTTCCCCCCCACCCTGTTCTACTGAACACTTTGTGATCTTGAACGTGTCCTGGATTTAGGTAGTTACTCACAAAGCTATTGGCAAATCTCTGCTTTTAGAGTTTGTAGATCCGATTTCCCTATAGGCTGTGGTCAGCACTGTACAAGGACTCTGGGGGTCAAACCCTTAGCACACAGGAGCAGTGTTTTACCAATGATTAGTTTCAGTGGTGGCAAAATTTCTAGCTCTTTTTTAAATAAACTGTAAGAGTTTGAGAAAAGTGAATATTCCAGGAAATAAATATTGCTAGAACTGCTGAAAACCCCTTTTTTCTCTCTTCCCCTTCATTTTACAGTTGAAACATTTTACTTATTCTAATGCTACCCCCCTTACCCCCCTTACCCTATATCATGACTACTTTTGTCAAACAGTATTGTTAAACCCCAAGGATTTATGTGGGGCATAACTTTGCTGGTAAGCACAAGAAAAAGTTGGTCTTCCAAAGATAATTGAAAAAAATGTTAACATTGTATTCCATCTTGATCTGTTACAGAGCGCAAATTATTCTTTCAATTGTTTTCAACCTCACAGAATACATTTTAGAGATATCACTTTATATTTTAAGAAACACAACAGACACTTGTTTAGAGATCATTTTTGTTACAACATCACAAATGAAGACTGCCGCTTTTCTAAATGGGTAATTGTTGACAAGAGCCATTTAAGCTGCCACACGTGCTAATAAATAGCCATGCACTCTGCAGGCATTTGGAAAAGAAAAAAAGTAGATGAAAATGCTTTTAAGCTACAGAAGAAGCTGAGCTGCGTAAATGGGAATAGCTTGTTTCCAAGAGCAGGGCAGTGCTCTAAATGAGAATACTGCCAGTCCACAAACACAGTGGGACAATTACATACTGTGGTGAAAGCAAGGAGTTCAAAGTTGGTATCAAGCTCTCAAGGACAACTGTAACTCTGCTGATGCAACTTTCTTAGCTTTAAAGCATATTCTGAGAAACTGACCTACAACAGTTCTTGAAGTAGCTATTGGTACCGAAAAATTCTATCCATTTTTATTGTCTGCTGCTGCCAAGGAGTGCATCAACTCAAAATAAAAGTGCTACACAATATGTCCTTCAGCATAAAATCAGCAATTGTTATTAGTAACAAGTACCTTTATTATTCACAGGAATTTTCTTTCTGGTGCTTTTAATCTGAAGAGGGTTAACTTGCCAAACAGCATCCATTTAAAGAAAGTTTCTTTCTTTAAATTTTTATTCCTAAAGCTCACAGTGTTTTCAGCTGATGAGTATACAGTAACAGTTTTCGTTTTCAGAATCAACATTAGTTTGCTGCACCATTGGTTGAAATCCAAGCATTTAGTCAAGCTTGTTTCCCTCACTGCCTGGCTTAGCACAGGTAATGAGAATTATGTCTTTCACATTCATGCCAACTTGAATACATCAGAAGCAAGAATAACAGAATCAGCACTATATCAAGAGAGACAGCACTGCAGAAAATAATTCAATGCATTCTTACCCAGGCAGCATTCCAATTCCAAACGGTAAAACTAGTGAACCATAAAGAGCTAACGACAGAATAGAGCTTGCTTCTACAGTCTAACCTCGCTTAGCTTAAACTATTGCTGGATGCATTTTAAAAAGTATTACCTTGAGAACTTACCCTGTTCCATGCAGGCTAGATAACGTCATAACATTGCTTAAGTAGTCTTTGTCACCAGCAAGTTTTCACTAAAGGCTGCAATCATATCTCTGCTTTGTGTACATTATTTTGCAAACGTATTATTTTCACATCTGAAAACCACAAAATAACATGAATGCATGTAAGCATCTGCAAGTTTTGCACTGTATTACTAGTACAGTTAGAGCAGTAAGCACAAGTAATTAAAAATATTTTTATATATTTTCTTGTTTTCAAAAAAATTTATTTCCCTTCGACATATTTCTGATATTTATTGTTTTTTTTCTATTCAGGAAGGCATTGATGCATAAGGTAAGCTCTAGGCTTCCTGCGAAGCCAACACTTATTTAAACACGTCTTCTAGATGGAACATATCCTTGAATAATTTGCTAAATAGGGATATCATGAGAACTTACATATTCCTTCCTCCAACTGGGACCCTCATCCTCAGACTGGCTGAACTGATCATTGCCAAGAAACAGTATTACCCAGGACTGTTGTAAGGCTGTTCTACAGTATATGTTTAAACAAGAAATAAAGAAATAGTTGAACAGTACTCAACAGTTCATGTCAATAGTACTAAGGTATAAAATACCCCAAAGATTTTATTTATTTATATGAGAATATATTCAAAGAAAACCCTCAATGAAATTACATAGCAAGACACAAGAACACCACATTTTAATAACTGACAACATTCAGTGGAGATAACTGAAACAGTGCTGGGTAGTCAGTTTGCTGTGTCTCCATGACAGCCTGCCTTGTGACCCATAACATCCCACTGCCACCTTCCTCCTCTTTTTTTGTTACTTTTTTCTCTTCCATTTGCTTTGGTTCTTTTGCTCCAAGTTTTCTTAGGACATGAAGCAGGGCAGAAACACCTATATGTGGATGATGACAATTTTATACTACAGATAGATATGGAATATATATATTTATATACTATAAAAGACATAAAAGATTACTTACCTTACCTATATGATTTATTTTCCATTACATAGGGTAGTAGGCAACTGGGATAAATTGAATCTATATACTCCACTGCCCACACAGGACACAGCTTGACACAGAATTTGTAAACCAACATCAGATAACCTATCTATTGCTCTGCTTTAGGTTTTTTTATCTGGTTTTGTTTACTGTATCACCCTTACCCAACGTGTAAGATCCTGTTGAAAGTACTCAATCCATTGAAGAATTAGCTTCTGTGTGCACTCACGGTGGTGCAGTAACAACCACCGAAAAAAAAAAACAACTTGCACTGCCAACATCTGATGAAAGAAAACATAAATCCAAATGACATCACTTAACTATAAAGGGGTAAATGAACATACCGTTAAGATTACTAAGCTCAATTTTGTAAAAAGTTAGTTTGTCTCAACAGAAGAGCAGATATCCTAATTATCATTCCCAGGCCAATCTATTTCCAATTTGTTTGTTTTTTAAACACGACGTGAGAGTTTTGGTTTGATTCAATTCTTCATCTCTTCTAAATTATAATTCAAAATCATTCTAATATCACCACTATTAATAGTGTACAGTACGGTGAATTAGACTTTTTTGAAGTCACTATCAGACATAAAGTGACATCTTTTTCTCCTTTGTATTTCTCATAGGTAGAAGAAAGACTAATGTGTCTGACCAGAAAATGCCAAGAGGAAAACATGCAAGTGAAGACACTCAGCTGGTAAGACTACCCCAAACAGCACCGGTACCTCAAGACCTAGTGTCCTTTTTACATTTCACAAAGTTCTTCCTCGTCCTGGAAACCTTTTGTGGAGATCTTTGTTCGAAAGCAAGCTATCAGCAGGGAAGACCACATGAAATCTAGCAAAAATCTTAGCTGCAGAAGCCACTTTTGACAACCCAATTAGACACATTTGGATCAGTACCTAAGACAGCTTCTTGCACCCCTTCAAAATGCTGGGTCATGAGCTCATTACTTTTTGCAATCATCTCTGCCAACTTTCAAATCCATGTGGCCTCTCTAGAGGTCAAGGCCTGTAAAGCCTGTGATATACATGCACACTTTGCTTTTGTACGGGCTATACAGAATACACATTCTTTCCTACTGCCAAAATCCTAATTTTAAGCTTACACTCCTTATCCTTGGGAAGAAAATATGTACAGTGATTCATGTGGGTTATTAAAAACTGAGGAAAAAAAAAAGGAGAAATGGAAGAATTAATGTATCACTTCTATTTGTCACTGAAATAACAAACCACCAAAACATTCCTACCAAACTTATTCCATCAAAAGATTAATAAATCTTTTATGCAAATATTGGGTTATTCATCAGGTTTGTTTGTCAGCTTGGGCATTTAAATCTCAAACTGATAGGGCCTCTCTTGGGAGGTAAAAAAAAGCAAGCTTTCTTTCCCCTCATTTCCAGAAGCTGTACTATGCAGTTAATGCTTCAGATATGGGAGTATTATTCCCTCTCTCCTTCATGCAACTCAAGATTTCTTTGTTCTCTTTTATTGAGAGATTTCTATTGTTTCTGCATAAGAGTAGGACTTAACCTTCATGCACATAATATTTGCTAGTACTCTGTGACACACCAGCTCCCCTTCGCTATTTCTACTCTTTTCTTTGCTATTATTCCACAAAACCAGCTGCATTGCAGTGAAAACACTCATGTACAGCTCTTGATTTTTAGCTGATAAGAGGCACTATGGTATTTTAAGATGACAAGGTAAAATGTCGCATGAGGGCGTTATTTCTACCCCTCTCAACAAACTTGGCTTCCTGTTTGCAAATACAGAGCAAGCACAAAAGCAGGAGGAATAGGGGTGCAGGCATTTCTATCTCTGAATCTTTGTGCAGCAAAAGAGAAGGTATACAGCCTTAACCACAGTTTTCTAGCAGAAGATACCCAACACTGAGTTATCTTCAAAACAATTTGCTAGTTCCTTACTGACATCAGCAGGAAGTGAAAAATTCTATTACAATGCAAAACGCTGGTCTACATGTGTTCTGCTGCTCCAGATCTAGAGCGTAACCCTAGGATCAGTCATGTAATTTCTCAGTTCATCATTCCTTATCTATAAAATGGAAACCCCAATTTCCATCAATCTCACATTTCCAGGTTGTATGTTCTGCAGGGCAGTACCTACTTCTTGCAAAGTGTCCATATAGTGCTTACAAAAGGTACTATGACAAGAATGGGAGTCTAAAACCAGTACAAAGGCACAGGTGCTACAATAAATAGTTCTGTGTTCCAGAAGTCCCAGACATCCATGCAGGATTTGAGACATTTATGTTATCAGAAGATTTTGAGTATTTCTGCTGAGGAAAAACTTCAGCAAATAAAGAGGAGTTCCCTGGGTTCTAGAAAGATGTTCTCCAGCAGGTTCAAGATCCTTTCCACATAATAGTGAAACTCCAGGAACACACACTTTCATGGTATCCTAAAGCTTCTAGGCCATCATCTTTTATATTAGTTGCTATTACCAGTATTTTCTCTCCCCACATCATAAAGACCATGCAACTTTCTCCCTGCCTAGAATCTTGGCAGATCAAATGTATAAAAGATTTCATCATATGAATTGTCAGGTATTGGTGTCTCTTTATATTGAGGAAGGCTTTTCCTGCTGCGCCAAAGTCAACCTGAGATATAATGAGAACATGTGTGATCAGTGGATCTTTGAATGCTGACACAACACAAAAGGAAAAAGCTTCATATGCCTTTTGAAGTGCCCTTAAGAAAAGGATAAAAGCAGTGCAATGGTGGGCTTCATTTTC
>JAOXNO010000070.1:21766814-21779020 GCA_028565335.1 Limnodromus scolopaceus | reverse complement strand
TATGTTGTCCCTCAGGCAGGTTGTCTGAAGAAGGCCTCATCTGCTTTCTGATCAAGCAGCCAATAACAGACACCCACTTAAAGGTCACCCATGGTGGTGTGCCTGCTAATCCTGACCCATAAACTCTTGACTGGCTCATCATCTGGCTCATCATCTATCCCAAGGCAGCGCTCCATGCTTTCCCAATGCTCTCTCACTTAAATTGAAACTCCCTCCCCTTGTTGACTGGTGCTGTCCTTCCTGAACAGCATTTATTCGTCCATCCTTCCATCCATCCATCCATCCATCCATCCATCCATCCATCCATCCATCCATCCCAGCACTCCAGTCATGTAAGCTATCCCACCATATGTCTTATCCCATGAGATCATAGCTCTGCAACTGCCCACAGACTCCTAATTTCTCCTATATTTTTCCCCAGCCTGCATGCATTAGTGTACAGGCTGATTTCCTGGAAAGGATATGAGAGATTTCACTGCAAAGATGACCCATAAGCAGTTCCTCATTTATGTGCATACACTCGGGGTGATTTCACTTCAGCCCTGCTTTGTTGGTTATTGTGCTTCTTTTGTTTATTTATATACAAACCTTTGCTTGCCTACACCACCAATAACTTTCTCACTCATTCAAAAATCCTGTTTAAAGCTCTTCTTAATTGGCTTGCCAGTTTGTTAGCAAAGATCCCCACTTCATCAGGGGATAATTTTACCTCATCTCTTCCAAGAAGTTTCTGACCCTCAGAGAGGTTCTCATAATCATAGAAACTAAAATATTATTGCTTTTACCAGCTGCACAACCAATTATTGACCCACAGGAACTGTCCAATGTGCAAACCTCCTCACCAGCAAAATCAAGAACACCACCACCTAGGTTTGGCTGTATCATTGATACTTACATGGAAGATCAGTAAGAAGTAATAGTCCAAGGGCCTGAAAAGCTTCAGCAGCTTCTCAGTGATGCACCTTTTAATCAAAGACAGTGGACAGAGTTCATTAGGAGCTGCTAGCAACCTCTAGCAGCTTGCTGGGAATCACGGAAACCTGTGGCTGCCCTTACCTGACAGCAAAAGGCATCTTCAGCTTCCTTGGAGGATTCCTAACAGTCCACAAATGATCCTAATTCTAGAAAAGTCCTGAGAAAACATTTTCAGGACAGTGTTGGACAAAGCCCTGAGGAACTTGGTGGTAATACAGTGTTCATCCTGATGTGAACAGTAGGTTGGACTGGGGACTTCCCTCCCAAGATCCTTTCTGACCTGAATGGTAGTGATTCTTCCACCTCTAGTGATAGTTACTGCACTTCTCGGAGTCATGAATTCCTCTTCTGCACGTAGATTATCACCAACGACAGCATCCCTGAAAGCAATCCTCTTAGTGGTGTGATGTTGCCTCTTAGGCTTGAAACATTTTAAGCACAAAGTTTATTTCTGAAAGACTGCTTGTTTGGATTATGCCCTCCTCATAGCCTACAATATGTGCATTACATCATGATGACAACTGAGAGTGACACTTGCAGAACACCATAGCAGGAGGGTGATGATTTTCTAACAACTCCGGAGTCTTTTGCCGATCCAAGAGAATAAAGCAGGTTTGGAAGAGCCTTAAACATCTCAGACACGCATTAGTAAGGTTGACTTTCTCACTATGGGAGACTGAAAGTGTTAAGTTTGTTCAGTGAGGAGAAAAGAAGGCTTTGGGGACACCATATAGCAGCCTTCCTACACCTACCAGGAGGTAACCATGAAGAGTTATGCTCTTCACTGCTGTACCTGATTGGGGCATGAAGGCCAATGTGCAGTGAGAAGATTTCCCAGAGTTGGTGCCATCTCTGTGTCTAGAGGCTTTCAGCTCCAAAATGGATAAAATCCTGTGAAAATTGCTGTGACCTGATAGCTGACCCTACTGTGAGCAGGAGGTCGGACTACAGACCTCCTGCAATAACTTCCAGCCCAAACAATTCTGTGTTTCCATTCACTACAGATCATCCCTTGATGCTGGTATGCAAAGCACTCAGATTCTCCCTTACTGTGCAAATAAGTCAGGCATAAACATGCTCAAATCAAGTGCAGCTTTCTTTTCCCACTCCAATCCGTCTTTCTTCAGTGAAGGGCTGCTTGGCAACTTTGATCAATCCTTGGTTTCACCTTGTATTTTCTTTTTCCATGTTTTGGCCCTCCCAGGTTCTTTCCTTTGATCATCCTCATGCCCTCCCACACAATCAACACACCTCTTCTTATCCTTTCCTCATTGAGGGTAAATGGATTTTCTTGTATTGTACTTTCATTTGGTGTTTCTGAGGTGGTCACCGTGGTAATAACTACTACATGGGCGAGCAATTTCATTTAACTAGCATATCCATCTTTACCTACACATTAATAGCTGACACAAGGGAGTTTCAGTCCAAGCAGACTCTGAGATAAACTTTTGGTCAATAGAAACCTCTAGACATTTTCCGAGGAGAAGGGATCTTCTGATGTTCTGTACCAGGGGGCAGAACAACTCGCTACATCAAGGCAGGCTCAGACCTTCCTGGATGAGGAGAAACTTCAAAGGACCATGCCTCAATGGGCATTACAAGGGATGCCATAGAATCCGTGGTGTTAAATGTGAATATGGCCATGTGCCTATTGGGTGGCACTGGAAGGAGTGTGGCCACCCAGACAAAGGGAGTTATCATTTCCCTTGACTCAGCACTGGTGTGGCCACATCTGGAATAGCGTTAACTGGTGTGGGGATCCCTATTCACAAGGAGTGGATGGGAACTGGAGAGGGTCCAGAGGAGATCTGCCAAGATGGGGTTGGGAGCCATGTATGGAAAGGCTGAGAGATCTGGGCTTTTAGGCCTGCTGAAGCAGAGGCTCAGGATAGTGTAGTAGTAGGTTGAGGAAGCTTGAAAGCTGCTTACGGAGATGACTGTGTGTTTTTCTGGCAGTGGGAAAGAGCATGAGTGAGGAAAACCACCAGAAACTGCAGCTTTGGAGGTCCAGACTAAAAAAAAGGAGGAAGAAATGTTATTCAAGAGATAGTGCTGTGCTGCTACAGGTCATTGAGAGGGAATCTGTGATCTAGCTTTGTATTTGAAGGAACAGCCAGTGATGATGGAGAGATATCAGTGAAATAAGGATATTCTGGGGTGAGAACAAGGTGGGGAAGTGGGTGGGATGCCTGCAGCCTGCAGGGAAACAGACACAAGTGTGAGACAGTGTAGAAAAGCCTGCAGTGGAGATGGCTGAGGGTGCTGGCAATGCTGGGAGGCTCCAACATGGGGGTCTTTGTCTCCTTGGCTACGGCCGATGTCTCTGCCACCAAGGCCTAGGATGAAACACATTGCCCTCATGGCATTGTAGCCTCATTTTCTCCTTGAATCCCACAGGGAGGTCAGAAGGTGTAATACCTGTGACTTTCACTTGACATTACAAAGCCCATATCTTACTGCCCCAGGAAGAGCCCTGAGCCATGCATGAGGGACAGGATGTGCTTTCTCCAAGCAGAGTGGTGGTCAGGGCTTAGTGTTTGGCTTGATAAATACATCAAGGCTTTACTCAGCATCAGAGCCACCTGAACAGTGCCTGTTCCTGCCTCTCATTACTGCCTCCAATTTTCTGCACTAACGAGTCCATAAAGAGGCTTTGTCAGTAATGGCCCTCTGTGGGGCCAATTAATACTCTAAGAAACTTCAGCATTTCCTTCTTTTGCCTTCTCAAGCAGTTTGTTTAATCTCCTCTTAGTATCTGAGATTCAGGGCCAAATACACCATGTGGCTCATTACAATCCTGTAATTCAAGTCTTCAAGACTTGTACAGCTCATTGGAGAGGTTTCAGGAGAGTAGTGAATGATGAAGATTTCAATGACCATTTAATAAGAAAGATTTTTTTCTTTTTAAAGATATCTTTATAATTTTTCACTTTACAGGAGAAGTGACAGCAGCCTGATCCAACTGATATTGATCCAGAGGGTTTCTTATGGAGGTCTGGATGGACAGGAAAAGCAGTCTCTTTGAGGACAGACACTATATCAACAAAATTCCTCTTCACCTTTCCAACCCCACTTTTTTTGTCACGTGCCCTTTGGGACTTGCAGCACTTTTCCTTACATCAGACTTCTCCACTGAATTGTGCAGCTTCAGTGTGTTGTTACAGCTCCTTTGCACCAATTCCCACCAGCTTTTCTCCGATAACTGCCTGCACACCGGCACAGAAGATTTCTCTGTCAACAAACAAAAGTTGCACACAATGCAATTTAATGAACAGTAAAACACTCCTTAACTGTATGCTAAGTCCAAGCTGCATATAATGATGTCCATCTTCCACAAGGGATAGCCATACAAGAACTTTTTCAGACAGAGATATAAGAAAGGCTAGCTATAAACACAATGCAGTAAATTAAAGAGTAAATTAGGCTTCTGAGAGATAGGGCAAGCTTCTATCTCCCTGAAACTCAAAGCAGCAACTAATTGGGAGGTGTCTAAATGAACAAAAAGGAAGGGGAAGAGGAAGTCTAGAGAGCAATTGGAAGGGTATATGTCCAGATAGCCTGCTGCAAAGATGCCCTCTTAAACATGATCCTTTAATCAGGACAGGTGTGAATGCCTGAAAGATGAGGTAGATTAAATATGCAGCATAACAGCAGAGTATTAGTAGTGCAAGTACAGGGGAGATCAATATTTCTTCTCCTACGATTAATACACTTCCTGAAAATTCCCATTCTGGCATGGTGAAAAAACATCACCATTTTATTGAAAGTACTCAATTGTTTCAGCTGATGAAAATGTAGCAAAATATTTTAAATGTTGACAAACGCTGGTCACCTTTCTAAGCAGACCTCAGTTGTCTCACTAGTGCTGCTTTTTTGGATCCCAGTGTATGTTAGGTGTTTTCCTGGGACTGGAAATTATCACAGAGGACCTGTGGGAGAGCAGAGCCCCTCAGGAGCTACAGATGGAGCCTTGGCAGAGGGTTCCAGGGCATCATTGCTGGCACCAGATGTCTGAGTTACTGTAACTGAAGACATTTGTGTCCCACATCCAAAGCCAGTTTTGAACATCTTTCTTTTTCAAAGAAAGAAAAAGGACACACAATCCCCACAAAGACCAGTATATTAAAACAACAGAAAACAAAACAAAAAATAATTTTAAATGCTTTTATTTAGATCCTAGTCTTCAATTCTTTGTTTCATTTTTATTGACATTAATTAGTATATGTCAGGCTCAGCATTAAGACTATTTTGTGTGTTACACAGAGCCCCATGTGCCCAAAACAGGCCCTGCCCAAGACTGTCCGTGACACTCCTCAGTCTTTGCAGAGAGCATGTCACACTGAGGTGTTGACCTCTCTTCACTGGTGTAGATGTTGTTTTAGAGAGTCAGATACAACATAGGAAGATTCATGTTCCATAAACATCTGCTCTGTACGCATCAAAACTAGGGTCTGGGGGTCATAAGATAGCTCAGGCTAGAAGGGACCTCAACAGGTTTGTAATCCAACCTGCCAGGAACAAGGTCAGACCAGGTTGTTCAAGAATTGATCCAGATGGATTTTGAAAACCTCCAAGGATAGTGAGTGCACAGCCTCTCTTGGTGCCCTGTATCAATGCTTGGCTGGGCTCATGGGGAAAAAGTTTTCCTTGTGTCCACTGTTAACTTCATTTTCACCTTCCAGCCATTGCCTTTTATCCTCCCAACATGGACCATGGTGAAAGGCCTGGCTCTTCATAACCTCATCAAAGGTATTGGGCAGGCTGTGATGAGGTATCCCTCAGTCTTCCATTCTCCGGACTGGACAAGCTCAGCTCCCTCAAACTGTCCTCACAGAACAAGTGCTCCAACCCTCAATCATGTTGGGCCCTTCACTAAACCCACTCCAGCTTGCTGACATCTTTCCCGTATTGGGGATCTGAAATCTGGATGCAGTAACTTGGATAATCCCCTCTCTCAATCTCCTGGCTGTTCCCCTGGTCATACAGCCCAGAATGCTGCTGACCTCCCTTGCCGCCAGGCATGAAACTGCCTCCTGTCCAGCTTGCTGCCCAACAAGACCTTTCCACAGGATGCTCCAAGTCTGTGACGTTTCCAGGCTTAGTCCCCTGTGTGGGCAGAAACTAGCGATTGTATTTGTTGGATTCCATGAGATTCCTGCCAATATACAGTGTCCTTCTCCTTGAACCCTTTCACTGAGCACAGAGGCTTGGAGAGGTTTTTCTTGTAAGAACTCAGGTAAAGCATGCATTGAATCCCTCAGCCCCATCTGTGTCTGCTGTTGTTAAATCACCCTCCCTGTTCAGCAGTGGTCCAACATTTTCGCTGTTCAGCCTTGGCTCTAACAAGCGATCAAAGCTCTTCTTTTTGCTCTTTACTTGCAAAAAAAAACTCTAGTTGAGCTTTGCCTTTCCAGAAATCCTATCTGCACAGTGAAGGCAATGCATATAAATTCCTTGTATATACCTGTCCTTGTTGTAATCTCCTGGCAGTTGCTTTGTGGCCTCTGTCAGTGCCTTGTCCCTGATGCACTGGCCTGCTTACCATCCCACTGCCCCATTGTGCAGGCTTAGCATGGGACAGGCAGTGTTCAGGAGTGTGGAAAGGTGCCCTCATTATGATACCGACAACAGTCCTCAGTTCCCTATTTCCCCATAACCCTCCTACTTTTGCAACTTTCCCCAGTGATCAGGCCCTGCCCTGGCTGTGTTCCACATGAGTGTTCGAAGACAATTTTGTTCCATGATCTGCTGTGGTCTGGGCCAAGAGAGAGGCTGGGCCTGTCTGGACTTTCTCCTGAAAGAGAGAACCTGCAGAACCCAGCAGAAGGATGGAGCAAGACTCACCATTATGAATGAACACAGACAGAAATTACCAGTACGAGAGGCTGGAGTTGTAAAATGCCCCAGACCAACTTCCTAGTCTATCTATGTGTGCAAGGGCACAGATTGGCTTCCTCTCTTCTGCACCTGCATATCTCAGCTCCCTTCCATGAGCTCTGGCTCTGCTCCACAAAGTCACTGGTGCATGTCCCTACCCTGCATGATCACTTTTGCTGTCTTCCTCTCCTGGGAACTTTTCAGCCAAGCCCACTCCCTACCGTGCTCTCCCCACCTCCCTTGCCCTCTCCCCAGCCTAGCACAGTAATGCAGTCTGGGCTGGCCCCAAGGCAATGCCCGCTGTAGGGTGTTTCAGAACTCCAGCTCCTCTGGACAACTCAGAAGCACCTGGGGGGCAGAGAGAGGTTTCATTCCCACATCGACCCAAGCTAAAGAATGGCCATGATATGAGGCAATGTGTCGTTGTTGAGACGGACACGACACACACAGAATTCCGTGAGCAAAAGCCCAAAAGACCCACCTTTATTGTTTTAACAAGCTCTTTTATATCTTTCTTAGAAACGTGTGTCTGTGTATAATTGGTTCACTCAAAGACCAACAGTTCATGATTGGATAACTTTTTCCTTCTTTATTCTCTGCTGCAACTTCGGTAACTTTCCTCTGCTGGCAGTCTGACAGCTCCTTAATCTTGTTGACTCCCTTCTTCTCAGGACTCTCAGGCCTCTTCAAGGATACACTGGTATCTGCTTAAGGTCGATGTTAAGCTCACACTCTGATCCCTCGGACCAGCCGAAGTTTCCCACAGCGATGGAGGCCAATGTCTCCTTCCTGTGTCTCCTGGCTCCAAGAGATCCATCTTGTCTAGAGCTGGCAGCCCCTCTGTCCCAGCCCATCTCGCCAGCACAAGATTCTTGGTCTTGTGGCTCCTAAGGCTGCTCATACTGCCCCAGCAATGGAGCAGTCTACCGTGAGCTGATGCATGCAGAAATAGATTTATCTTTGTCATTTATTTCCTTGTGGAAGCACAGAATTGTTCCTATGCTCTTCCCCAGGGTCATCCCTGCCACCAGTGAGCCTTTCCAGAGGGAAGTATGTCCATTCTGCCCTGGCTGGCCTATCTTGTCCCCTCCCTGTGCTCACTGTAGGGCCCCAAGCTGGTGGTGCTGCTAGCCAGAGCGAGCAGGCTCTGGTGCCAAAAGAAGACAATCGTAGGCAGATCCCTTTCAATCACTCACCTCCTCCAGGAGCACTGGACACGCACATGTGAAGGCTCAGTCCAGGCCTCCTTCCCCACTACATCACCCCCTGTTCTCCTCTCCTGAGCCCATGCAGAACCCAAACACAGCACCATGGCCTCATGTGGGATAATTTCTTTAGCATCTTTTTCACTTCAGCTTTGGAAGAAGAGCCCAACCGCCAGACACTATCACTGAGGAAATCCCTTTTATTATAGAGTTGTGACATGGGAAGCCAGCTGTACCATCATACCAGACACAGGTCCTCTGTGTCAGGCCAACCTGGTTCATTGCCTCTGGAAAAGTGCATTCAATGCAGACATGTCTAGAAAAACAGAATTATTGTAGACAAAATGTGAAAAGCAGAGAAGCTTCCTAAGAGAAGTTGGAAATCACTTCAGAAGAGACACGGGCAGCTTATTGCTCCTGAAAAATAACTGATTGAATCAGCTTCTTCAGTGCGTCTTTGAGATCCTGGTTCCTCATGCTGTAGATGAGGGGGTTTACTGCTGGAGGCACCACTGAGTACAGGACTGTCACTACCAGGTCCAGTGATGGGGAGGAGATGGAAGGGGGCTTCAGGTAGGCAACCATGGCAGTGCTAGAAAACAGGGAGATGACAGCCAGATGAGGCAGGCACGTGGAAAAGGCTTTGTGCCGTCCCTGCTCAGAGGGGATCCTTAGCACAGCTCTGAATATCTGCACATAGGACAGCACAATGAAAACAAAACACCCTAAAGCTACAGAAAGACTAACCACAAGAAGCCCAACTTCCCTGAGGTAGGAGTCTGAGCAGGAGAGCTTGAGGATCTGGGGGACTTCACAGAAGAACTGGTCCACAGCATTGCCTTGGCAAAGTGGTATTGAAAATGTATTGGCAGTGTGAAGCACAGCATTGAGAAAACCACTGCCCCAGGCAGCTGCTGCCATTTTGATACAAGCACTGCTGCCTAGGAGGGTCCCATAGTGCAGAGGTTTGCAGATGGCAACGAAGCGGTCGTAGGCCATGATGGTGAGAAGACAATACTCCCCTACAATCAAGAAGAGAAAGCAAAAGACCTGGACAGCACATCCTGAGTAAGAGATGGCTCTTGTTTCCCAGAGGGAATTGGCCATGGATTTGGGGACAATGGTGGAGATGGAGCCCAGATCAAGGAGAGAGAGGTTGAGGAGGAAGAAGTACATGGGGGTATGGAAGCGGTCATCACAGGCTATGGCTGTGATGATGAGGCTGTTGCCCAGGAGGGCAGACAGGTAGATGCCCAGGAAAAGCCAGAAGTGCAACAGCTGCATCTCCCGTGTGTCTGCAAATGACAGGAGAAGGAACTGTGTGATGGAGCTGCCGTTGGACATTTGGTCCTTCCAGAACCCAGGTGCTGTCCAAGGAGAAAAAGACATTAACAATTTAGGGCAAGCTTCTCTGAGAAAAATCTCTTCTATTTCTTACAGAAAACTCTCATATCACATCTCTTTTTCTCAAGACTCCCTTCATGTTTCTTCCTTGCTTAAGTTCTGATTTCCTCTGGCTGAGAGTTGCATGAGGAGCAGGGTCCTCAACTGATTGGCTCCCTAGGAGTAAGACTTGCTATACAGCAGTTTGTATACTGAAGTGGCAAAAAGCACCATATATCAAGGAGTTCACTGAGGATGGACACCCCGGGCTGAGTGCAGGAGCCTGGATGCAGTGACTTTGTAGGAATAGTCTTCACATCCTGCAGGGAGAGATTAAATTAGCACTTGGTCCACCTGACTCTTGAAAAGTGCCCTGGGACGGATTTCTCTTTTCTGGGTTTACCCTTCTAAGCACTAAGGGTAAAAGAAGGTTTTACCCTTCTAAAACCTTTCTGGTTTTACCCTTGTGTCTGATTCAGCCACCACTGAGACGTACCTTGTCCACCCATCAATTTTCTGCCCTGCATCTGCAGACATTATCACAAGAGAGCAGCAGGTCAGCAGGTATGGACTGTTGCTATGTGCACACCCTCCCTCAGGAGAGGTGTGCCCATTATGGGGACAGGCTGCTCAGCATCTTCCCACCCCATGCTCGAGATGGACTGTAACACAGAAATTTAGTGATACACTTCATTTTTAGATGATCTTGTTACATTGGGGGAGCATTCAATGAAGGGATAGAAATCCTCAGCTTCTGGATTGCTCTCAGCATGACCTCTAATGAGCTATGAGAGACAAAAGGATTCCCTGTGCCTTAGTGCAAAGTCAGGAGAGCTGGTCTCTGCCAGTATTGTTCCCAGCTGCCCCATTCTACCTCTCTCAGCTGTAGGATGATCACATTCAGAAGTTACTCTGAAAAAAAGAACTGGAGAGAGCAGAATTTTCCAAATCCAAAGGGCAGCTCTCCAAAGTCCTCTCTATCATTTTCAGCGTAGATGTGCAAGGAGTGCAGGGAGTTATGGCTCCTTACTCAGATGACCAGACCAAACACTCTGGGGTATTGTGTTCACATCTGACTGATGTCTCAACACTCCATCTCTAGCCAAGGGCATGCAGGATTCACATCATCTAACCAAGTACCCATGCTGGAAAATGCCCAGCAGTATTTCCACAGTTTCAGTATATTCACTGCTTCACTCCTTGGGCTCTTAGCACAAAGATGCTATGGGAGCACTGCACCTTGTGGAGAACAGCTTGACATGACACTCAGGGAAACAGTCAAGTGTCTTGAGATGGTATGGCTTTCAGAAAGAGTCCGCTTATTTCCTAAACCCCATTAACTTCACTGCCCCAGTGATGACAGGTTAAAAGATGGGGAGGCAGTAAAAGATGGGATCTTCTGAAGGACCAGTTGGTGCATTCTCCAATCACCCCACCCCCCGGATTTGCCTGTACATCCCAGAAGTCAGAAGGGGGCTGGGACACCTCATTCCCATGCAGAGTCGTCTGTGGCAGGATGATCAGGGTCAGTGTCTGAACTGCAGCTGAAACCCCCATGCCCTGAGTGCCTGAAAAAAATAACAGCAGCAGCAGGGGCAGGTGGAGAAACAAGGAGAAATACCATGATGCTTGTGCCAAGGAAGGCAAAGAGGCAAACACTCTGGAGAGTCATTACCTTACCCGGCTGTCCACACTTCCCCAGACACTGCTGGGCAATCACTCTAAACCCTCTGTCATGCAAGAAGAAACAGGCATGTGTAAGGAGAAAGGCACCTCTCCTCTGCTAAATCTTTGGCTGCAAAGGAGGCAGCTCATGCCCTGGCCACCCCTATCTTCATGATAGAAGCTGTTGTCAGTGAGAGAGGGGACAACGGGCCTTCCTTAGGGGAGGACCTGACAGAGTTGCTCAAATCCACCCACCACAGCACTTTTGACAGCAGTTTCTTCTCCCCTGACATCTCTCTTCCACCTGGACCTGTTTGTACCTGGAGCTGTTTCTCTGTCTTTTCCCATCCCACTTGCTCTGCTCTCAGATCTGCCCTACAGAAACCTCCCAGAGGCACAACACTGCCCAGGGTCACCTCTGTGTCTGTAGGAGTTAAGAAGCAGGCTGTAGAAATCCTGATGTTTCTGTAAAAGGGAGGTTGTGGCTGGGGGCAGCTGGGTGTTTTGAGATGCTTCTCCCAGATTTACTCATCTCTCATTGTAACAGATTGGGAGTCTCCAGCTCAAAACTCAGACAACCAGGCAGACAGGAAAGCTTTTCTTTCCAGTTGCCCCTACCTTGATGTGCTTCTTGACAAGTCCCCTCAGAAATGTCCTGGGGGTGATCTGGAGCCGTGAGCAGCCCTAATTCCATGCAGCACCCTCCTGAAAGCAGAAGGACCCTGCTTTCCTCCCACAGATTCTCTCCACAGCCTCATGGGGAGCTGCCTGGGAAGGCTGAGTGCTGATCCCAGCAGGCGGCAGAGTCCCTGCCCCAGCACACAGACCCCTAGGTTGCAGGGACCCTGGTCTCAAGGACCTGGGCCTGGGCACCCCTGGGTCCACATCTAACTGCTCGCCCCTGCATTTATCTCTGAGAGAAGGAAGTTGTTGTGCCCAGTCCCTCTGACAGTGCTCTCGAGCATGTCCTAACTAAGGAAACCCTGAGAGCCATCCTACCAGATCATATCTGCCTGAGGATGTACCACCTCTGGTGCACCCCTCCGGGTTACTCATGTGCCTTGCCCTGCTGTCAGAGACTTACCATGCGAAAGGGTGAGG
>JAOXNO010000070.1:21753908-21765442 GCA_028565335.1 Limnodromus scolopaceus | reverse complement strand
CCGAGTCAGAGCACAACAGATACCACAAGTCATCTTAGACACATTTGGTGCTTCTGAGCAAGTGACTTATTCCCACCACTGCCATGAGGGCAAGACCTCTCCAATCCTTATCCAGTAGGTGCAGGCAGTGCTTCTCCCGCATGCTTTAGTCATCCCTTGGATGATACAATCAAGGAACAGGCCAATGATTTTCAGTGCTCCTGGGTGAAAGGATCTCCATATCCAAGGATGCTTTCAGCAGCACCTTTTCCTTCGTGGAGATCATCTTTGCATCCATCACAGGCTCTCTGGGCCTGCAGAGACATCACAGAGTGCAAAATCTATTTCTTTCTGTCCTGGTGGGCTGCAGGGTTTGCTCTTTTTGTGCACACCCTATTTCAGCTGTACGTTGCCATCTGCCATATATGCCATGCTCTGAAGCAAAGACTTTGCTTATGCATGGTATTGAGCACTTGTTAGCAGGCTTCCCCATGGCAAGTGAAAGCTTGGCCCTGGTGCCAAACCTGAAGTATACCAGTGTTGCGGGCGGAGCACAGTGCCACAACCAGTGCCTTTAGTCAGAGGCAAAGACAGGAGGAGCTGGAACCCCTTGTTCCATCACAGAGCATTGATATAACTGCCAAGGCATAGTGGAAGAGTTTGCACAACTGGTGGTCTGTAACAGATAGGTACAGGAGGGAAAGGCTGGGAAGATCAGCCAGGAGGCATATAGAGATTCTCTATGGGATGTGCAACAGTTTGAGTGGGCCCTTGCAGTAAGGGTCAGAGGACAGGCCAGTTAGGTTGGCATTGCAGTGGGAAATAAGGGTCTCCAGGGAGACCTTATAGCGCCTTCCAATACTTGAAGGGGGCCTACAGAAAAGACAGGGAGGGACTCTTTATCAGGGAGTGTAGTGATAGGATGAGGAGTAATGGTTTTAAACTGAAAGAGGGGAGATTTAGATTAGATATTAGGAAGAAATTCTTTACTCTGAAGGTGGTGAAACATTGGAACAGGTTGCCCAGAGAATTTGTGAATGCCCCATCCCTGGAGGTGTTCAAGGCCATGCTGGATGGGGCTTTGAGCAACACTCTACTGGAAGGTATCCCGGCCCATGGCAGGGGCATTGGAACTAGATGTTCTTTAAGGTCCCTTGCAACCCAAACCATTCTATGATTCTATGATTCTATGATTCTATGATTCTATGATAAAGAACCTGCAGTCAGGGTGAAGAGGTGGACCAAGTCTTAATTAAGCCATCTGAAGAAGTTTCCAGACGAATGATTCCGGGTCTTCCTTGCGATTATAATGACTCTGGCTTCAATGGAATGTAAAAAAAAAAAAAAAAAGGCAGGGTGCAAGCAGTCAAGGAGGCTTCTAGAGGGACTTGGGACAACTTCTTAGCACAGCTGCCAGGTGCACCAACAAAGGTGAGTCTCATCTGGACCACAAACAAAGAAGAGCTGGTAATGGATATGAAAATCAGTCAGCCTTGGCTGTACTCTGTGTGTGTGACCTGGAAACCATCGTGGGTTTCCAGCTATGTGATTTGGTATGAAAGGAGTGTCAGTAATGGATATTGTTTTAGTTGTTGCTAGGTGATGTTTATAGTATTCAAAGACTTTTTTCAGCTGCCCAGAGAAGCTTAAAAGGAGCATCGACAGAACAATGGAATGACCAATGGAATATTCTGTACCATAGACATGATGCTCAGTATATAAACGAAGGCTGCCTGGGCAGCAGGAGTCCGTGATCACTGCTCGGGTTAGGCTGGGCAGCCAGCTCACTTGGCAGTGAAAGTGACTTGTGTCTTGTATATTCTTTTACCATTATTACTATTATTACTATAACATAGAATATAACATAGAAT
This sequence comes from Limnodromus scolopaceus, assembly GCA_028565335.1. Classification (NCBI taxonomy): domain Eukaryota; kingdom Metazoa; phylum Chordata; class Aves; order Charadriiformes; family Scolopacidae; genus Limnodromus; species Limnodromus scolopaceus. The sequence goes on along the minus strand of JAOXNO010000070.1, from coordinate 21,763,592 downwards.
CGTCTAGGTTGGAAGGGACCTTTAAGATCATTGAGTCCAATCACTAATCTAACACTGCCAAAACCACTACTAAACCATGTCCCCCAGCACCCCATCTACACATCTTTTAAATGCCTCCAGGAACGGTGATTCAACCACTTCCATGGGCAGCCTCTTCCAGTGCTTGACAGCACTTTCAGTGAAGAATTTTTTCCTAATATCCATCCTAAACATCCCCTGGCATCACCTTCTCTACCCGGCTCTGGGCTCCCTCAAGGTGTCCCTGGGGGTCCAGAGGAACCTGCTCTGAAACAGACTGAAGTAATCACCGATGTTCCCTCCCTCAGCTGGGGACACTTCTTTCCAGTACTTTTCCCACACTTCCTTCTAGAACAGTCATTTGTCTTATCGGGAACAGAGTTGGGAATGAGAATCACCTTTTCTTGATCAGTTCATAGAAAGACATCCACACAGGGACAGGGAGGAATCTCTTTTACCCCTGCTGAGGGAAGGGATTCAGCTGGGTTATTTGAGGCATCTCATTCCGGATTTGTAGTCTTAGGGTTAGAAGGTGACTCAGGTCCTTCCCACAGATACAAGCCCTTTACGCTCTTCCAATTATGCCCTTCCCACTTGGTACATAACAAAGTGAGCTGACCTTGGTTGTTATAGGAATAAGTCTCTCTGCATACTTAGTATTAACTATAAACATCAAATGTTATCACTGCCAGAAGCAGATAATGTCTGCAAAACATACGATTAATTTCAGAGAGTGAAGTCTGTTAGAAGAGACTTAACTGAAAAGTAAAATTACTGAAAAGAAAATTGGTTTTGTTCTACGCAAAACTAGAACAACAGAGAAACTACTCAATGTAATATCCAAATACTGCTGAGGTGCTACTACCTCAGAAGTCAAGGCACTCCAGAATAACTGAAGAATGTGCCCGGCAGGACCGACCAGAAACCACTGTTCATTCATCAGTGACCTGGATGAAGGGATGGAATGTACCCTCAGCAAGTTTGCTGATGATAGAGCACTGGGAAGGGTGGCTGACACACCAGAAGGCTATGCTGCCATACAGTGAGACCTGGACAGGCTGGAGAGTTGGGCAGAGAGGAACCTGAGGAAACTGAACAAGGGCAAGTGTAGGGTGCCACACCTGGGGAGGAATAACCCCATGCACCAGTACAGGTTGGGGGCTGACTTGCTGGAGAGCACCTCTGGGGAGAAAGACCTAGGAGTCCTGGTGGACAATAGGATGACCATGAGCCAGCAATGTGCCCTTGTGGCCAAGAAGGCCAATGACATCCTGGGGTGCATCAGGAAGAATGTGACCAGCGGGTCAAGGGAGGTTATCCTCCCCCTCTACTCTGCCCTGGTGAGGCCCCATCTGGAGTACTGTGTCCAGTTCTGGGCTCCCCAGTTCAAGAAGGGCAGGCAACTGCTGGAGAGGCTACAGCAGAGGGGTACCCTCTGTACCCTTTGTACCCTACAAAGATGATGAGGTGCCTGGAGCATCTCCCTTACGAGGAGAGGCTGAAGGACTTGGGTCTTTTTAGTCTGGAGAAGACTGAGGGGGGTCTGATCAATGCCTATAAATACTTAAAGGGTGGGTGTCAAGAGGATGGGGCCAGTCTCTTTTCAATGGTGCCCAGTGACAGGATGAGAGGTAACGGGCACAAACTTGAACATAAGAAGTTCCATCTAGACATAAGGGGGAACTTCATTCCTTTGAGGGTGGCAGAACACTAGAACAGGCTGCCCAGAGAGGTGGTGGAGTCTCCTTCTCTGGACACATTCAAAACTGGCCTGGACATGTTCCTGTGCAACCTGCTCTAGGTGGACCTGCTTTGGCAGGGGTGTTGGACTAGATGGTCTCCAGAGGTCCCTTCCAACCCCATATCTGTGATTCTGTGTGTGCCTCACAGTCACCCCAAGGTATTGCATACAGCTTTGATACCTGTGGGCCAGTGACTCATTCCCATCACTTCAGTGAGGCTGCATCTGTTCCAGACCTGTGCAGTAGATTCTGGCAGTGCATGAATGGGAAGGACATCACTTGAGGGTCTGTACTTGTGGGCTTGTGCATTTAAACTCCTCTGGTCTTCTCCCCCCATCCTTTACTCATCCCATTTGATGATACAATCAAGGAACAGGCCTGGATCACAATATGTCTGGAGCCAAGAAACTCTTTGATAGCACCTTGTCCTTCCTGTCCTTCATGTCTGCCACAGGCCCTTTGGGCTGCAGAAACACCACAGACAGCAGAGTCCTCTCCCGCCAGGGCTGCATAGCTCAGGCCAGTTTCTCTCTGGCCTTGGGGACAACAGGGTTTGCTCTGCTGTGAGACCCTAATTTAATCCTCACATTGCCATCTGCCATCCACTCCAGCACGTCTCTGCTCTGAAGGAAAGCCTTTCCTCACATGACATCTTGAGTGCAAGATCTGTGACAAGTCTGGACTTTTTTCTGATGCCACAGCAGAGGTGCTGCAGCCCAAATGTGCACCCAGATCCACTCTCCTCAGATCTTCTGACAACTTGGAGCACAGACAGGAGGAGATGGAGCCCTGCGTGCTATGATATTGATGAAATGCATTCTGAGGTGTAGTGGGACAGGTCACAGAGCTTGGGGTTCTGGAGTGGATGGATAAGACTACAAAAGAAACAGGCAGAGAATATCAGGAAGGGAATGGCCTCAGTGAGAAGGAGTGGTCTGTTTGTATGGAGGATTGTAGAGGAGATTGTATCCTCTGTGGGATGGGCAACAGATTGGGTGAGCTTGTTAACACAGCTGACAGATGAGCCATCAAAAGAGGTGCTCTCCTGGATCTGCTTCTTGCAAACAGGGAAAAGTGGGTCGGGGATGTGAAATACAATGTCAGCCTTGGCTGCAGTACCCATTAAGGAGTGGAGTTTCAGCTCCTGAAGGGAGTCAGGAAGGAGAGCAGCAGAGTTCAGGTGCCAGAGGGGAAGATTTTGTCCTATATGGGGCACTGCTATGTGGGATCCTCTTAGGGGACAGCGTCAGGGTCTGAGGGTGCCCATAGGCTTTAATTTGCTTGATCATTCTTACCAGGGTCCCCTACCCTCACGCTTCATCCTCCACCCTCCTAGGCCCGTGAGACCAGGAACCCATTTGAGCAACAGCCTGAATTTCAGTCCTGGCCTGAGCTATGCTAAGGTCACAGGAGTCTCCAGCAACAGCCAAAGGTACAGCCATTCCCAGCCATGGACCTCACTGGTTGTGTCTCAGGCTGACTTCCTGAGTTGATTCTTTATGGGGTGTACAATGGCACAGCACCCTCCAAGTGCCAGAGCCCAGCTGATACACAGAGACTCAGCACAGCCATGGCACTGCAGCACTTCTACAGCTGGGCCTAGGAGGTGCTCACCATGCAACAGCGAAAGATGGGAAGCTGGAGGGGAGTCCCTTCATCTTATGTGTGATCTTTTCCAGGGATGAGGTTCATCTTGCCTAACAGTAAGACTCGGACCAAGTCACCCAAATTGAGTGATGTCTGCAGTATAGATACATAGTTTTGATGATGCTAGACTGGGCCCTCTTTATTCTTTAAAAAGAGAACCACACTGTATCTGAACACTTTGCAGAAAGCAAGTTTTGTAGTAGAATTAACTTGAATTTTACCTGTGAAATGATGATGAAATTCAGTTCTAAGCAGACTAAAACCAGTAATTACTTCCCCTGTCTTTCTTCTCCATCTCTTGCCATTTTTTGGGAGGAAAGTAAAATTGGGACCATGTTTTGGGAGGAGAGTGAATTAAAGGCAGAGAGGTGTCATGATGACAATGATTGAAAGTGGGGAGGGGAGAAATCCTGTGAAAAGTGATCTGTGCTTGTTTAAAGTTTTTATCTCCGCTTCCTATCTCTGAAGGCTCAACTCTGCAGCAGAGAACGTGGAAACTGAGAGACGTCTCCATGTCCCTCTCTTCCAGCAACTGAGATTACCCCAGTCGGAGGCTTTGTTTCAATTCTGCCATACAGCCCATAACCATTTTCCCAGCTCATAAACAGGGATGACATGAGGGAAGCGCCAGCATATGAAGCTATTGCTTGACAGATACAGGAAGAACCATGAGAGAAAGGTCACTTTTCTACAAATTCCATGTAGGGGGATAAATAATGAAAAGTTGCGGCTCATTTTTTTTACAACCAAGACTGACTGAAAGGAAAAATAGTAAGGAAATTCAGTTGATCATCTGGAAGAAAAAGAAATTCTGCTACCGCATTGCGCTGTTACTGTTATTAGTGGTAATACCTCTAATTCCAAGACATCTTTGAGAGTTTCTGAGCTTTTCCTCAGTTCTAAAGTGCAGTCTGCACAGAACCTCACAGGACAACCTGAAACCTCTCCAGCCTTCTCTTACCCAGGTTCCTTTTCCCCAGGCAACTTTCCCCCATCAGTTCAGTACACTGTCTAGTCTCTACATTTAAGCTGGATAAAGTCAGAGTTCGCATTTGCAAAGCCTTCCATACAAAGGTCTTCTCTACATGCCAGTTGCTCTTGAATCACTTCATGTGATGTGTGGCTCCATCCTCATTCTCCAGAGCTCTACTCCATGTGCAGCTTTCCTCTGTTTCTTTCAGGCCCATCCCCTTTGCAACCTTTTGTATCATGTGCATACAAAATACAGCCTGAAGTAAAGCATTTATCCCACAGCTTCACTCATTTCCAAGCACAGGGTGAGATACTTCCACTCTTGGAGCCGGTATTGTGCAAAGCTGCTCCGCACATGGAAACCCACTTCAATTACCCCCAAAACCACATTGGGCTTGTTTTTTACAGAGGCAGTTTCAAAGTGCGAAATCAGACTAAATACGTAAAGGTTAAGAGCCAAGTTACACAAAGGTTAGAAAAACTAGATGAAATGACATCATCTAGATTCACAAATTCTCTGTTCCTAAAGAGGCACTCCCATTGCCTATGGGCTGTTCCCATTTCTTGTCCCCTATGTGAAGTTGTGCAGGGAGGGGTCAGGAGGGCCAAGGCGCAACTGGAGCTGAACTTGGCACGGGATGCAAAGAATAATTAGGGCTTCTACAGGTATGTCAGCCAGAAAAGGAAGGTCAGAGAAAGTGTACCCCCACAATAAGCAAGACTGGCAAACCGGTAACAATGGACAAGGAGAAGGCTGAGGTACTCAACAGCTTTTTGCCTCAGTCTTCTCTGGCAATCTCTCTTCCCACACCTCTCAAGTGGACTAACCACCAGGGAGTGACTAGGGAAGCAAAGCCCCTCCCACTGTAAGAGAAGATCTTGTTTGCGATTACCCAAGGGACCTGAACACAGAAAAGTCTATGGGACCTGACAAGACGTGTTCCCAAGTCTCGAGGGAATTGACTGCTGTAGTTGCCAAGACACTCTCCATGATTTTTGAAAAGTCATGGCAGTAAGGTGAAGTCCAGAGTGACTAGAAAAAGGGAAACATTGCACCCATTTTTAAAAAGAGTAGAAAGGAGGACCCTGGGAACTACCAGCCTGTCAGCCTCACCTCTGCCTTGTAAGATTACAGAACAGATCCTCCTAGAAGCTCCTGGAAACATTCAAGGTCAGGTTGGTCAGGGCTCTGAGCAACCTTATCTACCTGGGAGATGTTCTTGCTCATTGCAGGGAAGGTTGGACTAAATGACCTTTAAGGATCCCTTCCGACCCAAACTATTCTACGATTCATGATTCTATGATTCTGTGACTGCTAAATTTGTCTTTTTCTATTCTCTGAGATTGTTTAACTCCATCTCTCACACTGTAGTCAAAGGTGCGATCCTGTCTTTTTGTTGGAAACCAATCCAGTAGAGCATCTCCCCTAGTCAGGGCAAAGATTTCCTTTCTCCTTCCCCTCAGCTTTAGCTTTCTAGCAGAGGTCCACCATCTTCAAAGTTGCCCATGGGCACCAGGGCCTTAAACTGTGTCATTACCACTTGCTGTCTAAAGACTTCATCCTCCTAACCTTCATGAGGTGGTCTACAAAAGATGTACTCTCTCAGGTCACCCACATGGGTCTGCACTCTGATCCTTACCTCTTGATTGAATCAGCACCTGCTCCAGGGCAAAGTGCTGTGCATTTGAGATGCCCCTTTGCACAAAGCCTAAGTCCAACTCCTCCCTTTCCCTGCCTCTTATCCCTGAAGACTCAGCAATTCCACGGCTGTGCTCACGATTGAAGGTGAGGAAGGGGAAAGATGGAGATCTGGGAAGGGAAGTCTGTCTGTGGGCACCACGCCTGTGTCCCCACTGCTGACCATTGACTGCAGCTGAGTGGAGGGATACTGAACCTTTGCCTAGTGGTTGCCTCTGGTCTACAGTGGTGCCTATGGTTTTGGGTGTGGGAACAGTACAACCAATATGGACTCTTGTGCTCCCCAGGGGGGATTGTGGGATAGAGTAGGCAGCTTGGTTTACAGAGGAGGGGGGCTTAAACTCTCCTGATGTTTTGAGAGGAGAAAGGGGGACTGGAGTCCTCTCTTCTGAAGCTTGTTAGAAGTAGGGGGCTATGCTCTCCCAAAAGGCATCACTGACATTCTGGGTAACTCCTTCAGATGTCTGTATTGCCACTCCTGGTACTTCAGGAAGAAATCTGTACCTCCATGGCAAGGGCAAGGTCTGTGGGTAAGGTCAAACCCCACTTGAATTGCAGTGCCCTTCTTAATGGGCGACAGATTTCCCTGCCATCCTACTGAAGCCTGGCTGCATCACCCTGGACTTCAGCAAGTACCACGGACTGGCTGCACAGGATGATTAGTCTCCAGGGCAGGGCAGGGTACAGGTTTTTCTGAGCAATCCCCACAGGCACTGCGATCAACGTGGCCCCAGTCATGCGCACCAGGCAGGTCATCCAGGAGGGCAGGGAATGGAGAGCAAAGGACTTTCTTTGGGTACTCAAGTACTCCAGTAATTTCTATAAGGAAATCTCTGCTCTAGAATGGTGGGAAAGGATTCTCCTGTTATGGGGAGTCTTTGAACAGAAGATCGATCCCCAGCACCTCCTGTCTCTCTTCTTGGCAGCAGAGCTTGAGCTTTCTCTTCCTCTCGTTGTGAATTCTACCTGGAAATGATCCCAGTAGTGCTGAAGCCCCTACAAAGTGCCCTTCTTGCTCACTGAACGGTCAAGGCTAAGCTAAATCTCTTAATGACAACCTGGAAAAGGAGTTAACATCTGAGAGGAACAGGCCTGGACCCACCTAAGCCCTTGTCTCTGGAGAAGAACTGGATCAAGGCTTCCCAGCAAGGAAGGAGAGGTGAGGGGGGAAGCTGTCTCAGTCAAAGACTGAAGGCAGTGTGAGACATTGAGTTGCCCCACTCTTTCCACACTAATGTGAAGGTACACCAGCAGAGATGGAGCCAGAGGAGCACAGCTGGAATGTGGGATGGGGGATGGAAGGGCATGAGTGAGGGAGAGCCCTGATTTTGTTTTAAATGCCGACCCAGGATCCTTCTTCACCTGATATTTATCCTGAGGTTCCGTGGACACATCAGGGACAGAACAGGATGTTGTGAAGGCACTCTGCATCTGGCTTGTGTTATTATGAGCCTTGGACTGGGCTGCATAACTGACAGGCTGGCTCTGGAGTACCTGACTGCATGTGTGAGTGCTGTAGGGCACACTTTCCGATGCCCCCACATCTCCCTCCTCCCTCCGTTGTCACCCGCTGCTGTTAAACCCTAGAAGGTCCCTTCCTAAGTCCCTTGCTCTATGTGCCAGCCACACACCCAGATCTGGAAAACATCTCAGTTCTGGGCATCTCAGATCATGAGAAGTAACTGCATGGGGATAGGCAGCTGTGCTGAAATAGGCCTCTCCACTGAGCATAGCAGTGACCAGGGTCACTGGCTGGCATGCAGGCTTCTATAATGGATGGAGATCACCTTTCATCAACATTCTCTTTATTACGTTCACAGAAAGAAAACTGAAAATATGTCCACTGTACATAAATAAGGAATCACCAACTGGCTTAAAAGAAAGAAGCAAGACAATAATTTTAAAGAAAGAAGCATAATTTACCCCATTAACTTCTACACCCTATTCAAAGGAAATCTCCTCCTCCTGGCCCTTCCCATTCCACAGACATGCTCAGTATTGCATGCTCCTAAAGCAATGTCTGGGGCGTTGGACGCTATATGCCTGTCAAAGTCCTACCTACTTACACAAACCAAAAGAACAAATGGTGCATTCCTGAAGGTGAAAGATTACTGTGCACCCTAGATGCTGGCCATGGCTTTCCTGAACACTTTCCTCGGGCCTCCCTGACCTCTGTGTTTCTCAGGCTATAGATGAGGGGATTGACCAGTGGTGTCAGGACAGTGTAGGAAAAGGAGAACACTTTGTTGAGCTGCCTCAGTGGAGTTGTTCTGGGCAGCAGATAGACAATGAAGAGAGTGATGCAGAAAATAGTGACAACAATGAGGTGAGAGGAGCAGGTGGAGAAAGCCTTCTGCCTGCTCACGCTGGACAGGATCCTCAGGACAGCATCTACAATGCCCACGTAGGAGACCAGAGTGAACAAGAAGGGGAAGATAATTCTCAGGAAACACACGATGAAAGATACGAGTGTTACCACATTGATGTCACTGCAGGAAAGCTCCAGCAGAGGGGTAAAGTCAGAGAAGTGGTCGATTGGCCACAAAAACTAATCTGTGATAAAAAGGCTGTGACTGTTGCAGACACCAGCGTACCCACTAGCAGCCACCAACTGTAGACAGACCTTCCAGGTCACAAGGCTTACATAAAGCAGGGGCTGGCATATAGCCACGTACCGGTCATAGGACATGGCCCTCATGAGGTAACACTGAGTAGATACAAAAGAACTGAAGACGTAGAACTGAGCCATACAGCCACGAATAGAGATGGTCCTGTCCTCAGTTAGGAAGCTGGACAGCAGCCAAGGCAGGATGGTGGAGCTGTACCACGTCTCCAAGGAGCACAGAGTGCCCAGGAATGTGTACATGGGGGTGTGCAGGTGTTGCTCTAACACCACCAGCACAACTATAAGGATGTTCCCAATCACAGTCACCTAATGAATGAGTGATAGGAGGAAGAGAGGAATCTGGAGTGTGGGCATATTCCCCATTCCCAGCAGCAGGAACACTGTGGCTACTGTTTGATTGTCTTCTTCACGTTTTTCCGTACAGCTTTGTTTATCTTTCTTTTACCACTTGGCAGGAAGGAGGCCTGTGAGAAAACACATGTATTTCTGCATTATGTTGAAGGAAAGCTATGAGGAACATTGCTGCTAAAAAACCCAAACAAACAGAAATCTCATATACTTTGCATTTGTTCATAGTTCATTTTTGCGTGCCTCCACATCAAAAGGAGACAACCAGGACAAGAGGGCAAACCTGTATGTGAGCTGATGCAGGCAGGACACAGGAACATTCACAAAACCATGGATTAAGGGCAAAGAACAAATTTAATCTCAATACCTCATGCATTGGGGAACCTCTGAGCAGCACCTGGGCAGAGGCAGGCAAGGAGGGGACGCAGGCACCGCAGAGCAAGAGAGAGTCCTTGTTAGCAAGAGAGTCCTTGTTAGCAAGGGAGTGAGAGCGAGAGAGCTCCCACTTGCTGTTCAGGCCTGTATTTCAAGGATTCCGGCAGACAGAGTTTTCCGCTGTGCTTTGATCTCTTCAACAGCAGGGCAGGAATCTCAGGCGTGTTTGATAAGGTGCCCCCAAGTCCATCCCAGGC
>JAOXNO010000070.1:21660158-21695291 GCA_028565335.1 Limnodromus scolopaceus | reverse complement strand
GACCTATTGGACAAGGACTAAGTGCATTATTAATTGGACGATCAAGTGCTACTGTACAAGGAATTATGATACGTGTAGGAGTCATTGATGCTGACTATGAGGGACAAGTCTGTGCTATGGTTTCAACCCCCAATCCACCTGTTACGGTGGAGAAAGGCACTCGCATTGCTCAACTTGTACCTTTTATGAGTTGTGTTCCTAGGACTGAACAGGTCACCCGAGGCACCGGAGGGTTTGCATCCACAGGACAACCACAAGTGTTTTGGACACAAACACTGTCTGACAGTCGGCCACAAATGGTGTGTGCACTCTCCATGGACCACGCATCACCAACATCATTGAAGGTGATTGGACTTTTGGATACAGGTGCAGATGTCACTATTATTTCTCAACGAGATTGGCCTTCCTCTTGGCCTGTAATTCTTACCACCCAAAGTGTCGTGGGCCTGGGGGGAATCACCAACGATCTCATGGCAGCGAAACCAGTACTTATCACCAACCCAGAAGGACAAAAGGCTACTGTTCGGCCTTATGTGACTGTGTCCCCTCTGAATTTATGGGGGAGAGAGACTGTTTGTCACAATGGGGGGTTCGGATAACTACAGATTTTCAGTAGGGGTCACTGTGCTACAGGGCATGAAAAGACCCACAATAGCTTTAAAATGGTTAACGGAAAAACCAGTTTGGGTGAATCAGTGGCCCCTCAATCGTGAAAAACTTGTTGCCCTGCGGACTTTGGTAGCAGAACAACTAGCTGCAGGTCACATCGAACCATCTCATAGCCCATGGAACACCCCAGTGTTTCTAATTAAGAAAAAGTCAGGAAAATGGCGATTGTTACATGATTTGCATCGGATCAACGAGGTGATAGCAACAATGAGAGCACTACAACCAGGATTGCCCTCACCTACAATGGTCCCTATGCAATGGGAAATTGTTGTGATGGATCTAAAGGATTGTGTTTTTACTACTCCGTTATTGTGTGTGTGTGTGTGTGTGTGTCGTGTCTGTCTCAACAACAAGAAGGGTTAATCTGGGTACACATACAAATTGGGGGACGAGAGGCTGGAAGGCAGCCCCATGGAAAGAGATCTGGGGGTCTGGTTTGATGACAAGTTGAACAGGAGTCAACAGGGTGCCCTAGCAGCCAAAGGAGCCAAACGTGTCCTGGGGTGCGTCAAGCACAGTATTGCTCACCAGTCAAGGGAGGTGATTGTGAAAGCTCTCTGTATTACACCAGTCTTTCAGTATACTCAGAAGAGCAGTATTCTAGTTAGAATATATATTCATCCCAAAACCATGGTGCAGATAGAGTATGTGCAAGATAGAACACGTGCATCACATACCACTTTGGAAAAAAAAATAGTGCAAAAAAGATGAGGACACAAAATGATAGGATCATGATAAATAGATAGAGAGCTGAATTAAATTCTTCATACCACATGTCCTGGTTCTGGCAGGGATGGGGTTAATTTTCCTCAGGCTCTGGCAGGGACACAGCAATTCCATCCCATGTCAGACAAGCCCAGTCTGTAGCTGGGAGCTGCCAGGGGAGGGGGCAGGACGTTGCCCTTGGGAGCAGGCTGGGGCACCCCAGGTCTGGTTGTTGAGCGGTAGTACAGTGATCCTGTTTGTACATTTCTCTCTCATTGTTATTGTTGTTGTTTTCCTGTTCCCTTTGCTGTTCTGTTAAACTGCCTTTGTCCCAACCCACAAGTTTTGCCTTTGTCTTCTGATTCTTCCCTGATGGCGGTGTTGGGCTGAGAGAGTGACCGCATTGTTCTTTGTGGCCATCTGAGGCTAAACCATGACACTGTGCTAAACTAAACCATAGTGAAACACTTGGGAACATGGATGCCAAGTTTCTCCTATATGTGAAACTTGATCCGTATGTGTTGATACCCTCCACTGGCAATTGAAAAGTCCCAATTTATGACCTGTTAAATCACTTGTGAACACTCAAAAGAAAACAGAGGATCTCCAGTGTATCCTGCTAGCAAAAGCACTTAAGTTTGGAATAAACTCCACACTGAGACCTTCAAACTTATGTGTATTCAGCACAGAGACAGGATTCAATTGCCTAAACATAGATCTATAGTGCAACTCTTGACAACATAAGTTATCCTTTTAACACAAGGTGGTGGATGTCACCCAAAACTTAAGGTAATCTCTTAGTCTTCTGGAATGCTATTCAGAGCCCAGCTGGGAGACTCAACGGGGCCTAAAATATTTCTCTACACCTATCTATACATAACTGAATACCAGTCCTAGACTGCCTCGACAAAAAATGGAAAAACACAGGCACTACTCCCTGCCATCCCAGTTGTCTTGATACTTCATACAGAATGATTGCTGTCTGAAGGTGCTTGTGACATTTGATTTTATTAGGACATTCAAAGTAATGTCAGGTTCTTTGCAACTTATGTCAGAGTTAGCATGACATTTCAGGAATTAGTATGTTAGGTTGGGATTTGCTTGGAGCTGTGCATTGCTAATGCTTACTCTACTTTTTTTTCGTCTCTTGAGCTTTCTTTCTTGAAGAAATGTAGTTTTTAATGGACCAGATATGACTTCTTCTCAAACTGTGCCACCAGGAATAAGTAACTCATATGCTTGTGCTTTGAAGCTGTGCAGAAACAACACTGCCACGATCAGGCTGCCTTGCCTACCAACACCAAGCTAAAGGGCGTCAGCATGGAGTCTCCTTGTAGTTAGACAGTCCTTGATTTCTGTTCACTCATTAATCAATTGAAGAACAACTGGCAATGAATCTGTAACTTTCAGATGTCTAAGCTTTGGTGATAGGTCCTCAATCTTGAAAGATTTGTTGAAAAACAAGCAGTGGAATGGAATCTGCCTTTCAGTTAATCTATTCATCGGTCTAAAAATTCACAGTCTTCATTCCCCCATCCTAGGTAGAGTTACCCCTCCCCAGGTACAGGACTTTGCACTTCCCCTTGTTGAAATTCATGAGGTTCCAGTCAGCCCATTTCTCCAGTCTATTAAGGTTCCTCTGATTAACAACATGACTCTCTGGTGCCTCAGCTACTGCTCACAGTTTTGTGTTTGTAGCAAGTTTGCTGCACCCCCATCATACAGATAATTAATTAAGTGTTGAACAGGACTGGATCTAGTACTGACCCCTGGGGTACATCACTAGTTACTGGCCTCCAACTAGACTTCGTGCTATGGATCACAACACTCTGGGCCTGACCGTGTAGCCAGTTTTCAGTCCACCTCACTGTCTGCTCATCCGGCCCGTAATTCATCAGCTTCTTTATGAGGATCCTATGGAAGAAAACATCACAGAATCACCAAATCACAGAAGGGTTGAGGTTGGAAGGGACCTCTGGAGGTCATCTCACCCGACCCTCCCCTGCATAAGCAGGGCCATCTAAAGACAGTCGCCCAGGACCGTGTCCAGACCGCTTTTGAATATCTATGAGGGGGACACTCTAATACCTCCCTGGGCAACTTGTGCCAGTGCTCAATCACCCTCACAGTAAAAAAGCATTTTCTAGTGTTCAGAGGGAACCTCCTCTGAACCTCCAGTTAGTGCCTATTGCCTCTGGTCCTGGCACTGGGCACCCCTGGAAAGAGCTTGGCTCCTTCTTCTTTACTCCCCTCATCATGTGTTCATATACATGGATAAGATCCCCCTGAGTCTTCTCTTATGCAGGCTTAACAGTCCCAGCTCTCCAGCCTTTCCTTTTATGTGAGGCGTTCCAGTCTCTTCACCATCTTGGTGTCTGTTTGTTGGACTCTCTCCAGTATGTCCTTATTTTTCTTGTACTGAGGAGCCCAGAACTGGACACAGCTCTCCAGATACAGCCTCACCAGTCCTGAGTAGACGGAAAGGATCATATCCTTTTACCTGCTGGCAACACTTGTCCTAATGCAGTCCAAGATATCATTCACCTTCCTTGCAGAAAGGGCAAAGAAGGGCATATGTAACTGCTCTTCCATCTACCAAACAAGTCATTTCATCAAAGAAGGTTAGTAGGTTGATGAAGCATGATTTCGCCCTGGCAAAGATATGATGACTACTCCCGATGATCACATTCATGTTCTATATGTGCCTGGAAACAGTTCACAGGATTAGTTGCTCCTTCACCTTCCCAGGCACCAAGATGAGGTTGACCAGCCTGTAGTTCTCTGGATCCTCTTTCTTGCCCTTTTCAAAGACGGAAGTGACATTTGTTTTCCTCCAGTCCTTAGGCATTTCTTCCAATCACCATGATCATTCAAAGATTATTAAGAATGGCCTCACAATGACATCAGCCAGGTCCCTCAGCACTCATAATAGGATCCCATCAGGGTTCATGGACTTATCATAGAACCAGAATGGTTAGAGTAGGAAGGGACCTTAAAGATCATTTAGTTCCACCCTCCCTGCCACGGCCAGAGACACCTTCTATTAGACTAGGTTGCTCCAACCTGGCCTTGAACACCCCCCAGGAGAGGGCTCCACAACTTCTCTGGGCAACCTGGGCCAGTGTCTCACCACCCTCACAGTAAAGAATTTCTTCCTAATATCTCATTTAAATCTCCCCTCTTATGCATGCCTGGTATTCCCTGACCTGATCTTCTGATCCTTGCTCCAGACTCTCCCCCTGATCTCTAGGGCCTGGGATTCCCAAAGGCTGGTCTTGCTGGTAAAAGCCAAAGTAAAGGCTGCATCAGCCTTTTCCACATCCTGTGTCACCAGGTCCCCCATCTCATTCAGCAATGGGTCCACATTCTCCCTAGTTTGCCTTTTGTCACCTTTGTACTTTGAGAAGCCCTTCTTGCTGTCTTTGACATCTCTGGCCAGATTCAACTCCATTTCAGCTTTGACTTTCATAGTCAGGTTTTGACTGCATCTCTGCATGCTTGGACAGAGCAAGAATATTTGAAAAGTAATAATTATCTCATGCACTTTCCTCATGCAAACTTCCAGGTAGATGTTTTAGGGAGTATACCTGTGTGGTTGATCAAAAAACCCCCACCCACGCACATGCATGCACACACATGCAGCACACACTGGAGGAACGCTCTGAAAAGGCAAGCAGAGGCTAGGAGCCCTTGAGGCTCAGAGGAGGATGATGGAGCAATTGTTCACAGCTGCTGCAAAAGAAACCAAATCATCTCAATATGAAAGGAAACTGGAGGGTACTTTTTGTTTTGGGTTTTTTTTTGACAAACAGGCAAAACCTATAACAACCGCTTGTACTTAAATGCAGACATGGAGCAGGGCAAAATTCATTTTGGAGTTATGCTTATTGTTAAAGTAACATAGCTTATGTATTTATTAGAGTGGAAGCAAGCCTTGCTGGTCCCAGAAATTTGTCGATGACCCAGCAGTGTCACAAGCAAGAGCTGGATCAGCTGAACAGATGTATGTCCAGCCACATAGCTGCAGACTCTGACCTGTAAGGGACACTTCTGCCTGACCTTAGACTGTTCCCTGAAAGAACTGCAGCATGGGGAGAGGTCACAGTGGAACAGGTTTGTCCTGAAGGACTGCAGCACCCAGGGAGGATCCATGCATAAGGAGGAATGGGCAGCAGAACCAAAGCAATATGAACTGATCGCACCCCCCACCACCACTCTGGGAGGGAGGAGGTAGGAGACTTGGGAATTAAGGAATGAAGTTGAGCCCAGGAAAAAGGGGAAGGTGGGGGCAAGTTGTTTTGGTTTTGTTGTTGTTTCTCACCATCCAATTTAGTTTAATTAGCAATAAATTCAATTTATTTTCCCCAATTCCAATCTGGTTTGCCCATGATGGTTATTGAGAAGTGATCTCCCTGTCTTTATCTTGACCTATAAGCTTTTTCATCTTATTTTCTCTCCCTGTCTTGTTCTGTTGAGGAGGGAGAGTGAGAGAGCAGCTGGGTGGGTGCCTGTCTGCTGGCCAAAGAAAGTCAACCAAACATGGGTAAAGACACCTGCATTCACAGGAGTGAGAGAATGAGACAATTCACACAAATGAAAAAGCCATGCAACTCATGTCAGAGTAGAAGCAGGATGAGATCCTGCTATACATGGTGTACAGTCAAGGAGTTGCAGCTCAAGACTGAAACAGGAGAATATTAATGGCTCCTCTGTGATGTTTTCCAACTGTGATACAAAAACTTCCTTCTTGTTGAACTTGTTTGACTTGTCTGTCTAGATTTTTCAGGATATAAATCTAGACTTTACTGGAGTTTATTAAGTGTTAAATACTTCAGTCTTGAATTCTCATCACCTAATTTTTCACCTGTATCTTACATTGAGTTACCACACCATCGCAGGGATTGCTTCGGATGACCAGCAGATATCTACTAAAACATAAGAGTCTTTCATTTCCAGAATAAAGTGGACAGAAGCAGGGGGGAGGGATGGAGGGATAGGGTAAGGCCTATAAGATAAGCTGTTATTATAATATTGCTTACCATTTTTCGGGCTATGTAATATATTGGTATCACAAATTCATAGAATCACACAGAATTACAGAATGGGAGTTGAAAAGGACCACTGGAGATCATCTCGTCCAACGCCCCTGGCCAGAGCAGGGTCACAGTTTGGACAGAAATGCATCCAGGTGAGTTTGGAATATCTCCAGCGAAGGAGACTTCACACTCTCTCTGGGCAGCCTCTTCCAGGGCTCTGCCACCCTCACAGGAAAGAAGTTTTTCCTCAGGTCGAGGTGGAATTTCCCCTGTTCCAGTTGGTGCCCGTTGCCATTTGTCCTGTCGCTGGGCACCACTGAGAAGAGTCTGGCCCCATCTTCTTGACACCTGCCCTTTAGATATTGCTCGGCATCAATGAGATCCCCTCTCAGTCTGCTCTTCTCCGGCTGAACAGCGCCAGGACTCTCAGTCTTTCCTCAGCAGAGAGATGCTGCAGTCCCTTGATCATCTTCATAGCCTCCGCTGGACTCTCTCCAGTAGTTCCATGTCCTTCTTGAATTGGGGAGCCTAGAACTGGACCCAGTCCTCCAGATGTGGCCTCCCCAGGGCAGAGCAGAGGGGGAGAATGACCTCTCTCGACCTGCAGCCACACTCTTTTTAATGCACTCCAAGAGACCATTGGCCTTCTTGGCCACAAGGGCACATTGCTGGCCCAACATCACATTGCAATTCTCTATATTCATAACACCATTGTTACTCAAGCATTTTTAATGATCTCTTGAAAGTCTTCTCAGGTACTGGGAACCCAACATATGTCAAATCCCATTTTTTCCCCTAATGGTAGTAAACTAGACAAAAAAAAGAGTAAGAGAGTATCCTATTATTACTGTTAACAAGTATATCAGGTACCCGTACAGCTCTGAAGACATGGGAGGAAACTTTGGTTGTACAATACTTAGACTGCTAGTATGTCCTAAAACATATTGCATATTTATATAGGCCCTGGATTTAAGAAGTTCATTTAAATATGATTTAATCATATCAAAAAGTTGCTGCCTGGAGACATGATCCTACTGGGAGCACATGAAAATTCAAATACCTCCACCTATTATCTGTAAGAGCCTTCAGAATCAGAGAGGAGGTGCTGCCTCTTACACAGGGGTTGGGTTTTTTTTCCCCTCTGTTCATAATTTCTCTTCCTCTCTGCCTTTGGAATTATTGCCTCTACCAAAGAGAGAGAGAAAAATCTACCAATTTTAGTAACATAGGGTAATATTGCAATTCCTATTCCTCAGTCAGTTCCTAAGGCAAAACCTGGTTGGAGCAGAGCCTGGAGCCTAGAGTTGCTATTACAACATACAAGAGGAATGCATCCCACCTACCTTTAGGGACCAGCAATACAGATTTTTACATCTGAATTACTCACTTGTTCATCTGCGAGAAACGGGAACCCGTGGCACCAACAATTCGTATGTCTATGGTGGAGAAATATTAATTATACTGAGAGTATACTTGCTTATTTCTATTGTCTACACAAAATTTTGGCAACTGTAGTGACTATTTTGCTGATAAATATGTTGAAAAATGAGTCAAAGGGTCTATCTGTCCGTCTGTGTCTTCCTAGCCTTCTCATCTCCTCATTTGCTCTTTCATCATTGCTAAGGAAACTAAAAAGACATTTTCAGAAGTCCTGAAAACCCCAAGACTCCAAAATCTTAAGCTATTTTGTGGTTATTAGTGATACAGTTTAACTGTTTTGTAGGTAGCAAGAGTCTTCCTTCATCTGTGGATGGAAGTCAAAACCCCACTGGACATACAGGTATCTCCATGGTAGTCTAAGCAATTTATTTCTCATTATTAGTTTGGATTTTTTGTTACATATATATTTTTTTTTTCACCTCGTGCATTTGAATCCTGAAGAGAAAATGTTAATCCTTATTTGTCTTAGAGTATAGCTAGATTCCAGATCTTATAGGCCACATTATCTCAATCTCAATGGTGTAAATACAGAAAAAAAAAAAAAAAAAGTATGATTCTATATGTAAAACATATCATTCTCTTTATGTACCTTTCAAAAAACAGCCAAGTATATTGTGGCTGAAACAGTCCAGGAAGTTTCCCGGACAAATAATTCCTTTATCAGATCTGAATAGCTGATAAATTCCTAGAAAATGTCAGGAAGGTGTAGATGACCATTTTCATGTTGGCAAATGTTTGCATGCTGACCATCTTTAACTTGCTGTGGAGGGAGCTTATATAAAATGAAGACTCAGAATATGGATTTTATATGATTTGATGACACAAACGTAAGTGCATGAACACTTTTATTATATTAAACCTGTTTAGGTTTTGATCATACTTTTCCAGGGTTAACAATGAAAATAATGTAGGTAGATCACTTCTGCTTGAGTCAAAGTGGGAGCTGGAAAGCCACAGAATCTCCATATCACCTAGTTTAGAGCACCAAGAAGTAAATGAATTTCAGTTAATCCCAGGTATCCAGAAATTTGGTCAATTGTATACTCACCTCACTATTGATACCACCTGTCACCCTTGGACATCCATTTTAGAAGGAAATAAATTGTGTTTCTGTCTTGTGCTATATTCCCCGTCATTTATTATAAAGTGATTCTAAGATGACTGTCTCACATTTAGATGTCTACAGACATTTAGATGCTGAAGTTAACTGAGAGACATCCAGCCCATCCAAATTTAAATTCTTCTGTCATTACAGATGCCACTCTTATGCTAAGGTGACCTGGCCTTTGGAGGTATCCATTTCTTTCCATATAAAATAAACACAGAATGGTTATTTGACAAGTATATGTCTATCTTCTGTTCACCTAATTTAGAGAAGATGAAGCCCAGACTGTGACCATTTAGATGATCTTGTGCAGGTTTCCCAGCTGAGATTTTTTTATGCTGGGTCATTGTCATTATGGTCACTGTCATATCCAATCCAAGTTTCACCTCATGTTTTAAACCCTATTTTACTTGGAACTGTAGCTATTTCTGGGACCACATGTCTATCCTTTTGTAGTGTGGTTTGTTTTTTTTTTTCCTCTTTTAGGATGGGACCAGTTGAGGAAATGAAGCCAGGAAACCAAACCATCGCTACTCACTTCTTACTTTTGGCATTTGCCTTCCAAGGCAAGATGCAGTTTCTGTTTTCCTTGATGATTTCCGTCACGTTCCTGGCCATCTTGATAGGGAACTCTCTAATTGTTGTGATCACAACCATTGACCCTCTCCTACACACACCCATGTACTACTTCCTGAAGAATCTTGCTTTGACAGAAATCTGCTACAGCCTGACCATTGTCCCTAAGATGCTCACAATTCTTCTGGTGGAGAGAAAAAGGATTTCCTTTACAGCTTGTGCCTTGCAGCTCAACTGTGTTATTCTTTTTGTCACTTGTGAGTGTTTCCTCTTAGGTGTCATGGCTTATGACCGGCAAGTGGCAATATGCCACCCATTGCATTATGCCACCATGATGAGCAGGGGTCGCTGCTTCAAGATGGTTGTTGGGTCTTGGTTGTCTGGTGTCCCTGTGGCTCTGGGCTTCACCACATGGTTATTCACCATGCCCTTCTGTGGGAGAAACGTGGTCGATCATTTCTTTTGTGATGTTCCTCCTGTGTTGAAGCTGGTGTGTGCAGACACAGCCTTGTTTGAACTACTGATTTTTGTTGCTATTGTCATAATAGTGATGATTCCCTTTTCTCTGATAGCCATCTCTTACCTTTGCATTATCCATGCTATTCTTCAGATACCCTTGGCTGTGGGCCAGAGGCAGGCCATTTCCACCTGTGCAGCTCACCTGGTAGTAGTGACTCTTTTCTACAGCACAACTGGCATCATTCACCTGCGACCCAAGTCCAGCCTCTCATCCAACATGAAGAAAATAGTTTCGCTGTCTTACACGGTTGTCACCCCCATGCTCAACCCCATCATCTACAGCTTGAGGAATCAGGAAGTAAAGCAAAGCCTGAGGAGATGCATTGACAAGTGGTTAATTAGGAAGCAGACGGCCATGTTTCCTCTGTCCAGTTAATGAATTCCTTGTAGCCACACAGAATAGTTTAGTATAGCCGCACAGAAGTGTTTAGTAAAAAAAAATTAAATGGAATTTATGAATGATGTGAAATTCTTTTCAAAAAGATCTGTGATATTTTATCAATCCTTTGCTATTAAATACATAAAATATCTGGCATTTTTTACTCAGTATGATAGAATAAATTATAGTTGTTGTAACTCCATGCTTGCAAACAAGTAAAGCTGACACACTGTAGCAATATTACTCAAATGGATTATAAAATTCTTATCCTTTCCCATCATTATACCTCTGTATATAAAGTATAAGTCCATAAGTATATAAAGTCTCTGTCTTGGGAAAAAATAACTTTGTTTTCCTCCCTGCCAAAGCAAAAGTGATAGACTAGAACTTCTCACACACACACACACACAAAAAAAACCACACAAAAAAACCAACCCAACACCAAAACTCAATAATCAGTTGAGAAACCAGTTAGTACCTTATGATTGGAGGGAAGGAGGTGTGTGTCCTAGAAGTGTCCTTCCTACTGATGGGAGAGATAAGATTTAAGTCTAGACCTGAGCTGTTTTTTTCCTCTCAGAACAAAAATTTCTTTCCCAAACTAGCTAGTAACTTACTCACTTTGAAACAGAAAGGATAAACTGAAACATTGCCAGCAAGCTGCAGTAGCTTTGTTCTAATTAATTCTCATCTGATGTGGAGTGAAAGGAAGCTATGCGAGGGGATTGTTTCTTAACTCATTGAAACTGATACTTTCTCTCTTAAACATTTTCTGGCTTGCCAGATAAAGTGTTCAGTAAAACGAAATGTGACTTGTTTCTCTCTGCTTGCTTCAATTGAACTTCAAGCCCAATTCTGGTCTTGCTTATATCCAAGCAGCTTTTTCTCTTCCAATTGGTGTAATTAGTATCTAATTTACATCACTCTTAGACCAGAAGTAACAAAGGCACAAGGACAATTTTACAATTCCTGGTGTATTGGGTGTATGTGGCATGTTTTTAGCAGTGGGGAACTGCAGCTCATGGAAAGCCCATGCTGGAGGTTTATCCTGAAGGATCACAGCTCCCAGAGAGGACCCACGCTGGAGTAACTGAAAAGCATGAGGAGGAAGAAGCCGCAGAGGCAAACTGTTATGAACTGACTGTAACCCCTCGTTCCTCATCCCCCCTGCGCAGCTTGGGGCTAGGGGAGGTAGAAGATTTGGGAATGAAGCAATGTAGTTGAGCCTAGGACAAATAAGAAGGAATGGGGGGAAGGTGCTATATGTGCTTATATTTTATGCACGTCCTTTATGAAGGTGCTGTTGAAGGCAGTGGGATGTATGGGGCAATCTGTGCGATGGGCTCTGTCAGTGTCATCTCTGTGATCTGTGTGTGTGTCTGGGATATGTGGTCAGCTTCACTGTTGGTTGAACCTGCAGACGGGAAAGTGGCAGCTGTGTCCCTCAAACTGGGCAGAGACCTCAATTCCCTGGGCACTGCACTGGGATCCAGCAGCTGGGTAGGAGGGTCCTGGGCCAGAGAAGCAGGAGAAGATGGTTGTGGTCTAACATCACTTTAGCAGCCTGTTACAGCCTGTTATGGTTTGAGAATCCACAACAATTTATTGTCATTCAGACAACTATTCTCTCACCCGATGACTCCTCCCCAGCCAAGAGGCTGCTGCCATTCCACAGATCAGTTGGCCCAAGTGGCTCATACTTGCTTCAAGAGCTATTTGTCCACATTTATATGGCCTGGTTTTTGGAGTAAAACCTGGCTTGGTGATTCCCTGACTTTGTATATACCCTAGCCTTTTAGACAAAAGACTCTGCCTGACTGTCAGCATTGTTCAACAGTTCTTTGACTTGTGTTTGCTGTAAGGTAATTATAGGTGTCATTATGAGGAAAAATGAGGGTTATTTTCTGCTTTCTAATATTTTTGCTTGTCATTCTTTTACTTTAGAGTGTCAATTTTTGGTGCTTCTTGATCCAATTAACAGGAAGGTGCTCTGACACATCTTTCAGGTGCCCAGGGATACTCTTCTATCTACAAATTTTCTCCCCTCGTTCTTTGGGTCAATAATAGCTTGAAGGACACTACCAGAGTAGCCTGTACAATACATCACTCCAATATGGCTCCTCTTTAGACTTGAGATATTTAAGTGATTTGTTAAGATTCCTGAAGAGTTCATAAGCAATAAAATGGATGTGTGACTCAAAATGAAACAGAGCTTATCATGGAATCACAGAACAGTTAGAGTTAGAAGGGACCTTAAAAATCATCAAGTTCCACACAACCTGCCATGGCTGGGGACACCTCCCACTAGGCCAGGTTACTCAAAGGCCCATCCAGCCTGGCCTTGAACACCTCCAGGGATGGAGCATCCACAACTTCTCTGGGGAACCTGTTTCAGTGTCTCACCATCATCACAGGAAAGATTTTCTTCCTAATATCTAATCTAAATCTCCCCTCTTTCAGTTTAAAACTGTTCCCTGCCGTTCTATTGCTCCACTCCCTGATAAAAAGTCCCTTCCATCTTTCCTGTAGGCCCCTTTAGGCACTGGAAGGCTGCTATAAGGTCTCCTGGGTGCCTTTTCTTCTCCAGGCTGAACAACCCCAAGTCTCTCAGTTTGTCTTCATAGAAGAGGTGCTCTAGCCTCTGAGCATCTTCATGGCCTCCTCTGGACTTGCTACAACAGGTCCATGTCCTTCTTATGTTGGGGGCCTCAGAACTAGATGGAGTACTCCAGGTGGGGTCTCAACAGAGCAGAGCAGGGAGGCAGAATCCCCTTCCTTGACCCTTGCCGGCCATGATTCTTTTGATGCAGCCCAGGATGCGGGTGGCTTCCTGAGCTGCGAGTGCACATTGCTGCCTCATGTTGAGTTTCTCATCCACCTGTGACAAAAGGGAAAAAGGATTTCACTGAGAGGTTCAAATTAACAATTCATTTGGACTTCACTCACAGGTCCAGTATGACACTATTGCAGGTTCTATGTGTACAATGGCGAATACACTATTGCAATTTAAAAGCAATTCGCAGAACACGCTGTTACAACCTACAGGTGATCCCAAAAAGTAGCAATACAAACCACAAGAGCACTAGATACTAATAGCTTAAAAGAGTGCACTAATCATGATCTTAATAGCATGCCATATACCATACGTATGTTTCTTAATCACTTATCCTTTCTCTCAGGTAAAGTCACTCAATCCCTGGGAAGTTACCTTGTACAGCATCCTGGACAAGGCAGAGGACGAATCTCCCACAGGCAAGATGTATCATTGCAGGATTCCCCATTTTTCCCCCCAAACCTTACAGTTTGCATTTCCTGACTCGGTGTGGGTGCAGGATTATGCCTGAGTGGATTACACTATCTAGGATATTTACCTCTGGTGCTGTGATGGATCCTAAGTTTCTGTTGCTAATTTTGTGATGTCTAGCACTCAAAGTCATGGGAATAGCGATGGGATGGGACTCAGGGCTCCTTGTTTGTTACGGGAGTTTGTTAAGACTCCATTTGGTTTTGGTTCTTATTGTGATGCAGTCTTGAGACAACCCGGGCTGATCCATTTTTGCAGCTCCCTCCAAGTTATGTCTGCATAGACAACGCAAAGTGGAGACAAAGCTGAGTCAGATGGCAACTCCCTGCATCTCACCTATTGTGCTCTGAAACCAGATTGGCTGGGTGCTCCCATACACCACCAACACCCCCAAGTGGTTCCTCAGGGCTCCTCTCTATCCATTCTCTATCTGTGCCTGGGATTGCCACATCCCAGGTGCAGGACCTTGCACTTGTCCTAGTTGAACTTCATGAGGTTGGCACAGGCCCACCTCTCAAACCTGTCTTTGGTCCCTCTCTCAGGTCCCTCTGGATGGCATCCCTTCCCTCCAGCATGTCAACCGCGTTACACAGTTTGCTGTCATCTGCAAACTTGCTGAGGGTGCACTCAATCCCACTGTCCATGTCTCCAACAAAGATGTTGAAGAGCGCTGGTCCCAGTACTGACCCCTGAGGAATGCCATTTGTCACTGGTCGCCACTTGGACATTGAGCCATTGATCACAACTCTTTGATTGTGATCATCCAGTCAGTTCCTTATCCACCAAGTAGTCCATCCATCAAATCCATGTCTCTCCCATTTAGAGATCAGGAACAGTGTCAAACACTTTGCGTAAGTCCAGGTATATGACATCTGTTGCTCACTTTAATTCTTGGACAAGTACCATTACTAGTCCCTGCCTTAGATCTTCTCCCATCTTATGGTGCTCTGTTCTGTGTATTGGCTTTTGTTCTTCTGATCATATGCCTGTCTACAGCAATGCAGCCATGGTTGGTTTTGTTGGGGTGAGGGATACACTGATCCCTAGTCTGTCTCCCCCTCCTATTATTCCCCCCGGAATTGTAATTTGGCTCAGGTCAACCAAGGAGCAACAGACCTCATGTCCTGTGGTGAACCTGCAAGCTGGAGAGCTCGTGGTACAAGGGAGTGAAGGTTCTTTGGAAAAATATTTTGAAAGGTGATTTTGAAGCCCAAAAATGCAGGATAACCAAAGTACAGAACAAGATACCAGAGCTAAATAGAAGACATCTGTAAATATTACCATCCAGACGGGTCCAGTGTGAGCTCTCCCTTAGTTGCAGCTGGACTGCAGGACGGGTGACTCTTCCCCTGACCAGGGAAGCCTCTCAAGGTTTTAGATCCCCTACCTGAGACTAAGAGATCCTCCTTTGCGCACAACGGAGAGATCCCTTACTCACAACAGATCACATGTGATTGATCCCATGCTGAATTAATACTAATTAAACATTGCTAATACATATAGCTAGTTAATTATTATACACTTTTTATAGATAATTCCATTAGATATAAACTATTGTCCAAGTCTGAGACTAAGATTGGACCTAGCCATGCCTAGGCCCCATATATATTGTTTAGAAAGCAAGAGGGTCCACTCTGAACCTTGTGACTCAACGAGGGAGCCTTCCTTCCCCTTTGCATCTCCAGTCTCTGTGTGGATCATTCTATTCGATTCTAACTCAATTTTCCTTTGTGTGTTTCTTCCATGCAGTAATTAGCAAGGTGAACATTGCCATCAAGCTTATTGAACCTTGGTAAACCACTGTTAAACTTTGTTAAATTCCATCAAATTTTCTGAACTCTGTCAAATTACTATTTTACCTGAATAAAACATATTGCTGCTTCTTTCTTTTGAGTGAGGTGCATTTCACTCATCTGCAACAGTTGGTATATCTTATAGTCAAGTGAAAGAATTTGAAAACCCGTCTTCAAAATGTTCTAAAATGTTATTCATTTTTTCATAATAATACACATGTAATCATTTTTGGTACCTAAATATATTTTTCATCATAACTGAGTGTGCAGGTAATTTTACAAAAACAGTACCAGAGGGAACTGCAACTGTCACTGGATTTGCAATGCAGTTGTGTTTCTGAAGATGGTGAGAGGGTCGATTTTTATCACTGACAGATTCACCTATCACAAGTCCTAAGAGAAACAG
This sequence comes from Limnodromus scolopaceus, assembly GCA_028565335.1. Taxonomy (NCBI): domain Eukaryota; kingdom Metazoa; phylum Chordata; class Aves; order Charadriiformes; family Scolopacidae; genus Limnodromus; species Limnodromus scolopaceus. Next base: position 21,679,359 of record JAOXNO010000070.1, on the reverse strand, counting down.
TCCACAAAATACTTGATTGACACACAGTCCGCAAGATAGTTGATCACAAAGATAATGTTGTTTGGTTTCCTTTAACAGATCAACCCCTATTGGAAAATGTTGTTTATTGAGTTCATTTGTAGCATATTAATTTAACAACTTTAGACTTGAATAAGAAACAAGAATTCCCTGTTGCATCATATGCTCATTAAAAACTTGAAGTCCAGCAAAACTCTTTCTCAAAGGCCGTTTCTCCTTTTAGCCACCTGATGACTGTATTGGCATCAAGAAAAGGCTTGTTACAGTTTGCTCAGTCAATCAAGCCCTTGGGTAAAAATTACACAGTGTGAAGGGTAATCACAGGAGTAAAGTTCCTGAAGTTTTAATGGGCCCTGCTGAGGCAACCAGCAACAGCGCTGCTGCAGGAAGCCTAAGTGCCTTCCCTGGGGGGCTGATCAGAGCAGAAAATAAGAGAATGGTTAAAGGAAAATTAAGGAGGGAACAAATAATTTCACCAAGCAGCCTCTTTGATGTGTCCTGTCAAAGAAAGGGGCTGAGTGCTGATCCAGAGCAGGAGCTTTTCAGGCCTCATCTGCCTCTGGCTTCTTTCTGAACAGTGTGGAGCTTGCAGAGGAGACACTCAGGCTGCTGGGAGGCTGCAGCGGCCGCGCAGCAAAGGTGCCTGAGGAAAGGTGTCAGTCTGGCCCACACATCACTGCTGTCCCAGCTTTGGGACTGCCTTCTTCCCCTGTGTGCCCCAGGCTCAAGCACTGCTGCTCAGTCCTGCAACACAGCTCTTTTCCTGATATCCTTCTGGACAAGCCTGCAGGCCCTTGGCAATACAGTCACATAGAGATGGTACCCAGCCTCCCCACACAGCCTCTCCTCCTGCCCCAGACCATATCCCCACCTCAATAGACCCCACTGCTTCAGTAGTGCCTCATATGCTGCCCCTGCAAGCCCTGAACTTCCACTCTCTGCAGAGCGTTCCCCTAGCTTTCCAGATATGGATGGGTGCTCTTCAACCAAGAAGAGCATCTTCTCTCTGGTTGTGACAGCTTGCAGGTCCCAGTTGTTCCAGCCCTGCCATCTAGCTTTGCTCAGTGGGTCCCCAAGTTCCCACGCTCAGTGTCATACCCTCTTCCCCATCCCACAGCCTTGAGTAATTCCCTGAAATGCTCTCCCTTCTCATCTCCCCACCACTGCAATACTCATCCAGCTCACCCATTGCCCCTAACTGAACTGCCATCACTCTTCCACAAGTGTCCCCAGTGGGAAGTTCAATGGAAATGATTCTGTCAAATGGTCATTGTAAAGATTTTATGTCTGAGATTAAGCTATGAATTCTTCTCTACTGAAGAGAGTTGTTTTAACAGTAAAATGCACATGTAGTCATGATATGAGTGTTTCTCTGCAACTGTCTAAAAGTAGAGAGAAATGTCTGTTCACAGTGCCTTTAGGTCTGGTTTCACAAACCTCAAGGTTGCACACATCAAATCACAATCTCTAAGACAGAACCAAGTGAAACCCGGTCTATTTCACCAAAAAATGAAGACATGGATTGAGATGCATAAACTGAAAGGAGGAAGGTGTATTTCAAGTTAGACTAAATAATTAGCTCAAATTCTACAGACGCTAAAGATTTCTTAACTAAGATAACTCAGAACATGTAGAGAAAATCTCTGGTTGGTATGTGCCAGCCTATACATCTCTTCTTGGGTTACACCTATTCTTATTAGATTAAGTTCTCATAAAGAGAGATTGTTATTGTTTCAATCGTTGAAAAAGTAGCCAAAGACACACACAAAAAATAAATAAATCCAGTGTTCACAAAATGTGATCAGTGCTAATCCTCTACCTTTGGTAGCCATAGAAGACAGCTGAGGTCTTCTGCAGGGATTTATCTATCCATGATCCACCAGAAAACGGCAGGCATCTGATACCTGAATATCCTCCTTCCTTGGCTTCCTGACAGCCAGTTTGCTCTGAGGACTGTATGCCTGCCTCGTGTGAGGCCCAGCAGGTAGGACACTGTTTTCTTGAACTGTCTGACTCATACACTCTCTGCAACTTCCTTGGACCGGAATCTTCAGGGAGACGGGACAAAATGGTCTTTAACTAATATCCTCATCCTGGTTGTCAAGGCTTGACGTGTTCCTAAATCCTCACCAGCCCACCTAGCCCATATCATTCTGCATTTTCTAAAACATTTCAGCGACATCTTTCCATTTTTTTCTATATTTTCTAATTTCCTTATTTAGGAAGTTTCACGATGTTTCCATGTCAGCAGGGAACTGCTTTTTCCCCCCCTCCCAATTAAAAAAATGTTCTTCAGTTGTAGATTTCAAATTTCCGTTGGATAGCTGTTTCTATTTCATTGGGTCTATCAATTTTTTCTTAAATGAAATAGGAATATCAATTTAGATTGTATGGGTTTTAATCCCTACAATAAACATTTTGTTTGTTGTTAAAGAATCTCTGATTTTTCTGCCTATTTATAATTTATTCCTGTTGTCAGGGGAAATAATTTCAGAAAAGAGAGAAAGAAATATGTCACATTTATAGGATATTAGGTTTTGTCCTGTCCAAAAACCTAAATTGTATTCTTCCAGGTTAAAGCTTCATTAGAAAAATAGTAAAGCTCTGGCATCTATAATTATTCCCAAAACATATATGCACAAAGAGGGAGATAAGCAGAAGGAAGGGGACTATATGGCAATGTACAGCTTATATTGGAGTACACGAAAGAACTTTAACAAACACAGTGAGGATACTGTTAGAAAAGATGATTTCAGATATCTACTTAAGGATGAGATGACTTACACCCAAGAACTGACCATGTCTTTTTATTGGCTATAATAGGAGTCTTCATATCTAGACATAGCTACACTATAGAATGCCACAGTTAATTGCAATGTGAACAAGAAGCTACCTGCACCAATTAGCTTGGGAATTAAATTTCTCTCTCTATTGTAGCTCACAAATATAATACAACTAAATCTGCAGAGTATACGAACAGACTTCACATTCTTACACACCTACATGCAATCTCTTTCTGCATGAAAATCATGGTTTAAAGATATTTTTGCACCAAAGCCTCTTTTGCAGTTGCTTGTGAAATCTTTTAAGTTGCCTGAAAGTTACAATGGGATCAATCATAGAATCATTAGGGTTGGAAGGGACCTTAAAGATCATTGAGTTCCAACCCGCCTGCTATGGGCAGGGACACCTCCCACTAGAGCAGGGACTATTGCTTATCAGGAAGATGAGAGGGGAAGTCTAGTGTACTAATTCAGAAAAGTTTATTTAATTCAGTAGGGCTATCTATGGCATTAGTGTCAATATCTGGCTCTCAACCCCCATTTTGATGGACTAGATGAAGCCAGTACAGTGAACACAACCTGGAATAAGAGTCACCTTCTCCTAGAAAAGACATGATTTTACCATTTAATTTCAGCATGAAAGCACTTTTTTTCTGACTGTTGGATATTAAGAGAGTCAAAAGTAGCTAACTTAGATGTAAACATCTACATAGCCAATGTTTAAAGTCTATTGATATTAGTGTTTTAAACTGGAAGAGGGTAGATTTAGATTTGATATTAGGAAGAAATTCTTCACTCTGAGGGTGGTGAGACACTAGCACAGGCATCCCAGAGAAGCTGTGGGCTGCTCCATCCCTGGAGGTGTTCAAGGCCAGGCTGGATGGGGCTCTCAGCAACTTGGTCTGGCAGGAGGTGTCCCTGCACAGGGCAGGGGGTTGGAACTTGATGATCTTTAAGGTCCCTTCCAACCCAAACCATTCTGTGATTCCAGTGCTAAATTTCAACTGGCTAAAAACAGCCCAGATGAACCCTGTACTAGTCTAAATCAAGAATACAATTTCTGCCTTGACCCATATTATTTTAATACAGGGGAAAAAACAAATTAATTAGAAGTGCCTCTTCATTCACTATAAAAGAAGACAACTACTTTAGATAACAATATTCAAGCATTGATTCAGGTGTCCAAGCAGAGGCATCTTGTGCCATTTAGGGTGACCAAGGACATCACTGACATCAGTACAGCGTTGATAGGCATGACACAGATCCTACAAGAATCTGAAGGATCCCTTAGTGTACCTTAATGAACTAGCACCGCATACCCATGTTTAGGCAGTTCTTTCTGCCTTTCAGCAGAGATGCCTATGGTCTAAATGGGATAAATTTCATAAGGAGTGGCTAAGACTTAAGGGTTGAAGTGTAAGATGCTCATGGACATTATAATGTATTCTTAGATATAAAACCTGGATAGCAAGCTCTGAGCTAGTCATCTTGTCTCCCTTTAGAGTCAGTGATATAAAGAGTAACTCTGATCTATGTGGTGCGTAGACCATCAGAACAAACCGGAGAAGTCTGTTTCTCACCAATCGTCATAAAGGAAGCCCAGGGAACCAGCATAGCTGATAGGCTGAACTTTCAGATATAAAGCTAGTGCTTGTGAACGGTGGTTTCAGTCACCTTTCTGTTGAGGTGGGAAAACAATGCAGAGGACTGAGTATCTCACACCACTTTATTTATATAATGGGAACTATTGGGAAGGAAGGAGGAGGAAGAACTGTTAGTGTAAAATGTGAAATAAAGGAGGGCTGTGAGGACTGGGAAAGGTGTGACTGTAGTACACGATTGACAGCATAGGATTGCAGCAGCTAAGGACAGCAGAATGGGTACCTTTTCTATGGAGTGGTAATTAGAAAACAACAGCATGCTAAGCTTGAAGGAAGGATTATTAGGTGGCACAATAAGTGGTGAAGAATATTGGTGTAGTGGGCTAAGGGGCATAAATTCCCTGCCCTCAGAGAGATGGAAGGGGTAGAAAATAGCATGAGGAAGCTCATGGGTCTAGATAAATACAGGGAGGTGTCTTATCAATTAACACTGTGGCCAAAATAGACTCAAGTTGGGGAAAATTTATTTAACTTAAGGCCAACTAAAGTACATTCAGGTAGTCAGAAACTAAGATAAGCATTAAAACACATTTCATCCCTGCTTTCTAAGGCTCAACTTCACTCCTTTGATCTAGGCTCCTCTGCTCCCCACCCCAAGCAGTAGTCTGGGGGAGATTAGGGTCAGTACTTAGCAACTTCTATCTTCCACTCCTTCTGTCTCACTTCTCTTCTCTGCCATGGATCCTTCATGGGCTGCAGCTCCTTCAAGAATATCCATCTGTTCTGTTCTGATGTGGGCTGCAGAGAATACCTGCTTGGGCACCATGGAGCACCTACTCCTTCTCTGACCTTCGTGTTCCCTCTGCTCTCTCTCACTCTTTTTGTTCATGTCTCTTGTCTCTGACATCTTTTCCTCTTTCTAGATTATGTTTTCACAGGGGTGCCACTAGCTTGGCTGATGGGCTGAGTTGTGTCCTGTAGTGTATCCATTGTGGAGCACAAGGTAGCCCTTGGCCCCTCTCCACAGAGGTTACCTGTGGCACTGGAGGCATGGACTCCACTAAGTGGTGAAGTGAAGACGTTTATTCTTTCACTTTTCCAGCATATATAGTTTCTGTATTTTGATCACCCGTTGTGCTCTTTACATAGATAGGTTACAAATGGATGTCTATACACCGTTGTGAGCAATACAATTGGCTACATTTAAATGTTTATCCCGCCTAACTAACGAAACAATACTATTTCGGTACACTGCTATCTGTTTCACGCCACACACACATCAACATAGAAGGATATTATTTTACCGATCTCAAGGCCTCCTTCCCATCAGTACAAGAACACCTGCCGAGCTCTCACTCAGCAGCACGTCTCCAACTTTCTCATTCTCCACAGTTACCCTGCAGCCCCTGCTACCAAAACCCAGACATGTATACCCAATATAAGAAAGAATAGCAATCTAAATGGAATATAGAAGAGAATTTAGTTCAAAATAATATTTCTCATATTAATTTTACCGTAGCTAAGGAGATCACAGTTAGGCTTTCTAAGTTTATGACTCATACCTAGGATCTTTCTACAGTTTATAGAAAGAAATAAGCACCTCCAGAGAGCGACTTGCCCATACTGACTGGGCCACATGTCTGGCAATGAGGTAAACCATGCACGGAAGTATTTGCAACTTTCCACTGACTTCTGAGGAACACCATAGCCCCAGCATTGGCACTGCTTTTCTTTCTCAGGTGTCCAAACTTAGCAGAAAAGGTGGCTACCCCTTCCACCTATAGTGCTCAGTTTCTTCCTCATCCCTAAATAATTGGTGAAGGGACAATGGCACCACCAATGGAGTTACAATGAGGACCTCCCTATCTCTGTCCATAACAGAGCCAAAACACCTGCATTACAAACTTTTAACTGCCAAATTTAGGTGTGATTTGACCCATGTTGTATTATCATAGTGAGAAAAGATTCATGTCATGTGATGCATGGAAGTCTAATTCATACCATCAGTCTTCAAGTGAGATGGATGTTCCCTGCTTGGCAAAGCCCTTTTCTTTCCATGAGCTTCAAAGGTAGCCCTAGCTACTGTCATGAAAACACACAATGACCTACTGAGGAAACGGATCGGGGAGTCCTGGTGGATGGCAGGCTCTCCATGAGCCAGCAATGTGCCCTTGTTGCCAAGAAAGCCAATGGTATCCTGTACTGCATAGCAAGAAGTGTGGCCAGCAGGTTGAGGGAGGTCATTCTCCCCCTCTACTCTGCACTGGTGAGGCCACAACTGGAATACTGCATCCAGTTCTGGGCTCCCCACTTCAAGAGGGACAGGGAACTACTGGAGAGAGTCCAATGTAGGGCAACCAAGATGATTAAGGGATTAGAGCACAGCCCTTACGAGGAAAGGCTCAAAGAGCTGGGGCTCTTTAGCCTCAAGAAGAGCAGACTGAGGGGAGACCTAATCTATGTTTACAAGTTCCTAAAGGGTGGTTTGAAGGATGATGGAGCCAGACTCTTTTCAGTGGTTTCCAGCGATACGACGAGGGGCAACGGGCATAGGCTGGAACATAGGAAGTTCCACTCAAATATGAGGAAGAACTTCTTTATGGTGAGGGTGACAGAGCCCTGGAACAGGCTGCCGAGAGAGGTCATGGAGTCCCCTTCTCTGGAGATTTTCAAGACCTGCCTTGATGCAGTCCTGAGAAACGTGTTCTATGCAATCCTGCTTAGCAGGGGAGTTGGACTAGATGATCTCTAGTGGTCCCTTCCAACTCTGTCAAATCCATAAATCCGTGAATCCGTGACCTTTAATTCTCAGATTCCTCTCTGTAGAGTCTCTATAGCAGTATGGATGTCTTTATCATCTTTGTCCCAAGGGAAGCAGTGCCAGCATCCACACTGCTCAAGGTGGCTCCTAAGGAAGTGATACACGTTCCCTGGGCTTGTAGTGCATTCTGGCTTTCACCTAAACTGCTGCAAGCTCCCTCTGACATGGGCAATCCAAGCACAAGCATCCTATAACACTGGTGAAGCACTGGGACATCCATGACATCTTCACAAGATAAGCAGAAATGACCTGTTCCCTAGGAGAGACCTACATGCTTTCAGAGCAGTAGTAGGCACAGCCTAGGAAGTATCCCCACAGCACCTAAAGACACTGTATCTCTACATTCAGGCAGCTGAATCCTGCCACACAACATGGCGCTTGGCCAGGGTCCTCTTCTGTGCCCCATGTAGCGATACTCATGTCAACACATGGGGCCATCCTGTGCCACAGATTTTCTTCTTAGGGCTTTTGATTTCTAAGTGACTGAAATAATATGAAAACACGACAAAGTTGTTTTGAGTTTAATCAAGATTATTTTGGGGTGTACTTACATTTTGGTTTTACAAGGTCTTTTTGAGGAAGTCCAAAAACCATATTTTTTTCCCCAAATAACCACCTAGCTGCACTTACGACTAGATAAATTGCTATATCCACGACCATATATTTGCTGTGGAAATCACCTCCAGCACTTCATATTTTTATATTCTGGTAAAAAAAAAATAAATAAAATATTCACAAAGCATAGATCTTGAAATGTCATTTATATAAACCCATAAATGTCTGGACTTCTTTCCTCAGGGTTCCTCTGACCTCTTTGTTTCTTAAGGTATAGATAAGTGGATTCAGCATGGGTGTCACTACAGTGTAGAAGACAGACAACAACTTGTTAAAATCTGTGAGGTTATAAGTTTTTGGTAGCATATAGACAAGGATGAGAGTTATGTAAAAATAGTGACCACAGTGAGGTGAGAGGAGGATGTGGAAAATGCCTTTTGCCGCCCTGTAAGAGAAGGGAATCTCAGGATGCTGCTGATGATTAAAATATAGGATGCTATAGTGAAAAGAAAGGGCAGCATAATACATGTAGAAGACACCAAAGATGTTACAGCTTCTATCAGAAATGTGTCACTGCAGGAACATTTTATCGCAGGGGTAAGATCACAGAAGAAATGGTCAATGTCGCTGCGATCACAGTACACCATTTGTGACATCAACAGCATGATAACAAAGCTGATCATGAAACTGCTTGCCCAGGCCCCTGCGGCTAGTGCTATGCAAAGCTTACGATTCATTAGGGTGACATAATGTAAAGGTTTGCATATTGCTAAGTATCGATCATAAGACATCATTGCCAGGAGATAACACTCTACCCCCAACTAAAAAAGCAAATATGTAAAACTGCGTCATGCAGCTGCTGTAGGAAATACTTCTATCACCTGTCAGGAAGCTGGCCAGCAGCTTGGGCAGGATGGTGGCGCTGGAGCACATCTCCAAGAAGGATAAGTTACTGAGGAAGAAGTACATTGGGGTGTAGAGATGCTGATTAGCCACCACCAACATGAGGTTGAGAATGTTCCCCATCATTGTCACTGTGTAGATCACCAGGAAGAGCAAGAAGAGAGGAACCTGAAGGTCAGGTAAATCACCAAATCCCAGGAGGATGAATTCTGTAATGTTGGTTTGGTTTTGCTTTTCTGTAGTTGACATCATGCTGAATCTTGGGGAAAGAAAATAAGATGTTATACAAAAATTTAAAAACTCTTCTCCATGCATGGTTGTAAAGAGATTCTATTCAAATTATTTCTTGGATCCAATCTCTATGTCCTGATAACTTATTTAAAATTCCAACTCTTAAAGCATTTCAGTAATATTTTCTATAAAAAACCAAATTGTCTTATCTCAGTTTCAACCACAGTTGGTTCACCTCAGGGATAAGACAAGACTTCTAAGAAGTATGCATGACTACATGCCATTTTTTGGCTTCATGTACTGGATTGTTTTCCTTTCTTGTAGAGGAATACCCTACTTCTTAATTTTCTGCTCTGGATACGCGTTTATATACTTACGCTCCTTTGCAGATCACCCAGCCATGCCAACATGGGGAAAGGTGTTCAAAACTACCTACACCTAAACTCTGCTATTAGCTTGTGGTCACATCAGATCAGTTTCTGCAATCAGACAATCTTCCCACAAGTTTTCTGCATCTGGGGTGACCTAGTTGATTTACAAGGTACAGAAATTTTAGGCATGGGGAGGACTGTCTATGCAGTTTGTTTGGTTTGTTCAATGTCTTGTCACTTAAAAAATACTGGGACATTCAGATAAAGCTATGACTGGCATAATTAAATCCTGTCAGTAACTGATGAACCTTACAGTTCAGCACTCATTTCCACCGATAGAAAAACAACTCAGAAATTAATCTTCTCATCAGTTCTTCATTCACTTTCTTCCCAAGTCTGCACATTCTCCTTTGTCAGGCTTACCAGTATCCAGTTGCAGATTTGGGTCTCTCAGACACCTGCCCACATCACGGTGTGGGATGCAGCACAAATTCTGCAGGCTGAGAAGAGAATTCTCATCATCTTTATATGAAAGGCAGGACCTTGATCTTTCCAAGTGTTTGCTTTGTCTTTAAATCGCCATATGTACTGGAGCCAAGATGAGCTCAGAACTCCCATATGACTCATCATATGCTCTTGAGTATGAACACAAAATCTCCTTTGATAATTTTACTAATGGTAATTTTGAATAATTTATTGATTAGGAACCTTTCCAATAACATTCTTGATTAAAGTTTATAATATCTTAACACTGCACTGAAATTTACTAATAAATTTTGCTTTCTCCATCCCCCACATGTATTATTTCCAATTATATTCCATTTGCCAAGGCACCTAGATACCTAATGAATGCACTGTGAGCTGGAAATCTGTTATACGAAATAAGAGGGAACTGTGTCACAACCTATGTGAATGTGTCTTTACAAAATGCCTTTGATGCCCGCACTCATATATGACATGAGGGTATGCAGTAGCATTTCAGAGACCAACCACTGCTGGACCAGCCGTTGGTGCTTTCTACAACTGAATTTCCGATCTGAAGCAGATGATGAGGTGAACTACTGTGTCAACTTTGCCCGAGTTCCCTCACAGGGAACCAAAGTTCCAGAAAGAAGAAAACACAGAAGGAGGTGTGCTGTGCGGGGGGACCAGCACCCCAGGGTGAAAGACAGAGTAGGCCAAGTCAGTGGTCCAAATAGACTGTTAGACTGGATAGCCTGGCAGATACCAAGCCCTAAAGTGCTTTCTTCTCAGTCTTCACTGTAGGGAGAGTCCATCACAGTCTGGGCTAGAACTCAAATCTTTTGAGCACTTTTTCCACTTGGCTTCAGTGTCAAACACATGGCAAGCATCAGGCACAGGATATAAACAGGTTAGAAATTCAAAAAAGTTGAGGTGTCATATTTTTTCCTATAATTTGGTCTACAATCTTTTGTCCAACAATGGACTGAATTTATTCCAACAACTAAGCTGTTCTCATGCAGCACGCATCTTTTTAGCAATGGTTGTGTTTTCTGCACCTAGCGTTGGTGATCTGAGAGTGAGAAAAGACAGTGCCTATCATGAGCATCCAGTGTCATGTCAGATGCAATAGGGTCAGTGCACTTGTCTAACTGATCTGTTGTTATTGATGTTGTCTTCCTAAATTAAAGGGAGAAAACCACCTATTTGTTGTTTCCACTGAGAGTCAGTGGACACTTCTTTCCCACTGTGAATAACTGTTAACTTCCCAAACACTGAACACACCTTTTTTTTATCCATGATAAACAACTTTGCAAATAATGAACTGAGTCCTCGTGAATAATTGATATCCAAACTCAAGCACCTATATTTTAGAAGCGTGAGAAAGTAATGGAAGATTGACGAGGAGGATTGTAAATATGCTCAAGTGACTGACACCTGGGGCGCTGGAAAACACGTCTATCACACTAACTGTTGTTTGATCTCGGACCTGTGAGCAGAACATCCGCACTGAGATAACATACACCTGTGATGGACTCAGAGACACCTTATCTTGCTGCTTGAGGTTCCTGCCCTGTTGTTGGAGAAAATCAAAGCACAAGGGGGAGGACTATGCCTGCTGGAACTCTTGAAATACCAGCTAAGCAGGGAGGTAGGCCCCCCTTTTGCTCCCGATCCTGCACACTCTGCTAAGGACTCTGGCTAACAAGGACTCGCTGGCTAACAAAGTCTCTCTGACTGACAAGGACTCTTGCTGGCTTTGCGGTCCCTGCATCTCCTGCTTGCGTGTCTCTACCCGGGTACCATTTTGGAGACTCTCCGAGTTGTGAGGTATTGGGATTAAACTTGTTCTATTCCTTTATTTGTGGTCTCCTGGTTGTTCCTGCAACCTGCCTGCATTGACTCACACAAGAAGTCCCCATTTCACATGTCTCCTGAGCAATGAGCTTAATTAAACTGCGTAAACATAGGCATCTAGGACTATTAGATGCCCAAAAATGTCATAACTCCAACTGTCACTATAGAAGGATCTCCTATAGGTCCTATGCCATAGTGTTGTTGTGTGGATGTCTGTGATACCCTAGAATATATGAAATAGTATTTGGCTCTTCTACTTGGCACCTGAATCTCACTGTAGATTAATCAGTTGAATAGCTTTCCAGGCCATAATGACCAAATTGCCATAGACTATTGCCCTGGTTCCAGCAGGGATAGGGTTAATTCTCCCCAGGGTCTAGCAGCTACACAGGTATTCCATCCCATGGGAGCCATGCCCAGTGGGTAGCTGGGAGCTGGCCACAGAAGGGGGAACAGGAGCAGCTGGGGAGCAGGCGGTGGTGTCCCGGGTGCGGTCAGTGAGCGGTGGTATCATAATCGTGTTTGTATATTCCTTTATCCATGTTACTGCTATGGTTTTCTTGTTCCTTTTGCTGTTTTGTTAAACTGCCTTTGTCCCAACCCATGAGTTTTGCCTTTTTTCCTTGTGATTCTCCCCTCACAGCCATGAGGAGGGCCTGAGAGAGCGGCTGCCATGGGGTTCTTTGTTGCCATCTCAGGTTAAACCATCACAACTATAAATGGGAGTTTAGACATCACAATCATGTGTACAGGCCTACATGGTGGAAATGCTCCTTCTTGAGCAAAATGGAAGCAAGAAAAGAAACCCAAATGAACCTAAAATGGCACTGGACAAACAGGTTTAAGTAAATTAATCCAATTTCCAATATGCATAATATAGCTTGAATTTCATGGAAGAGAAATGCTCCATGTGAAGCAAAGCTAACTTGAGTTTATTTAGTGTTAAATGTGACCAAATGAAGTCTTAATCTTCAGGTTCAGGTGAGCAGAAATCTCATTTTGTGGTTACCTGTTCTTCTTTGAGCTTATCTTTCAAAGATTTCCATCCATGTCCAACAGGTAAAGTGAGAAGCTCTAATATATCTCTCTGAAAATCCTTTTCTGTATAGCCTAAAAACATCATTTTTACTACTGTCTCTGGGGCCTACTTATTGCTAATGCCCAGGATGGCTGGCTGCCTGGTATTTCAACTAATCTCACAGCCCAAAAGCAAATTGAAATGTTAATAAATCCATCAGGAAGATGCTAGCTGTATTGACAGGATGCTCCTTGGTCTAAATGCTGGTGGGACACCTGGTTAAAACAATATCCACAAGCAATTCAGAGTTGGGATTATGTGGTTACAATATGAATGCTTCTGAGGAATCATAATTTAAAAAAGGAAGACAGAAATCTCCTTAGATACTTAGAAACTGAAGTCATCTCACTCAAATTTAGCCTTTTGTCCTGGTGTGAGGTAAAACAGAAGCAGTTTTCGGTTCAGTGTTTTTACTTCTTAGCTAAGCCTCTTCTAACTCTCTGTTAGAGTGCAGAAACTGTTCAGTCTCAAAGTGATAAGACCTATGTTTATAGTTAATGCCAAAGAATGGTGTGCAGGGAGGCTCTTGCTTATACTTATTGTTACAACAACCCACATCAGCTCACTTTGTTATGTACCCTGCTGTAGGGTCAGAACTGGATCAGCATAGAGAGGTTGTACCTGTGGGGAAGAGCGGACAGAAGAGGTGACCCAAAACTGACCGACAGGGTATTCCATCCCATCTGTCCCATGCTCAGTATAAAGGCTGAGGGATCAAAGGGTCAGCTCTTTCTTCAGTGGTTGTTGTCAGAGCAGAACTCGGTCTGTTCATCTGCCTTTGATCCTGATCCATGCGTTCCTGACTCCAGATCTGGAATCCAGTTCCCATCCGTCACTGAGTCCAGCCTGGGATTTTCCCTGTGCCTGCCAGTGACATCATTGTCATCCTGAGAGCTCAATACTGGTTTTGTATATATATTTCATTATTTACTTTCTATTTTATTATTAATATTTTCATTAAAATAATTTAGCTGCTTCTAAACTCATAAGTCTCTCTCTCCTTCATCTCCTTGAAGAGAGAGGTTGGGTAGAGCATCTGTCATTCATCTCAGTGGCCGGTCTGGCCCAAACCATGCCACAATTTTAACTAGATATCTGGAATCAACTAGATAGTGTAGCACTCTCAGCGGAGAGAGAGAGACGGACACTTTTGAGTGCTTTCATAGCCTCTTCAGTGGACAATTTTGGTACTGGAAGACTCATATTGCCCATTCTTTCTTCACTTTCCAGATGGAGTTTGTAAATAGCTACCCGAGGCTAGGTACAAATTACTGTGTGTGAGTTAATTATAAGAAGGCATTCTGGCACCAAGAACAGTGATTTTTATTCTAGTGTGTCTTGTCCTCCAAACTAAAGCCTGCAGGCGACACTCACATGCAGAGACCATGGCACTGTTGTAACTGTCTGGTTCAACACAAGCATTTTATTTCTACCATGGAACTGACAGAGCAGCTACTCGGTGGGAAACTAAGGGCATCCCATGTGAAAGCCAACAGAAAGGGTTTGTATTTTTGAGACAGATTTATTCCATTTCATCTTAGCAATCAAACATTCAGTGTTCGCAGTTCAGCACAGGCCAAAGTCACTGTGATAGATATTTCAGATTGTGTTGACTACACTCCCATCTAGTGGTGTTTGCATAGTACAACTTCCCCTTCTACTTCTTTGGGAATTCACTTTTTTCATATGGTCATGTTCTTAAGATATTTTTTTTTTCTTGTTGAGGCTCACGAAGCTGATGCAAAGTTGTGCTTTGCCAAGAGATATGTATTCATCAAACTGTTTCTGTCTGGCCTTGGAGACTAAGCAGTCTGAACAAGATAATAGTCTACCTGGCCTTCTGAAATTCAAGCTAGGAAGATGACATTAAAAACTAGAACCTGGAACAATCATCTCACTTATTTGTGACACCACAGCTAGGAATACAGCCACCCTGCAAAAAGAGAAGGTCGAGCAGCATCTCCAGAGGATGACTGAAATAATAGCTGGCACTTGGGTAGTTCCCTGGCACTGAATCCAGGCCCTAGTCAGTTTTAGACACGTCTGTAGAACACAATGGTGACTTGATAGCAATGATGATCATCATAGTAATCTTCCACTTAGTTGTCATCCTGTCTATCAATATAATTCCCTCCAGGCCCAAAAGCAATAAAAATGCAGGCTAAGAAAACACTAATTCCAATCGAGTGTACTGGGAAAGAATGGTTATTTATGTGCATATGAGGTTGATGACAACAACCTCTCCAAGGTTTTTGTTTACTCGATTATCCCCTGGGGTGTTTCACTAGTCTCAGCTCTGAAAAGGTTTTTAAGGAGTGAGATGAAGGGAAGAACACTCTACACCTATACCTGACAGAATGGAAAAGAAGAGTTAGTATATTCAGTTGAATAAAAATACAAAACAAAACAAAACAAAAAGAAACACAAAAAAACCCACAAAAAACCCAAAAAAAAAAAACAGGAAAAGATGGAAATAATTGGGTGGGAGGGTCTTTGCCAAACAAGGAGCTCTATTTTTTTTTTCATGAGAAAATCAAGCTCTGAAAGAAAATAAAGATGGATAAAAAACCTTGAGACATGAAAGATTTTTTAATTGGATTTCAATGTTCCTGTGGTTTCAGGTAAGAAACAACATTGATCTGAAAGGTTTGTTGATTAACAGAGAAATGGGACACAGTTCCAACAATTTCAGTTGTCAGATGTTGGCAAATTGATTAAAAATTGGGGTGCTGAATGAATAAAAGTTTAAAGAAAAATTTGAACTGTTAGATCAGTGGAAAGAAATGCATACGTCTTACAAAGTTACACTATCATAAGTGGTCCAGTTGTAAGTTCTTGGATGGGTGTCCTGGTATGGCCTTCACTGCTATAGTCATCTCCCTCTAGTGCCTAAATGTGGTGAGTAACATCAAAAAAGGAAGTGCAGTCTGCATGGTAGAAGCTGACTAATATCTAAACTCCTGCTATTGACAATGGAAAGAAATAGATCATTTCCTTAGATGATATAGGTCATAAGAAGTAGATGTATAAAATATATTGGATGGATTACAGTCCAAAACTTTTACTTTTCTCTGCAAGCTACAAGAGAAGCCTGAGGTGAGTGTCTTATATGGAGATGTTCCAAGTGAGGTGGTTCAAACAGATGCTGCTAAATTGGAGTGCTAGATCTGGGAAGACAATGGGCTGGAAAAAAAGCCCAAAGTTGTATTTGTAATAGAAGATGTGTTTAGGGAACCTCAGAGCTGAAGATTGTCCCCCTCATTCTGTGAGAAGTCATGGTTGGAATTTGTGTTGCTAGGTGCATGGCCTTGAAAAATGCACCCTATTAATGCATTGCCAGTACCTCTCCCAACTACATGCACATCTGGATAAAAACAGAGATGAAAAGAAGAGTCTATACAGAAGGAAAAAGGACTAGATTTTCTGTTCAGTTCATTTGTCAGTATAGCCTTAACCACAGTATTATATCTAGTCTTGGCCACTGAATATTTATTTTTCCTTAGTATTTTTGTACTAAACAAATCCAGAAAAGATCAGCCAAAGCCTCAGTAGTTTTCTAGAGAATGAGGTGATTCTCATGACAGGAAATAAAAAAGAGCACTAGAATAAACGGTAGGATTTATCTAAACTGTATTTTTCTGATTAAGGGTCTGGCGACTAAACTCTCTCTGAATTCTCAGTGACAAGAAATAGGTGCTTTCACAAGATGATTCAGACTGTTTTAGGGTGAATTGAACTCCTTCAGTCTGGAATCCTTGATTCTACTCATTGACAAGACTGAAGGGTGAGACAGCTGCAAGGTGCTTTTGTGTGTATTTTTTTGTTTTTGGCAGGGTGAACATAGGCTGAAGATGGTATAGGTGTACTTCATACTTATTTTCATTGGTGGAACCTGGGTTATTTTTTCAAAGTCCTTCAAATAATAAAAATGTCTGCATTAAAGGTCATGCTACATACCTACATATAGTATGTGAGCCGATGCAGGCGGGACGCAGGAAGAACCACAAAACCACAGATTAAAGGCAAAGAACAAATTTAATCTCAATACCTCATGGATCGGGGAACCTCTGAAGCAGCACCTGGGCAGAGGCAGGCAAGCAGGGGATGCAGGCACCGTGGAGCAAGAGAGAGTCCTTATTAGCAAGAGAGTCCTTGTTAGTAATGGAGTGAGAGAGCTCCCACTCACTGTTCAGGCCTGTATTTCAAGGATTCCGGCAGGTAGAGTTTTCCGTTGTGCTTTGATCTCTTCAACAGCAGGGAAGGAATCTTGGGTACATTCAATAAGGTGCCCCTGAGTCCATCCCAGGCCTATGCTATCTAAGTGCAGATGTTCTACTTGTTGAGCACACAAAACTAAACAACAACTAGTATGATATATGCGTTTTCCAGCACCCCACATGCAAGTCACTTGAGTGTGTTTACAGTCCTCCTCACCAATCTTCCATTACTTTCCCACGTATAGTGAATATATAATATGCATCAATACATATTAGCAATGGAAATATGGCTGTTACCATTGGAGCAATCAGACCAAATATTTATCTTTTTCACAACAGAGGCACGGGCATTATTTGTCTTAAGTGTTCTTCTCAGTACATGGACTAAAGTGACTAATGAATCTTTATAGAAATATCAGGTAACAGGTCTGATAATACAAAGACTTTTTTCCTCTTAGCTCCTCTACTCTGTAAAGAAACTTTCATAATTTCGGTCTTAACTGTCAAGGTGCTAACATGTCCCCTTTTATCACTAGAACAAAGGTTATGACAAAGCCAGAGTGGAAAAACAAAACGGTTGTTACAGAGTTTATTCTCCTGGGCTTTGGGAATGGCCCTAAACTGGATTCTCTTCTTTTCCTGATGTGTCTGTTGATCTACATTGTGACCATAACTGGAAACGTCCTCATCATTGTGTTGATGGTGGCTAATCGGCACCTTCACACCCCAATGTACTTCTTCCTGGGCAACTTGGCCTGCTTGAAAATCTGCTACAGCTCAAACATTTTGCCAAGGATGTTGCTTAGCTATCTTGGTGGAGACAGAAGTATTTCAATCAATGGGTGTTTCACACAATACTATTTCTTTGGTTGCTTGGCAGCTGCTGAGTGCTATCTCCTCACAGTGATGTCCTATGATAGGTACCTAGCGATGTGCAAGCCCCTGCACTATCCATCCCATATGAACAGCAAGCTCTGTCTCCAGCTATTCTATACTAACATTCCTGATCTCAAATGTAGATTTCTGTGGGCCTAATGAAATCGAACACTTTCTCGTGACTCATTCCCAATGATAAAACTCTCCTGTAGTGACACTCATGTGACAGGACTTGTCACTTCTGTTGTGGCAGGTGTGTGTTCACTGCCTCCATTTCTGTTGACCTTCTCATCCTATCTCTACATCATTATCACGGTGATGAGAATTCCTTCTGCCACTAGAAGGAAAAAGGCCTTTTCCATTTGCTCCACACATCTTATTGTGGTGGTACTTTTGTACTGGTCAATACTAACTGTCTATATATTTCCTCATCATGATACCCAAATATCTCCAAACAAAGTCTTCTCTGTTTTTTATACCATTCTCACTCCCTTGGTCAATCCTCTCATCGACAGTCTGAGAAACAAAGAAGTAAAGGAAGCTCTGCGAAAACAGACAAGTAGATTTCTGGCTTTCAGGGGGTTGCTTCCTGTTAAAAAAAAGGGGGTAATAATCCTTACTGAGTTACAGGTTCAGACACACCTACATGGCAGGAGAATATAGTTAATTTGAATAAAGCTTGGGAATATATAGCTGTGCATCTTAAAAATAAACAAGCAGAGAAACAAAATAAGTAAATAATCTTGCTATCAGTTGCAGGGTGGTAAGGAAAAAGAACATGAATATGTAATGAATACTGTAAAGTAAGCAAAATAAATCCATCATTGTATATGTATTGCTACACATGAAATCTTCTCGTGTGCCTGCTTGCTTTCTGGTTTCTCATACCTTGCCTAAGTTTAGGCAATTAATTAGAGCTTCAAACTCAAGAATACACATAGATCTGTCCCATAGCATATATCTACAATAGGCCAAATTAACCAGGCCCCGAAATGCCTGCATTGCTTTATTTACTGTAATGGATACCCATTAACACTTAGACATCTGCAATACAAACTCTGCATGAGTCTCAGTCACCTGGTCTCCCAACATACTCACTAAATGGAAAAGGCAGTTCTACATTGTGACTTACCTGCACACTCTGGACTTTTGAGGCTATGATGAATTATGCCTTAGAAGTGTCTGTTCGTCTCCTTTGATTATAGACAAGTGACCCTATGACAAGCTCAGATGTAGAAATTTAGGACTAAAACCACTTGACAAACCTAGGCCTGCAGTGCCATTTAAGACACCCAGCTTGTCCCTGGTTCTAAAGTTTCCAGTGGAACCTCTTTAACATTACACCTTACAATGTACATTCATGGCCCAGCAAGCCGTGGTTCAATGCCTGCACTTGCCATCTCTTCTCCACTTGGAGAAGAAGAGAAG
>JAOXNO010000070.1:21630202-21648136 GCA_028565335.1 Limnodromus scolopaceus | reverse complement strand
CCACAGCTTCTCTGGGCAACCTGGGCCAGGCTCTCACCACCCTCACACCAAAGAACTTCTTCCCCAGATCTCATCTCCATCTCCCCTCTTTCAGTGTCAAACCATTCATCCTCGTCATATTGCTACATTCCCCTCATAAAGAGTCCCTCCCCATCTCTCCTGTAGGCCCTTTTTAGATATTGGAAGGGGCTCTAAGATCTCCACCAAGCCGCCTCTTCTCCGGGCTGAACAACCCCAGCTCTCTCAGCCTGCCTTCATAGGAGAGGTGCTCCAGCCTTCTGATCGTTTTCATGGCCCTGCACTGGACCCGTTCCAACAGGTTCATGTCCTTCCTGTGTTGAGGGCCCAGAGGTGGACACAGTGCTCCAGCTGGGGTCTCACCAGAGCAGAGTAGAGGGGCAGAATCACCTCCCTCAACCTGCTGGCCACGCTTCTTTTGTTTAGGCTGGTCTGACCCAAGATGAGGTCCCCTTCTTTGCACCCTTCTGCATCGGTTGGTTAGCTGCACTCCCAACTTAGCTGCAGCTCAGCCAATTTTCCTTTCATCCTGTAGCCCACCACCACAGGCCTGTCTCCTGGAGACACCACACCAAAAGGCTTCTTGAAGTGAAGGAGAATTACTTCTACTGTTCTCACATCATCCACCAAGCCAGTTATCGCATCTCAGAAAGAGGCCAGATTGGGCAAAAGAGCACAGTGGAGAACCCCTTAGAGTAAGGTGCTCCAAAAGCTCAAAACCACTGACAGCTCCAGGGGTGCCTCATCTACTGCAGATGTTTTGAAGGACCAGGATATAAGACCAATATTCAGCCAGGGAGTTGGGAAAGGAGACCAGGACATTCTGCCCAGGAAACCTGGACATCAAGAAAGAAGGAGCCATGATCTGCAGGCTGAGGATTGTGCATAGAGCTCAGGAGGATGTGATGGGAGCTTGGAGACAGGTGGATAGGTACAACACAGGAGATATCCCAAGCTGCAGAGGGATAAATAAAAGAAACACAGGTATGAAACTGGTTAATGAGAGAGGCAGTGAGCATGCAGACAAGAATCTTCCATGTAGATGGGGAGGAAGCCAAAACTTGCAGTCCAAGAGCAATCAAATGGGAATTCAGGGCATTGGGAGAGTTGGTGAGGGAATCTGGGGCACAGGTTATTTTTTCCTCACTCCTTCCAGTTACAGGCAGTGACGTTGGAAGGAACAGATGGATCCAGTGTATTCATACATGGCTCCATGGCTCGTGTCACTGCCACAATTTCTTTTTTTTTTTTTTTTTGACAAATGGAATGCCCTACACAGCACCAGGCTTGCTAGCATCAAATGGGAGACACCTTTCTCAAAGGGGCAAGAGGGTCTTTGCCCAAGAAATTGCGGGGCTGATTAACAGGGCTTTAAACAAGATGTGAAGTCAGAGGGGAATAATAACATCAGGTTTATCAGTGACAGGCTGTGGGGTATCTCATCAGGGTTAGAGGGATGGAGTGCTAGTAAGGGCCTTAAGGCTGTTGCCCTGAGGCGTGCTGGGGACACTACACTGCAGTCAAAGTCTTATGGAGATGAGCCAGGGGCTCCTGAGGTAGCTGGAGTCAAGAAGGAAACACCCATGAGACACCTCAAGGGGTGTTCCTCTAAAAAGGTGGCTGTACCTCAAACCAGGACAGTGGCAGAGCCAACAGCCCAGCTGAAGTGCCTCTACACCAATGCACGCAGCATGGGCAACAAGCAGGAGGAGCTGGAAGCTGCTGTGCTGCTGGAAAGCTATGACATAGAGGCCATCACTGAAACCTGGTGGGACGAATCCTATGACTGGAGGGTGGCTATTGATGGCTACCAGCTGTTCAGAAGGGACAGACCAGGGAGGAGGGGCAGAGGTGTTGCCCTCCGTGTTAAGGAATTGATAGAGCGTGAAGAGATGTCCCTAAGAATAGCCAAGAGGAAGTGGAAGCTTATGGGTAGGAATTAGAGACTTAGGTAGGAATTAGAGCTTATGGGTAGGAATTAGAGACTGGGGCAACAAGGGTAACCTTGTGGTTGGTATCTACTACAGGCCGCCTGATCAAGGGCAGCCTGCTGATGAAACCTTCTTACTCCAGCTACAGAAGGCAACATGCTCGAAGGCTCTCATCCTGCTGGGGGATTTCAACCACCCCAACATCTGCTGGAAAAGCAACACGTCAAGCTGTAGGCAATCCAGGAGGTTCCTGGAGTGCCTTGGACAATAACTTCCTAAGGCAGGAAATAGACAGCCCTACCCAAGGGGATGCAACACTGGACCTGACTGATAGTCACCAATGCAAGTGAGCTCATCAGGGATGTCAAGATTGGAGGCAGCCTGGGCTGCAACAATCTAGCACTGGTGGAGCTCACAGTCCTAAGGGGTACGTGTCAGACAAGGAGCATAGTCAGGACCCTGAATTTTAGGAAAGCAAACGTCCTTCAAGGATTTAGTCAAAAGGACCCCTGGGAAATGGTCCTCAGGGACAAGGGGGTAGAGCAGAGCTGGCAGATCTTCAAGGACGCTTTCCATAGAGCACAAGAGCTCTCGATCCCCAGGTGTAAGAATGCAAGCAAGAAAGGGAAGAGACCAGCATGGCTGAGTTGGTACCTGCTGGTCAAACTAAAAGGCAAGAAGGAACCGCACAGGCAGTGCAGGAAGCACCAGGTATCCTAGAAAGAGCATAGGGATGCTGCCTGGTTGTGTAGGGACAAGGTGAGGAAGGCCAAGGCGCAGCTGGAGCTGAACCTGGCAAGGGATGCTAAGAATAACAAGAAGGGCTTCTTCAGGTATGTCAGCCAGAAAAGGAAGGTTAAAGAAAGCATAATCCGCCCCCCCACCCCCACCCCCGATGAGCAAGAATGTCAAACTGGTAACAACAGATGAGGCGAAGGCTGAGGTTCTCAACAACTTTTTTGCCTCGGTCTTCACTGCCAACCTCTGTCCTCACACCTCCCAAGGTGAAGGATCAGGCAAAACCAAGAACCGTCCAATATAGGAGATCAGTTTCAAGACCATCTAAGGAACCCAAAGGTACATAAGTCCAATAGACCTGATGAAATCCATCCACAGGCCCTGAGGGAACTGGCAGGTGAAGTTGCTAAGCCACTTTCCATTATATTTGAAAAGTCGTGGCAGTCTGGGGAAGTTCCCGCTGACTGAAAAAGGGGAAACATAACCCCCATTTTCAAAAAAGGAAAAAAGGAGGACCCAGGGAACTACAGGCCAGTCAGTCTCACCTCTGTGCCCAGCAAGATTATGGAGCAGATCCTGCTGAAATCTCTGCTAAGGCACATGGAAAATAAGGTGATTGGTGACAGCCAATATGGCTTCACCAAGGGAGAGACATGCCTGACAAATCTGGTGGCCTTCTATGATGTTGCTACAGCATTGGTAGATAAGGACAGAGCAACAGACGTCGTCTACCTGAACTTATGCAAAGGTTTGACACTGTCCCACATGACATCCTGGTCTCTAAATTGCAAAGTCATGGATTTGATGGATTGACCACTCAGTGGATCAGGAACTGGCTGGATGGCTGCACTCAAAGGGTTGCAGTCAATAGCTCAGTGTCCAATAGGAAGCTAGTGACGAGTGGTGTTCCTCAGGGGTCAGTACTGGGATCAGTGCTGTTCAACATCTTTGCCAATCACATGGACAGTGGGATCGAGTTTTGCCAACGACACCGAGCTGTGTGGCACAGCTGACACGCTGGAAGGAAGGGATGCCATCCAGAGGGACCTGCACAGGCTGAAGAGGTGGGCCTGTGCCAACCTCATGAAGTTAAACCTGGCCAAGTGCAGGGTCCTGCACCTGGGACATGGAAATCCCAGTCACAAATACAGGTTGGGTGGAGAATGGATTGAGAGCAGCCCTGAGGAGGACTTGGGAGTGCTCGTGGATGAGAAGCCCGACATGAGCCAGCAATGTGTGTTTACAGCCCAGAAAGCCACCCACATCTTAGTCTGCATCAAAAGAAGTGTGGTCAGCAGGACAAGGGAGGGGACCCTACCCCTGTACTCTGCTCTGGAGAGACCCCACCTGAAGTACTGTGTCCAGCTCTGGAGTCCTCAGCACAGGAAGGACATGGACCTGTGGGAACAGGAGCCAGAGGAGGCCATGAAGATGGCCCTGGGGCTGGTGCCCCTCTGCTGTGAGGACAGGCTGAGACAGTTGGGGTTGTTCAGCCTGGAGAAGAGAAGGCTCCTGGGAAACCTTATAACAGCCTCTCAGTACCTAGAGGGGCTACAGGAGAGATGGGGAGGGCCCCTTTATCAGGGAGCAGAGCAATAGGACGAGGGGGAACAGTTCTACACTGAAAGAGGAGATATATAGATGAGCTCTCAGGAAGAAGTTCTTTGCTGTGAGGGTGGTGAGAGCCTGGCCCAGGTTGCCCCGAGAAGCTGTGGCTGCCCCATCCCTGGAGAGGTTCAAGGCCAGGTTGGAGGGGGCTTGGAGCAACCTGGTGTGGTGGGAGGTGTCCCTGCCCAGGGCAGGGGAGTGGAACTAGATGATCTTTAAGGTCTCTTCCAACCCAAACCCTTCTATGATTCTATGACAAGACCATTTTTGTTAGCTACTCTTTATTCTCAAGGTCAACACACTGCACTGAGAAGGTTTCAATCACATTTCAAGTCTGTTTACTCTTGTTCTAGGGACAAAGAGAACCAATAATGATTCTTCTCAGAGAAAAAAGCAGCCCTTCAGCAGCTGTTGTTCAACAACAAATTCAACTTACAGCTTCCCAGTTGGTGTGGTATAGTTTGGACTTTGGGGGTTTTATTGGGAGTGAGGGGAGGAGTAAGAGCACTTTCTTACAGGATCAGAGCAGGAGATACCCAGACCTTGCAAATGGAAGAAAACCAAAAACTAAACCAAACCAAACCAAACCAAAAGGAAGAAAAAAAAAAAAAAAAGAGCTTGCAAGCTATCATTTGAATGCCCTTCCTACAGCACAGCTTCAAGGTGTGCTACTGCAAGTCACGAGCCACCCTCCTCCCTTGTCTAACTCCCACCCTTGTGAAATTCTGATCTGCATAGATAGGTGTATTGGGTTTGCACAGCAAGGTTGGTGGTAGGGGGAGCACTGCAGGGGTGGCCTTGGCTGAGCAATCAGCAAACCTGGTGGTACCTCTGTAAAAACATATTTAAGACAGGATAAAAAGAGTGAGGAAAAGAAACATGCAAGAACCAATCCCACTGACACCAAGGGCAGAGCAGGAAGAGCAGCAGGAGGTACTCTGGGTGCAGCCTGAGGAGGACGCCCTGATGGAGCAGATTGTCCCCTGCAGCCTGTGGAGAGGAACGACAGGTAGCAGATATCCACAGGGCCCCCTGCCACAGCTCGTGGGTATTCCCTGAAGGAATTGTAGTCCACGGAGAGCCCTCACTGGAGTAGTCTCTCCTGATTGCCACGTGCTGTGAACACACCATCTTCCTTAAGTAACAGCCTTAGGCATAATCAGAAGGGAGGGAAAATAAAATTAAAAAAAAAAAAAAAAGTAAGCTAATCTGCAATATTGTTCAGGAGGAATCTATAAGGTATTATCTCGGCATCATTAATATTCTGCACAAAAAACCTGTGCAAGAGTACCTCTTCCAGTACTTCTTCCTCTTGGCCAGGAAGAGATTTTAGCACCTGTTGAGCCAAGTTTGTGAGATCTCCTTGAGTCTAGGAAACATCACCTCTTCCTCCAAAAAGAATGGAATGTCAATAACAACCCCTCAGCTACCAAGGCTATGGCAGGCTCACTCACTGCCTGGACACACTCTGGAATGATGAACGGCAACACTTAAGCTCTAACAAATCCACTCACCGGTTACAGTGCAAGACACGTGCAAGCAGCTAAGCGATGAAGGTATTCCCTTCCTTATCTGGTATGATCTACTCATTTAACCTGGCTCATTAGGCAAAGGGTTCTGTAACACTTTATAAATGGGAACAGGGCAACCACCAGTTAAAGCACAAGAACAAACCCCTACCAGACAGTCAGGGCTCAGTGACACCAACACACAACCTCCCTTAGCGCTACTCGCCTCGTATCTCAGGCAACTGGGCTTTCTGCTGTCACAACCAGCCTGAACATATCAAAATGGATCTGGAGGAAGGAGGCAGCAAGAAGGACGGGCTTAGTAAGTTGAGTCATAACTTCTCTGGAGCAACCTGAGCACTACTCCAGGCTTTTCGAGGCTTCACACCTCTTTCTTTGTGAAGTGCCTTTGGATAACCCCTAGTAGTCTGAGCTGGCAAAGGAAGTTTTGGAAATAAGAAACAACAGCTCTGTTCCATATATTACAAATCATGTTTTTCAGGTTAATACACACAACGCAAGCAGTTTTAACAAGCACGGTTTATATACATTGTCAAGAATCAAAATACATCGGTTCCAAGGCCTTATTCAGGTACTGTTGCCTCCTCCGCTGCTCTTTCCAGAAGCTCCTCCTTTCTGCAGCCGGCTTGCACTCGGCTGCCGAGGCATCCTCTGGGCAGATCCTTCCCGGCTGCTCCTCTCCGCAAGAACCTGGGTCCCGCTGACGGCAGAGCTGCTTTTATTTCTCCCTGAATAAACAAACACATACATTAATTTTCAAGGCCCAAGCCTACGTGTCCCCACACAGCATCTAAGCTGCAAGCGTTCCTTAAGAAGTCATGCACAAGGCAAAATTGCGTTTGGTGTCACAAACACATCCAGCATCCAACACAGAAAGCGATTTTGTGAATTCAGCTCAATCAGGGCTACAGGACCAAAACAAGCTGCAGTAGGAGCACTGTTAATTTTCATCAGGTTGAATCTACAAAGTAACCAGCCGCTTTGTTCTTTAGACACTTGCTGTCATTTGGCACAGGAACACCAGCTCCACAAACAGCACTTCAAGAAGAACATGAAGAGCATGAAATCCCTCACAGCTGGGATAAGTGAACGTATGTGCCAGTGCCCACCAGTTTCTGAAGCCTGCAGTTGCATTACCAGATCAG
The DNA here is from genome assembly GCA_028565335.1 of Limnodromus scolopaceus. Classification (NCBI taxonomy): domain Eukaryota; kingdom Metazoa; phylum Chordata; class Aves; order Charadriiformes; family Scolopacidae; genus Limnodromus; species Limnodromus scolopaceus. The sequence goes on along the minus strand of JAOXNO010000070.1, from coordinate 21,641,167 downwards.
AAGCCCTTCCCTTCACGTCACTTCTGCGCCCGCCTTGGTGAGCAAGTTTGGATTTCCTCTCATTTTCTGGGGTTTCCAGAAGCTCAGACTCCTACCCAGGACCCACCCACAGATTTCGCTACTGTGTTCAGAAGATAAGAGTTATCCTTCTGTAGGCAGAAGTGACCATGTCTAAAATGCGATGGGACAGGGAGAAGCAATGAGTGGGAAGGCAGAAGCCGAGGGAGGTGAGGGGCAGGCAGCCCGACCCGCTGGATTCAGCTGGAGGAAAGTGACAGACCAAGGTGGTGACAGGAGGGAATAAGTGAGGGACACCGACTTTTCCTGGCACCCAAGAGAACTACTTCTGATGAGAAGTAGGACTCACATCAGGAAAGATGTTAAAAAGAAAAGAAATGTGAGGCAAAAGGGTCACAAAGTTTACTAAAGGTAACAAGCTCCAAGAAGCATCATAAAGCATTCATAATAATAGCAAGGAGAAACAAAGCACAGGAACAGAGTGAGCTGGAGTTACAGGCACGCAATTAAAATGAAGAGTGACATTTCAGCAATCGTTATCAGAGCAACTTCCAGAACACCAACAGCTGCCCCACACACTGGAGTCTCCATGGTTGGGACATCATCATCTTGAATGATCTGTGCTATGGACAGTGCACAGCCTGGAGGTATAGGTCTGGTTCACTTACCAAAACGCCCTGTCTCCTTGGAGCAGCTGAGAACAGGACTTGTGTCAACACCACAAGTCAACACCAGAAAGACAACTCAGAACTTCCAAATAAAGAGTATGTGACCCCTTCACATCTGTAAAATTTGGCAGACTAGGGTGGCAAAAAAAAAATACATTCACTTATCCCAGCCACGTCAGGTGCTCTTAAAAAAGTCTGTTATTGCCAACCAGATGGGTGACCTGCCAGCAGGTGCCAGCCCAAGCCAGCCAACCAGCCTTGCAACCTCTCCTTGTAGCTCAAGCACACAAGCACTTTCACTACTGCAAGTGTTGTCCATGGAAACAAACAAACTGCACAAAGGCAATCACAGCATTTGAGAGAAAGATTGGCAGGGGGAAAAAAAAAAAAGCATTACAGTTCACCATGATGCTTTTAGCAATCCAGGACACATCTACAGGTGAATGCCTCCCCAGGAAGAGTGCAGGTCCTCAACCTGTGTACGACAACTCTAACCATATGGACACACAGAACGACTGTACCATTCAGCACTACTGGGGGTCAGGCCCTTGATCTTCTGACCCAGCTGAAACTACTCGGGGAGAAAGAATCACTTCAATGCAGAGAAGCTGCGCTCAGGCAAAGCCCGTGCCCTCCATCCTCTTAGCCTCAAAACCACAGTAAAACAAACCAATCACTTCAATGGCATAAAAACCAACTATATTTTTGGAAGCATCCTATCTCAACCCGTGAACCAGTCAAGGAAAGCTCATGAAGGATAGGTGTGGTTTGTGCACTTCTGCCAGTTAAAACACTGGCAGAGATAATAGTTTCAATTAACTCAGAGCACAAAAAAAAAAGTTCAACCACCACAAACTCTTTGCAGTTCAAGAACTACCCACCAACACAAGGATTCCACTGATATTTTCCTTGGTGACACAAGATGTCCTTACCTTGGATGTGTCCGGCTGTCATACAACAACTGCAGCCTGAACAGCAGGCACATGGATGCATTAACACTGACCCCTGACAAAACCCAAGGCCAAAAGGCTACAGCCACCTCTGGGAGGAGACCACCACCACCAGGAACTGATGCAGGAGTCTGTGGGGTGGCACAGGGCGAGAAGAGAAAGCTTAAAGTAGCAGAGGGAGGAGGAAGCATCTTCCTGTGTCAAGCAGGAGGCAAGCAAAGATTGATCAGATTTAGGAAAGGAACGACGACAACAAATATGCTTTCAGAAGCGGAAATCTAAAGCTCTTCTCTTTCAGTCTCCTCTCTACTCAACCTACTGCTTTTCCCAGGGGGTCCTTTCCTGCCTCCAAGCAGTAACAGGGACTATAGATTTTCCTCCTGCTGGTAAAACTAAATGAATACATTGCCATTGGTACATCTACTTTTAACACAGTCAGGGATGCCAGGGCCGCAACAATCTCACAGTATCTCCTGTAGTGCATATTGGCAGTGGCTACGGGCTAGAGCAACTGCAAGAGTACTTTGAAATTCTCCAAAATCCTGCTCCTGCCTCAAAGCAGGGCTCACACAGGGCACACTAAGCTTGCCTTCCTAGACCAACAAAGACTAGGTTTTAGGTGTGAATAAAAAAAACCTTGTAAGAGCAGAAGTCCCTCCCCTTTGCAATCACCATGTGCAATCACCCACAGGACTAAAGAGACATCTTTCACCCCATCACCAGAACTGTGTACAGTGGTGGGACTCACTTCAAATCTCACCACCTCCTGACCACAGGGAAATCCCAGACACAGCTGGGCTTCACTCCCCAAAGCAGTCCCTGTGCGTGACTGGGGGTAGTTACATTCAATCCTTCACCAGGTGCCAGGTTTGCCCTGCAGAGTCTTGCTCCCATCCCTCCATAAATATCACAAGTGGTGCTCTTCTGCAATGCAAACTGGCAGGTCTTCAAAGCTGCTGCCATATCCTTAACAGCTAAAACGCACTCTCCAGAGCCAAAACATCACCTCTGCTAAAGCAGCCTCCCTGACAAGGCAGAGTAAAGCAGACAGGTAAGACTGGCAAAATATATCTCAACAAATCCAGCTGAATTGTTTTGGAACAGAGGAAGAGGGGAAAAATAATAAGATGGTTTTCAAATGCACTTTCCAAAGTAGTTACCTAAGACCTTAAGTATGCATTGAGCGGAGGGTCATTGTTTACGCACATTTTCTCTTGCCTGAAAAGAAGGATTTGGAGAAAGAAGTGAACACAAAATAAGTGGAGACCTACACACGCCCACAAATCACCTGCACAGAACTTACAGCCTCCTGTTCTCCAGCAAGCTTGTTTCTTCAGAACAGGTCAGGTATTCAACTGCATTAGAGATGCCACTACAAAAGCAAGCTTATATTAACAAAGTCTCAGATCCTATTCAAGATACTGACAAGCCTCCATAGCTGCTCAAACACCTCATTTAAAACATCGAGTAAGAAGCCTCTAAATGAGATGTCTGAAGGTGGGTCAAGCTATGGAGCGATTCCCCCCTCCCAGAGCAGAGGTCTGCATTAGTCTCATGAATCTGATAGTCCTTTTCCAAGAAAAGAATACCTCATTCTCATCTATGTGTTGGATGGAGTCTCCCTTACTCTAGTATTTATGTTACCCTGGGAGGCTGCCCACTTCACTGCCTGTGAAGTGTCTGATTCACTGAAGACAGGGTTTTCACGCACCTCTCCTGCTCTTTTGGGAGATGGCTCCCTCCAAGGCTGATCACCTGGGTCACAGGAGCCAACATGAAACGCACCAGCCTTTTCCCCACAAATCCTCCTGTGTTCTGGTTGCTCCCCATTTTACTAATTTTCACCACCACACTTGGGATAGTCTCATTTCCTCCCCTTCTCTTGCACATACATTACAGAAAGAGAAGATGGAGAAGAGGTCCCTTGACTTTCCCCAGAGAGCTCTATTCAGTCTCTGTAAGATTTTCCAAGTGTTACTGTGGTTAGTTTGGGGGGAAGACTGAATGTGTTGTCACTCATAAGGTCACATCTCACTACTTTGCCACAAAGCCATACATGACAAGCCTGGCATTTACAGTATTCCCTTAAATCCCTTTTCTTTCTGTCAGTTCTTACCTCGCAGAGCATGACAAAAAAAAAAAAAAAAAAAAGCTTGAAAACCAGCCTGAGAAGACATACTAAAAAAAAAAAACCATTATGCCAGTGCAGTGTTTAGCTCCAACACCCAGCAGAGAGGAAGCCTCACAGCCTAAGGCAAACCTGCAGTCCTCTGCAGGGAAAGCAAGACAGCAGAGAGCCCTACATGGGCCAGGGCTGGTAAGTCCCCTCTGCCACCTGCTCATGTCAACAGTGCTGCCAATGCCACCCGGTCCTGGTTTTAGCCATCCATTGGCGTTAACTCCCTCATCCACGTCCATCACACCTGGAGTATATATAAGAACACTACAGGGATCCACCCAGGCTACTGAGGGGATCCCGGTATCTTCAGGGAAGGGATCAGCACATGGTGTTTCCTCTTGAACTGTGGCCTGTTCAAAAGCCACAAGCGTCTCCAAAGGACACAGCCATAGCTGTGATGTACGTAGCCGTTCATAGCTACATCACTTGGCAAGTTGGCAGCAGGCTCCCCCCAAACGCACAGCACCGCAAATAACACAGCACACCTAAAAGAAAAAAGAGCACAGAAGAAGCTTGCGCCTCTCAAATAATGCATTTCCCACCCCCCCCCCCCTTACAAAAGTTACTCGGATGGGAGGAAGTCCATCCCAAAAGACAGCAGTGCAGGTGGAATCACAGCATCCAATGCAGCTTTTTCACCATTCAAAAGGTAAAGATGAAATAAAAGGACCCATGTGTTTCCACTTCAGTCTTCAAAGCGTGTTAGCCAGAGCATAACGTATTTTCACAGGAACAATGAAGCCACCTATTCTTTTATGACATGGCAGGTTTTGAGCACTCCAGCCTCGACTTTTTGCATGTTATTCCTGGGATAAGGAAAAAGAAATAAAAGCCATTTGTCTGCTGTTTCTGCTGCAGTAGAAAAGACTATCTCGCTACCTATCATCTGCATTTTGGGAGTATCAAAATTTGTTATAACCTCCTGGGAGAGGGAAGGAGCTGAAACTTTTAACCAAGGGACCTCCAACCATCCAAGAAACCACAGCAGAGCTGCGAAATCTTTTAATGAGTTGTAAAATAACTGATATCAGCACCCGTAATCCACAAAATACTTACTTGTAATTTCTCTACCACAAGACGAACAAGGTCTATAAAGTGAAGCTATTCGGTTGCTGATGGACTAAAGAAATGCCTACAATACAGAAAAGTTTCTAAAAAAGTGCATTCTGGAATGGGAGCCTGGGGGGCAGGGGGAGCTGAAGCAACAACTCCTTGCTAGGAATGCTCTGAATATAAAACTTCTTGCCCCATGTAATTACCATGTCCACCATTTCACAAAACACAAATAAAGGCCTCTAATTCAAAAGGCTTGAGCTCCACTGCTTATGGTAGAAAAAGTTACAAGGAGCCAGAGCTGCAGGACAAAGATCTGGAAGGCAATCTAACTGCTCTTCAGTGAATTTAGGAAATCCACTTACTGGAGAGATATTGATGAGGTACTGGAAAAAAAATGGCTGTGAGTAAAGCAACCAAGTAAGAAAAACATGACTAGGACTGTATTAGTCCTTTGATTAGTCATGTAAGTCACCTCTAGATCACTCTATGGAAATTTCTTTTTCCCAGAGAAGACCTACAGACCATGAAGCATCAAAGTAAAACAATTACTGACATGTGGCACAATTTAAGAATACATTGCTGTCAGTTAGATCCCACGGATATATTTAATCTATAATTAAAGCATAATGGCCAGTGTAACCAACACAAAATACACCATGTAATGTATAAAACCCAGATTAAATACATTTAATAGAAATCCTTGGCATCTCTGGGGGGATTCACTCCACCGTATCCAAGCTCCACAAAAGATAATCCTTATGAGCTACCTTATATCCTTAACCCAGAAGTCTGCATTACAAATCCTGCATCCAGATGAACCCTGAGATAATGTGAGGCTGAGGGATGGGAGGGCGAGCAGGAGGAATGCAGAGCAGCTGGCGTGGCCAGCTAGCAGTGCCCACGAGTGATGGTGGCAGTCACCATGGGCGCTTGCAGCGACAGCCATCATCCCACAGCCTGACCACAGGTAAAAGCAGACAACATAAAGAACGCGCGAGAAATAAGAAGCGAGAAAAAGGGATGAACAGGGAAGGCTACTGTGCTGGGTTGAGCGACTAACTTTTCTTCTAATGCTGGGGAAAACTGCACTTTCAGAAGACTCTAATGTCTGAGTTTGTGAAAATATTTACTTTAGAGCCAGCTGGCTACGTGGGATTCAAGGTCTCAGTATTTTCAAGCCTTGCCAGGTGCAGGGACAAGGAGAAGCAAGACCCAGACACTTGACCCAAGCTGCCACCAGGGTTATTTCTTACCATGAAATTCGCATTCAATGTAAATTAGAGAAGCTCGCTACATAGTTTTCTCTCCCTTGCTGGCGGTGGTCCAGAGAACTCCAAGCCCCAATGCCAGAGCCCTGAGCCCTTCCTTTCCTTCTGAAGCTTCAGCGCTCACAGGGTCCCACAATGGCTGCTCCTGCTGGGAATGCACAGCTTCCTGGGATGGAATGGGCTGAGTATAATTCTTGTATATCGTATATTAATATAGGGATTAATACTGATTCTTTGGTATTATTGTTAATTATTTAGTCTTATCCTATTAAATCTATTTATATTTCAACCCTCATGTTTCCTTGCTTTCCCTGATTCCCCTTTCCGGTTGGGGAGGGGTCATCGGGTGATAGAATAATTGTCTAAATGACAACAAATTGTTATGGGTTTTCTAAAACCATAACAGCTACCAAACACAAGGATGGCAAGAGGAACACACAGGGAGGAGAAGGCTGGCAACAAGCTGCAGAGTAGACAGAGGGCTATTTAGGAAATAATCAAACAGCAGCACTCAGAAGAGACCTTGATCGCATATAACTATTTACACAGGAAGAAAGTAGCTACAAACGCAGGGGCAGAAAGGGAGTTAGGATTCTCAAAAGCTTATTTTTCCACACAGGCAAGGAAAACCCACCCTGAGAACCCTTCACCCAGCCCGCGGCTGGTGGCAAGCTCAGAGGCATTTCCAACAGGCCCTTAAGTGCCACACAGAGTTCCTAGGGCAGGAAAACATCCCTACCCCTGCTGCGCACAACAGGAGGCTGAGCCAACGGAGACAGAAGTTTGAAAAGCAAGCTGTCATTAATAACACATTTAGAACAATAAATTAGTGGGAGCAAAGCTTTGGGAAGCAACTTCATGGAAGACAGCTTGGGCTGGGGAAGCGGGGAATGTGGAAAAACCAGTTGGAGTGCAAGAACTGAGAGAAGCATCAAAGAATATTCATCAACCGAGAAAAAAAAGAGCAGGGCACTGACATAAGCATGTCAGCAGAGAGGGAGAAAACTGCAGGGCTTGGGGATTGGCTGATGGGAACAGAAAGCATGGAAATAATACGTACGAAAATGGCAAATTTAACTACACAAAGGTAAGGTATACACATGTGCAGCCAAAACCAACACCACTGTCCCAACGGGACGCACACCTCCTCCTCGCACGCACAAGAAAAAATTGCCTGGATATCCTTTCTCTTTAAAATCAGCTCTTTCCCACCCAAATCATCAACTGCGGACGCAGTTTCGAATGCAGCTTGCAGCAAGCTGTGCCGGATGGATGCTCAAATACTCACAGACAGCAATTTTTAGCCAGCTATCATGAATTCTGTTACCAGCAAACACAGCTCCATGCAGAACACCACGGCTATATTCTATGAGAAAATGCGAAATAGAGTCATCCGTATTAGACTCCCTGTTGCTTTCGCTGTAAAAAAGCTGAAATAACTACCGGGGGGCACTCCATCACCACCAATAGTGTTATTCAGAAGTGCTGTAACAGTCTGTTACAGATGCTTTAAAAAACCTCCCTGCACCATGATGGGCTGAGAAGCCTAAACTGGTATCTCATCCTTACTGATAAAACCCGAGCAGCACAGCCTTGGCTAATCTTCAGTGAAACCCGGATTACTTCAGCCACGCGTCTGTCTGCTGACGAAGGAGGAAGCATGGGAGAAAGAGCAGATACGCAGAGCTGAAGGACACTGTGCAAAGCAGCTTGGCAAGCTCATATTTCTTTGTATTAGCACAAGGAGTTCTGGCTTTGTAAGCAGTCACAAGTCCCAGCTACGCAGAGGAGGCATCTCCCATCTCCAAATGCCTGGTCCTGCGCGACAGCCACTTCTTAAGCACCTTCCATCTTCCAAGAGATGGCAGGGCCAACAGCAGAAGGCTCCCCTTTCCCGTAGCAGCTCCTAAAGGCATGCCAAAGGCTCCTGCAGAACACATTCAGCCCCAGCCACTCCAGTGACACTTACCCACATCCTGAATGATGGACTTGGACTGTGCCCAGAACCAGAAAGCTCAGCGAACGAGGAGCAATTCCTCCTCCTCCTCCTCAGTTTGAGCTAGCTGGTTGTTTCCCCAATTTAAGGAAAAAAATCACTCTGCTGAAGATATGCTGATTTTAATGGGATCTTTATTTCAGCAACACACAAACCCCCAAGGGCTACAGTAAAACAAGCTCCTGTCTTGAGCTAAATAGTTCGAATTCTAATTCAGCCTAAGGTGGTCCAATAAAACACAGACAAGGCTCGTACTGATGGCCCAGTTCTGTTTTAGATCATGACCGATTTCCATGAATTGAGATATTTCTCTGGACACCAGTTTGTTTTCACAAGCTTCAACCAGGAGTCCTTCCTCAGACACTCCGGGCACATTGCTCCAAGTGCGGAGTCAGACATGGCCAAAATTTGCACAAAGCTGCAATTGAAGTGGCAAAAGCTCATTCACTTGTACCTGATGCCCAACTTAGGTCAGGCTGGGCACTGAGCTAACGCTGCCCCTCCTCTGACAATCACAGCAAGCACAGACACCTGCCTTCCGCAAGAGGCTACAGAAACGTATCCTCACAAGACAAGCTGGACAAAACGTGTCCCCTTCTCGGTGTCAATGTGGTATTACCAGTACTTCATACACTCACGGAAATGAGGACGCAGGACTAAGGCTGGGATAAGCCACCACTGAACTTAAATTCTGCCTGACGAATTTTCTGAGTTAAGTTTTTCATCGGTGATTTTACTCACAAAGGAGTTGGCTGCTGTCTAACGGCAGCAGGTGCTGGGCGACAGTAAAGTCACTTGGGCTGACAGAAACTAAAAAGAGAAGCTTTCATTCAAAGTGAGATACAACTCTAACATGACATAAGCTTCCAGAAAACAAAAAAAAACCCCAACGTAGCTGGGAAGACCAAGCCTTCCAGCAAGGCGTGCAAGTGCTGCCCATCAGGATTTGATCAGGACTGCGTGTGGCGAGTGAGAGGAGGCCAAAGTGCCCCTTTATCACCATTACCAGCACCAGCTGGCACAGAAAGCAAATGGACATTCACAATTAATGTTATACCACGTCTGCAGTGAAACTGTGGCTTGATGGGCACGATCTTCCTGTCTCAACAAGCTGCGTATGATCCAGCGATCTCAGAGCATCAGCTAGGCATATTGAGATCTACCAACTGAGACATATTTTAGCCTTGTGAAATAAAGCAGTAAAGTGAAATAGTATCAACAGGAGATGCTGAAGGCCAAACTAACACCGTGAACATTTACCACGAGCTTGCATGATCTTTCTCTGAACTTCACTACACTTTGCTTCGTTTCCGAGGGCTCATCACAGCGCGCTCCAAGGTATCAACGTATTGATTTTACAGAGAATCTATGGAGAAGGAAGTCTGGCTGGAGACACCAGGACTGCAATCTGACGCAGGCACCATCCTGGACCAGGAAATGCTCTGCTACAGATGCAGAAGGAGCATCCTGGACTGATGCAGCACAACCAAATGCAGCTCCCAAGACAGATGGGAAACCCACAGCCTCTCTAAGGGGGCAGCAGCACCTCAGGCTGGTAGGAGGCAATGGTTAAGGGCATATCAACTTTACCTTAGGGTTTCTGGCTTTTCCGCTTCAGGAACTGAATGCCGATTAACAAACAAGTTGCCATCTAACCGTTTCAAATCTGAGCTGGCCTACTACCAGCCAAAACTAGCCCGTGGCAGCGGCCCAGTGCTAGAAAAATCTCATTTTTATAGGCAGTGCCACAGAAACAGCGTATATGAGAGAACAAAAACTAATCCAGATTAACAGACAGACAGGAACAAAAAGCCTTACCAAAGTTCCTTCATAGTTTGAGTGGCCCATCACGCCTGAAGTACCAACGAGGGAGAAGAAGAGAGAGCAAAATTTAACAGCACCTTTTAGTTCAAAATCACTGCTCTTTTGAGATGGTTTCCTCTCAACATGGTACCGGAATAGCCCACTGCTTCTTACTTAAAATATCCAAGTGCTGTAACTCTCCCATTCTGCTCGGGAAAAAGCATTCAGCTGGATGTTTTCTTTTTCCTGTGTGCGTAGTTAGTGACTCCTCAATCTCACGTGAGGCTGTTCTCTTTACCCCAACCAACTTCTCTGCAGAAAATTCTTAATCAAGAGCATCTCTTAAGAAAGGGGAACCTGCTCACAGCAAAGTCCATGGAGTCCCAGGTCCTTCATTCGCACACTCCCATTCGGGCTTTAGCAAACTTCCTCAGAGTCTCTGTGCAGCCACTCTCAGTGGCTCAGGGAGGTGCCTTATTTGCCACGTGGGAATTCACACCAGAAGCAGAAGGCTCAGCCACTGCAGAGGAGCCTCAGATTGTGACATGATTGCCCTTACCCTAAAACTGACTGCTTATAGCTGATCAAATGAATCTTGCCTTTCGCCTTCACTTTCTATAGGACTTACCACCAGAGCTGCAAGCACAACCCTGAGAACAAGCACCCCCTACCACCAAGGCAGCCTCAGCAGAGGGACTGGACTCAGCAGCAGTGCACTATCACTACGGGGAACCCTGACCTTCCTGCCCCCCTGTTCCAGACACCCATGCCAGCAAAGCTTTTCTTTCTTGCCTCATTCTCTGTGTTTCCAGCACAGGCCTCCCAGACAGTAACTTTTCAAGTGTTGCCTCAAAATCCATCACGGATCAACACAGACCCATCAGCTACAACAGACTTTGCATAGAATCACAGACTGGTTTGGGTTGAAAGGGACCTTAAAGGTCACCCAGTGTCACCCCCTGCCCTGGGCAGGGACACCTCCCACCACACCAGGTTGCTCCAAGCCCCCTCCAACCTGGCCTTGAAC
>JAOXNO010000070.1:21600498-21618101 GCA_028565335.1 Limnodromus scolopaceus | reverse complement strand
GGAGGGCGAGGGCACAGCCTGGACAGGGGCTCTCGGGGTGATGTGGAGGCAGCTGCTTTTGCCCCTTGCACATGACAAAGCCCCTTTTGCAGCTGCCTGGCTCGCCCAGGGGGGCTTCAGCTCACATCACCCCCCCAGCTCACATCACCCCCCCGGCCTCACGGCGGCAAAGCAGGATTTTCTCCTTCAGCTCGCAGCCCGCTTCCCCCTCCCCCCACCGCAGACCAACGCTGCGGGCTCCATAAAACCCGCTCAGCGTAGCGAGGCCATTTCCCGGCACAGCACGGGCACCGAGCCACGCGAGGCTGCACAGGCAGATCCCGCCACGAGCGCTGATTCCAAGTGACGGGCTAATGGCCCTGTTGCTATTAATTTGCGTCTCCGAGGAGAGCCACAGCCTGTCTGCAGCGTCTGGAATGCACATTACGGCAAAATATTGATGACTTAAAAGCAGACAGGACCTCATCAGCAATGCTGAGCCGCTTCCAGCACTGTGCAGGCCGGTCCCATCCCCCCAGCTGGAGACGGTGCCCGTAATGGACAGCCCGGCTGCATTAGCGGAATGGGTCTGAAATCCATTTAGCATCCAGAGGCAAGGAAGGAGCCGGCTGCCCTGGGGGAGAGCTGCAGCTCTTGGCCCCATAGCAAGGGGACGAGGAAAAGCGATAGGCAGCCACATCCCGTGTCCCAGGGCAGAGCTGCAGGGGCTGCACCCTGCACGGCACCTCATGAAGGGGCATGGGTTTATCCTGCACGCTCACACGGTGGCAGGGCTAACACACACAGTGCCCACAGGTGCTGTCTGCAGAGACCCAGCCCTTGGCTACTGCTGGCAGGGAGAGATGCGCAGGAGCCCGCTGCAGCGTCAGGGTCGGTCCAGAGCTGGAGCGCTGCCACACAGGTCCACGGAGACTCACGACGAGAGAGATGATGCTGATCACCACGCAGAGGTGATGCTGGTTGTGTTTTGCCCCAGGCTCTCCATGGGTCTTTATCACAAGCTCAGGGACATGATGGAGAGATCAGACCCCTGGAGAGATGCCTGATGGATGCCTACAAACCCGACAGCCTCACAGCCAGCAGCGGGGACAGGAGGAGGACAAGGGGTAGGTGCTGCTCCTGCTGAGCACCTCAAAGCTGTGAAGGACCCAAACCTTTGCAGCACGGCCTCAGCCACTCTCATGGAGGCACAAGCCACAAGGGACTCAGTCACAGAGCATTGTGAGGCACAGTGAGGCAATGACATCCCTGGAAACATTCCAGGCCAGGTTGGATGGGGCTCTGAGCAACCTGGTCTACTTGCAGATGTCCCTGCCCACGGCAGGGGGGTGGACTAGATAGCCTTTAAAGCTCCATTCCAAACTCAAACTATTCTATTCTATGACTCTACAACTCTGCCCACAACAGGCAACATGGGGCTGCTTTGCCTGGACCAGACTGTCATGGCAGGGTTAAATCCTGGCTACCTGACACGCTATGGGTATGGCCTCTCCTGCTGCTCTCTCTTGTGCATACTTTCCTTAAAAGCAGCACAGAAGGGCTTTAGGTCAGGATCGGAGCTCTCTTTCAGACCTCAGCTGCGCCTCCTTCTTCAAGGAAAAAAAAAGAAAGAGTTTAAGAAAAAAAAAGAGAGAGATGCAGACAGCCAGCTTAGAGCTATATAAAAAGCATCCCAGGGGATTTTCCCTGAAAAGGCTCTACAGAGAAAGGCAATGGAGTAAAAATCCCATTCCCGAGGATGTGGACTCTCTCCAAAAGAGGCGCAGTGGGCAGGTAATGCCTCAGCAGCTCCTGGATGGGCTGCAGTCTCCTCTGGGGAGGTGACATGCTGCTGCAAGGCCATGTCTCAACTGCACATGATGTTTGAGAAGAGGATTTGGCCATTTTTGCCAGGAGGCTAAGGATGGACAGCAAGAAGCAAGGAAAAAAACACAAAGAAATGGATGACTGGCCTGCAGAGAACTGACAGAAAGGGACACCCGTGGTGGCGAGGGAGGAAGCCCCATCCACAACCCTAACACCACCTCCCAGGCTCTCCAACACACACGCTGGCTAATGCCACCCAAGAGGTGATGGCTGAGAAGACCTCTTGCAGCAGAAGCTGTTGTTTCAAAATTGCTTGCAAGCCAGGTCAAGGAAAAAATATTGAGAAAATTAAAACATCAGTAAAAATTATGACACAAAAAAGGAAATTAAGGAGATTTTCTGAAAAGGCTTGTTGTCTGATCTAAAAGCTACAAGTGCAGAAGGAAGAAAGAATATTTTCAGCTACAGATGTGTTCTGCCTTGGTGTTGAAGGCAGTAAAAAAGTATAAAGAAACAGAGAGAGAGAAAGATGGAGCAATCTAATTCACAATTGTGTCCCTGGGAAATAAACGGGAGAGGCTGAAACCACCAGGGAGCAATGCAGGCCCAGAGACCCCTGGGGAAACTTAAGAGTATATCGAGGGAAGTGTAGGGATACGTGGCATGTTGTTAAGATAGAGACGACTAAAGTGCTCAATAAATACTTTTTTCACGTCCACAGGATCAGAGCTAATAGACCCGCCCAGTAGGAGGGCAAGAAGGTATTTGCTAATCCATCATCATCATCAGGAAAGTAACAGCTTTGATTTTGTGAGTCCAGGCTGTCCCAAGAGTCCTGAAAGAGCTGGATGAAGAGCTATGGGCAGCTTCTCCCTGGCAGGAGACAAGGCGATGTTTTGTGCAGTTTTGTCACTAAGGGAATCTGGAAAATCTGGGAAGGGTGCAAAGATCCCCCCGAAAAAAAACCAAGCAGAAACCAAGCTGTGCTGTGGGGATGAGGTTTTCCTGCTGGGAAACCAAAGCAGACCTCTCTACAGTAGGGATGAGCACGGGCTTCTACAGTTATGTGGGCTGGGGAGGCAGGGATGGGTACCTGCATTTCGATCAACACCAGGATCATGCAAACTTCATTTTCCCATGAAACTAAGCTACAAAAAACAAAAAGGGGTAACAAAGCCAGAACTGGAAACTATAACCAGACACAATCGAGTGAGCAGTGAGGCACATCATTCGATCCATCTGAGGGATTACCAGCGCTACCAAGGGAAGCGCAGCGTGACTCCAGATCTATGAGCCTTCCCGAGTAATACTTTTGCCAGAAAGCAAACCAGAAGCCTGTGCCACACCACAGGGAAGCACAGACTTCGTATTCCAGCCACTTCTGACCACCCCATGGTCACCTCAGAGTCACGCCATGGAGGGGGGGCGGCACACGTCTGCACGGGGCACTCAGTGGCGAGGGGTCACCCACGGCACCACTGCGGGCACAGTCGCCCCCCCACCCCCTCCGGGGTCACTCACTTCAAGGAGAGAGAGAAGTCATTCTTGCTGGTCTCGCTGTTGCGCACCAAGTAGCTGGCCTCCTTGCAGAGCCTCAGCAGCGTCTCGGCGTCCGTCCGGCTGATGGCCCCGTGGTACCAGCTGGAGATGGGAGAGGGATTGGCTGTGCCAGGCAGAGAGCGGACACCCCGGGCAGGACCCTGCCCCGGGGCAGCAGCAATGCCAGCACCCCCTGTACCTCCCCGGGGACAGCAGCCACCTCCAGGGAGAGGGAGGCGGGTGGCTGGGGGACAAGGGGCAGGACTCCCGCTGGGCAGCACGGGGGGGTGCGGAGGGCACACGGGAACACCGTGGACTGCGAGATGGGTGGTGGGGACAAGCAGGCAGAAACACGGGGCCAGGGAAGAAGCAAAGAAGCAGGCCTGCTCTGGGGCTCCTCACGGTGTCCCACAGGGACCCTGGCACAGGCTCGGGGCAGGCAGGACTCACCACTGGTTCTCCAGGGGCAGGGCAGGATCAATCCTCTCGCCAAGAAAGGGGCCAGGCTCGGCGATCAGCGTCTTCGTGCTCTTGAGACTGCTGGAGCCATGCCTGAGGGCAGCCCTGGCCTTCTCCTCCCTACAGGGCGAGGTGCGGCTGTACCCCAGCCCCTCTGATGGACCTGCAGGATGGACACACGTTGCAGCCGGTGGTGGGGAGAGGCAAGGATCCCAGCTTCCCCCCGCCCCGCAGAGGGAGCCCACAGAACAAGCCTGAGCCATGTCATGTCATGTTGGGTCCCCTCTTGCTGCCCTGTCCCCTGCCCTAAGCAAGGGCAGGGCAGCTCTTGGGCTGCTGCTCACTGTGGTGGCCCCAGATAGCCAAGGTCGGGTCCCCACCACAGCAGGACCAGGCTCCTCTCCACGCCCAAGCCCCTGGAAATATTTTCCAGGGAGGTTGTAAAAGCTGAGAGAGGTTTTGCTAATGCAACCAGAGATTCAGCGGTAGCGGCACAGAGTTAAGTGAGAAGCAGTATGGAGAGGCTCTCCAATCTTGACAATAAGAAAAGTGAAATTAAATTTTAAAAAAAAAGAGAAAGAAGTAGATGGAGCTAAAGGGAGCAGTCAGTTTGGAAACGATGGACACATTTCTGCTGGCACAAGTAAACCTCCCGGGGTAAAAAAAAATAATGCCCCGAGGTGGGAAGGGGACATTTCAACTGTGAGGTGCCTCCTCCCGATGCAGCCGCCTGCCCTGCCCCAGCCCGGCCACAGTCCCCGCGCACCAACAAAGCGTGGTGGCCCAATACGTGCCGCCCGGTGAGCGGCAGGGGATTAACCGAGACATGCCCCAGGGACCCGGCCTCCCGCCGACTGTTATTTCCGTGCGGGATGATTTCAGCATTAACAATATTGTTTCTCCCTCCTCCAGAGGGTTCATTATTGCTCCTCTGCAACACAAGCCCCCTCGCACAAATTACTTATTGATCGGGCAGAGCTGCCTTGACGCGAGGCTGCCAGCGGCTGATGCTGCGGAGACACAGTGGCCCCAGAGGTGGCCGAGCCTGGGCTGGTCAGCTTCCCCCCGCCACGCTCCCAGCTGCTGGAGGGGGAGGCAAGAGCAGGGCGACGCTGAGGCCAGAGGCAAGCGATACCCACAGAGGGACGTTCTTCTCTCCAGCAGGGCATCCTCTACAGCAGCAGTTTGAGGGACACCGTGTCTGGGCCCTCTGCGGGCGAGCAGGGCTCCAGCCCCACAGCAACGAGGAGAGAGGAAGGCAGCCAGGGGGAAACCCAGCCAAAATCCTCTGCAGTTTAGCGTGGCTTAAACACCACCCCCCCGCCCCGAGAAGGAGCACAGGGAGGAGGTGCCCAACATTAAGGCTTGACAGGCCCTGCCTCTGCAGCTTTTCACTGACCCTTGTACATAACAGGCTTCAGTTTCAACTCATCACCTTAAAAAATTAGGGCAATCATTAAAAAGCCAGTCAATCAAAACACCGAGGTGTTTGCTGGCGGCACAAAGTCATCCTGTTAGAGGCAGAGAAGAAATGCATTGCACCTGTCAGAGAGAGGCAGAGGCACGTGCATGATTAAACAGGATATTAAAAACAAGCCCCTAGGAGTAAGACGACATCCTTCAAGGAGTTCGAGTCACCCCCAGACAGGGGAAATAGAAAATAAGACAAAACTCTGGCAAGATAAACTTAATACGACAAAGCAAGTCAGGAAAAAAAAAAAAAAAAGAGACTCCGTGTTGCTAAAACCAGGAAAAATGACAAACTGAAATGTTCATCAGGAGCAGGATGCATGTCAGAGCAACTGCAGGGATAATAAATGATGGGGGAAGAGAAAAGGCTGCACAGCACAGAAATTAATTTTTCTTGACACCTGCATTCATTGTAGGAAGAGGATCAGGAAGTTTCCCCCTGCCAGACCTTTCTTTTTGGGGACTGCTCTCAGCCTGCAGCATCCCTGCAGGGCTGGGACAGACCCCGAGGCAGCACCGGTGCAGCAGCCGCATCGCTCTGGGGGGTACCTGCCATCGGCAGTGAAATCAGCTGCCACATGCGGCCTCATGCTCAAACCCACTCGGGAGGCAGCAAAAGCCACGCTGCTTTTTCTTTAGGAAGCTCTGCAGGGATCTGGGTAACTGCAGATAAGGAAATCAGACATCTGCAGCTGGCAGGTCGCCGTGTACACCAGGAGCAGCGTGGGCGAGGCAGGGGCAGGCACAGCGTGCAGGGCACTGCCACCCATTTGCAGAGAAAATGTCACCTCTCGCACACCAGTCCCAGCTCTCTCCAAGAGTGGCAGCCCAACCCCAAAAGCCTGGGTAGCTTTCGAGAAACGCCCTCACCTAATGCTCTTGGCAAACCCCTAAACCCACCACAGCATCAGAGCAAGGTCCTTGAAATATTAATAACGGGTTAGAAGAGAAGCGGTGATATTTGGCTTTCCTAAGCGAGGCTGCCAGCAGAGTCCAAGGGGGATTTACATGGTGGCTCCGTCGCTCAGCACACACAAGAACAGCTTCACAACAAGGCAAACCGGAGACGACAAAGTGTGCCTGGGAGATTTTGCTGTTCGGGATAGCAAATATGAGAGCGAAGAATCCAGAGGGACCTCCTGTCACTGAGCAGCAAGGTAATAAACAGCGGAGGAAATGGAGCCATGCTAAACGACAAAGCAAGGCGCACGTGGGAAAAACCAACCTCAGCTTCGGTGGCGGGGTCTAAATTAGCTGCTACCACACCTGTAAGTGACCTGGGTGTTAAGTCACAAGAAAACATCGGCGAAGCGCTCAGTTGTCAAGAAGACCATAAAAGCAGCCGTCAAACCTTGGGAATTTGGAGGCAAAGAGGAGAGAACAAAAGAGAAGGCAATAACTCTGCCGTCAAATAATCTCCTAGTGCAGCTTGACTGCTGCATGCAAAGAGGTGTCATGGAGCTGGAGAAGATGCAGAAGAGGCAAGGACAAACGTCTGGCATGTGGCACAGGACAAGCGAACGAGCCAGGAGGAGCTGGGGGAAGGCGGAAGGGGAGGGTGGGTGTCTGGCAGCCAGCTCCAAGGTGTCGCAGCATCTCTGCGCCGGTGGGGCAGCAAGGCAGGGTCACGGTGAGCACCGGCCACAGCCCTCCCAGACACCCCGCTGTCACGCGAGACCCACCGTTGGCGTCTTCGTAGCTGGGCTGGCCCTGCTGCAGAGGGACGGAGGCACCAGCCTCACCGTCCAGGGGGCTTTCACGGCTGTCGAGCTGTCCCACCGGCGGTGGCCATGGCAGGTCTTTAATGACCTTGATTTCAACTGGATGGGGTGGGGTAGGAGGGGGTGGGAAAGAGAGAGAAAGAAAAAGAAAGAAAGGGCTTAGAAAAAACCGTCAGCAACACCAGATCCACAGAGAAGGAGAGCAGTTGTGGGCAGAAAGACGTGAGGACTACATTCCCAGGAGCCCTATGCCAGCTTGGTCATCTCGTCCCCTCCCCAGAATCGAGCAGGAACAGGCCTGGCGTAGGGCATGTTCCTGATGGAGAGACCCTGCTCCTCTGTCACCTTTCCCAGACAACCCTCTCTGCAGGGGGGGAGCCTGCGATCACTCCCATCCCACACGCACATCCAGCTGCATGACCGTGGCCAAGCATCCCATTTGCCATCTGTCCTGCCTGCGCATCTGTCTTGCCCCAGGTCCTTCCCAGCCACCCAGCAGGGTCCACGTTCCCCTGCTAGGAGCCAGCGAGTTGCTGCCTTGTGCCGGTACCGGTTGCCCGTCAGCAGGGGTCTCACAGACCTCCCAAAGGGGGAAGTGTCAGCAGAGAGATCCCGGCGTCGCAGGAGAGAAGAAATGCCCTATGAGCCATGGCAGGACCTGCTCCGAGAGAAAACAGGCAGCAGGTCCTCGTATGGCCCAGGACTGAGTCCCCTTGGAACTCAGAGCAAGCCTGGAGCGCCCATGAGCATCCACACGTGAGCCAGACCTGTGACCACGCTGCTTCCACCCCGGGACATCGAGCGAGGCGGCTCATCCGCCCCGACACAGAACACAGACACCGCAGCACAAACCCTGCCTGGCAGCACCCCGCGTTTTGTGACGGACCTCAACAAGCCGAACCCTCAGCACAGCATGGCCACCGGCCCCGCACCCGGCCAAGTCCCAGCAGTACCAGTGCAGCCCCAGGCACAAGTAGAGGCCACGGCATCGAGCCCGGTTTACACATCTCCCACTCGCAGAGCCCAAACCCAGAAGATGAACCACTCCGAAGTCTGAGCCCCCTTTCCACCAGCATCCCGGCACAGTGCCGACAACCACCGGCTCCAGTGCAGACACACGCTGCTGCAATTAAAATGCATCCTAGACAAGAGCGTGGCAATTAGCCAGTGCCAACGGAGGAGCCAGCACTAATGCACAGCATGGATTTCCTCATTAACAAACACAAACACAATCGATCCCGCAGCACGGATAAATAGGTCAGGGGGCTGGACGATCACCTGGCCAAAGGCTCCTGGGGGAGCACCCAGGTCTCCTCCTGCCCTGAGGAAGGAGGGATCTGCTGGAGCCCAGGGTACAGCCTCCCCACTGCTGTTCAGGGCTGAAGGGGGTCAACTTGCACTGGAGGCTGTGATCAGTTAGAGGGGGGAAGAGGCAACAAGAGATGAGCGCTGGACAGGCTGCCAAGGCAGCTCCATCCACCACTCTGCCCAGCCTGGCTCCCTGCTGAAGAGACACGGTCTCTGCAAGTGCACAAGTGAGCCAGGGAAATGCAGAGGCCAAGACTACTGACCCCAGAAGATGAAGGAAACCCCCAAGGAACCAGCTTCCCCCCTGCAAAATGCACCGCAGCATTGGTCGCTATATAGCTGCTGTTCATCTTTTATGGCTCTACCCATCACTCACCAGCAAAGGCTTTGGAGATCCGCTCCTTCTTCCACTCCCAGGGCTGGTCGTATTCCTCTGGTGGCCGCTCATCGTCCTCTGGCAGTCGGGACTCCCTGGGCCTGGAGCAAGCTGGGCGATCACCATCCATGTCCAGCCCTCCAAGCACGGGCTCGTAGGGAGTATCGTAAAGGTGCAGCGGCCGGGCAGGAGCCTCCCGTAAGCCCTTCTGGCGGATCTCTAGCAGGAGAAAAGGGAAAAGACCATGAGCTTTTTGCCCAACACAGCCCGGCCATGGTCCCCAAAGCCTGCTTAGATGAAAGGGCTCAGTTTCACCCACGAATGACATGGTGTAGGGAGAAGCAGCAATGGAGGAGACCCCTCAAACCTCCAGCAAGCGCCTGCCAGAAGAGGGGGAGCAGCTGGGCTGCCAGGTCCTGGGCAGTCCACAGCACCAGGACCCCTTCTCTTCCCACAGTACAACATTCCCGGTCTCTGGTAGCCCTGCAAAGCAGAGTCCATGAGGACAGAGCATCCCAGAGCCCAATTCCCCACCAGCAGTGAGACCGAGTTTCTTCCCTGGACATCCAGTGTGGATAGTTTAATAAAATGCCCTTCCCTTCAGCAAAACAGAAGTCTCTCCTGCAGACACAAGCAGCCTCTTCGCCACTTCCAAGAAATGCAATGGTCTCCTCCAAAAAGCCACATGAGCTCTCCAGAAACCACACGTTCCAGAATAACCACGGGACTGCAAAGCAGAGCCAGATCTTGGAGCACACAAGCCGGCACAGCGACCCCATGCATGCCACAGCAGCAAGAGCGACGCCTTCGCTCTCACCTCACCTGCTTTCCAGCCACAAACAAGCCCACTGGGGACCCTGCTGCTGCAGCAGACAATGGCAGGCTCTGGCCCAGTCCTAACCAAATTAAATAGCTCCCACAGCCATCTTAGTTTTGTGCCAGACGCACTGAATGTCAGGTCTCTCCTGGCTCAGCCAGGCAGACAGGCACCGCAGTCTCAGGGGACAGCACCACAGGCAGAAATATCAAGGTGCCTTCACTGCTCTGGTAGCCTTGGAGAGCGCTCTGGCTACCGCCAGCCCATCACACACAGCTACAGCTGTGAATATTTGCCTGCAAAGCGGCTGTGCACCACTGCAGCGATTGCCCAGGACTGCCTTGTGGGGAGGACTGGTGCTGTCACAGGCTGCAAGGAACAGAGGCCACCAAATTCACACGGCAGGAGCCAGAAGTGCAAAGAGCGGCCTTTGCATGGAGACTTCCACCTTACCCGCCATCATCTTCTGGGCTTCATATGGCTCCATGTATCCATCGTTCTCCGTCACCTTCTCCAGCCCTGCCTGGCTACCAGCCACCTGCGCCGCATCGAAGGGATCTGCGTAGTCCTCCAGGACAGGGAGCTGGAAGAGAGGAAGGGTAGGAGAAGGGTTAGGATACTCCCTGCCTTTACTGGGGAGGGGGGGTCAGGGCCTGGTTGAAGTCCCTTGAAACCTCACCACGAGCTCTGCCAGCAGCAGCCAGAGCAGCAGCCGGGATGCCAAGCCCACACCACAGCACCCTGCAGAGCAGATGCTGGCAGCTGGTGGCTTCCCAGGCACCAGTGCCTGGTGGTGGAAACGCTCCAGCCTTTGTCCCAGAAGCTGGAACGGAGCCCAGCAGAGCAGAAGGCGGCCCAGCCCACTCCCTTACCAGGGGGTCGGTGCTGCCAGAGCCCGTGCAGACGCCCCAGCAAGGCCCCCACCGTGGCATGGGGCTGCTGGCAGTGCCATCACCCCCCCCAGCACGCAGGTGCTCTCCCCGAATGCAGCCACATTTCCACAACCAAAGTGGAGAAAGGCCACAGATCCCAGTACAGTGGTGGCAGTTGGCACTGGCATGACTGGGAACTCACCAGTTATTTTCCAGGGCTCCTGCAGACTCGTTTGAAGACATTTCTTAACAAAAGGACTAAGAATAGACTATGGCTTCCTCCCTGCTCCTCCCAGGACCCTGCAGCATCCCAGGTAACACAAGACAGGGCTCCTCTGCGCAATCAGGAGTCACCAGGAAGCAGCACCAGGAGCCTCTCAAGTGTCATGTCTCAGGGACGGCACAAAAAGCCCAAGGTTTGCCCCGACTAGCAAAAAGGAGACGATCCTGCAGTAGGATATGGGTCATCTCCCAGAGCTTGGTCCCCTCCAGCGCGGGAGTCACACGATGCTCCAGCACCTCCGTAGCTTCCCGGATGGAGCACTCCATGGCACAATGCCACAGACCCTGGCAAACTGGGAGCTGTACATCTCGCCTCCAGAACAAAAGCCTGGTCTCAAAACGGGGCCAGGCGATATTTCCAGCAGGGTCCGAGTGCACCCAAGCACCTCTGCCAGGGTCTGCTCACCCACCAGGCTGCAAACCCCAGCTAGACCATCTGGCGAGGTGGGGTTTGCCAGCACAACACCAGCTACACAGAGCTCCTACAGCAAGAACCAAACTGGCTGGGCATGATGCAGCAGCCGCCTAAACCCACCAGGCGCCAGGCTCTGTCCTCACTGCCACGCCATCCCTGCTCCTGACCAGCCTTGGGGACCAGGGCTGCTCATGCATTCCTTCCCAGCTCCCATAATCGCCTTAAAACAAATCACTTCTTCCTCCTTCCTGTGCAGAACAGCCTGACAATAGCCTTGAGCAGCAAAACCCAGCAGGAAAAGGGAACAGGAACTGGAGCTGTAAACACCTCCGTGCAGTCCTGAGCCTTCACGTCCCTCTGAGCTGCAGGAGGAACGGGGTTCCCGGCGCCCCAACTCCTCCATAAACATCCCAGCTCTGGGCTCCCAATGCAGCGGGGAGCCGGGGCAGATCCCCAGTCCTGGTCCCCCCATACCGGGGTACAAGCAAGTGGCAGAGCATCACCCCAAAGCAAACCCCACCAGCTGCAGGGCTCGCAGCCACCCTGGGCGGGCACAAGGTGGGGGTTCAAACGTGGGAGCAGAGCCGACGCTCTCACCCCGCTGCAAGGCAGCAGGAGGACAGATGGTTGCTAGGGGTGCTGCTCCCCGCCGGATGAGAGGGAAAGAGCAACACCTCCCGCTGGCTCCACAGGCAGGGCCCAGCGCCAGCGAGCCGGGACGGGGCTGCAGGAACAGCCAGTTTTGCAGCAGGAGACAGGAAATCTGCTCTCGCATCCATCATCCGAGGGAGACACAGCATCGCCCGCCGGGCACCGAGTGGCGATGCTGAGCCCAGGGGGCTGCAGCCCTTCGCTTTCCACCACTGAGGGGCAAAACCCCCCAGGGAAATCTAAGTCACCAGTGACTCTGGCAGCTGCTCAGCCCCTGGGACCTGACCTAATGCCTGCTGGGCAGGGAGACAAGCAACAGCAACAGCAAATTCACTGCGGGGAGCCCCTCCGGTTTCTAAACACCCTTTTCCTCTCTAAGGCAAAGAGGGTTCCAGCCTGCGGCAAGCGGGTGCCCCCCAGACACTGAGGGCAGGTCGGTGCCCTCTGCTCCCAAGAGCCAGCCAGGAGACCCTGCAGGCTGCATCCTCATCTCAGAAAGCCACAAAGATGCTTCTGCTCCATCGAAATGATGTCTGCAGAGCAGAGCTCCACAGCCCCCCATGCCAAAGGAGGCACAAGCACGCAGGCAGGCAGCCCCACAGGCACAAACACAGAGGCTCGACGGGCGAGCAGGCAGCGTTATGCCCGATGCTCACCCTTTATAAAGAGGACTCATGGCCCCAGGCGTGCTGCGGGGCTGTGAAATAGGGTCTGCTGACCCTCCTGGGCTCAGAAATAGGTTGCCTGCTGGTTTCTCCCAAGCACAACCTGCCTGCATTCCAAACTGCCACGATCCCCATTTCCGAGATGTATTTCGCCAGACAGACACAGACCCCACCTGCTGCTGGCACCAGTGCTGGCACCACCTCCAAGACTCTCTTGCCCCACAAGCACAGAGCAGCTTCAAAGAAGACAGGGCACCAGCACAGCAGCTGAGAGGCTCCTTTGCAGGCCGTGGTCGTGTGGAATATAGCCCACTCCGTGTTTCCTCAGTGCTTGGGTCCAGCTTCCCAGGGAGGGACACAGGAGCTTCAGCAAGCTCACGGAGTGGCCCACGCTCAGATGCCTCCAGCTCCAGGTCTAGAAAGTAGAGGATGGTGGAGAATCCAAACACAACTCTGCTGAGGCCCCTAAAACTGGGTGTTTTGCTTGTGGGAGGTGCAGTGGCATCCAGCAGCAATTAGAGGGGCTCTACGCAGGCAAGATATGATTTGCTGGGCTTAACTTGGATCCAAAGCAAATGGCTCAGATCAGGGGCTCGAGTCCCCAAGCTCCCTATGTTTTGGGGGGGGTTTTGCCACACTGGCTTTACTCCTCCACTGCCTCAAGGATACCTTTTCATAGGAGTGAAGTCTCCCCACCACTGCATGCTGAGAACGTAAACCCATTCGTTTTTTGAATGGTCAGATATTAGAGTGGAGAGCCATGGAAAGGCTGGGAAGGCAACTCCTCTCTCCAGGAGCACTGCAACCTCAGGACGCGAGCGAGCAAGGAGGGTACCCCGAGCCCCGAGGGGCTGGAGGCTACAGCGTGCCAGGAACGCAGCAGGGCTCTTAGAGGGCAAACAGTGGGGATTGTGCCATGACCGACTGCATCCTAATGCCCTGTACGGGGGGCCGAATTAAGGTTGCCCGGGAAACTGCATCTCTGACATTTCCTCATCCGAGCGCTGGACTTTATGAGCAGCGCAGGGCTCTACAGCAGCCACAGTGCAAGCAGCCGCTCCCCTGATGCGGGAGGGGGCCACCGACCCGGGCAGGGCAGCTCCCAGGGGTGCCCCAGAACCTCCCGGTTCGGTCAAAGGCCAGGCATTTCCATGCTTCACTCACCTCCCCCATCCCAGAGGGAGCTGCTCACCACCCAGCGCCGCTTGGATGTCCCAGTACTGGGCATCGCCGGCTCATAGACAGCACAGGCTTTGCTAGATTTGAAATAACTGGGGTGCAAAGCACATGCCCAACACGCAGAGCCACTGTCCCGGGACAGCTCTTGGTGCAGAGCAGTCCTTCAGAGAGCAATCCGGCACCGCGGCCTCTTTGACCACACAAGTGTTTTTCACTTGTTTATCTGCCATGGCAATGCACAGCCTGAGCCCTGCTGCAGCACCAAGGCTGCTCTCACGCTATTATTTATGCCAACTGTAAGAAAAAAGGAAAACTAACTAGGGCAAAGGGCCAGATCGTCACTGAGTCCTTGCAATAAAACGGGGAAGGCAACAGACGGCGGCTCTGCAAGAGAGTTCAGAGTTCAGACACTGGGATCCCAGGCTCTTTGCCCCATCTTGCCTACAAATGTCCTACCTGCCACCGCCTTTTGCTGCAACAAGAGGCTCCACTCTACAGAGAGGTCCCCAGAGGACACCTGGGGACGTGTTTCACTTTATAAACAAGTTTCTTGCCCTGGAGACAAAGCATTTGAGGTGCCCCCAGGAGATTGCCAAGTTTCACGCTGAAGCCACTCTGAGTTATAACCAAACTCAGTTTGTTTTCTCTGTCAGGTGCAAAACTTACACATCTTGCAGCTTGGCTTTTGGTGGATGCCGAAGCCAAACCCAAAAGCAAACCGAGCATTGGCCTTCCAAGAAGTGTCCAGTCAGCAGCCCAGGGGGGCGGCTGGGCCCGAGCCGTGGCCGGGGAGGAGGGAGCGCAGAGCAGACACCCAGCACGGTGCAGGGTGACTCACTGGGGGGAGGCTCTGACAGGAAAGACACACACCCAGGAGCTTCCTGGTCAGCCATTCCCACACCCGCAGCACGGACCCTGGACTCCAAGCAAAGCCACCAGCGACCTGTCCCAGCAGGCACAAGACAAAGATGTCCCCAGACACATCTCCAAGCCTGTCCCCAAGCACACGATGACCTGGGTGCAGGTGTCGGCCCATGCAGGAAGGTCCCTCACCGCATCTCTCCCCAGCGCATCCTGGCGGCATTGCTCCTCACGCCTGACCGAAACACAGCAGGGAAGACATCTTCAGAGTACCCACCTTACTCAGGTGAGCCATACAAGGCCAGTCCGTTGTCCACTGCCTGGACGAAGCAAGAGGGAGCAGGACCTATGCTGGTCCTCACCACGTCCAGCAAGCATTCGTAACAGAGCAGGAGCTGTCCCAGAGCTGCCCACAAGACGCTGTGGTCCCACGCAAGGGGAAAAGATGTTACACTCACGTGACGATGGCAAAGCATCACACAGCACCCATGTGTGGCCCAGGCAGGAGGGATGCCATTGCCAAGGCCTTCCTGCCCCATCTTTGATTCTCCAGAATGGGCAGGACATCTACAGCGGGCACGGGGCTCCCTGGAAACACGGTCGGTCCCCCAGCCTCAACGCAGTGCCCGTACCACAAAGCACACTGCCTCGGCCAAAACACACAACCAGGAACCGGTGGCTGCTCCTTCCACTTCTGTCCATCCTCATCATCCCCGCTCAGAAGGGCTGCCCGTTTTATTAGAGTATTTTTCACTGTCAGTCATTAGCAAAAAACTTCTCTGCTCCAGCAGCCTGGTCTGTACCTAGAATTGTACCTCTCCCTTCATCTGCATCACCACAACCCAAGGCCCACATCCGTGGGCGTTCTGGAGTCCCAGTCCCCGCAGCAGGTAGGGAACAGTGCCCACCACCTCTTCCTGAGCATGGGAGCACTGGCACAACCATCATCTCAGCTTGAAGAGCTCAGCAGAGGCTCCAGCCTGGCCCTGGTGCGCCTCCCGTTGTCCAGGACACCTTGATGTTGTATCCAAGAGCAGGAGTCATAAGCAGAAGCAACACCCCAGCAGACGCCTCCATCCTCCTGGACCACCCATCAGAAAGAATCACTGTGACCTTGCAGCACCCGGGGAACCCTGCCACCGCTCAGCCCAATGTCAAGGCCAGCAGATGGGAGCTACAAAGGTCGCCCAAGCCCAACAGAGGTGCTCCACGTGGTGGACGCTCCCTGGCTCCTCCAGGGAAAATGTTTTAATGGACAGTTGTATGCATTGTCAAATGTTCCCACCTTATCTCCGGCTTCACCGAGTCTCTGGAGCTCTGCCTGTGTCCATCACCTACCGGAGCCCTGGAGAATTAGAGACCTCCTCCCCGCAGAGGCACACAGGAGATAATCTAATCACCATCTATCTTGGATAAGATGAAGCGTCTTCTTCGGCCTAGTGCTCTTAGCAGGGTTTCCCCAAGCGTATCCCGGCTTTTGGCTTTAAAACGGGCTCTAAACATCCCGGTTTCTCCCCAGCCCTCAGATGCCCACGCAGCCCTGGCCGTGCCTGTCGGCTTTCCACAGTTCCTGCTTAGCCCTTTGAACGTCACAGCCCGGGTCCTTCCTATGACCATCAGTCGCTCCTGGTCCCTCTGATCCCACACTGCATGTTCCAGAGGAGAAAACATCCAGCCTGCCTCGGCAAACTGCGTCACTGCACTAGCACCACCGGTCCTCCCTGCCAGTGCCCTCCTCCTCTGCTGCCCACAGTGGCCAGTGTACAGGATCCCACTGCAAACGGGGGTTTCTGCTGGGCCCCTCCAGAAACAGCGATTAGTCAGCAGGAGCAGCTTTCCAAGATCCACCAGCGACAAGTTTTCCTATCTACTTAAAATATTCCCAAGTGGGTTTTGCTGGGTGCTCATTTCCTCGTGCTGCCCAGCGATGCCAGGACCACGGATGGGATCATCGTATCCGCCATTCCCTCCGCCAGCCAGATCTGCAACCCTGGCAAGTTTGCTCTACAAGCCCCATCTTGCAGGCGGCAGTGCCGGCGGGCGCTAATTACCCCTCCTGCCTTTATTTGCACAGTCCTCGCATCAGCCTCTCTGCCAAGAGGCCCGGCACCGACGGCCGCAGCCACAGCGGGTTTATTCCTCTACCGGGTCCTTGTGCCGCCCGCAGCGTGTTCCCCACGGGAAGCTTCTCCCCAGCTCCTGCCTCTGACCGGGGACGTTTCTCGCCCCCTCCCCGGCCGCGCCGGGCTCCGCTCTCGGCCCCTGAGAAGCCAGCTGGGAGGCGGCAGACAAAGAGGCGCGGAGGCTCCCCTGACAAAGCAGCACGGCAGCTCAGAGGGGCCCGTCGGCCACCGCTGGCACCGGCAGGCCCTGGCAAGCGGGCAGAGGGAGCTCCACCCGCCCGGGGCAGGGTGGAAGGAGGCACAGGGCCTCCAAGCCTCAGAGGCCACCGGAGCCAGTCCTGTGCCGCGCGGGGTGGCCCCGGGCCGGAGGGTCTTCACCTCTGTGGAGCAACAAGCTCCACAGAGCTTATTGGCTGCAAAGAAATGGCAAGCAAGGGGGGGCAAGGTGGCCAGCAGGCCCCGCACTCCGGCACCTCAGCCACGGACACTTCCTGCTGGGGTTATCCCTGCGGAGGAGCCGGGGCCGCCCTCGCGGCTGCTGACGTGTGCCCGGCATGTCGGGGCCGCCGCGGGACGCGGGGTGGGCGCCCGCACCGAGCCCGGCCGCGGCTCCTGTGGCGGCGGGGAGCCCTCGGCCTCCACCTGCCCCGGGGGTCCCGGCCTTGCTCCTGAGGGTCCAGCGGGGCCACCCAGCGCGTCCCCCTCCCCCTCCCACCCTCCTCCCGCGCCGTGGCGGGCGCACCCCGGGGACACTCACCTCCTGCGGCGGCTCGTCGGGCAGCTCGGGGCCGGCCAGGGGCGAGCTGGGGGCGGCGGGCGTCAGCGGCGGCGCCGGCGGCGGCGGGGGGCTAGCGGGCACCTTCTCCACCGCCTCCACCTTGATGAGCCGGTGCTTGGGCGAGACGTACCGGGGCCCGTCGGGGGCGGCGGGCGGCGGCGGCGGCGCCCCGCTGTAGGGGTCCTCGAAGTCGCGCTCCTTCTGCAGCCGGTAGGCCGCCACGATGTCGGGCTGGGCGGCGGCCAGCGGCTCGGCGGCGCCCCCGGGCGGCGGGGGCGGCT
>JAOXNO010000070.1:21570357-21585098 GCA_028565335.1 Limnodromus scolopaceus | reverse complement strand
GGGGCACAATGGAGTGGGGCACGGGGGTGTGAGGACACGGGGGGCATGAGGGTGAGGGGACCACAGGGGCACGGGAGGCGTGAGGGTGTGGGGCACAGAGACATGGGGGGCACGAGGACATGGGAGGCATGAGGCTGTGGGACACAGGGACGTGGGGGTGCGAGGGCGCGGGGCACAGGGACACAGTGGGGGTGGCAGAAGGGCGTGTGGCCACCCTGCACCACGAGGCTGTGGGGGCCCACAGGGCATGGCGGGGGGGAGCACGGCATGAGGACATGGGGCGCCATGGGGTGAGGGGGCTCATCAGTGGGGGAACCTGCCACCCCACTGATTGGCAGCCAATGAGGCACCATCAAAACAAGACAGATGAGCCAGGTGTGGGGGTCACACTGGGGGGCCATGGAGGTGGCATCAGCCCAGGGGCCCTGGAGAGCACTGGGCCTGGGAGAGGCGGGAGCCCTTAGGGTATCCTCGAGCCCTGGGAGGTCCTGGAGGGGCTCCAGCTGGGCGGGCTGGAGGGGTCACTGAGCCCAGAGGGGTCCTGGGGGGCATCCCTGAAATGGTGGCGGGCCTGGAGGGGGGTCCTTCAGATCCCTGCCAGGGTCCTGGTGTGGGGTTCCCTGAGCCCCAGGAGGTACCAGGGGTGCTAGAGGCCCTGGAAGAAGTCTGGGATCCTGAGTTCCCACCATGGTCTGGATCCTGCCCTGCTGCTGAGGAGCCACTGTCCCAGGGACATGCTGGGGGCCAGCACACCTCACTGGTCCCCCTTGGTGGCTCGACCAGCCTGTGGAGCCCACCGCCACCTTCAGCTGCCCTGAGGTCCCATGTCGAGGGGATGTTCTCCAAAACTCCTCACCTCCACTCATTTCATTTGAGGCTGGGGCGCTGCCTTCAGTGGACCCTAATTCTTGGACTGCAGGAAGCAGGCCGTGATCCTGACATCTCCACCTTGTCCATGCAGACCTCTGCGACTCTCATCCAAAGCAAGAACAACTCCTTAGTCCCTCTGTCCTCGCACAGAACTGCTCCTACAGCCGATCGCTTCCTTCTCTGCTCTTCCCTCATCCTTCTCCAGGTAGAGGAACTGGGAGAGTGTCCAAATGAGATGCTCCAAGGGTTCATGCCCCGGCATAACACTGGTTCTTCTGGTTTTGCTGGACCAGCTCTCCCAGTATGATCCTCTTTTAGTACCAGTCTCCATGCAAACTACTGCTTATTCCTACCCATCCCTCCTGCGCTGTCCTACTTATCAGCCTGAAAGGACCTTCTTTCTTATCTTAATCGGTTGCACCACGAGCTCTCGAGGAGGGATGCAGGCAGATGTACTTTTTGCAAAATCTCACTTGCAAATGGGCTCGTGGAGGTTGGTGGCCACTGCCACCAACTTGGAGGAGGGGTACCAGATCTCTCTGCTGCATCTAATCCTCTCCTGCAATTCCTTGGAAGCACTGAAGAGCACAGGCCTTCCCAAATTACAGGAGAACAAGGAAGTCAGCACACCAGCCCCATGGCTTGAGGACCCCGTGGGATGGTCCCTTGATGTGCTGGTGCAGGAACTGCTCTGAATCCCTACTGCAAAGGGCATTCTCCTCTCAGAGACCCAAAATTGAAAATCAGGGCTGCACTTTCATCGTTCCCAAAGCTGATTCCCTTCTTCTCTCCCCAGCCAGTGTTGGTCCCTTGCAGTGCTGTTTCCCTAATGCGTTGAAGCTGCGGCACTTCTGGAGATGGAAGAAAACCAGATGACCCTGGATAACCTTGAGAAGGGCATAGATAACCGAGCTTTCAGCTCCCTGGTAAGTCCTCCCTTCCTCTCTGGCCGGGGTACAGGAGCTGCTCAGTGTGTTCCTGCTAATGGTGTTTTCCAGGGGGAGGAGAGACTCAATGAGGAATCTGATGGTCCACATGGTGAGAGCAAGGAGGAGAGGAGAGGAGAAGGGAAAGGGAGATTCTCCTCCTGCTGCAGGTAGGGGAACCCCTGGAGATGTGTGTATGTACAGTATTTCCAGTCGTCATAGCAATCCTGCAATCCTTGGGCCAGTGTTTCTCCTGGAGCCAAGGCAGGGTTGCAAGCACCTGATCTGGGAGCACAGTAGGTTCATATTGACTACAGAGGACACACAGTGCCTGCTGGCTCCATATGGTTTTGTAAGGTGGCAGTGCCAGGTCTCTGTCCACCCAGAGCAAGCTTCTGCTTGGGGTGCCTGGGGTGCTGGGCTGTGTAGCGGGGTCTTCCCTGCCATAACTGGCCAGCTCGCTCCTTGGGGAGTGGACAGCAGAGTGATAGAGGCCACGGCACATCTACAGTACCTGCTGCTGCCACAGGTGCCCTCTGGGAGGCACGGTCATGACCCGGCTCCATTGAGTTGGGTTGATCTTCAGGATCCATCTTCTGCGCCTCTCATGTCTCTGGCATGTGACTCTTCACAGGAAGGCTCTGCAGCCGGCATTCAAGGCAAAGCGCTTCGTCAAGGCTCATGCCAAGGCGTTGAAAATGGTTGTCCAGGTGCTTCTTGGAGTAGGTGAGGACTTCCCACCACTGAGATCCAATCTCCACGTCCCTTTGGATAGCCATGCTCTCAGACTCCAAGCACTGGCCACAGCCACCAATGTGGAGGTTGTATCTGCTCTTGCCAGCCCCACTACCTTCCTCCTTCTCACCCCACCACTCCTGCCCGTGAGTGCTACCTGCACCTCACTGTCCTCCTGCCCTTCCCCCACCTACCCAAAGGGTTTGCTGTGACTCTTCTGATCGCTCCATGTGCCCCCAGACAGCTGAGTTGCTGTCAACTGTGAGCCCGGCTGGAGTGGTGCTCCCTAAGTCCTCCCCCCACACAGGTGGGAGCCTCAAGGGTGGCCAAGGAAGGACATTTGGAGGAAATGAACCCCATTGTTGGCCCCAGTGTTACAAATCTGTGATGCTACAGCCCTGACATTTCTGACCCCCAACATGCCTTCTCCAGCCTACCTGTGCTACTTCATTGCGGCCTGTTGGCTCAACTTTCACCGAGCCCTTGCCTTGGTCATCATGACTGCTGTGGTTGTCTTCTTCACCTGCTGGAGCCTCTTGAAGAAGCGGTGTGGGGCAAAGCTGTTGCTGCTCCTCAGCCCCGTTCAGAAATGCTTCCAAAAGTCCTGGCTGTGGCTGAAATGGTGAGTTGGGAAAAGGCAGCGCCACATCCCTCCCAGTGCCTGGTCCCCTCTCCCATGGCTGCCCCACTGGAGCTGGGCTGGTGCACCTCACAGCCAGTGGCACTGGGCACATGCCCTAGTGCCATGCAGGCACCTCATGAGTGATAAGGCACGGCCCAGCCTGGGAACCACTTAAAAGTCGTGGCAGAAACGTCTTGCTACTCTACCTCAGTAGCATGATGGCTACTCACACCCTTCGTTTGTGTCTGAGCCCCAGCTTTCATCAGATGTATGGACCCTACAGTGGCATCTCCTGCACGATTATCTCCTGCCCTTCATGAGCTGCCCTCCCCAGAGGACATCCTCTCTGTGACAGTCTGGGATTTCCTTTGCAGGCTGGTGTGGGTGGCCCTCCTGGGAGGCCTGATCACGTGGCTGGTTTTGGACACCTCCAGAAATCCAGAGCAGCTCGTCTCATTAGCTGGCTTCTGCTTTTTGGTGCTGTTCCTGTTTGCCTGCTCCAAGCACCACGGCGCAGTACGTGTCTCAGGTGTGGCTTGGCCATTGGTCCCTTCGCAGGAGGCAGCCACCTCTGGGGAACAGGTGCTCCCTTCCCACTGGCATCTCCAGATGGCCCATTGCTGGAGCTCCCCGGAGGAAGCAGAAGCCCAGCAGGGCTTCTGGGCAGAGCTGGGCACACCCTGGGGAGCTGAGCTGGTCGGGTGGGTGGAGCCCCAAAGCTGCCTCTGTCCCACTGCTCAACTCCAGGCTGCCCCACGGTGCCACCATCCTCTTTTCCACCATGTCCCTCATAGTGGATCAGACCCAGAGACCCAGCACCAGACCTGCCTTCAGGACCCTGCAGGTAAAACATAGGCCTGAGGTTCAGGTGCCCGGCATGGATTCGACAGAAATGATTGAAGTCCCAGTGACTTCCAACCCAACCTGCTTCAATGTTTTGGGTAATCACTCCATCCCCTTCCTCCAAAGGATGGGAAAGTTTTGCTCTAGTGGGTCCGTACAACCAGTCAAACCACTAGAAGGTCTCTGTGCTCATCTCCTCCTGGGTAAGCCTGGCAGGTTATGTTCCACCAGCCAGTTCCTGCCTCCCACTGACTCTTTTTCTACTATCACCAACCTATGTTTGTGGGTTTCTATGACACTTTATTTATGAGCGTCTCCATGACTGTCACCCAGGGCACAGTGTGATGGTGTTTGCCACGTGCAGGAAGCCAGAGAGGGAACTCTGTAGGCTTTGCTAATGTCTCAGTCCCCATTCTGCTCTCGGTCCCCAGGTGTCCTGGAGAGCCGTTTTCTGGGGTCTTGGCTTGGAGTTCTTGTTTGGACTTTTGGTCCTCCGAACATCCCCTGGCGTCCAAGCTTTCAAGTGGCTGGGTGACCAGATCCAGGTACTGAGTCTGCTCATTCTGTCCCATGCTTGCACTCTCTGTGTGGCTTCCCTGGGGTCAGCAAGAAGCGCAGAGGGTGGCATGCGGCAGAGAAGGTACAGGGACTGCAAGCTCACAAACATTTTTTGGGGGGCGCTGGCGAAAAGCCAGCTCTTTCCTGGTTTTCTGAAGCAGCCCAGGCCCTTTGGTGTGGGTCTCCCTTGCAGGCTGGAGCAGTGCCCCGTGGGTCAGACACTGCCCACCAGTATCCCCACTTTTTAAGTTTCACAAGGTCCTTCTCTGGTGGGGTAGTGAAGGGAGCTGTGGGGCTGGGGGTACAGACCCTGTTAAGTTGAAGTGAGATGTCAGGGAAAGAGCTGACGGAGACCTCTGTCCTACCATGTAACTTCTCCATTTGCAGTTCTTCCTGGACTACACGAAAGCTGGCTCCAGCTTCGTCTTTGGGAACGACCTCATTGATAACGTCTTTGCCTTTCAGGTCAGCTTGGGCACTGGGGCATGGGAGGGAGAGGCACAGCCTGGTTTTTTTCTGGCCTGGCTGCCTTGCTGGGTCCTGGAGAGCGGGGAGCTGAATGCAGCCAGTGTTGCTGGAGCAGAGCTCAACCAGCTCAAGGATGGGTGTCTCTCAGCTCTGTACCCACCTATAGGCCTCCTCAGTGCCATAGGGGATTTGCACTGGCCCCTGTCCCTCCTGCCAGCCTGGCCCAGTGTCGTGGCACCCCGATGGCACGGTGCTGCCCACCCCCAGAGGGGTCCATGTGCACTTAGATGTGCTCCTCAGCTCTCCTTTAACCCTGTGCCCTGGTACCTTGCCTGCAGACTCTGCCCATCGTTGTTTTCTTCAGTTGTGTGATGTCCATCCTCTACTACCTCGGCGCCATGCAGTGGCTCATTGTCAAGGTAGGGCCTCACACCTGGCTCTGGGATGGGGGTGGAAAGGGGAACAACCTGGTGTTCTCTGACTACATCATAGATCAGCTGAAGGATGTCTCAGCAAAACTGGGATGGTCCTAATGTGGGGTGATTTGTCCTGCTAAAAGAACACACACAAACCCCCTCTTCCTTGCATATCCTCCTGAGAAAGCTCAGCCCTGCGGTTGATGTTGCTACCTGTTTTGTGGGTGCTTCCCAAGATCACCTTTGTTGCAGTAGGCTGGAGGGCCAAATGGTCCCCTGCTTCATGGATTGGGTGGCAGGGTGCCAGGAGCCTTTGTGAATGCAGTGGCCCTGTCTTTCCCCAGATCTCCTGGCTGCTTCAGGTCTCGATGGGCACCACTCCCACTGAGACGCTCAGTGTGGCGGGGAACATTTTTGTGGGACAGGTAAGGTCCTGGGCAGGAGATCCTGCTTCTCGACCCTTGCAGCTTAACCTGCCCAGAGGAAGAGTCTTCTCCCTTCCCAGGAGCCCTGTGGCCCTGTGTGGCCCTGCCTCAAGGACAGCAATGTTTTCTCTCTCACAGACGGAAGCCCCGCTGCTCATCCGCCCGTACCTTGCAGACATGACCCGTTCAGAAATCCACGCTGTGATGACTGGTGGCTTTTCCACAATTGCAGGCAGCGTGATGGGTGCCTACATATCCTTTGGGGTGAGCAGACACATGCCACATGCTCCCAGCTATGGGGTCCCAACATGTAAGACCTGCCCTGGACTTGCAAGGGACAGAAGACCCCCAGCAGGTGCCCCACAGTCCCCTTCCATGTGCAGGATGAGGGCGGTGTGCCTCCGTGTCCAGCCTCACCTTGGCTGGTCTGGCCAAAACCCCAAAGCCCTGCCAGGTAGAAGGCACTGCCGTGGGACCCTCACTGCATGTCCTTGCACAGCAAACAGGGCAAATCTCACCAAATCACGGGATAATTTAGCCTGGAAGGACCCTCTGGAAGTCTCTAATCCACCCTCCTGCCCAAACGAGGTGATAGCAGAGCCCAAAGGCATGCCCAGGGCCTTGTCCAGGTTGGTGGTGAACATGCCGAAGGATGGAGATCTCCCCCCACCTCTCTGGTCCACCCCACAGGTACCCCAGTCACGGGGAACCATTTTTTCTTTATATCCAACTGGAATTTCCCCACTGAAATTGTGTTGTTTCTTCTCACCCTTTCACTGGGGACCTCTGAGAGGTGTCTTCCCTTTTAAGTAGTTGGGAAGAGCCACTACAACACCCCCAGCTCTCTTTTCTCCCGGCTGAACAAGCCCAGCTCCTTCAGCATTGCCTTGGTGGCCCTGTGCCCTGGCCCCCCCTGGGATGCCCACTCCAGTTCATCAGTGTCTCAGCCCTAGACACAGTGTCCAAACACGGCCTCATCAGCGCTCAGTAATGGGGAATAAACCTTCTCCTCGACCTGCTGGCTGAGCTCCTGCTATTTAAACATTAATTAGTCTCCTTAAATGGGGAACCAGGGGTGAAAGGTCAGAGAAATGAGACGTTGCCACTTGGCGGGCAGGGGAGGGGTGAGACAGGGAGCGTGGCTCTTCGTCAGCAGGTAGAAGTTCGCAATGTTCCACAACCTATTGCTCTGATACTGATAAAAAGGGACAAGGAAGGGACAAGAATCACCACGATGAGGTCCAAAGCAGGAGAAATTAACATCTCAGAGGCCGCGTTGGCTGCGGCTCCAGCAATGCGTCCATCCAGGCGATCTGCCCTGCGTGCCGTGGCTGGCTAGGATGGGAAAAACAGAGACATTTTTCCCACCCTGAGCAAACAAAGAGCCCTGGACCACCCCGGGCAGCGCTGATGCCAGCCGTGCGCTGGGATGCCCTGGGGTGGCACGGAGGTGCCCAAGCCCACGCTCTGCACGTTGCAGATAGATGCGGCGTCGCTGATCGCAGCCTCCGTGATGGCTGCACCCTGTGCCCTCGCCATGTCCAAACTCATCTACCCCGAAGTGGAAGAGTCCAAGTTCAAGGGCAAAGGAAGCATCCGCCTCGCCCGTGGGTGAGTGAGGAGCGGGATGGTGGAGCGGGGCCGCACACACCCTGCCAGCGTAGGGAAGCCATGGGGGCAATGCGGGGCCACAAGCGCACATTGCAAGGGACCTGAAGCTGGGAGAGCCCGTGGTGTGAGGACACCCACGGAGTGAGAGCTGGCCCCACACAGGGGATGCGTGGCAGTGCGAGCCCATCAGGGTCTTTCTTCATGCAGGGAAGAGCAGAACATCCTGGAAGCTGCAAGCAACGGGGCTGCCGCCTCCGTAGGGCTCGTGGCCAACATTGCAGCCAACCTTATTGCCTTCCTGGCGGTGCTGGAGTTCATCAATGCTGCTTTGCGCTGGTTAGGGGAGATGGTGGACATTGAGGGGCTGTCCTTCCAGGTAACCAGCCCCAGGGACTGGGCTGCCAGAGCCTGCATCCCCCACCAATCCACACCGTTGCCTGCTCCCCCAGGAGGCTGCCAAGACCCTTGCTGGGTGTTTGGCAAGTGCTGGCAGCAGGTGTCCAAGCCGGGGGCTACGCAGATGGTCAGCTCTGAGTTGTTCCCTTCTGGGATGCTTTTCCCAGGTCATTTGCTCCTACGTCCTCATGCCCGTGGCCTTTCTCATGGGGGCAGACTGGGCAGACTCGCCGCTGGTGGCTGAGCTCCTGGGGATCAAGATCTTCCTGAACGAGTTTGTGGCATACCAGCAGCTGGCCACGTACAAGAAGAACCGTCTGTCGGGCCTGGAAGAGTGGGACGGGAGCCGGAAGCAGTGGATATCTGTGAGGGACACCTGCCACCCTGCTGGGCACAGGGCAGGGACGGAGCCAGCCGAAATGGGGCACAGGACCTGGCCAGGCAGACGGGTGATGGGCAGGCAGGGGGATGATGATGCTGGGAGTGGGAGGGCACCTATGGCCAGCTAGACTTGGATGTCTATGCACTGCTGGGCACAGGTTCATTCTGAAGGAATCAGTGAAGTCCTGTCCCATTTATTCTGCTCCTTGGTGGGGCATATCATGGTGCTACAGGGCCTCTTGTCCCCCCAGCCCAGCCTGTCCCAGGGGCAAGGTGCCCACCACCTGTATCCTCACTCCCAAAAATAGCTGGAGGAGAAAGGATTGAGGTGTGGGACTTGATTCCATCATGTCTGGCTGGGGTGGGAGCTACGACATGGTGCTCAGCTCTGGGTGCTCTGGGGTTGGTGCTGGGCCAAGGTGACCAGCCCCTGCTGCTGTCTCCTCCAGGAGCGAGCTGAGAGCATCACCACCTTTGCGCTCTGCGGATTTGCCAACCTCAGCTCCATCGGGATCATGCTGGGAGGCCTGGGTGAGTGTGACCTGCATCCAGTGGGCGCCTGGGCACCATGCAGGGAGATCCTGGTCCCTGGGAGCAAGGGCTCAGCTAGAGCAGGAGGAATTTGCTGCCCTCAAGCCCCCGTACTTGGTCTCTGCCAGCACACAGATAAGAAACAGAACTTGCATGCGTTGACAGGGATGATTTTGCACTGCACCCACAGGCAAGAGCACATGCCTGTGCCCAAGCCCAGGTGCCACCCAGCCATGGGGCAAAGAGCAGAGACTCCAGTGCTGAGAGCACCGAGGGCTCTGATTGATGGTGACTGATGGGTGCAGGGCGGGCACGGTGCTCTGCCAGGACCCACCACTGCCAGCACGGGCAGACAGCGTGCTGGTTGCCGGCTGGTACCACCACATCCCCCCGACACTAGGGGCTGGGTGGGCAGGGCACACCTGTCCCCAATCTGGGGTAGAGCTGGAGCAAGTCTCTGACTGGCACTGGTCTCTGCTTTGCCCCACAGCCTCCATGGTCCCCCACCGCAAGGGCGACTTGGCCTCTGTGGTGCTGCGAGCCCTGCTCACCGGCATCTGCGTCTCCATGCTCAACGCCTGCCTGGCAGGTAGGTCCCTGCCCACAGCCAGTGGGGCCAGAGAGAGCCGACGAGGGACAGGCAAAGGGCAGAAGACCCCTATAAATGCAGATGCAGGGATGAGCACGGCTGGGCTGTCCTCCCTGGGGCTCTGTCAGGGCCTCCAAACCCTTTGCTGTCCCCCCCCGGCTTCACCAGGTGCTGCCCAAGATCAATAGCTCTGCTGGGGGCCCTCACCCACAGCTGGGCTGGGGATATTTCGGGCACTGCGAGGAGCTCCCCGGGGCCACTACCATCTGGGGAGCGAGGTGGGATGGCGCACAGGATCCACACATACAGTCCCAGGTACAGGATTTGCAAGGAAGCATGGCTAGGGTGTGGGATTTGCAAGTGGGATTGGGGCACAGGATGTGCAAGCACACTTAGGGCACGGGCTTCGGATGCATGGTCTCTTGAGAGAGCCAGCCAGGAGACTTTGTCCCCCAGGTCTCCTTCACGTGCCAACACCGCTGGGCGACTGCGTGACCTTCCTCAGCACCGCCAACTTCAGCTCTACCAGCTACACCACGTACATGTGCTGCAAGGACCTCTTCGCCAGGTGGGGGTGAAGGAGCCATAGGGTCCTGCCCGGGGATGTGGGTGGTGGGACGGCAGCTTGCCCTGACCCAACTTCTCTCCTTCCAGCTCGGTGCTGGAGAACGGGACACTGTCCTTCACAGGACCCTGGGCCAGCCAGGCAGAGAGTGCGCTGTACGTGATGCAGTGCTGTGGGCACTACAACCACACGTCCTGCGCAGGGACAACCTAGAAACCTGCAGGCAGCTGCCCACAGCAGGGAAGAGGACCCGGGAGCACCAGGGTCTACCCCAAAGGTCGAAAAAAACCTACCAGAGACCCACGAATCTGGTCTTCTCCACTGGTGGGATGATGGACAGCCCTGCACACCTTGCACCAGCATCCCTAGGTGGTGGCCCCACAGACACAAAGGAACTGCTCCCAAATAAACCATGAAATCCCCATGTGCCTGCCCTCAGCATCCCCAGCCCCAACCACAGCCATCCCACGGGGTACAGGGCGCTTTGCTCAGGCTGCAGACCTCGCAAGCCTGGTGGCCAACCTTAGGGTCCGTCCCTGGCCACCCTCTTCTCTACCCCCGCGCCACGCGGACAGGGGCAGAGCCATTACCTGAAGACACTTCCTTGCCCCGAACAGAAAGCCGCCCCATCCTGCTATGTGTTCGGGTGCATCTTTTCCGCAGGGACCACAGCGCCGGGGAACAGGCCAGTCCGTCTTGCTTTATTGCACTCGAGAGCACCCATTCGCCAGCACGGCCATGGTATATACACTGGTATTTTACAATGACCTAACAACAAAGCACCAGGACTCCGGAGCACTCCCAGCCCAGTCCCTTCCCCGCACCCAGCCACCGTTTGGGACACCAGCCTGCAGGGTTGCACTGCTGCTGGCACCCGGGACCTAACAGCTCAGCAGCAAGATGAAGCAGCAGCGCTGGGGCTCTTTGCAGGCCTCGCTGCCCACTGCCATGCTTTGCTGTTGCTGCACACCTGGGCAAGCCCATGGGCACAAGGGAGGCAGGGTGCCTTACTCACCTTCACTGCCCGTCCGTCCCCGCCGCAGGGCCCGCAGCAGGTGCTGCCAGCGCGGTAGGGCGAGTGCCAAGGGGGGCTGGCACTAGGCAAGCGTGACCAGGTGGTGCTGTGGGGCTGGGCAGGGCATATGGGGTCTGCGTGCGGCAGGTGGGCGAGGAGGGGTGAGTCCCGCGGGCTGGAGACACACACAGGCCAAAGCAGCGCCGGGCAGGGAGTGGGGGTCTCCCCTTTGCACCGCTGCCGGGTGCCCCATGTGAGGTAGAGCATCCTGATCGTGGGGCTGGCAGCCCCCACAGCAGCACCGTGGCCCTGCAAGGGTGGGGAGGGTCACCCCAGGGCGCAGGGCTGCAAAATCCCGTTCCTGTGCAACCGCCAGTACTGATGCCAGTGCCCTGCCATGGGACCGGCCCACACCCCAGAGCCACCGGCGACAGCAGCAGGAGCCCTGCAGCTTCACCGCTAATCCCCTCTACAGCAAATCACTAAATCACAGTGTGCCAGGGCAAACAGGAGTGCCTGGGCGCTGTTGGGGTTCACATCCTTGACATAGAGTGCTGGCAAGGCTTGGCGCGGTGGCTCTATGGAGGACACAAAGAGGGACACGAGGTGCTGGGAGGCAGGAGGGCAGCCCGGACTCCCAGTTTGCTCAGGGGAACTAGGCAGGGAGCATGGCGCTGGCAAAGCCCAAGGGAGCAGCTCTGACAGCCGCTGCCTTAAGGAAGGCAAACGGAGAGACTGGAGAGAGGAAAGTGAGCCCGAGCGTGGGGGACACGCGTGGCCCTGCAGGCTCCACCACCGGCAGCAGCTCTTGGGAAGAGGTGTGGGCGAGGGTTCCAGTTCAGAGCCCCTCCACGGCCCCAGCCGAGCTGCTCACAATAGCACACACCACACAACGCAGGCACCGCAGGCCGGGAGCTGAGGGGAGGAGAGCAGGGGCAGCGGCCGCTGCCGGCGTCTCCCTGTCCCGGCCAGATCGGGGGCTGCCTCGAGGCTGCTTGGGCTGGGGTCCGCAGCAGGGGGTCCCAGCCACAGCAGCTCCAGCTACTGTGGGCGGCCAGACCCACCGCTCTCTCCTGGCCTGGGTTTGGAGACTGCCAGGGCCTCCCCCGTTTCTGCAGCTCTCCGGGAGCTCTTGGGGCTCACGGCAGCCTTGCGGGTGCCCTGGGGACTCGCCAGCCCCTTCTTCTGGAGCTGGGGGCTGGACTGGGCAGATTTCCTACCCATGGAGGGGCTCTTGGGGCCCTTGGGCTTGGCTGGCTCCAGTGTCTTCAGGCCCAGGATGCTGCAGTAACGGTTACACTGGTGAGCAGCCGCAAACTGCTCCAGTAGCGAGGGGAAGCAGCTTTCCTTCAGCCCCTGGAACCTGCCAACACAGCCATCCTCAGCCCCTGCTTTGCTCCAGGAGACGTCCCGCGAGAGCGAGGAGCCAAGGACAGAGCCCAGCTCACTACCATGGCCCTTCGCCATGTGAGCAGTGGAGCCAGAGGCCACCAAGGCCACCCTGCGCCAGCAGCTTGGGTCACTCACCCTTTCAGGTTGGTAGCGATCCGCACATTGGTCATCTTCCAGCCCACCCCTGCAATGAAACAGAGGACAACCAGTCTCTGCCCTGAGAAGGATGTGCACCAGCACGAAGGGCACGTCATTGCCCTGGGAGCTGGGCTCCATGGCATGTGGGGAAAATGGCAGGAAGGCAAGGCCGGGGCTTCTCCTCCTCCTTTAGCAGGTCAGAGGGTGGTGAGGGGCCATGGGAAAGAGATGGGAGATTCCTTTACCTTCCATGTCCGTCACAAGGATGTTTCCATTCGTCCACTGGTAGACCCAATGCTGGAAGGCGCAGCATTTGAGCACGATCTCTGAGGTGCCTCGTGCCACCAAGCTGCCATCCCTCTCAGTGACACAGTACTGCTCGCAGGGCCCGCCCAGGTCCTCCTCCATCGTGGCATAGGGGATGTTGTTGGATGGTCGGTAAATCAGGTACACAGGAATTATCCTGCGTGGGGGCACACAGACAGGGTCAGCACCAGCTGCTGAGCTCTTGCACCGCAGCACGTGGGGAAGCGCACTGCTGTCTGCAACCCTGGCTTTTGCCTTCCCTCTAATATCCCTCCTGCACGAAGGTGGGAGAAGAGGGTGCTGCCCCTCGGGATGTCCCCAGCACCCACGGGGAACCCTCCCACCATCCCCCAGGACACTCTGCCGGGCTCCCAAGCCCGTGGAGCCGCAGTGCCTTACTTACTCGGGCACTGCTCCAAAATCAGGGACAGCTCGTGCCTCAGCAGCAAAGATCTTGCAGTACTCACGGCTGGAATTCTGGATTTTACATTCCTGGAGACACAAACAGGAGAGTCAGGACCCTGTCCCGCCTCGCACCAATGTGTCCCCAGGACCCTCCCGCCTGGCAAGGTATCCCTTAGGACCACTGCCAGCTGCCTCCCCGTCCCAGTGATCAAAGGACAAGTGACAGAATAGCTCCTAGCAGCTCAGTATTGCTCAGAGAGAAGAGCTAAAGCCAAG
Source organism: Limnodromus scolopaceus (assembly GCA_028565335.1). Classification (NCBI taxonomy): domain Eukaryota; kingdom Metazoa; phylum Chordata; class Aves; order Charadriiformes; family Scolopacidae; genus Limnodromus; species Limnodromus scolopaceus. The sequence continues at coordinate 21,571,630 of JAOXNO010000070.1, read as the reverse complement.
AATAACAAGAACATCACCAGCCCACTGGGATGGCTCGAACCCTCCAGAGCATTCAGAAAAGTGCACAGAAATAAAGAAAGTGGGCACAGAGCTGGGGACCACAGCATAAACAGATGGGGTAGGAGTGGGGGAGACAGACAGAGGGCGCCCCCCAAGGACGCCCACCTGGATGGTGATATCATAGTTCTTCTCGATGAGGCTGTTGTCATTCTTGGTCCCAAAGACAATGAAATTGTGCACTTTGATGACACAGGTGCAGCCGGACTCAAAGACGGGCTCCAGACCGTAGATGGCTCTGGCACGGCAGGCTTTGCGCAGGAAACCGGCGCCGACCTCCATGTCCTCGCTCACCACACGCCCAAAGAGCTTATCCCCCCAGTAGCCTGCATCAGCCAAGCCCTTTGCGAACACCATGGGTGTCATCTCAATCTCCTCTCCAACTGGCAAAGGGAAGAGCTGGTGAGGGGGGACAACATGGGCACCTCCTGCTCCCCCCCAGAGCTGCGTGCCCCCACACAGCAAGGGGCAGTAGTTGCAGCTCGTCAGCACATGGCCCTTACCTTCAATCTCTTCCCGCAAGACAAATCCTGACAACACTGGAGGAGACACAAAGCAAAGATGCATTACGGTCCTGCCAGGATCCCACCCTGCCCCACAGGCAGGTGGGACACCGAGGGACGGCAAGGAAGAAGGCGTGAATCACTCATAAATTAGCAGGAGGAGGCAGACGCACATCACAGAGATGGTGTTTGGGGGGTACAAGGCTCACCCCTCTGCAGCCTGTCACCAAGCCCTCTTGGTGGCTCACCGTGCTGCCCCACGGCCACCCGGGCAGGCAGGAGAGCTGCCAGGCTGCTGAGGGCTCCTTACCTTCTGGGCTGAGCAGGAAATCAGTGGAGTCGGTGCCATACTCGTTGCTGATCACGCACCGGTAGACCCCGCAGTCCTTCTGGGATGCCTGCACGACAGCCAAGGCTGCCTGGCCCTCATCACCAGCACTGCAAGACAGGCAGAGCCTGGCCTCAGCCCTGAGTGACGCATGGGGGCACACGGGAGCCCTGCCATGGCCTCTGTGGGAAGGCACTGTGCTGCCCTTGGAGGGCTGGAAAAGGGCCCAAGAGCATCTCAGCTGCTCCCCAGCACCTCATGGCACAAGGAGTCCCGCCCTGCAGACTGTACTCACAGAGATGCTCATCTTCACTGAATTTCACTGAATTTTTTAGAGTTGGAAGGGACCATAGAGATCATCTAGTCCAACTCCCCTGCCAAAGCA
>JAOXNO010000070.1:21533757-21567794 GCA_028565335.1 Limnodromus scolopaceus | reverse complement strand
CGTTGCCCTCCTCTGCACTCGCTCCAGCACCTCAATATCTCTCTTGTATTGAGGTGCCCAGAACTGGACACAATACTTTCCTTACCTTTAAAAGGGTTATTTGCTTTCTTGGACTCTTCTGGCTGTGCTTCTGACTTAGCATCTTCAGAGACCTCATGGTCACCACTGCTATCACCTGTGGGCTCCTCGTACAGCTTAGGAACCTCCAACGTGGCCATCCTCCTCGTGAGGGTTGGTGAGCGCTGCTCCATGGGAGGGGATGGAGCCAGGGCAGGTGTCTGCAACTGAGCTGCACTCTTCCTGGATTGCCGTGGCGAAATGGTAGGACTTCTAGCATGCCCTTGGCTCTCTGGGGTTGCCTCCTCTTCCTCCCCTACCTGCTTGGTTCTTGGCAGGTATATTTTGCGTCGGGCCCCAGAAGCAAGCTCCTCTGGTGTAGCACAAGGTAGCACTGCCAGAGGGTCACCAGGGTTTTCTTTCTCAGGGCTTGCTGAAGGCAAATCAGAAATATTACTAGGAGGCTGCCCCGCTCCCACTGCTGGCATGCTGCCCACCACGATGGCAGGCACCGAGAGCTGGGGTGGCCCCTCCACCTCTGGAGCAAGGCGGGTACGTCTCTTTGGTGGCACAGGTCTGCAAGCCAGCATCTCCTTGCTGGTAACAAACTCCTCGTTGATCATGCCTGTGATCCGCCTGGACGTCCTAGGGGTCAGAGGCAAGTTTTCTGCTGTCTGGAAGAGCTGATTGTTTTGTACCTTTTCTAAAACTCTCCTTGAGGTGCGGGGGCTCAAGCCTGCAATGCCTATCTCTGGGAGCACAGTCGCCTCTGCATCAGGCTGCTCCTCCTCCCTGGGGTCTGTGTCCTCTTTTGTGGCATCCTTACTGCTATCTGACATTTGTAAAAGCAGCAGCAAATAGTTCTTCAAGGAGGAAACAAGGTTTTTGTGCTGCATCTTCTCCTCCAAAGACATCTCCTGAGGTCTCTCGGGGCTAGGCAGGACCAGAGGTACTTGTGGTTGAACCTCAGCAACTCCTTCAAAAGTGCCTGAAGGTGCTGACAGTTCCTGGCATGGAGCTGTGGCTGTTTGCTCTCCTCCTTCCTTTCCCTGAGGTCCCACGGCCACCGGATTGGCAGTCTCCTCTCCTAACGTGCTGGCTGGAAACTTCTGTTGCAGGGCAGATCGATCTGCATTTTTGATTTCCATTTCTCCACTCGCAGGAGGCAGCAGTTGGGCTCCAGACCGGACCACCGCTGCCGTAGCCTCCATACCTGCGGTACTGGGAGCTGCAAGCTCTGCGGCCTGAGCCACTGTCTCCACTGCAGGAACAGGAAGCAGCTCTTCCTTGGCAACTTGAGCGGAGGCAGGTGCTGCCGTTCCAGTCTCCTGATGCCTCAAAGGTGTCCCTCCCAGCCCCCTGAGCGTAGTCCCAGGAGATGGCTCCTCTGCGCTGCTCGCTCCTGCCTCTGCACCGGGATGGCTCCCAGACAGCTCTGCTCCTGCCTCTTTGCTCTTCCCATCCTCTGCTGCTGTCTGACGTGGGATTTGCTCAAGAGGAGTGTTTTCTCCAGGCTCTGGAGAACTTGATTTCGTTAGCAACGGCTCTTTCTTGCCTTGGCTCTTGTCCTCTTGATACGACAGTCCGTGCTGGATCTCTCTACCCTCGAGAGCATGGGAATGTCCTTCTGCCTGCTTCATAGACGGAGGGTGTTCTTTGCTGGGCTCCACATGGTCTGGAGAAGGTGCTGGTGCCTTTGGTGGCTCCCAAGGCCTTAGCCTTGGGTTTGTCCTTTTCGCAGACCCCCTGGTCTCCTGGAAGCCAGGGGTCTCTTTCCTGAGCTCCTCTAATTTGTTGGCTTGCTGACCAGTCTCTATGGTTGGACTGGACACTGGATGTTTTAGGCCACTAGCAGGCTGTCCCACTGTTACTGCAACCTACTCAAAAAAAGAAAATAGAAAATTAGTATCATTTTACTGCCTGCAGCCCGCTTGTGGTTCATCTATACCATACGGCACTGCCCAACTTCTGCCAGAATCATAAGCATGAACCCAGTATCACTGATACTCATTTATCCAGGGCCTCCTGGCTTTGCCCTCGTCCTGTGGTAGAGCGTCCCACAGCCCCCTGTCACTCTGCACCACAAAACATTTTTTTCTTTTAATCAGCTCCAACTCTTCTGCCTTTCAATGCCTTGGTTGTGCACAGAGGCAGGAGATCTGTCCCTCTAAAACATTCAATGGCTTTTAATTCAATCTCCTGGGACAAGGAACCTTCCCAAGGAGCAAAACTTTCTCGTTTTCACCAGCCGTTGCTGAGACCTTGTATAATTTTCTTGCTCTTTTTTAAGCCTCAGTGCTCCCCCTATGCTATATCTGCAACCTCCACTCTGAGAGGGGGCCGCTGGCATGTCACACACTATCTGGATGAGGCTGCCCAAGTGATTTATAGCAAAATTGTACACCGTGACGTTATCTGCGCTATTTGACCATCCTGCTTCTTTGACATTCGGGAAGCTCAAATGTTTCCGACCGCAGCTGCATACCAGCAGAGGTTTCAGCAAGCTGCCCGCTGTGACGGCTGAGCTTTATCCCGAGGAGATCTGGTGAAATCCTCCAGCCCAGGGGCACTATCTATTTTTGTCAGCTAAGGCTGAAGGGAGGCAGCGATACTGCTGATACAGGCTGTGCCCAGCTGATGCTCAATTAGCAACACCAGGACAACCACATGGGAACAGGGCACACAGACAACGGGTTCCTCTTCCATCCCTTTCCATCTGCTCCTAAGAATTGTCTCCTGAGGTCTCCGACTTGAGCTTTAAGCTTCCAAAATGAGCTGCATGGGAAAGGAGGGCTGTAGCACTTAGTCCTTCTATTTTGTGCCACTTCAGCTTGCTTTGAATGCCTGGAAAACCCAGGAAAGATAATGCCAGTCTTTCAGCAAGCCATTCCCCAAAGAACTGTTACAGCAATGGGAATATCAGGGGAAGGGGTGGGGGGGACATTAAGGGGAGCCATTCCCACACACAAAATTCGAGTTTGCTTCCTTGGTAGACTCCAAAGAATGCCAAAGGCCGGGCAGTTTCTGTTTCCATGCACAGAAATAGGACCTTGGTTCACAGGGTTGCACAGACACCCCCAAATGCCACACATTCCCCTAGAGCCACCTCCCCCAGCCTGAGTGTCACACAGAGGACCCCAGTGCTCAGGCTTATAAGGCTCTTTGAGACAGGCGGGCTTCATGCAATGAAATCCCCAGGTTTTACCACAGTGTTCAGTCCTCCGTGGCCCAGAAAGGGATGGGGATGGATGGAGACAGCCCAGTCCAGACACAGGGCCAGCGCTGGTCCCTCTGCTCGGGGGCTGCGTGGCAGGGTGCCCGGGGGCAGGAGGTGGACCAGGGCCGGTGGTTCACAGATAGAGGCACAGAAGAGGCTCCACGCAACAGCGCTGGTCAGTGGGGACATCCCTTTGGCTGAAGAGGAATTGGGGCTTGGGGGAAATTTGCTTATCGTTGGTGCATGAACTAAAGCTTGTTCAGAAAAGCTTTCTGGGAGCTTTTCAGAAAAGCATCTGTCCTTAGGTAATCATAAAACACTAGGGGCAGAAAAAAGAAATATAATGAAATCATCAAAGTTAGGCAAGAGTGATCATCATGCAAATCCTGTTTCTTCGTGAGGATGGCTACAGCCTGGCATTTTGCAAAGCCCTTCTGCTATGAATAAATCCAGCTCAAAAGAGAAGCCCTGAGCATGAGCCCCAGCTAGGTCCCAAGGCCAGGAAAACACTCGTGCTACGACCTTGTCTTGTTTAAGAGAAAAAATGAAAAAGAAAAAGACAGGCAACCCGTGTCCTGGGGAGTGAAAATATCCTCAAACACACTCAGAGTCAGCTTTAAAGGGCTTTAAAATAGCTTATTTGGTCACACAAAAGCCTGAGCACTTTCCCCAGCATCACCAACTAGCTGAAGCATTCAAATTCAAATCCAAAGCACTGCCTTTTGTCTGCTCAAAGGCGCAGCAGCTGACAAGTTACAGGTTTCCCTCTGTGAGTGGTTTTTTGAAGAGGAAAATACCTTGATCCATGTCAAAGGCTCAGGGATCACAGCCCAAGCCTGGCAGCTACACACCAACACTCTCCACCCTCCTTAAGAGCAAGGGGCATAAAAACGAGCGGAGAGGGGGAAAACGAATTGCTTTGCCAGGGGCTTGCACGCACAGCAATAATTCCTGCAGCAATATGTGATGCTGATGGGTCAGGTTAAAGATGGGTTCAGGGCGCTGCGCTGTGGTGAGTCCAGGACCCAGATACTGCATAACACAGCAGGTTCTTACTGGTAAACGGTGCTCCTACCTAAGAGAAATCTACAAGAGGAAGAAAGGAGGTTTTTTTTCCACTGGAGCACCCAGCAGTCCCGCTTTCTACATCGTGGATGTTTCCATAACTTTTAAGTGTTTGCATTACCTGCCCAGGAAGATGTGCTGCACCCAGAGCGCCTCCTCTGAACAGCCTGGCTGTGTGTGAAAGCATGCACCTACCCTAGCTCAAATGCCAAATCCTGGTGGCACCTGCAAACTGGACTCAGAGAACCTTTTACCACAGGAGGGGTCATTGAAGAAAAAAGGCCGGGGGAGCCGGGGGTGGGGAAAGACTTATAGCTTCCAGTCTAACATTTTCATGGAAAATGCTTCAGGTTAACTGACAAAAATAGAAGTTGACTAAAAGATGCAGTGAGGGTCAGGAGCAGGTGCTGTGCCCTGGCACTGCGTCATCACCACAATGAGTCTTGCCATAGAGTTTTTCCAACAGGGGAGAGCCAAAAAATAGCCCAGATCTACTGTATACATGTTGCACTGTAAACAAAATTCAAGGTCCTGCCCGGCGCAGCTCACATGGGGTACCTGGCACGCTGCGCTCATTTGCATGGGGGGCTCATTAAACGCTGGCTGAAGCTCAGGCTCAATTGCTAAACTGAACAGATGTCATCAGTCTCGCTGCCTGTCGTACGCACGAGGCATCCACCCCCAACTATAAATAGCCATTCAGTCCTCTCTGCTAAACTGATTTGGAAACATTTTGCATGAGGTCAGGCTGCCGATTAAACAGGAGAGCTCACAGCACGCCCCAGGCCACCCCGAGACCAGCTGCTCGGCCACAGGGCCCTGACGTACATCGCTCCTCACCACCTCCTCTGACATTTATTTGGAGATGGGCTGGAAGCTCCGCTGTCCGGGCGGACAAAGCCCAGAAAGCCTTTCCTTCTGGGTGCTTTAGCCAGCGGAGACCTATGAAGGCTTGGCAGCAGCTCCCGTGGGGTACACACCGCCTCCCAGGGCTGGAGCCACAACACAACTGTGCGGCACAAATATTTCCTTGTTGCAACCCCTGCGTTGGCTGCTTTCTCTCCTAATTACCTCTGGACTGATGGCTTTGTTTCCCTCTGACTTCTGTGCTTGAGGCTGGTCTCTCTGTCCCTCGGATGGCACAGGTCCTGCCTCCGACACCTCTGAGGACGATGGAGCATCCTCTGTCTGTCTGCTGACTGCCACAGGCTGTCGGGCAGCCTCGCTCGCAGCCTCCTCCTTGGCTCCCGCCTCCTCCTTCCCTGCTGCCGGCTTCACCTGGTTATCAAAATACATCTCTTTCAAAGAGAAGTGCACATCACCATTGATTTTAGCGTCCTGATTCACAGCTTTCCCGGGCTCTTTGGTTTTTGAACTGTTTTCCGCTTCTTGATCATTTGCCACCCTCAAATGTGCATTCCTGCGTAAGGGAACAGGAGGGGCAAACCTTGGATTTGGAGAGGGGTTGGCCCTGTCTCGCCCACTTTCTTCTCGCTTTGAAACTTCCTCCTTTGCTGCTGGAGGAGCCTCCACCTTCTTTTTCTTTTTAGCTGCAGAGTCTTTGGTCATCGGCTTAGTTGCTAGCTCCTCCACCGTCTCGTAGATGTACGTGAGAAAGCCATTCCCATTCTCCTCCACGCTTTCCAAAGAGGCATCTCCATTGGTGGTCACCTCTGCTTCAAAAGGTTCTATCAGTTTGTTTGGAAAGCCCGTCATCGCATTGACCGGTGGTTCCTTTGGCTCAGCAATATCCTCATGTAAACTGGACTGGGAATCAGCGACGTGCACTTTTGCTGCATCCTCCTTCTCCCACTGAGAGGCTCCAGACTGGAGATTCAGATCCCTGGCCAGCCTCCGCTTTCTCTGAAGCCGATCGGGGCTCATTCCCTGCAACTTCTCCACCTCCACGTTTTCTTTCCCTCGTTTCTTGCCCTGTTCTATCTCTCGTAGCTTTTCCTCAGCTTTCCTCTTAATTTTGTCAAACCACTTCTGATGGATTTTGAACTCCGTCATGGTTCCCACTTCCAGCACACCAGAGCAGGACACGATGCCTTTGGTATTTCTAGCTGAGGCCTGGTAAATGCCTGCATCTTCCTCTCGGCACCTGAAACCAAAAGCTCTGCGTGAGACCTGCCCGTCCTCCCCAGGCACTACCGCTGGGCACACAGGCAGTACTCCCTGTGTTCTCCCACTTCTTGCTCCAGAGGGGCCAGAAGATGATGACATGGCCCTTGAGGTGCACGTGGCAGGTCTGGAGGCCTGGGGCTGGCCTCCCTCCCCAGGCTCTGCCCGTTCTCAGCACTAGCGAATAAGCAAGTTGGATGTTAAATCAGTGCCCAGCTCCTCCCTGGGCTGTACCTCTGCTAAGAGAGGGCTGTGATGGAGGAGGAACAGCAAGCACCAGGCTTCCCAACTGTGCTCAGCCACGCTCCTCTGCAAGATCTTCTCCTCTCAGCTCTTCACAGCCTACATGACATTCCTGTTCTTCCTCCACCCTTGACTCCATCAGTAGGCTGCCAAAGCAGCACTCTTCTTCCCTGACCTCATGGTGAGAGCTAGGAAAGGCCTTCCCAGGCAGGGCTGCAGCCCCTTCCCCTCTTTGCCCTTGCTCCTGACAATCCTATGAACTGTTTCTGTCCTTGTCCTGCCCAGTCCCCCAGAGCATCATCCCAGAGGCAGCCAGTGCTTTCCCTTCGCTCACCTTCATCCAGCCCTAATGCTACCAGCACTAGAAGGCTCCAGAGAGAGAAATTTCTCCTGACCTTCCTCTTGCTTCTGACAATAGCAGCTATCCCTGGATGCAGTAACGGATCTCGTACTGATGTGATCTGGGAGTCATCAAAGCACTGAAGGGGAAGAGACAGCTGGGAACATGGCGATGAGGAGCACGAGGGGCCAGCACAGGTGCTGGGGGGAAGTCACTGATGACAGCCAGCGCCTCCGAGCACTGAAAACGTGCCCAGGGCTCCTAATACCAAATGCAGCCTTTTTACTCACTTGTACAGCTGCAGGGTGTGGCGATTTCCATGGCGGAATATCTCGTACTTGGGTAAGCCACAGTAGCGGTCCATCTCTTCATCATCCTTATACCACGTCACCTCCGGCTGCGGGTATCCTGGGGAGGAGACAGATGGTACATCAGGGTGTGAAACACTGCAAGCCTGCTCCTGCAGGGACAAGGCACCGACAGCAAAACAAAACACGCCGGCAGAATAGGATACATGTTATTTTGGGCTCACCGCATTCTTTAAATCACACAGCAGAAGCATTGTGAGTGGAAACCTGATGGGCTTATCCAAGTCTTTTATCACCCCAGGAATAGGGCTATTTTTGAGAAAAAAATCCCAGCACTTCATTCCTGAACAGAGGGGAGGTGATCACACGATCAGCTCCTGTAACACTGTCTGGGAGAAGGTGAGCATACTGTCACTTTTAAATGAAGAGGCATGTTTTGATGAGACTAAGGCTCGCCTCTCCATGGAGCTCTCAGCATTTCGCGAAGTGTCACAGCCTGTAAGCTGATCCAAAAGTTTCCATTGAACAGAAACAACCTTGATTGCATCACAGACATCTTGCTGTCCTACAAATGTCACTTGACAACAGATGTCACCTGCCTTTTCAGTAGAATGACATCATGACGTGTGTGACGGGCTGGCTAGCAGGCCAGGCACTCAGCCATGTTCCCCACCACCGACGGCGGTGGTGGCTCAGCGGGAGTGACCCACATGGACCCCAGCTAGCCCCAGTCCCCACGTCCCACCAACAGCAGACCTAGCCCAGAGAAAGAGCAGTTTTCAGGGGAAAACTGCTGAAGCCAGTGGCCAGCACTGGTTCCTGTACTTCACACGGGGCTCCCGGCACAGCCAAGCTGACCCTAAGGGCATGGGATAGAAGTTTCAATGATCACATCATGCCTCCGCTTAATTCGATGCACTCAACAGTTGTTCGATGCCCCAAGGTAGGTATCCAAAGCTCATCTCCTGCAAATGCCCCTGCTGGCTTTCCGAGCTGCCGAAATGAAGGAGTCTGGCAGGGGCCTCACCTCCACCAGCTCCCAAGGGTCTCTTCACCAGCCCCCGACACCCAGAAGGCAGAGTCAGCTCCTGTGGACGGCCCTGGCCAGGGCCAGCAAGGGTTCTCCGGGAATATCCAGAGCATCCAGACCTGATAACTCCGAAATAGAGAGAGGGCAGGGACAGTGCACTACCTACCTACCCCAGACCCTTTCCAGCTGCTGACCACAAGGTTTCAGGGCTGACCAGGGCCCTTTGCATCTCCAGGGCAGCCGGCAGCCAGCCAGTCAGCAGCAGTACCTGAGCCCAGCTTACGCCCGCTCCTGTGAAGGTCCCATAGCAGGAGTGAAAGAAGCAAAGGCTCATCAGCAGGAATTTGTCCTGGTTCTGGGTGATTCATAATACCTTTGATCAGAAAAGCAGCATGTGCCAAATCTCCTCCTCATATATCACTTGGTTCCCCCACCCCCATCTGCTCTTCCAATGCACCCCTGTCCCCATCCTCTTGCTTGTTGGGGCTCTCTGTTGTCCTCTGGCCCCTCAAGGGACTTGGCCTGATCCCCCAGCCAGGGTGAAGGAAATAATCTCAGTAGAGTTTTACTCTCCTGTTCTCCTCCATGACAACCCAAACACCCCCATAGCTCAGATCTTACTCTATTGTCTTTCCTTTCCTCACTGAGGTCTCCTACTCCGCACTGCCTCTGCATCTACCCTCTCCACACTCGCTGCCTGTACCCTCTCAGGTCTCAGATGTCTCTCGCACCCTTTCCTGTCTCACTCCCCTCCCGCTGCTGCCATCTGCAGTTTTGGCTTTCTGTGGGTTAGTGCCTCGTTCCTCCTCTTCTGCAGGAAGCCAAGTCATAACTTTCTCCTGAAGCCCTTCATGCAAGGTTCTCCATCCTCCCCTTTGGTCCCCGTCTCACCTCTCTTTGCTGCTGCTCTGGGCCTGCAAACCAGCTTCCAGCAGAAGCGCAAAGCCCTTGGATACATGCGGCTGAAGCGAATGTGCCCTAAACTGATAACTTAGAGGTGGCCACAAGAGTATTCCAGAGATGGGATCACTGGGGATCGATGCTGCTGCTTACGCTTTCCATAAATATTAGCTACTGACCACACCTGGCAGCAGGACCCTGGGCTGAACGAGCCTGTGGCGGTTTCTTTCTGCTCCAGGAACGAGGAACAAAACAATTTTCATACACAGTTCACACTTTGCCCAGAGCAATCCTACCCCTCCCAAGGGCTGCTCTGCAGGCGAGACCTTCAGGTTTGTAATGCAGTGAGCTGGCAGGTAGATTTTCATAATAGCCTGCGAACAGCAATCACAGCACTTCATTCTGGGAACTGCAAGCACATCATTTCTGAGAAGCCCTCTGACGTCCCCCCGTGGCCTCTGCAGCTGATTCCCATTCCCAGCTGACATCTGCCGGAAAGAGCTGCAATTTCTACAGCTGCACAGTGCCTCCATGAAAGGCTCTTCCTCCTGTAAACTCCCTCTGACCTCTAGCACTTGTGTCCTTGTGTCCCTGTCCTCTACCAGGGGCCACCACCGCACCAGCCCAGCGCAGGCGAGGAGGGAGCAGCCCCTGCTGCAGTGAAAGGCTAGTGCTGGCTGGAAACCCACACCAGGGACACGCTGAAAGGCTTCCACCCCCACCCCACCCCCCAGAAATAGTGGCCCCAGCTGCCTGTTCAAACACCACCCGTCCCTCCCCAGGGGCTGTAACCGGAACCAAGCAGGGGACGGGGAGACGCCTGCGCAGAGGCTGCCTGGCAGGGCCTGTGCCCTGCTGGGAGGGGAGCGGATGCTGGTGCTGCAGACACCCATCTCTGGGCTGCCTCGTGAATAATTCCCCTGGTCCGGGGGGTGCAAGCGGCACTACGGGGACACCCCCTGCAGCCACAACAGCCACTGCTTGCCAGGCTGCCGTGACGGGCCAGTTTCAAGGGTGCTGCTGGGACAGGGTGGCTGAGCCCAGGGCTCCAGTGGTAGGCACTGCCACGCCACAGGGGGACAGATGCCCACCCTTAGCATAAGCTCTGTGCAAGACAGAGCAGCCATTAATAAATCAGGCACTCGTCCTTCCGAAACCTGTCTCTCCCACAGAGACCCTGTGCAGCCAGTGCCCACAGGGATTTGCCAGCAGCTGGTCCCCTGCGTCCACCAGTGAGTGCCTGGCTGTTGCAGACAGAGCAGGGCCAGGCGTTTCTGGGGAGCGGGGCAGGTGTCCACTGCACGTCTTCAAGCCCAGCAGAAGTTTTTTGGGAAGCGTGTCTTCCCACAGCATTGCTCCAGCACGACAGTCAGCCATTGCAGGACCCAGGACACTTCTGAGCAAGGATTATTTTTTTTCAGGGAGATTGCCAAGTGTAGATCAAACATCTTTTCCCAAAGCTATTAAAGTCTGAGAAGTCTTCCAAGCTTTAGTGACCTCATCAAAAACAGTTCTTGCAATAGCTACCCAAAAATCAGCCAGTGAAACTCTGCTTAAAGCAACTTTCTTTTCTACATTTTTTTGGGGTGGTAGTAGGGAGAGTTAGTCTTCTGAAAACCAGGAAGGTGGAAAGAGTGTAGAACAATTACACGTTATCTCCATGGCCTTCTGTTTCTGCTCTACACAAGCTATGTGGAATGGGGGCTTCAGGCACTTTTGGGAGGAAAAGTCATGGTAAGATCTCATCCTTTCTGCCTTTATGGATTTAAACCTCCCTGTCACCTGAAGACAAGGAGGCTTAGAGTGATGCTCACAGAAGGGACATACTCAGTAAGAGCAATAGCTCCCCATGCCACCAGATTGCAAGCAGTGCTCATTCTCCATCCCTCTCTTGCCCTGGCTGCCCCAAACCCAGGCATCCCCATCTCCCACCAGCCTGTTCTCTGCTCTTGTGCTCGCTACCCCATCCCCAAACCCACCCATCCACCCTTTTGCAGCCCCTGCATTTCTCCAGACATTCTTCATCCACGCACTTCATCCTCATCCTTCAAACATCTCCCTAAGAGGGCCACCATGGATGCAACAAGTTGAACTCCTTTATGCTTGTTAAAACCTTCATCTACTAAGCATGCAACTATCTACTCACTTGACCCCAACTCTCTTCCCCAAGCCATGGCCAGAGCCTTTTCCCCTCTGTAACCCTACAATAAAACCAGACTGGTTTTGTTCCCATCCCCTGCAGGGAAGTGCTACTCAACACAGTGCAGATGCCCACATTGACAGAGCAAGTGTGTAGCATGGCAGAGGTACCAGGCTGAACACTTCTTCAGCACAAGCACTGACCCATGAAGGGAATGATGGGACTGAGCTCCCGACCTGATGATTTGGGTAGCCAGGTCAGAGGGGTTGAACCTGCCTAAGGAGGGCTGACATGGTGCTGAAGAGGCAGCTGTACAACAGTGGGCAACACCCAGTACTGACATACAATGGTCTTGGATAGATCCAGTCATCACCTCTCCCAGTTGGCTTCATTCACAGAATCCCAGAATGGTGGGGGTTGGAAGGGACCCCTGGAGATCATCCAGCCCAACCCCCTGTCAGATCAGGGTCACCCAGAGCAGATTGGACAGAAATGCATCCAGGCAGGTTTGGAGTATCTCCAGAGAAAGAGACTACACACCCTCTCTGGGCAGGGCTCTGGCACCCTCAAAGGAAAGAAGTTTTTCCTCAGGTTGAGATGGAATTTCCCCTGTTCCAGTTGGTGCCCGTTGCCCCTTGTCCTGTCCCTGGGCACCACTGAGAAGAGTCTGGCCCCATCCTCTTGACACCCGCCCTTTAGCTATTGCTCAGCATCGATGAGATCCCCTCTCAGTCTGCTCTTCTCCAGCTGAACAGCCCCAGGTCCCTCAGCCTTTCCTCAGCAGAGAGATGCTCCAGTCCCTCATCATCCTCACAGCCCCCGCTGGACTCTCTCCAGCAGTTCCCTGTCCTTCTTGAACTTGGGAGCCCAGAGCTGGACCCAGTGCTCCAGCTGTGGCCTCCCCAGGGCAGAGTGGAGGGAGATAAACCTCCCTTGACCTGCGGCCACCCTCTTTTTAATGCACCCCTTGGCCTTCTTGGCCACAAGGGCACATTGCTGGCCCATGGGCAACTTGTTGTCCACCAGGACTCCTGGGTCCCTCTCCGTGGAGCTGCTCTCCAGCAGGTCAGCCCTGTACCTGTACTGTTGCATTCCCTAGCAAGCAGTCACAGACGCAGGCCCCTTCATCCAAGTTCCCACATTTCATCAGCCAACATCTCTCCTTCACAGCCAACACAATACAGAAATGACTGAAAAGTTGTAAAATTCGTGTAGTAGCACCTCCAGTAAGGGTCACTCTGAAGAGAAGAGCCCAATATCCACTCACTTTGAAGGATCTGTGATAACCCTTGAAATCCTGAAGTCCAAACAGACCCACCAAGGAAAACACTCGGTGCAGAGAAGCAGGTTGCACTCTGCTCTACAGGAAACTGCAGAGTAAATGCAAATGTTCTCATTCCCTTTTTCACATCTCTTAGATAAGAAAGGATGAACCAATTTTGTCTAAAAAAGAAAATATGTCAGAACTGATGCAGGATTTGACCCCAAACAATCAAATCAGAGACACCAGGGACATCAGTAGCAGGCAGAACTAGGCAACAGGAGGAAAGGAGGGTTTGTGCAACCACCCAAGAGCATCAGGAACTCTGCTTCTGCCTTACTTGGTTTTTTCTTCCTTGTACCAGCAAGCACATTTTGGAGATTGGCCTCAAACACTTGCATCTTGCTGCCTTCCTAGGACATGCCTATGAAGTCACTGGTATTCACAGGTGTGGGACCACACTGTAACTCTCATTATTGCTAAAGAAGCAGCTAAAAAAATATTAGGATGTTATCGTAGGTCATGTATCCATATTTGAGGCTTGAGAGTCGTAACAGGAGGAGCTGTCTGCCCTTTGCCTCCCGCAAGTCTACGAGCCAGCGTCCCTAGACTCCAGCCAAAGCAGTGGGACTGAGCTGGTACTTTCTTTCTCCACATCATGTCTCCCAGTTGAATGTAAACATCTTGGCAGGGGGAGATCTGAACTACTGATCAGACTCTGCAGTCAGAGTTTGCTTTCCACCTCCTGCCCCTCTCTCCCAAGGAGATCCTGAGCTCCTAAAGCAGTCCACATGGCCACATCCAAGAGATGACCATGTGGCATAGGTGGTCCAGGCTGCTTTTAAGGATGTTTTCATGAAAATTCTTAATTTTGTAGGTTTATTAACTTAAGCACATAAAGACATCTCCCGGTCCAGTTTCCTGGTACAAAAATACAGTGATAGGCTACATGCTCAAGATTTGACACTCTACTGCACTTGAGTAGAAAATAAGACCAGTATAAGGTCAATTTTTCAACTTGTAATACACCAGGTTGCCCTATACAGCATTAGCAGGCCATCCCAAACCTGGAAACCAGCGTCCTGGCTACCAAGTGCAAGGGTGGACTGCAGGAAGGGCTACCAACTGGACAGGGACTGGATCTGTCTCTACACGTTGATACTTTGATTTTGGTAGAAGCAGAGGAGGTTATGCTTTGGCAGCATGTCTCCTGCACAATACACAGCACAATAAGTCAAACTTTTGCCTTTAGAAAACTTTAATTGGGAAAGAAAGCTCTCCTAATGACTTACTGGGGGCCGTGGCTTGAAGGTATGTCCCTAGCAGCCCACGTCCTGCTTCTTGGGCAAAAGTGGGCTGCTAGGAAGTTAAGCATCAATGAAGTCAATGTATCAGTTGTAGCCCTGCGCGTTCCAAGAGTCAGACCAGTAAAACAAGTGGATCCTTGAGAAGAGCCAAAAATTCAATGCTGACAGATCTCACAAGGGCTCAATATGTGTTTCCTGGTGCACAGCATGTTTCTAATGGCAAACTAGGCTCCCTAAATTTTAGGAAAGCCTTGGTCCTTGTGACTAAGAGGCTCACTGGAGATACCCTCCTCCTTCCAAAACTTATAAACTTGTTTAACATCTCTCACTGAGTAACCTGTCAGAATAAACATGTGCAACATCAGGAAGGATCACAGAGTTGTAAACAAGTGCATACTATGGAAAAAAAAATAAAGAGGCTTTACAGTCTCTATATTTCAAGAGCTCATCAGCAAAGAAGCCACTTGCCTTTACACCAATGCGCTGCCATGCCACATCACCACAAACCCTCTTTTTCAGCCTCCCCCTTCTCCTCTTATTGGCCTAACCCCTTCCTGCCCAAGGTCAGGTTTTAGCTCATTGGGCAGAAACTGGCTTTTATTTCAGACGTTGACAAACACAGAGGTTTATCACTGATGCAAACGCAGCTGCACTCTAACCACTTGCAGCCAGCAGAGAGCCAGAGCTGGCTCCAATATGATAGCCTTAGTCTTCAAAACTGCACATTCCTGAGTTATGGAGTCCAGGATTAGCAGCGATTTGGACAATAAAATGTAGCTGGCCCAAGCAGTAACCAGAATATTTCGTTTTCTGGTCTTTAATTTGCCTTTGAGATGTTAGGTTATGCCTTTGCCTCTTTACAATCTCAGGTGTTCCCCCCCTACCCCCATTTAAATTCAAGCTGAAATCATCATGCAATTGCTGAATCTTTACTTGGCAATCTGACAGCAGTGAACTTGTTACCGTGTTGCCTTGTTATCACTTGCTCTGGAGTTTAACTAGCAGGAGTCCAGCAAGTGAGGCAGGGCCAGGTTATTCACTGAAGACACTGTTACCTGTCACTATGCACGTGAATTTAGCATCAGAGTCCTCGGACACAGAACGGGATTTGATAGTGGTTTCAAATAGTGGCTGCGTTTCCTCCGTCAGCTGAGAAATGATTGCGCAGAAGGTGCTCCTGGAAGATTTAAGAAGCGTTTCTTAGAGATCAAAGAACTAGAAAAATCAAAGGGTCCCTTCCTATCTTGTCTCAGAAGCCTGCATTCTTGTTTTAAGTGCCCTCCTTCCCTCCCATCATCCCTACACTAGGTTGTTCACAAGTCCAGTCCAGTGTCAGGCTATTTGACTATTTTTTTCACCCCTACGGCAATTCTGTCAATTTAAAGTGTCTTTTGGGAGATGTTCCCTTTGTCTTAGCCCTTAAAGGGGCTATTGGGGTAATGGATTTCAGAACCATTTTAGTTCTTGCTTACACTGAAACATCTCTGGGATCCACCAGTAGCTCCAAGCAAGGCACAAACAAATTCAGCTTCACATTCCTGGTACTGCACAGTGTTTCAAGTGGTGTTCTGTTCACCAGGATTTTACTTTTTTTTTTTTTGTGATTTTACTTCACGTTGTAATTTCAGGCCAAGTGTGAACCGAACATGTCTCCTGAACACAACAACCCTCTTTGAAAGCTCTGCATTAAGAAAAGCTGTCTGCTGCGGATCACTGAAGGAGACCTTGAGCCTGACTTGCAGCTTTCTGCACTCAGAAATCATATGTGAAGCTGATGCCCATTCCCTGTCTCACCTCTCACACTACCTGCTCCAGCAGCTCAGGACTGACCCCAAAGCTCAGGCTGGGACACCCGAACAGCCAGAACTATCTAAATAGTCAGCGCAATCTGTGAAGCTCATAAAAATGGACCTTAGATTTTCCAGTCATTTAAGCACTACTCAAGGACAGCACTAAACCAGTGTATTCATACAGCACTGCCAACCCTGCTGGAACACCACTGAGAAGCCCCAAAAGACCTAGGCTTTCTTAAATAAAGGAAAAGGATTAATTCCAAGTTGGGTCTTCATTTGGATAGTCCCCTGGGGCTCTTGGAAGGGAAGAGCTTCTTTCATTTTCCCCTCTGCAATTAAAATACTACATGTTTACTCTAGGAGAGAGGACCCCAGGGTCTCAAGTGCAAGGACCGTAGGAGAAAAAGCAAATATTGCAAGAGAACCAATAGCTGGCAGCTCTACTTATGTAATTTTCAGCAGGGAAAGACATTCCTTAAACAAGTGATCAGCTTATAGAGACATGCAAGAGGTGGAACAAATCCCCAAACCATTCCTGACACAGCTCTACCACGAGCAGAAGGGCTCTTAGCACGTGGTGAGGGCTCCACGAGGAGGACCCAGCCTCACAAGCAGCCCCCAGCTTGCAGGCAGGATGCTGGTACTGCTGCTACTCATGCTCTACCTGTTGAGGAAGCAGACTTGTTCAGGAAAAACAAAAAATCCAAACTACATTTAGCATGACCCCAGCAAGACCAGGTGCACTGAGAGGCTCCGCAGCAGGGACTAAACTGCATGGGCAGCTGAAGGTGCCACAAGAGCTTCAGCCACAGCAACTGCCTGTTCCATCCACCCAGAAAACTTACCTGGAGGCTGAAGTTCTATCATTTTCTCTCTGGATTCTTGCTAGAACGGGTTTGTAAGAGATGCAGGGAGATGAATCCCTGAGCAGCAAACAACCCGGGGGCTGCGGGAGCCTCCCCCAGCTCCCAGACAGTTTGTGTTGGGTAAGCGAAAGGGACAGAGGCAGCTAGGGCTCATCTACTGAACAAGGGTTTTAAGCACCATCTGTATCCAAACACACATGTGGGATGGGGTAAAAAAACCAGATGCCACAGCTTAGAGTCTTTTGTGTGGAAATCAATGGTCCCAGGAGACTGGTCCTGGGAAGCAAGTCTTGACACAACTACAGGGCCAGGAAAGGGCTGTGGGAGCCACCAGCTGTTTCAAAACTGAGAAACCTTTCCATACACCAACCCAGGAGGAAAAAAATCCCATTTCCAAAGAGCAAGGCAGACAATCCACTACCAAGGCAGTTACTGGTAGAGTTTTGATGGCCTCTTCAATACAGATCCCCAGCCGTTGACCAGTAAATGCCTTTTAGATTCACATAAGGCACTTCCCAAGCATCAGTGAACATTTCACACCCCAGCAGGAGAGCAACTGGATCAGCGTCTTAAAAAATAGTGATGTGCACACACACAGTGACACTCGGGACCAAGTTTAATCCCAGTACCATGCCACTGGTACCAGCAGGGAGCACCAGGAATAAGTCTGGTCCATTCAGTGCAAATCCCACAGTCAGGTGAAATACAGCAAAGGCTACTGAATGGTTTAGGGAAGCAGCATCTCCAGAAGGTGGGGGCTCCACAGGCAGGGCAGATGAATCAGAGGAGACCTGCCCAGTGTACACTCGACAAGGAGCACTGGAAGGTCTATTTAACCTTTCAAAGAAACCATTGTATTAGTCACGGTGCGGGGGGGGAGGGAGGTGGGGAGACTGCAGCACTGTGAGGCTCTCAGCTGACTCACTCCAGCTGCAATGGGACTTGCCCAATTCAAATTGCTTTCTAAACCAGTAATTCAGAGCATTCGAGAAATCTGAGACAAAGCGGCAGCTCTTCCTCCGGGCCTTCCTGAAGCTGCATCTTTGCTGCAGAAAAAGCCCTGGAGCCTAGGAAGAGGACACTGGCAATTCAGTAGCCTTTTTACATTAAAGAGGGATTTCCATACAAAAGCAGTCTGCAGGAAAAGGAGATTTGAGAAGTGTATTCCTCTTCATCATCTTCTTTTCCTGAGTTTTTGTTTAGCAATCCCGCAGTACAGGGGTGTTCTGGAGAGGCCCTTCCCTCCACGGTCATTCCTCTACTTGCTTCTGCAGCAAACAGGTAATGCCAACTGACTTCCAAATGTGTTATTTTTGCCAAAGGCAAAGTACAATCGTACAAGTGCATTTCAGGGCAGAGTTCAAATGAATGAGGACCTTCAGAAGAAAGCACAGGATGGCAAGGCGGGGGGAAGGGCGAAAATTTATTCTTTGAAAGAAGAAACAGGCAGTCAGGCAAATCTAATTTTTAATGTCTCTGTATGGAAGTCTCACTTTAATATCAAGAAGTAGCTGAACACCCATCCTTTGCTAAGAACATGGAATATTTCTTGCACCTTAATACAGGAATTATGATGAACATTCACTTCGCTGTCTGAAGTTCAAGCAAGTATTAGGGATCCAATCATGCAGAGTAAGGCTGTTAGGTCACTTCAGGGCTCTCTACTGATTAATTAGTACCAAAGCATTACAGATTAATCATGTGCAGTCAGATTCAGCAAAGTGTTTGGTCAGAGCAGTTTAATGCAACGTAGTTTTACCTTCCTAAACTGGAGGGAGAGAATCTGCTGCTTGATAAGCTAAGCAAAAAACAGCATAAAAACCATTAGACAAAGAAGCATGGAAAGGAGCTGAAATAAACAAACCATTACAGAGACGTATTAATGATGAGTCGTTTTGCACAGGTCAGAGTTCCTATTAAAAGAAGGTTCAGCTGCCTTACTCAGGCTGACTGCCAGGAGGAGCAAGCCACATTGTCAATTGAAATCAAAGGCTGTAAAAACGAAATGGTCGTTAACCACAGAGAATAAGTGTAAGGACATTTATACAAGTAGGTTTCCAGGAAGCAGCACCTGAGCCTTCCATGCACCATCTGCAGCGTTGTGCTCAAAGCAGGCAACTCCACCCCGGGAGAGGTCCCATTACCAGCAGGCGGGAGCCCAGACCCCGCTGCAAGCCCACCTCCCTGCTGGCCAGCGGGTGGCCTGAGCTGGCCACCCTCTCTGCTTCCAAGGGCAGCTCTTTAGAGAAGCTGAAAACTCTCCGGTCACTACACGCCACTTCCCAGCTTGCCAACCAAACCACTAAGGTCTGGCAGAAAAAATTAAAATAAAATAAAAGATGTACACTTTACAAGAAGCTACAGGTTTTGCTTTTTTTTCCAGGAACATATTATAACATCAACCAATTCAGGGAAAAACACAAAAAACACACACCCAAGTCCTACACAAGTTACACTCAGATGAGCTACTTACCAGTGGCCACCAGCTCTCCCAAAGGAGTGTCTTCAAGGACTCATGTCCCAGCCAAAAGGCCACATTGCCATATTGTGGCAGCAGTCCCTTGCAGGCTGTAGGAAAAAACCTCTCGGCATTGACCAGCAGCATCAGGAGCAGTTCCTCAGACCCTGAGCTCACCCACAGGGCAACCAAAAGCCTAAAACTAAGCAGTTACCAGCTAGTCCACAGCAGGCAAGCTCAGTGCTTTAATCACACTAAGAGCCGTGTTCGTTGTGCCCACACAACTGCCTCCCCATGCAGCACAGACATCCCCTGCGGGAGCTACAATCAGATGCCCGCATCAGTACACGTGGACAGACCAAACCTTCACAGCCTTGAGCACTGAAGACCACCGTTGAACAATCAACCTTCAGTGCTTTAGGATGATGCTACAGAAGACAGCACAAAGAACTAAGGAAGCTGGAGCTCTTCAGGTGTCCTGCCCAACTGACAACATCCGGGCTGCGTGCAAGTCCCAGTCCCAAAAGCAGGACTTTAAGCCTTGCCCCAAAAATGACCACAGAGGGTCTCTGCAAACTGCTCTCGCCAACCATATAGCACGTCAACCTGCAGAGACAGAACCTCCATGCAAATAATAAGTAAAAAAGTAGTTCAGCTTGAAGGCTCGACACTTTACACAAATAATTGCACATTTTCACTGGGGGAAAAAACCCCAGCACTCTGAAGAGCTCATTGACTCCTCTCCTCCAGATCAGGAAAGCAAAGACAGAAGTTTTAGACAGCCACTCAGGAGTAGCTTTAACCCAACAAACATGTCCTTTTGGCAGCAGCTTCACCCCCTCCACTCACAGCCACATGATCCTGATCCCTCCCTGGTGCCAAGTGCTGTTCACACAGCCAGAGGATGAGCAGGTCAGGTGTTATCCAGCTGGAAAAATCAAACACTAACCATAACAGGCTGAGGATCAGCCACCCGATCCACCTTGCATGCACTGTGCTGCCCCATGGGAGAAGTCATCCAGAGGAACTTTGTCTTTCCAGCTGTGCCCCACCTCCTGGGGCATCCCTTTGAGCCCCATGTCCTTGCCAGCACTGCAAGGCCTGCCTTTGCGCTACCTGCCTTACTGGCCAGCACATCACCTTGTCCTCACCTCCCCGCTTAGAGAGTTCCCAACACACCTCCAGCTGCTCTCGTCCTACCCTCACCTCCTGGCTGGTGACGTCCCCAGGGGATTCCAGGGGAGCAGCACCCACAGCCTGTGTCCCTCTGCTCTGGGTGCCCCCAGCCACCTCTGGCTGGCTGCAAACACAACTTACATAGTCTCAACCACCAGCTTTCCAACAGTAAATGACCCCCAAAACATTTTGCATACCGCTGCAAGGGAAAGATGTCCTTTTAGCCCCCAGGGAATACTAAGGATGTGCCATGGCTTAAGGAGCCAGCAGGGAAGATCCTAAAACACTTGCTGGAGAATGCTAGTGTAGGCTTTAATCATAGAATCATAGAATTGTCCAGGTTGGAAGAGACCCTTGGGATCATCGAGTCCAATCATGCTTCCTTGCCTGAGACAAAGGAGAAGGTGTCTTGGCTCGGACATAAAGAAAATCACTCGAATAGCAGGAGGCAGAATGAAGGGTGCCCGTGCCACAAACCCCTTGTGCTCATGAATGTGATCAAACAGCGAGCATCATCAGGGCTTTTTTTTTTAATCCTCAGTGCTGAGCACACAACCTGGGCTTTATTCACTGCACACCCCAAAACACAGTGCTGAATACTGGATTGGGGGTCTCTTGAGGAGCTGTGATATTATCAAAAGAAAAAGGCCATCACCACAAAGATCTGTGCGTTAAGTAAAGTTTAACCTCTGTATGCAACAGAATCGAGCAAAATTCGCTTTTCAGACTAGAGATTTAAGCCCAGAGAGAGCAAGATCAAATCCTGAATGTTTCAGCCAGAACAGCCCTGCCTGTGGGCAACCGGCATTTCACTGCATTTCAACAGCGCTCACAGCAAACCCGCACGGAGCAGCACAACTCCACCCCACTCTGCCCCAAACCTACTCACTGGAAAGCATGGGACTCCCCAGCAATGCACGACAGAGGCCCCAGTGTGCCTGATCTGATACACTTTGGGATGGGACTGTCTGCGTCCCCATCTCTCCAGGGACTTGTTAGTACAGACAGCGGAGGACTCTGCTAACGAAATGCAGCACTGGCAGTGGATGTGTCTCCCCTGGGCAAGCCTCGGCCGTTACAGTTACAGGATGAAGGCAAATGCTTCTCTTATCCTGAGGAGCACATTTAGAGCAGAAGAATCAAGGTCTAAAGGTATTGGTTTCTCTCTGCTGGAGAAGAGGAGCTCAGGGATCTGCTCCAGGCATGCAGAGCGTGGGTGGGAAGAAGCCTTCTCAGGTGTCTCACATCTCTGAAGTGCAGCACAGCTCATTAAAAGCAAGCTCTAAAAATACAGGTTTGGTTATTAACCACTGTTGCACTGGACTATGGGAATTATACCTCTCTACTACGTACCTTCTACCAGCCTCAGTTCTTCTTTCAATTCTGTTTCATCAGAGGCTTTCCAACTCCTTCGGACACTTCTCATCTACTTAAAGGTTTTTGCCCTTCAAATACTCATAACTTTCTGCAGAAATAAAGACAATCTTCCCCATTTTTCATGCACTCACCAAATTTCAGTCTTGCTGCAAGGGCAGGAGGCAGAACTGTCAACACCACTCACTTTTTTTTTTTTTAAAATCACTAAAAGCATTGCTCAAGATGATAGCCTAGGCTAGTACATCACCCCACTGGCTCTAAAAACTTAACTGCTTGAAAAAACATAGATTTTTAAATCCAGCACCTTTTCTAAGCCCTCTCATGCAATCACTGTTGCCAGTGAGAGGACGAGGGGCAATGGGCATAAGTTGGAACATAGGAGGTGCCACTCAAATATGAGAAAAAACTTCTTCACGGTGAGGGTGCCAGAGCCCTGGAACAGGCTGCCCAGGGAGGGCGTGGAGTCCCCTTCTTTGGAGATTTTCAAGACCCGCCTGGATGCAGTCCTGAGGAACATGCTCTAACAAGCTCTAGGCAACCCTGCTTCC
This sequence comes from Limnodromus scolopaceus, assembly GCA_028565335.1. NCBI lineage: Eukaryota > Metazoa > Chordata > Aves > Charadriiformes > Scolopacidae > Limnodromus > Limnodromus scolopaceus. The sequence goes on along the minus strand of JAOXNO010000070.1, from coordinate 21,545,584 downwards.
GCAGGGGAGTTGGACTAGATGATCTCCATGGTCCCTTCCAACTCTAAAAATTCAGTGAAATTCAGTGAAATTCTGTATTTCTTCCTCCCGAGATAAATAAATCCTTCTCCTTCCAGCTCATGTCCTCGTATGGAAGCTGAAAAGAGCTCAGGATACCCTGATATAGGCTTCACAGTGGCTCCATCCTCGCACGTACACAGACTTGACCTGCTTGAGTTGCAGCAGTCGTTAATGCCTTTTCCACGGCACGAGAATTGAGCCACCCAAGCTGCCCCGTGCAGCAAGTAAACAACTAAGTGTGCCAATGACAGCAAATGCGAGACCTCCGAGATGTTCTGACAGAATGGGCATTGCAGAAAAGCTCCTCAGAAAAGCCCACTGAGATGAGGGCAGCCCTTCCACCCCAGGAGCATGACAGAGGGATGGTCCTGGCCATCCCCCACAGATGCTCCCTCTTGCTGGCACTCTGACCCGTGACATTATTGGGCATGTTTTGCACATGCAGACTTCCAAGTATAAGATTTCAAATTAACTTCTCTGCCTCCAAGGTTAATACTACTTTAGACAAATACAAGCCTCTCTGAATGTCTTCTCAGCTGTCAGAAGCCAATCATTTTCAACATGGGAAAACCAACAATGAAGCTTTCATGTACATCTGGTTGTGCTTAAGGCTTCTTTCCTGCCATGTGTCTCGCTTCTTATCAAGCACTTCATGCACACACAGAACGGGTGTGTTTGTGTTCCATATACCATGGCAGTAATTATCAGCAATTCTGTGATAAAGCAGCTGTGAGTGCTATGGAGCTGCACAAGACATGTTGTTATTTTACAGACTGGAAAACCGATGTATTGAGTCTTTGCTTGTCAAGGTCACGGAACAAATCCATGTCAGAGCTGGAGAAATATGGCATTTTTTTTCTGCAGGTAATTAACTTTGAGCTGAGATGAACACAGACTTGCATGTAACAATTTAGAGCTAGATTTCATTAACAGAGAAGGTGGAAAAAAATAAATTAAGTTACATGTTCCTGCATCAGCCTCTGTAACACTCTGAAGGTGGCTCAGATCTGTACTTTGTCTGAATTATTGCTGCCTCTGTGGTCCAAATTAAACCGCTAGCTAGTTGAAAGACACCAAGGCATGAGAAAGGACAAAAGAAAGCAAAGCAAATATTGGACAAGGAGATGCCAGGGGAAGTTGACATCTTCCTGGTAACATCCTGCATAGAAGATTTTTGTGACTGTGGGTTAGAAAAGCAGCAGGTTGAAAATACAGTTGTTGTAACAGCTCTTCTGCCTTCCTCTTCTTGGACCAGGCGATGCTGTGAAGTGTGAGGCTGAGCCAGTGTGAGATAACAGCCTCATTCACCCCAGACCTTCCTCCCCCTGCTGAAACAGAGTAAGGATAGAGCAGTTTTGATTCCATCTCTTGGAAACGGCCTCTGCTGTGGCACAAGAGGTGCCTGGTCCAGAGGAGACGACGCTCTCCCCTCCACACAATCCATTGGGATCCCAGACCTGGGAAACGTTCCATTTATGAGGTTTCCAGAGAGAAGCAAAGTTCACACATATGATATATTCTGTATTTCAACAGTGGTCCCGAAGGGCACTGTCTGTCCAACTCCACATCTTGATCTTCCAGCCTAGGTTATTGGCTCCTCAGCCTACACTCAGCTCCTCTTGGCTTTCCAGGAGATATGGGCAGGAGACTTTAGAAAAGGGGCTGAAAAGTGCAGTTTAGGATCGCTATTCAGTGTGCACAACTAGTAAGGTGCCCCACTCAAACAAGGCACAACTGGGCAGATAATTACAACAGGGAAAAGACATTTCTGCCCCAGAGACCTTGGAGATGAACCCATCAGTGCCTTCACTTCTGCCTTTTGAGCAGGTGCTGGATGTCCCTCCTTTCAGAGTTTGGGGACATTTCTGACCGACAAGACAGATACACTGAAATCCTCCACATGCCACAGATGGTTTCTAATCAGGGATTTACACCACTTGTTGCCAAAAGCAAGGTCCGGTAAGGAGTTACGGGTGCCCAACTGCTGGAGAGGGAACTCCTCTGAACTAAGAAAGCTAAACACGCTTTTCAGGAACTAAGCTCTCCTGTGTTTTCCGCTCGCTTTATTATAGCAACAGATCTTTCACCTTCATTTGATATTACGTGCAAAGCAAGAGGTACAAGATTGGGAATGGTTTCTAGCCAGAAAAGCCAGGTGGCAAAGCACTCTCCTGAGCTCAACTGCCACCACAACCAGAGACAGCCGTCCAAGAAAAGCTCAGAGGCAATGTCACTATATTCTAAAAATATCTGCATATGATGAAGCTATGACAGCAGAAAGATATTTAAGCAAGGAGGCAACGCTGTAATGAGACCGAGGAGCGGACATCTGCATTAGACGAGAGGTGCTGTTCACTTCTAACAGAAGGGTTTGCCCAGGACTCAGATGAAGCCTCTGCTGGAAGATCTCACATAAAATTGCATCTCTCTGCAGAAGAAGTTCTCCGGAATCAGCTAGTTCTCACAAAAAGGACACCTAAAGAGACACCCTGAAGTTGTGGCCCATGAATGCAGCTAAGGCTGACCATGGACAGGACGGACAGATTCTCCTCTCACTTTGTGAAGTAATTATATTCAAGTGCTTTGAGACATAAGAGGTTTTTTTTTAAAAAAATCCACCACCTATCCCAAAATTAAAAAAGTCCTGTCAGCTGTCAGGGCGGAAGGCAAGTACCATGACCATAAGCTGCTCCTCACATTGTCCATTATCAGGTATACGTTAAAAGACTGACGCAGGAAAGCCAGTTATCTCTTGCCACTAAGCTGTCTGCTCACAGGGAACATTCTTCCTAAAGACCAGTTCCTAAAGGCACAAAAGTAAATATCCTGAATACTCTTTTTAGTAAAGGGATGGTGTTCTCTCTACAGCCATTTTCAACATCTCTATTCTTCTGGCCCCTGTAGCCCCACCTCTGACAAACTCTCCAAGTTAAAAAACAGAAAAAACATGTACCAGTTTCCAAATTAGTATCCTACAATTCACACAACATCTCTTTCTTCCTGTAGGATTATGGAGACCAAGTAAGACCTTGCAGACTACTCTCTATATGGTTCACGAATGCAAGCATATAGGTGAAACGTGTTCATGAGTCTCCCCAGAAGCAGCAATTCCTAACCTCAGTTTCTTTTCGTAAAGATATTTCCAGGTCTGCAAGTGCCTCTGCCATGTCACTATGCTTTCTACTGCTTTAAGAATGGATGAAGACAGCAGGCAAGCATTTCGGTTAAACACACTCTACAAATTCATATAAAGACAGCAACAGAGAAGCCTGAAAAAAACCGCACTTCCTTTGGATCAGAATACCCACTTTTGCTTTCTAACCACCACAACAGCCTCCCACTGCAATTCTGTGCCTGCATTGCTTGTCCCATACTTTTGTTAGCTCCAAACCCACCAAATTCAAATACATTGTGCTTTGAAGAGAACTGCTGAATGTTATCTGCCTTTAGGCATGTGACTCATCTTGCTTTTCAAGTTCTCCCAGGCGAGCTCTCCAGATGTTCCTGGATTTAATTAAACTCATAATTGCTTTCTGAAAGTCTTCTTGCCTACACCATTCCACTCACTTGCTTTTCAGAATTGTTAAGATACATTATTTAATTACAGGACAAAAAGCCCCACTTCATTCAAACCCTTGCTCTGCATCAGGCAACACCACGGTTTCCACACATCCTGGCTCAAGTCTTCTATACCTGTAGGTGCTCTCAGGGCCACGCAGGGAATAAGACTTTTAAATTACTCCCCCCTAATTCATTAGAGAAACTGGAAGATGTCATGAACACAATGAAAGGTCAGTTTTGCCATTTGGTGAATATTTATTCACTGCTTCTTACAACAGAAGGGGCAGCCGCTGAAGTTAACAGGCAAAGTGAAATTACCTTGCCATAGGCTTTGATGACCAAGTACATAAGTGCGTTGAAAAAACTGAAATGAATGCTGATTTAACCATGGCAGCACGATGTCCCTTTACCTGCAGAAGCATCGGCCTCCCACAGATGGAGACTGGGGTGCACGCCCCCTGTAGCATGATCCTGACAAGCCCAACATGTTCAGGACTCAGATCTGTGCAGACACGGGCTGGATTTACTGTGCCTGAGCTGCAGCGTCGACCTGGGCAGAAGACACCAGGCCCTAAGGGAAACTTTGGGGATTTGGGGAAGCTGGTGGGGACAATGGAGATATTGCTTGCAGGACTGAGGGACCCTGCTTAATGGTTAAACTGATTAAAGCTGCAAATTGAACACACTCATGGGGGAATAAAAGTCAAGCTCCAGGCAATCAAAACACCTCGACATCTTATTTATTAAAGACTCTCTCTATTTGTAATCCACAGAATGAGTCATCGGAGTCGACTACGGATTTCCTTCACATAGTATGGTCTCACGTCACAGCTTGGTTGTAGACGTTGTATGGGCATTTGTTGGTACTGAAGACGCCACAGCAATGCAGACAGGCTGCAATTAGATCTCACACTATGACACAAGCACAAAGGAACTGAACTAAGGCAACTTAACTTTGCATTACCCCCATTTTTACATCTGACTTCCAAGCAGCATGTTTTTATCTCTTTTGATCTTGTATTTATTTTTATGAATCTCTGATTCTTTGAGGCATCAATCCCTGACACACTGAAAATGGATTATTTATGAACCATCCACAGGAAAGAGGCACACTTGAGCTTATGGACTGAAGAGCATTCCTACTGAATTCAAAATAATTTATAGGCTTTCTTTTAACAACTAGCACAATCACCAACACCTTTGCCTTCACTGGCACGTTGCCTTGTTATTTCGTATGTGCTAACCTCAGCCAGACTCAGTTGACATGTTTATCATACCTTCTCCCATGCGAACAAAGCCTTATTTCTACCACAGAACCCCCGCCTAAGGCCATTTCTGACCCAGGAATGCCATTCTCATCGCTGCTCAGCCCCTATCTACATTGTAGGAATACCTTTTTGGCAATAAGATAAGGCACGGGTGCAGCGGGCCCCTTGCTCAGAGCCTGGTGTCGATAACAAAGGCGGCGTCACCACAGCGAAGGCAGGAAGGTCAGGGCAGCACCCGCACCCCGGTTTCAGGGGAGAAGCCCAGGAGCTGGTGCCGTCAGCATTTCACAGCTTGGCCGTCGCCCGAGCACACGCTGACAGCCCCCGCCCCGGCAGCAACCATGGAAAAACGCAGCCCTTAGCTGGGAAGCAAGGGGCAACATCCTGTTCTGGAGAACCCAAGCCACCGCTTGGCTTTTCCACCCTGGAGAAGATCTCCGACGACAACACGGGGAGGGAAAGGCCCAGTCAGCCATGACTCTTCCAGCTGGGCCGTCACCTCCATCCCTCCAGGTCGGGCATTGCCTTAAGGCTTGGGATGCTGCCAGCCTGCTCTGCTCCTGCTTCGCCCCCGGACCACTCATCCCACTCCCCAGCCCTCCACCGGCCCCTGAAATGTCCCCATCCCCACCCTGTCCCCATCTCGCTCACCTGTTCTGGGGCCGGATGCCCAGCAGGTAGCTCCGCCGATCGGGCCGGGAGGCCCAGGCCGCGCTCTCGGCCTCCTCTGCCCCCTCCACGTTTCCCGTTGCCCGCCCGTAGAGGCCGGCGAGGGCCCGGCGGGGCGAGCCCATGGCCGCGGCCGGGCTGCGGCTGCCCCTGCCCCCGCCGCCGCTGCTCGCCCTGTCACTCACCGCCGGCATTTATAGCGGCCCCGCACATGCCGCTGTCAGTCGGGGGCGGCGGCGGCGTGACGCGGTGGCCGTGGCCCGGCCGGGCCCGGCCTCTCCGGGGCTGGGGGCCCGATCTGCCCCAGGCCCTGGCTGCCCGGGCCTCCTCCGGGACTGTGAACCCGGCCTCCCCTCGGGGGCTGGGGGCCCGATCCGCCTCGGGACTGGGGGCCTGGCCTCCCCCTGGGCCTGGGGGCCCGGTCTGCCCAGGGGCGTGGCTGCACCCCGGGGCCTGGCTGCCCGGCTGTCCCCGGGGCCCAGTCTGCCCCAGGGCTCCAGGCCCAGCTTCCTCCTTCCATCATAGCCAGCTCAAGTTCATCTTTTTGGGAGAAAGTGTATTCTATTATTTTTAATAATAACCTCCACCCCTCCTCCTCAATGTCAGGGGGTTTCTCGCACCTCGAAGATGGATCAGCTGAAACATCCTTCGGTGTCTCGCAGGCCCAAGGCTCTGGCCTGGCCAGCGGCACAGCCATGGCAGTCCCCTCCTCCTGTTGGCCTCACCCCTCCGCAGCTGGGTTTTTATCCGGGGCTGCCTGGGAGAAGGTCTGTGATGGCATTTATTCGGTCTCCGTGAAAAGAACAGCACAAAAGAGGGCTATAAAAGGTGGGTACATGTCACAAACTATTACCAGCAGTGATTTAATACCAAATGAAAACATAACGTGCAATAAAATGGGATTTATTCTTGTTCCACCTTTGTCTCGCCTGTCAAGCTGTTGTACTGTGCGCTGCAGGCACGTCGCTGGTGGCACCGCATCTCTCCAGCACAGGATTGACAGATGGAGCCAATTTGCTGCGGACCAGTTCTCTGCCCGCGACTGCACAGCAGGCATTGCTGCAGAAGTGGGAAGATGATGGTAGAGAAGATGATGGTGGTTGTTTGCTCCAGAGTGGGAAAGACAACAGGCTTTGAGCTGGTCTTCACCTATACAGGTAGGGGGTATGTGCACAGAAACACACAGTGTGTGCACCACGTGTGCATGGGCACAGGGATGTGCACAGACACACACATGAGTTGATACAACTCAGTCTTGACCTCAGCTGTTCTGGTCACTGATACATCAAACATCGGTCCAAATGGAAGGGGTGGGTATAAATTGAGCCAGATCTGCATGTGAAGAAACTGATGTCCACCAAAAGAATTGCCAAACCCAGCAGATGCCCAAACCCAGGCATGTCACAGGCGACAGGACTAGAGGAAACAGCCTCAAGTTGCACCAGGGGAGGTTCAGGTTGGATATTAGGAAAAATTTTTACACTGAAAGGGTTATCAAGTGTTGGAATGGGCTGCCCAAGGAAGCGGTTGAGGCACCATCCCTGAAGGTGTTCAAAAGACGGGTTGACGTGATGCTGGGGGACATGGTTTAGTGATAGCTTTTTTGTCAGAGTTAGGTTGATGGTTGGACTAGATGATCTTGAAGGTCCCTTCCAACCTAGATGATTCTATGTGGGAGGGCAGTGACATCTGGGCTTTGGGGAGAAGTTTGTGGGGAGAGGCAGTGACTGGGGGGGATTCAGCCATGTGATCTAGTAGAGTGGCGCTTGCAGACACCACCAGATCCAAGTGAATTTTACTCTCATATAACGTTTCTTGGATCCCATTGAATTGTCAGAGTCAGTGTCAACAATCTGGGTTTTGTGGTTGCAGTAGTTATGATGTGATCCTAAGCACTCCAAATCTGGGTTTACCCAATTGGTTGACAGTAGCCTGACCAGACTTGCAGTTCTTACACTCAAGTCCCAGTGAAATGTTTTTCTCAGCTCAGATCTCAGGATAGTCTCACATTTGAGCAGTGTTTTGGAATGAGCCTTCTGTCAGCTCGAGTGTAGGTATTGGAGTTTATTTGCTTTGCAGGCCACTGTGGCAGGTGATTACACTGTCAGGCATGTAAATAGCTGAATTTGTGATACCAGAGAGGATACTTGGTCTTGGCAAATGCAAAGGAGATGGACCTCATAAGACATTTGGATGTAGTCCTAGAAAATATGGGGAAGGAAAGGGGTTCCAGAGGGCTGACTGAAGATCTCACCTTTACCAAGCAGTAAAATAGCAGATGAAATTGCATAAAACTAACGTAACATGATCCATAGGGGAAAGAATGATACTCGTTTTTGAGAGGCAGCAGTGGGCTCTGCATGGGCTAGTGCTACTCAGGAATAATCCATCTCAAACAGAATACAGTAGACCTGAAAAAAAAAAAAAAATGAAATCCAAAACTTGCAGGAGGGCAGCAAGGATGACCAGAGGTCCCGACTGGCTGCTGCGTGGAGAATAACTGCATAGACCGAGGCTCTTTTGGAAGGAACAACTGAGGTGCATATGACTGAGGCATACACAGCTGCAAGGGACAAGGAGAACAAGACCAGGGGCAGGAGGTAAAATCAGTAAAAGGGAGATGCCTCCTCCCTCCCCTTGGCGTTAAGCTGCTTCCACATATTGCTGTGGCTGCTCAATGTCAGTAAGGGTTAAGAAACCCTGAAGGACAAATCTGTGGAAGGAAAATATCTTAAGATTTACTCAGGACAAAAATATTACCTTTGGCTCAAGAACTCTCTGAGCTACAAAGGAATGTTCTCTCTGTGTATGCCCTGATCTCACATCTTTTGCTGTGCCCTGGCTGCTGGCCAAATGTGGGAGGCTTGATGGGGGGGGAGCGGGGGGGACAGGACGCGTGATGGCATTCTCCTGCTCCCATCTCTTTCTCTGAAAGGAGGAGGAGTTTCAGGTCCCACAGCTCCAGGAAGCCTGAATTCGAATCCCAGCATATGAATTACACATTATTTTACCATTCCATCACCATAAACCTATCTCTTGGGGTGTTGACCTGATAGAAGAGAGCCTGCACCATCTTGAGAAGGGTGTCCAGAACAGCTGGGTCTCTGTGTTGGGCCTGGAACTGTGTCCAGTTTCAGACTCTCAAATATGGTAAAGACACACTGGATATACTGGAGTGAGTTCAGTGAAGGCCACCAAGATGATTAAGTGAGCTCAGGAACATGACATAGGAGGAGAGGATGTGAGAAACTGTATTTAAGCTCCAGGGGAGGGCTAGATGGAGACCTCCTTGCACTCTTCAACTACCTGACAGGAAGGTGCAGACCAGACAGAGCCAGCCACTTCCCAGAGGTGTAGAGGGATAGTCTGAAAGACAACAAATGCAGGTGGCAAGTAGGAAAGGTCTGATTAGATATTAGGAAAAGAAGTTGCACTGTGAGGGGGATCAAACAGCGCAACAGGGTCCCAGAGAGATGGGTGATCTCCATTCTGGGAGTCAGTCAACTGTGGATGGGACAAGGAGCCGAGCAACTGATTGACATCCAGCTCAGAGTGGGCGGCTAGACCAGAGACCTCCAGAGGTCCCTTCCCACCCCAGTTATGCCATGGTTCTGTGCCTCACCCTGGTAGCAGGGGGAAATCTGAACGGTGAGTGCAGGTTTAGCCTGACCGTGGTGAGACAGAGCCTGCTGTGGTGTTTGTTCTCCCCCCAGACACACGGTGGATGTATTTTTTCTGCCCTTTTAGCCTGTGAATGGATCTTGTGCCCATCGCCCTGCTGAGGCAGCAGCTTATGGCGTCTGCTCTCCCATCATTTCCTTCACAGAGAGTGACAGTGCCCTCTGCTCCCACCTCCATTTGGAAACGTGCTCCCTCACCATTTAGTTTTTGAAGCCTCAGCCAGCCAGCCACAAGCCTTCAATCCTTGTTAGCAAAGCTTTCCTCCCCTGCCTGCAAATCCAGCGCTGACTCACAGCGAGAGCCGCAGATGTTTTCTCGCTCCTCCTGCACAATATATCCTTCCCTTTCCCCGCCAGCACGCACACCCGTAGGTTCCTCCCTTTCTGAAATCACAGGCTTCTTCCTGCTCTCCAACGTGACGTCAACAAGCTCTCACCCCTGAATCTTCACCAAATATTCATGCAGACTCTGCCAGGGCAGGACTCCTACAGAGGACAAGCACGACAGAATTTTTGTGGGGGTATTTGATGGAGGATTCTCTCTGAAGCCCAGAGGAGCAGTCTGTGGGGAACACGGCAACCTCCAGCTGTTTGAAGAGATGCTGCCTCAACCAGCGGTGTCAGTTTTAGCTCCGGGAAAGTGCTGGGGTTACCTTAATGATCATTTTTATCAGCTACCTGCACTGCATTTGTAGTAACTCTGTTTCACAGGCATGACAGGGAGCAACTGGCACGTACTTGGCTGGAACCTTCATTTGCAATCCACTAATATGTTTATTTTAAACCTGCAAGGGTATATTTCCCAATGCTTGGCTGGACCCTCGCGTCTTTTCTGGACCCCTTTCTGGACCCTTCAGAAAAAGGTGGGTCTGTGGGGTCTCACAGACAGCTGGGGAGAGGAGCACAAAGAAGGGTCCTATGAGTCTGCGCTAAGCATCTCCGTCCCTGTGTCCAGGAAAGAACGAGTCACCATAGGCGCAGTGATTGTCCTGGATCAGATCTATGGATAGAGGGTAGCATGTTTTCCTGCCTTTGCAGGAGCACAGCCCGACTGTCCCATCCTGCACAGAGGAAAGGACGTGGAGGAAGAAAAATCCATCCTCCACCCACCAGTTGTGTTGGGTTTTGGCTTTTTCCAAACATCTTCTTCCCCATCCCTTATAAGAGAAAAGCAGCAGGTAGAGGTGCATCCCTCGGCCTTGCTTGGTCCCTCCAGCCCTACGGCATGGCTCAGCTCTGCCCCAGGTTCCCTAGGGAACCCCGTGGAGGTGATCCATGACCGCTCTCATCCACAACTGTCTCTCCGCCATCCCAGACACCTGCCTGCACCCTTCCATGCTACCACTGAAGGCATCTGGGAGAGATGGTCTTGCTTTTCCTTGGTCAACCCCAGTTACCACTATTGTGAAAACCACTGCTGCAGCCCCAAGGTGAGAAAAGTATCAGCAAGGGAGCAAGGGTCTCTCTTAGACCTCCTTCTCCAGATGGTCCGTGGTCTCCCTCATGGAGTCCTGGTCCCCATCACTCTTGGCGCTGCAGGAAACTGCTGCCCAGGGCTATTGGTGGGAATTTGTCTGCTCTGGAACTGGGAACCTGTCAGCAGGACTCCCCTAAGTCCTGAGCCCATCCCCATTGGCTTTGTGTCACTTCAGAGCAAAGTTCTTTGGGAAGAACAACCAGTCGCTCCCTGTTCACCTTCCGTCCTCTCCATTCACCATTTCGCGGGCCTCCAGCTCCTTTCCACACGGTCCTCCCATCTCTTGAAAGGTGACGACGTCAGTTTTGATGAGTCTGACCTTAGTTGCTGCAACTTTGTAAATGAAAGCCACAGCTGGCGGCAAGGAGTCCCTGACGCTCACCACCACGTCAGTCGTTTCCCCTGCAGCAGCAGGCTGTCCCCAGCCCTCCCAGTTCCACCACATCCTGGAGGGGCTTGTGCAACCTCCAGGCACGCTGGCCCAGGGCCACTTCCCCCGGGGCCCTCGTGATGCCCGGCCCGGCCGGCGGGGATTTCTCAGAGGAAGCAAGGCAGCGGGGTTCCTGCCTGCCCAGCAGAGCGAGGGCAGCAGAGCTGTGGCTCTGCCGTGAGCCTTGGGGCTGTGGCCCCCGGGAGAGAGGCGAGGGCGGCCATGGGGTGTGAGTGCGGTGGGGAGGGCAACCGTGGGGATGGGGTGAGGGCACCCGGAGATGGGGACAAGGACACCCGTGGGGAGGGGGAGAGCATGGCTGTGGGGATGGGGTGAGGACACTTGTGGGGGTGAAGACACCCGGGTTGAGGGGGCGAGGAGAGCTGTGGAGAGAGGGAGGGGAACACCGTGGGGAGGCGGTAGGGACACCCGTGGGGACGGCAGCGAGGTCACCCTTGCGCGGGGGAGGCACGGGCCGCTTGGTACCCGAGCGAGAGGCGCCTCCCGCCGCGCCCCCGTCGGGCCGGGCCGTACCCTGCCGTTCCGTGCTGTACCGGCCGGGCCGTGCCGGAGCAGTCCCGGCGCCGTCGGGCGCCGCCCCCCGCGGTTGGGCCGTGGGAGCGGGGCGGGCCCGGCGGCGCGGAAGTGCAGGGCCGCCGGGGCTTTCCCCGAGCGGCGGGGC
>JAOXNO010000070.1:21504441-21528012 GCA_028565335.1 Limnodromus scolopaceus | reverse complement strand
GTCACCCTCACTGTGAAAAAGTTTTTCCTCATATTCAAGTGGAACCTTTTGTGTTCCAGCTTGTGTCCATTGCCCCTCGTCCTCTCACTGGCAACTACTGAAAAGAGTTTGGTTCCCTCCTCCTTCAATCCACCCTTGAGATTTTAAATGAGTTTAAAAGTGTTGTTCACGTGTCACCTTTTTCCTTCCTTGAAATACCTCCTCAGGGCAGGGCAAAGCTCTTCCACCACTACTAACTGCCATAAATCTGGTTTTTCTACAGTGGGAGTTGGGGATAAACTGAAAGCAGGAACCCAGGGTTTTTCTCTTTCAGGCCCATGGGGGAAAGGGCCTCTTTCCTGCCCTCCCAGGCACTGCTGGCACGCAAGACCTGTGGTCACCGTAGGGCAGGTGCCAAATAACCTTGGTAGCACAGATCCTCTTGCACTCCTGGGATTTTGGTTGTCAAGTGAAAACTTCTCAAGTCTTTCTTTCAAAATGATGGTTTGTGTATTTTGTTAAAGAAAGCCGAGGGCTTTCTGGAGGGCACTTCAGACTTGCAGCAGGGTAGGCTCTAGCCTTCCTGCCTAGATGTAAGAAACGATTTCCCTAATCCTCACTCAGCCAAAGGAGGTGAGACCTTGCCTCCTGCTGAGCATTTACAGCTTTGTTGGTTGGTGCTTCTGTTAGCTACAGGCAAGATAGCACTTTTGGTGGGCAACAACCACTACCAGCATCATCCCAACCTGATGGCTCCCGTGACGGATGTGTTCGAGCTGAGTCTTCTTCTGGAGCAGCTGGGCTTCCAAGTTGTCTCCCTTCTGGACCTGAACAAGGCTGAGATGGTGACAGCAGTCAGTCGGTTCCTGCAGCTCCTGGAGAAGGGAGTCTATGGTAAGACAAAGCTGATGAGGTAAGGTAGCCAGTGGGGGGGTATCAGCAGCAGCTGATTCCAGGGAGGATCAGGGATTTGGCAGTTTTCCAAACAGCTGTTGAATTAAAAGAGAAGAAATTGAACTTTCCTTTAGAAGAGCCCTCTGGCGCAGTGTGTCTGCAGTGGTGCTGGGCTTGGCAGAAGCCCCCAGGTAAACAGCATTCTGGTGTTTTGGTCAGGTTACAAGCAGGCAAAGCGGGTGTCTCTCCGTCATGTGGCTCACCTCCAACTCCAACAGCATCATCTCATGCTGAGGTTTTTGGGATCCAGTGCTTCTGATAGCAAATGGGAGAAGGTCTTTTGATTTTTCCTTAGATGAAAAATTAAGGAGATTGACTGTCAATTGTCACCCCTACATGCCTTTGTGAGGACAGAAATTCCTTTTGAGCTGTGACTGCTACAGCTGGCCACAATTTCCTTGTTTCTCTTTCCTGATGGTCTAATTTGAGCCTCTGACAGCCTTTTTGGAGAAGTGAATTCCCAGCTGCAGATGGTTTTGGGGTTGGGCTTTGAGCTTATTTCACGCTGTCCTCAGCAGGAAGCATTCCTCAAACAAAAAACCAACCAGCAGATCTTGTGGGTCTTAAAGCAAGTGTTCAGGATTGGTGGAGAAAGTAGCTTCTTTGGGGTTTCTAAGGTTCTCTCAGCCTGATGGATACCCTAAAACCACCTGGCAGATGGGGTTTTTTTGCTTCCAAACGTTTGCGTGAGGCTTATTTTCACAGCCCTCCCAGCTGCATGGCACACCAGGGCACTCAGGCAGGGAAAGTCAACACAGGCCAATTCCAGTGGCGCTCAGCATGAGGTTTGGAGGTTGTGCAACGGACAGGGACATGGCCACAAGGGAAATGCTGCAAAGCCACCTCGTTGCGGGAAGCGCTGACTCACTCAGGGAGGCTGAGCAGGCGGGGACGGGCGGTACATGGGTGTCACCACTCCAGCCAAGCGTGTCATCTGACAACAGCCCATTTCTATGACTTCACTCACATCTTCCTTTTGTGGTTGCTCTCTGAAATTCCCTTGCATCTCAGGCTTTACCTCCTCTCCCGGGCCAGAGCCATCCCTGGGGGGCTGCTGTGAGGTTGCCATGGCACGCCCATTCCTACCCCCAAATGGCATTTTGTCCACAGCACTTCCCTTGTTTTTATAAGCATTGGAGAGAAAAAGATTTGGAAACAGCAGACCTTTCATGCTGTCGTGCCTTATTGAAACTTCTAGTGCCTTTCTGCATTCGTGGCCACTGATCCTTCCTGGCAAAATACATTCTGTGCGCTGGCAGGGAAAACATTCACCGCTGAGTTACTGAACCTTGATAAGCCTCGAGTGTTTGCAGGGCATAACCTGCTCCCGATGTTGGTTTTCTTTGCAGCTTTCTAAGCTGAGTGGTCTACTATTATTTGGAGGCAGTGAACCCCAGCGTAGGCTGGGCCCAGCAGTGTGATTGAGCTGAGGACTCTTGCTGTAATTGGTGGCATCCAGACTTAATGGTGGGGCACTGGGTCAGTCTGCCTGCTGATTGCCCCGGGGGCTCTCCATCTGAAGTGCGCTGCCTCCAGCTGGGATGTATCTTCCAGCATTTCTTCAGCTGTTTTCTACACAAAATTAAGAGAACCGGGGGAAGTGCAAATCATTGACATTACTTGTTAAAAAAAATACACCTGTAGAAGAAGCTAACAACTCCTAAACACTATGTATCCAATTTTCAAGGCACTAGCTCCAGGATAACCATCCAGAACTGACTGAGAGGTTTAGGATTCACATAACCCATACGCATGGGAAGACAGTGGGGAGACAGCAGCTCCAGCAAGAAGCTAGGCAGCCTGTTAAAACTACAGAGGTGCCAGGGGTACCTGTGATAGTTGGTCCTGTCCATCCGCATGAGTATCTCAGAGGTGCACATGCACAGAGGCATCCTGGTGCTTCCACCTGGTTTTTCTTGCTCAAGGAACCTGGAGGTGCCATCTCCTGTGTAGCAATCACCTCAGCTGAAGTCAGGAGAGCTTTGCATAGATGTATGGAGCGAAGTGGGGAGCTGGGAAGAGAAGGCTGGCTGGTGAAAGACTGTCACTGGGCTGAAGTGGGAGACTGGTGTAAGACAGCGTGCCCAAGAGGTGAGGCTGGCTGTCTTCTTAAGCTTAACTCCAGCAGCAGAGATGCTGAGACATTCATGCATCTTTCTGCAGATCAGAAGAGAGGACATAGCCGTGCGGGTTGGTGTTTGAGCACAGAGCTTGTTGTTGCTTCTAGAGTTTTATTTAGCTTCAGGATGCTGATAAGAGCTGAAGAAGATGTGTCTGACCTCCCTAGACCTCTTTCTTATTCTGGGGTTGCCTGGATGGCTGGCCCTCTCTTGTGTGTGCTTACTGACCTGTCTATGATTTACACTCCTACAGGGGATGGTGGGAAGAGACTTCAGAGTCATCAACACAAGGTCAGGGCTGGTTGTGGCTCTCCTTATCAGGTCTTGAGCACTTCCAGGCATGTTTCTCCACCTGCCCATCCCAGGGCTGCACCACCCTCCGGAGAAGTCTTTCTTCCTGTCAGACGTGACCCTCTATGGGCTGGTGCTTGTTGCCTCATGTTGTACGGTCCACACCAACAAGGAGAGATGGGCTTTGTGGTCTCTGTAACTGCCCCTCCAGGAACTGTAGGCTGTTTTTAGGCCTCCCTTAACCTCCACGTCTCCAGACCATCCCAGCCAAGTTCCTTCTCTCTCTCCTCCCAGGCTCTGGGCCCTAGCATCTTGGCAGCCTCTGTTTTTTCTGCTTTCTCCACCTTCCTCTTGAGCTGAGGTCCCTAAATCTGGACACAGGATCTAAGTGGGGTCTGCTCAGGGCCAAGGAGTGTGCTGACAGCTTCCCTGGCCATCCTGCATCTCCCAATGTAGCTCTATCCCCAGTCAGTGCTGGCTCATCTTCAGCCTGGTGTCCACCATGACTCGCTTGCTTGCTGCTTAGCCCAGCCAAAACACTGCCTGGGGTTATCTGCCCCCGTGCAGGACTTTGTCCTTCTTATTATTGAACCTTCTCTGAAGCCCAGAGCAAAAACTGGCATTGTTTTCAGGCACAGGGATGTTGTATAGCTGCAGGTTCGAGGTGATCCAAAGGCTTCTCTAATTCACAGTATGGAGGTGGTGGCTCACCTGGCTGCTTTTCCTCCAGATCTCCTCTTAGAGAAGCTGCAGAGGGTTTTTGAAGGCCCCAAACATTCCCTGAATGGTCTAATTATTCAACCTTCAGGTGAACGAGGAATCCCCCCGGATGTTATTTTGAGCGTCCTAAAAAGTCCTGAGTCAAAATCAATGTCAGAATGGCAATGAAAGCAGAAAGTTGCAAGTGAAATGCTAGGAATATGCTGTCATGCCTTAATTAAGCTGCGTGCTGAAATTTCCTGTATTGTAAGCAGTGCCTGGAGCTTCCCTTCTTCAATTTGGCAGTTGGAAGCTTGTCTCTGATCAGCAGTTTTAATTCACGATATGTGGGAGGAGAGTTGCAAGGTTAGCTCTGAATAAAAAACCCCTCGTCTTCTCTAGACAAATTGCTGACTTTCCTGTTAAGGAGGAGAGATCAAGTCCAGGAGAGGTTTGCAAAGTTCCTCAGCGGATGTGAAACTCCTGTCTTTTTTGATTTGAACACGAGTCTGTGGTTTATGTAGTGCACGGAGCACTTGGTGATGCATTCAGAGTGCACAAAAAGACCTTGAAAGTTAGAAGATTTAATGATGAAATGATTCTTTGTGGGTTTTTCTAGAATGTTTGATCTTTTTCCAAGTGTCAGTGATGCTGCCTAGTAACAGATGCCATCACCTCCCTTTCAGATACAGGAGGGGGACAAAAGCCATCAGTGCTCAATGACTTGAGGGGCCAAACCTGAAGTGCCTGCAACTGATTTTTCCAGGTGGTTTCCTATTTTGTACTCTTCTATGGTCTCAGGGGAGGTTTTTGTGGCTTTGATTTGCAAATTATGAAAGATTAAAACTTCTGCAAATCCAAGTCCCCTGTCTCTGGCTGGCGATCCCCAAGAAGAGGAACCCAAACCCTGTGGGCATCTGTGAAAACGGCCATTTGAGTAACTTTCCATTGTCCCCTGTGAATAGAAACGAAAGGTGACTTGAGGCCTTTTTTACTATGAGATCATGTTTTCCATCCCCCGTATGATGAGATCATGTTTTCAGTCCCTTCAGCTCCTACTCCATTCACTGCATCCCTTGCAGCATCAAAGATAAAAGTGAGTGTCCTAAAGACTACAGCGGCAGGAACAGCAGAGGGAAAACAGGGGTTACTCAGTGGAGCGTGGGCTTTGGCAGCAAATCTGACTGAAGAACTTCTCCTGGTTTTGCCTTTTAGCCACTTGTTCCTGTTTCTGTCCTCTCACTCTTCACTGTCCCTCAATTGCAGTAATGCAACTGTTTGTGCCACCTCACGGGGCTATTTTTAACCCATTTCAGTTCCCTGAGTTGGCTTGTGCCAGCATCCCCTGAGCAGTTGCACCCGCGCTGGGAAGGGGTAGCCAGCCACCGTGCAGCTTCCCTTCAGGAAGCTACAGCCCACGTGGGGATCCCTGTGCACAAGGAGAACCCTTCCCGGAGCATAGGGGTAGAGAGAAGCACCAGCTTGGGCCATGCCGAGCTCCTCGGTGCTGGCTTTTCAGGCTGGGTGTCCCTGTGTTGCCATCTCTTGTGAAGGCAGAAACCATTACTAAGTTTCATGTGCTTAAGAGTAAAACTTGAATTCTTGTTGAGTATTGGACTTCCCGTCGACACCTGGGTGAGTTGGACTCCTCTCTCACCGTACAGGGCTGGCGTCTGGTCTCAGGTTGTTGAAGCACATGGTCCACATGTTCTGGACATCTGGAAAACTCATCTCTTTCTCTCTCTACCTCGTTTTTCACCAGCTTATAAGTATGTAAATACAGGCAGGCCTTTGAAGGCTGTAGAGTGTTTCCCATCACCTAATCCATTGCCAGTCTCTCCTCCAAAACTAGAAAGCTGAGGAGGCTCTCATTTAAAAGGCTGATAATGTATTTTTCTTCATGGTAAGATGTCTGTTGTCATATTCTTCCAAAGACGTGATGATGAACTAAACTTGTAACAAAGGTGGTGCTCAGCCCGGCAGATGCCAAGCTTGGGTGTTGTAGCACAAATGGTTATGGAAATGTGTAAACCCAGTGACTTTGGGGTCTCCTGACAAATGGTGCTGGAAACCACACATACAGGAGAGCCTCTCGGGGCTGCTTCCAACTGCTGCTGAGAATGAATTCGAAAAAAGTCAAAACCGTGAGGTCAACATAGCTCCAGTTTCATGGGTTCTACTGGTCTAGGTCTGCCCTGCACCAGTATCCCTTCAGGACAGGATGTGGGACGTGGCTGTGGGGAGCTGGTTACAGACCTGCAGGTTCGCATCGTGATTCACCCTTTCTTCTCCCTGTTC
Source organism: Limnodromus scolopaceus (assembly GCA_028565335.1). Taxonomy (NCBI): domain Eukaryota; kingdom Metazoa; phylum Chordata; class Aves; order Charadriiformes; family Scolopacidae; genus Limnodromus; species Limnodromus scolopaceus. Next base: position 21,521,671 of record JAOXNO010000070.1, on the reverse strand, counting down.
CCAGCTGTGTTCTACTACGCCGGTCACGGGTACGAACATTTGGGGAGGAACTACATGGTCCCTGTTGATGCTCCACAACCCTACGCCCCTGAGAACTGCATCAGCGTCCAGAGGATCCTCCAGAAGATGCAGCAGCAGCAGACAGCCCTGAACCTCATCCTGCTGGACACCTGCAGGAAATGGTAGGGTGCTCTTCCCCTTTCCGTGCCTGGGATGGGAAGAGCGTGGCATTTTGAGAGGTTTTGGGAAACAGCAGCTCTACACAACCACCTGGGGTGTTCCTGTGGGTTACGGGGGCCACATCCCCCATTTTCCTGCTGAGCCCAGGCCTCTGTCAAAGTTCATCGGGCTGTGACATAAAATCAGCAAGACTGCCAGGTCTTCTGGGAAGCCCAGTTGGTCACGTATTAGGTGCAGAGAGCATCTGATGCTGGCTGAGGTCTGCTGGAGAGAAGAGGCTGGAGACCTTCCCTTTTTTTTTTCAGAATGAAGAAGACTGGCAAACTCAGGCAAGTCACCTAAAGCCTGCAGTGGGCTGGCTCTGCCCTGGCATAAATTCTTGGCTGAAACTCAGCACAGGGCTTGTCTTTCTGTGCTTCAACCCCCTGCCCTGCACCACCCCCCCCGGCAGGCTCTATCAGCATCTTGCTGGCCTCAGACTTCCATGGTGCATGTTTTCCTGGCTGCTTTTTTTCTTAGCATCTCAGTGAGAAGAGTGTAACATGATGGTGAAATTATTTTAAGTCATGCTACTTCGTTTTTACTGGCCTTAAATGCTTCTAAAGTGGGACCCAGGCCACTGCTCAGGTCAGGGATTGGCTTTTTCCTTCTGTCTGTGAAAAGCCCATCATCCTCCCTTGGCCTGCAAATCTCTGTCCTGCAGTTTATGGGCTGCAGAAAATTACTACTTGCCCATCTTCAGCAGAGGTAGCTAGACTATTACAGTAGAAGCCATCATTATTTCATTTATTTTGGTCTCCTGAGGCAGATTTACAGGTCAGAAAAGACCTGGAGGGCAAACGCAGGAAAGTCTCCCTCTTCCTTCTGTGGTACCTGCACTAAGAATCAGAAAGACAACAAGGATTTTGATACTCCTGCCCTGAAGCAGCTGCCAACCCCCGGAAAGATGTTAAATCTTTGATGCCTTTTAGCTGCAGAGGTGGGAATGCTCACTTTGAATAGCTTATGAGCTGGCTGCGCTGGGACTTATCCTGCTCTGAGTTGCCACCATCGCTGGAGCTTGCTGTCCCTTGATACCTGCCCCAAACGCCCTGTAGTGAAGCATCCATCCCCTCCCTCCCTCCGGCTCGCTGCAGACACTGAGAGCAGAGCGAGTTCCCCCAGCACACACAGCAGCACTTTGCTGTTCTCCCCAGCATGATACTGGGCAGGGGACAGCTTGCAGCCAAGATGGAGCAGTCATTGCAGATGCACAGGTGGAGAAGGGCTAGTGTGCCTCCGGGCTGCTGGTAGCCCGTCCGAGGGCAGTGTGGGGATGTGGAGGCTGCGCGAGGATCGCTAACACAAATGGCGATGAGCTATAAAACAGCTTTTGAGCTGATGTCTCCTTGCATCGCCAGTGGTTTCTGTGCTTAGTGGAGCCTTAACGGCGCTTTGGGAAAAGGATGTGATGTGACATCCGCTGTGACGTTGTGCAGCTCTTTTTCTCTCTCCCGCCCCAAGATCTCACACTTCTTTCCTCCTCTCCCACAGCAAGCACAGCACTTAGTGCAGTAGGTGTTATCCTCACCCCAGGCTTACAGGGGGTTGCTGTAGAAGCTCTCCTGAGCTCATTTTTCTTGAGAAGTCACTGTTTCAGCTCAGCATAGAGTTTGGATTTCATAGCTGTGTATGTTTACACCGATCCTTAAAATAGAGCTCCTGGGGCCTCCTTTCAGTTGGAGCGATGCTGTGAGTCTGCCAACGGTTCACTCAGCTGTGCACAGACCAGGAGGAGCTGTGTCTGCACTAAGAGGGATCTCACCCTGAGTATCTCTTCACCCATATGTCGGCATCAGAAATGCCAAGGCGATGAGAAACACGTCCTCCTTTGCCAAGTGATAGCGGATGTTCAGCTTCAGCAGAGGAGGAACCAGGAACACGGAGCTTGTGTGTAGCCTCGTACATTTATGTGCTGATTTCAGGTGGATGCAATTGCCTCTTCCTGGAATTCCTTGGGTTTCTACAATGTGTGGCTTAGGTTAGAAGGACACCATCTCCTGTCTGGGATGCAGATCAGCACTGGGTTGTGTGAGATGTGCTGTGTAAATGAGACTTTTGTGGAGCCTGAAGCAGGAGGGAGTGCTGCCACCTTTTCTGCTGTCAGGTCTGTCCCTGTGTTTGGTCACCATCTGGAAATGTTCCTGTAAGTTCCAGCCCCTGCTGAAATTTGCCTTCTGCTGGGGCAGGGCACCATGCCCAGCGTTTCCGCTGTGTGTAGCTCCAGCCTTGCTGGAGCTGTGGATGCCTGCTCGGGCCATCACGAAAGGTTCGCATCAACTCATGTCTGCAGAGCCTCAGGTGGGTATCCCCAGCAGAGGGATAACAGGACCTCAGTTTGTTTTGGGATCCCATGTCTCATTTCTCCTCAGAGCTGGAATCACAGATTTCTGCATTCCTTTAGGAGTAGCTGAGGGGCAGATAAATCTCTCTGTTCAGTGTTCCTATTTAGAAGTTTATCTCCTTTTCCGTATTTTCTCTTCTGATCATCTTTAGAAAACTTACACAGGCCAGATGAATCCTGCCGTTAGACATCTCCAGACTGCGCCACCAGCAGTAGGTGACGTGCTGGCTGCTTGCAGTACACCCGTCCCTTCTGCTCTCCTTAGCACGCCAGCTTCAGCCCCAGGAAACTGTACTGGAACCGAGTAGCACCAAATAACGCTGCCTCTGTGCCTGGCTCTCATCCCTGTGCGACTGGGCACAGCTCCAAGTCACTGGTGTAAGCTGGAGGCAGCCGGTCCCCGCACCGTTCAGTCTGGCTGCAGTCAGATGGGCAAGGCTTGGCCATTCAGTGCAACCATAATATCTTTTTCAGTGGAAACCAGGACTGTAACCCTGGATCTACCTGAGCTTGAACATAACAGAGTCTATGCACATTGAGCTGTATGTAGCCCAGGGTGCCAGGACCAGTTCTGGGCTTCAAGACCTGGGTGTGTGTCCTGATCCCATCTCTCAGTGAGGTCTGGAGATGTATCAGCCATAGTGTGCTGTGGTGCCCTGGGGCAGAAGGTGTGCGCGAGGGCTGGAAGGGAGCTGGGGCGGGAGGTGTGTGCGAGGGCTGGAAGGGAGCTGTGGGGCACCCCAGACCCCTGGGACAGGCAGCTGAGCTGTAGCCATGCGATGTGTGTACCTCTGAGTGAACCCTGTGTGCTCTGCACTGTGCTGCAGCCTGGATTTGTCACCAGCCAGCCTCAGGAGGGAGGAGATACGGTTGCATCCACAGCTACAGGTTTGCTTGCAAGGCAGGGAGCAGCTCACCAGTGCAGAGAGGTCACAGATGGCCTTGTCTACTCATTTTCCTGTGGTTCGGGTTCTTTGTAGGACTCCCAGATTTAGACTCTGTTGTTGGGTGGTTATATTTGATGTGAGGGTTGATCTTACTGCCATCCGTAGGAGATGGACTCGGTGGAGCACACAGGCTCTGTCCCCTCCAGACACCGCTGGCGGGTGTCATCAACACTGATCTGTGCCTTCATCTCCTCTTCCAGGTACAACCCGGATTGTGCCCTCTCCCAGGTACAGCCGCTGGAGCCCTGGGGCAATACCATTTACGGCTACGCCACGTAAGTGCTCCTTGCTGTGGCTGCACCGTGACACAGGACCAAATGCTGGCACAGCCGTATCTCCTCGCATCCCCTCATGTGTGCTACCTTTGGAGGCTTGAGAGAAAACTTTGCTCCTGTTTCTTCTGGCTCTCACCCTCCATCTCTAGCATTTCCCATTCAGACACTTCTTCCTCCTGACACTGCTAGTGGAAGCTTGTGCATCAGTTACAAGTTACATGTGAAGGTGGCATCAGCTCCTGGAATCTGTCCTTCCATGCCTGTGCCTGATTCCCAAGGCACATGTGCCGTGAGCATGTCAACTGAAGCCTTTTGAGATGAGGATGAGCATTGCTTACTGCTCCAGTGCCAGTTCTGCTGGCTTTTCAACTGCTGTCACCCACCTAGGCTGACAAAAGAGGCTGTGCTCTTCTCTCCTGTCCCCTCCACTGCTTTTTGCCATCCCATGCCCTTCCCACCCTCTCCTGTGGCAAAACCAAGCACTGTGCTCCGTTGCGTGAAGAGCAAACTGCAACTCAGCCAGCAGAGTCTAGATGGAGTCAACAAGCCCTGACTCACCCCCAGGGCTTCATGCCTGTTGCAGAAATGTGAGGACAAGTCCTTACTCTTGCAGGAGTGAAGATGCAGAAGCCTATGAGTTGCAGGATGGGGAGTTCAGCTCTGGGATCTTCATGAAATATCTGAAGAAGCATATTCTGCAGGAGAAGAAGGTTACACACATGCTGGAGGATGTGTTAGAAGGTAAAGGAGTACCCAAGCTAGAAACCACTTACTTCAGTAGCAGGGGTGAGAAGAGATACCGGCAGAAACCAAGTGGCCACCCCAGCCCAGCCATCCCACCAAGGGTGAGAGAGAGGATCAGCACCTCTGATCCCCTTCCCTAAAAAACAAATCGCAGGCCATGACCCATGTAAGCTTTTAATAACCTGGCAGCTGTAAGGAGATGTTCATGTAGGGTCTGAAATGATGAATAAGGAATAAATAAATAAGGGAATGATAAATAAGGAACCTGGAGTGACCCTTGTACCTCTAAACTCTCTCCCCTAGACATTGGCCGGGATCCCTTGGTCACTGGGAAGCAGGTGATGGAGATCAAACACACTCTGAAGGAAGCTCGGTCCCTGACAGACCCGATCTGCCCCTTGGGAGCAGCTGCCAAGCGCTGGGGATGCAGTCACGGTGAGCCAGGCAGGGTGCGAAGAGGGCTACTGGGTAGGGGGGAGGAGAGGGCTGGGGGTCCCTGTGCCCCTCAGGGACACTAGTCTGCAGGGGGGTGTTGGTGATACCCCTTGAGGAGCCAAGGACCACCAGGTACTGACCCCAGTGGGCTTTCCCTTCCAGAGCTGCTGAACAAAATAGTGTCCTTCCCTTGCGGTGCGCAGGTGGAGCTCTGCTTCCACCGACTCTTCTCCAACATGATGTACGTGTGTGCCAAGCTGCAGCCACCCCCAGCCAACGTCACTGATGCCCATCTCTTGCTCTGCCAACCCACCGTGAGTCCTCCAGCAGAGATGCTGGTCCCCTTCCCCTCAATTCTCACTGGGCTTCTTCCCCTGGGGCCGAGAGGGAGGGGGTTATGGTGAACCCAAAGGGTCCCGAGGGCTGGAAGGCACTGAACCCACATGGAAAAGGATCCCCTTCTCTGCTGGCTCTGATGAAAATAATCCTCTCTGCAAACACCTCTTTGAGTGTTCCTTCCACATATCAGTGCCCCGCAGGCTGCCTGCCCTGCTCCTAATGCATTGCAAAATAGATTTTGTGCCAGTTGTGATGCCTTTAACCAGTTACTCGTCAGACCAGTTTCTGGCCCGCCTGATTAAATCATTGCCTTTGATCTGACTGAGATGAAGAGCCTTTCTGTTTTCCGTGTTTGGAAGCAGATTTGGCTTTTTGAATGATGCTGTGCTAATATATCTTCATACAGTAATATATCCTCCTGTACTTGTTCCCAGTTGAGCCGTACCAGCTTCCTTGCACCCTTCCTCCCACCTTTCCTAACAGATCACTTGCTCAGCATGGTCTTTTCTGGTGGTCTCCGTGCCACCTCTAAGGATTTAATTTGCTGATCCTTTTCACTAACCATCTTCCTCATTTTCTGTAGTCCTTTTGCTGAAGCATAGCGTGCCTGTGCTGGATTTTTCAGCCCTTGCTGCTCGCAGAGGGATGCTGCCCCTAAGCACGTTGTGGTCGCTGATGCAGAGTGGTGCATCCAGCAGGAGGTTTGGAGCATGGTCCTGCCCGTTACCAAGCTGGAGCATCGCTTCCCCTTGTGAGCTCCCCGGCCACGCATGAAAATCGCATGTGTGTCTGTGCATGTTTGTGTGCATCCACCCCACATCAGCAACTGTGGGGAAAGGGGGACCCAAACGCTTGCTCCTGCATCTGGAGCTGTCTCAAGAGGAATTAGGGAGACCAAAAAGGGACCCCAGTAGAGCCATGGCAGTAGGATCCCCATTCCTGTCCTGCTCCGCAGCACTGCTAACTCACACTGACCTCCAGTGGTGTCTGCTGATGTGGCAGCACATCCTTACATCAGATTGCAGTTCATCTGCCCCATATTGGACATCCTCAGCGAGGCCATCTGCTCTCACTGTGGGACCACAGAGAGATGTGGGGGTGTCTGCAGGAGGGCACCTGGCTCCTTTCAGGATTGGGGTGAGCTGGCCCCCATGCGTTACCATGCCAGCCCTCCTCGGGGATGCTGAGGGGAGCTGGGGGACCAGCTGAGCCAACCTTGCGTTGCTGAGATGCGGGAGCTGGAGGTTGAAGCCCAACAAAAGCTTGATGTGAGGTGCATGTTGTAAGCCCTAGGGAATGAACGCAAGGAGCCGTTTCGTTGAGGAAATGGTAGTTTTCCCATCATTTGCTGTATTCTGCCGATAAAAATGACAAGCAGAGAGCCTGGGCTTGCTGTAGGGCTTGCCAGAGATAATTAGTGGCATTTTCTGGCATTAATCCATTTCTTTAATTGTCCAGTGGTAGTGTTCTCTCCCATGCTGTATCTTGCCTGGCTTGCATTTTTGCTTGACATGCGCTGTCTTCAGAGAGAGAGGACATACGTCGAAAGGGATGAATGATGCTGAGAGTTACCATGTTCCCATTTTTTGCTCTGTACTGTTTAAACACTTTTTTAAAACTGTTATGTTGGATCTCCTTGTTTTCAAGTCACTTGATCTAGAGCTGTTTGATCTAATGGCCTCTCCAGTCACCCTTTTCCTCCAATTTATTTAGAATATTTGAAACTAGGCCAACCAAAACTCTGGCCTTGCCAATTCCTGGGTATCATCTTCATTAAAAAATGCATTCCACCATGGGGAAATGTTTATAAATAATTATGAATGGGCTAAAAAACTAATTTAGAACATCGTTTTCTACATTTCCTGACTCTTACATAGCCAGAAATGATAAAGGAGACTAACGGAAGGAAATACTTGCCTGCATGCACTGTAATTGGATTGTGCAAGTCATTGGCACAGGAGACTATTGAGGCTGGGAATTTAGCAGAGTGCAGATACTTGTGGATAACGAGCTGCTGTCAGCCAAGGAGCTTTGAATCTCACATGTCAGGGCTTTAATTGATCCCTCGAGATTAGATTGCTCCTTGCCCAGGTGAATGTCTTGAAGGTCATCAGGCTGGAGAGCTGTGTTCCTGTGGGACACAGCCCTGCAGATACGAGAGGTCCAGAAGAGCTGATGGATTTTCAAGGCTCCTGATGAACTGGGAGTCAAGCAAAGGCAGCAGGAGGCCTTCATGGACATGCTGGGGGCTCCTAACTGAGCTGACACATGAAAAGGAGATGTGCAAGAGGTGGAAGCTAGGGCAGGTGATGTAGGAGGACTATAGAGATGTGGTTCAAGCAGGTAGGCATGGGGTTAGGAAAGTCAAAGCCCATCTGGAACTGAATGTGGTGAGAACAAGAAGGGCTTCTACAAGTGTACCAGCAGCAAAGGGAGCACAAGAGAAAATATGGGCCCCACTGCTAAATGTGACAGGGATCCTGGTGACACAGGGCATGGAAAAGGCTGAGGTACTTGATACCTTCTTCACCTCAGTCTTTACTGGTCAGACTGGCCTTCAGGACTCCCAGGCCTCTGAGACCAGGGGGAAGGTCTGGAGCAAGGAAGACTTACATGTGGTGGAGGAGGACCAGGTCAAGGAGCACTTAAACAAACTGGATATACACAGGTTCATGTGACCTGATGGGATGCATCTACAAGAGCTGACAGAGCTGGCGATGGGACTGTAATGCCAGTCTTCATCAGTTGATGGTGGTCTTCCTGAGGCCTGGAAGAAAGCCAGCGTCACTCCTGCCCTCCAGAAGGGTCAGCCTCACCTTGATCCCTGGTAAGGTGATGAAGCCAATGGTCCCTGAAGCCGTTTCCAAACACGGCAAGGACAAGAAGATGGCTGGCAGCAGTCAGCAGAGATTACAAAGGGGAAGCCATGCCTGATAACCTGAGAGCCTTCTGCATTGAAACGATGAGTTCAGTGGATGAGGGGAGGGCAGTTGACACAGTTTATCTTGATTTAGCCAGGCTTTCAACACTCTCCTGTAACATCCTCACAGACAAGCTGCTGAGATAACAGACTAGATAAGTAGATGGTGAAGTGGACTGAAAACCGGCTCAACTGCCAGGCTCAAAAGGTTGTGATCACTGTCATAAAGTCCAGCTAGAGGCCACTAAGGGGGAGCCCCAGACTTCAGTAGTGGGGGCAGTACTGGTTCACATCTTCATTAGTGATCTGGGTGATGGAGCAAAGCATACCCTCAGCAAGTTTGCTGCTCACACAAAACTGGGAGGAGCAGCTGATGCACCAGAGGGCTGTGCTGACATCCAGAGGGACATGGACAGGCTGGAGAAATGGGCCAACAGGAATCTCATGAAGTTCGACAAGGGGAAGTGCAAAGTCCTGCATCTGAGAAGGTCAACATGTACAGGCACAGCTGTGGGTCAACAGGCTGGAAATCAGCTTGACAGAAAAGGCCCTGGGGGTCTTGGTGGGCACCAAGCTGACCACTGCCTGTGCCTGCACAGTAAAAGAGGCAGATGGATCCTGGGCTGCATTAGGGATGTTGCCAGCAGGTCGAGGGAGGTGATCCATGCCCTTCACTCAGCACTGGTGAGGTGACAGCTGGAGTACTGTGTCCAGTTCTGGGCTCCCCAGTACATGAGATACATGGACATAGTGGAGAGACCATGAAGACGATGAAGCGTCTGAAGCGCCTCCCCTGTGAGAGAAGGCTGAGAGAGCTGGGATTGTTCAGTCTGGAGAAGAGAAGGCTCAAGAGGATCTCACTAGTCTATATGAACACCTGCAGGGGGTGTGCAAAGAGAGCGGAGCCAGGCTCTTCTCTCTGCCCAGTGGCAGGACCATATGCCATGGGCACAAATGGAAACACAGGAAATTCGACTTAAAATAAGAGACAACTTTTTTACTCTGAGGATGATTGAACATGTTGTTCCTTTTGGAAAGCCAAGGCTGTGGGAATGTTTTCTATTTTCACTAATGACCTCAGTGATGCACCATAGCATGCGCTTACTAAATACTACACAGGTGCCGTAACACTGGGCGTCTCTTCAAGGTGCTAAAACGCAGGGTTAGATTTTTGGAAAGATTTGCATGAACTGGAGATGCGATCTGAGGGCAAGGCTGTTACTCAGCAGATGCAGGTTCCTGCATGTGGGCAGGAACAAGCAGTTGTGTAAGCATGGGCTGGGAAATGACTAGGGTACCAGTTCTGGTCGAAGTCCACAGCAGCTGAGGCAACAAAAGCAGGGCAGAAAACTCTGCCGAGGTTGTAAACAAGAGCTCTGAGATTTGTGGGGAATCCTCTCTGGCTGTCCTCGCTGCTGCTGAGGCTGGAGCACTGGGTCCGGTTTTGGGTCCACAGAAAAAAAATGTGCCAACTAAAGCGCATCCAGAGTAATAAAAGGAAGTAGCAAGAGAATTGTGGTTTAGGCAAGGAAAGCAAAAATTGACAGTTAGGGGACCTTCAAATATGTAAATATTTGTTTCGAACATGGAAGTTAATCATGGTTTGAATCGCAGTAAGGAAGAGCCAGAGTGGACATTTTCACAGTAAAAAGAGTGAATGTCTGGGAGGGGTTTTTCCTAAGGGTGTTACAGAACCAGCACCCATGTGGATCCCATAGAGGGTCTGGACATGCTTCTGTGAGGTGTGACGTGTCACCAAATTGGTGTTGTTTGGGCCACATGATGCCTTTGATCCCTTCTGGTCCACATCTAGAGGTGAGGGTCCTGGCTTCAGGAACAGGACACGGGCTCAGCCTCGTGCGCAGAAGCAGGTTGGCAGCACATGGCTGGCTGTCGAATCCAAAATCATTGAATAATGTAGTCAGCTAATTAATCTCTCAAGCTGCTGGGAGATCCTCCCTGCGTGGAGGCTGAAGGCACTTTGGGCATTTCCCCACCGCTTTGAGCGTTTGCTCCTTTGCTTTGGGATTGTCCCACGTCTGTGCCAGAGAGAAATGGCACGTCTGCTTTGGATGTTCGACGCTTGGGACTGGCTTCCTCCAGGGAGGTTGTGTGGTTCACCCCACGCAAACTTCCTGATGCTTCTTAGCTTTTCGTGAGCTGTGGTTTAACTTGTGATGGAGTAACCTTATGTTTGTGCTGGTCATGTCTGTAGCACGCCAGGTATTCCTCAGGCTGAAAAAAAGGGCGGCCCAACCTCGAGGGGCTCAAAATTGCAGAGCAACAAAGAGGTGTTTGGGAGGGATCCAGTGCATTAGCACAGGCCTGAGCATCCCTGCCCTGCCAGCATTAACACGACTGTCGTGGGTTGGGCCAGGCCACCGAAACGAAGGACAGATGCCTCTTTTACTTCTCTCCCCTTCAGAGGAGGGAGAGCATCTCCCTTCAGGGAGGGCAGGATGAGGAGAGAAAAGAGACTTAGGAGTTTAAAAAAAGAAACGAAACTAATTAAAATATTAAGAAAATAATGAAATATGTACGCTATATAAAAAAACATATCAAGGTCCCTGGATGATGCCACCTGCAGGCACTGGAGAAGTCCCAGACTGGACTCAGTGATGAACAGGTACTGGATTCCGGATCTGGATTCGGGACAAGGCAGATAAACAGAGTCCTCCTTGGACTCCATTGAAGAAAGAGCTGACACTCTGATCACTCAGCTTTTATGCTGAGCATGGGGCAGATGGGATGGAATACCCTGTTGGTCAGTTTGGGGGGGTCACCTCTCCTGCCCCCTCCTCCCCACAAGTGTGACCCCTCTATGCTTTTCCACTTCCCACCCTCTGGCAGGGGCACATAACGAAGCGAGCTGGCCTTGGTTGTTAGGGCAACAAGTATAAGCAAGAGCCTCCCTACACACCATTCCTTGGCATTGACTATAAACAATCACTTCTTACTATTCTGGATGCAGATACCATTGCAAAAATATGCCGTTGATTTCAGAGAGTTCAGTTAGTTATAAGAGGTTTAGTTGAAAAGTAAAATTACCAGAAAGAAAATTGGTTGTTTTACCTCAAACTAGGACACCAACTGTGATGTTGCGGTGCCTGCAGAGGCTGCTAACACAATTGCAAAGCAGGCACTTGGAGGTCATCTGGTCCAGAGCACATCTGTGTCAGCAAGGAGACAAAAGGGAAGGTGGCCCAACCCCAGCCCCAATAGGTCCTTGGAGGAGCCGCTCTGGAGAGGCTGCAGGAGTGGGGATGCACGGGGGGAGGGCAGGACTGCACAAGTCAAGAGATGCCACCTCTTGAGTGGTGTTCCTCAAGAGTTCCCACCTCTTACACTACAGGTGGTTGTGATGCTGGCTGTTCCTGCCATCTACTCTGCTGGAAATCCCATTAAAACACACCTTCCCTGGTAGATGCCCTCAAGGGATGTTCAGCTGGCTCTTGCCCCATCCCTGGAAGTGTTCAAGGCCAGGCTGGATGGGGCCTTGAGCAACCTGCTCTAGTGGGAGGTGTCCCTGCCCATGGCAGGGGGGTTGGAACTAGATGATCTTTGAGGTCCCTTCCAACCCTAACCATTCTATGATTCTATGATTCCCATTGATTGCACAAGGCAGGCGTGTAAAATCTCTGTATTTCTGTTGCTTGCACTCCATAGTAGGGCATTTCCACCAGCCAAAGCGTCAAGCGCACAGGCCAGCCCCGGGCACTGCTGTGCGCAGAGAAGCAGCAGTCTGACGGGCAGTTGCATGTCCACCCCTGGGCTCATGCTGAAATTTCCTTGCATTTCCTCTTGTTTTCCTGACCCAGGAGACGGTGGATGTGGCTGTCCTGAAGGAGAGCCGCCCAGACCACGTGGAGTCTCTGCTCGCCTCTGTGTACAAGCGGGAGGAGCTGGACTGCGTCTTCCAGCTTTGTGGACTACAGAAAATTCAGGTAAATCCCGGCGGTTCTCCTGCAGCCCCACATAACTGGTGCTCCCCATCCCCACTGGCTTGAGTTGGATGTGCCCCTCCATGTGTCTTAGGACTCCCTTCAGACGATGCCCAGCATACTTGCGTCAGTGGAACATCTGGATCACTGTTAGAGGAGCTCGTTGATCTCAAAGGCACAAACACCAGCGTCTTTCTCTTAGTTTGCTCTGTCCTTCCGTGCTGCCAGGCCAGGGAGGCTGTTCTTTGCTGTGTCAGCCTAGCAGAGACCAGACTAGCCCAACACGTTCAGATGAAGGATGTCTTGCTAGGCCTTGTGCCTGAGAGATGGGCTCATGAGCTGGCCAGGATCTCGAGCAGCGGGAGGGTTTATCCTCTGCCATCAGGGTGACACTACCAAGCCTGATCCAAGCTTGGCACACTTCAAAAGTTTCTCAGACTATTTAAAGACCACGAGAGAGGCAAAATTACTAGTCCCCTGGCTTGTGTCCTCCAGCAGATTCTCTCTCCCCAAATAGCACTGTGTGCCTTATTCCTCATTTGATTTTTTCTTTCCCCTCTAACACGCAGCCAGTGGACCTTGCCAGCTGCTCCTCTGCTCTGCTCCATGCAGGCTCACACCGAGTGCTGCTCTCAAGCTGCTGCCTGGATCTGCCTACAACAAGCTCTGTTTGCTGAGTGCGTGACGTGCCTCGGCGTATGGCAGCTCTTTCAGCCCTTGATTGTTCCTGGAGCTCTTTTCTGAACCCTTCCCAAGCATTCGGCACTGCTTTTAAGTGCAGATGCGAGTCCTGGACTCTACATTGCCTGCCAAAATCTTCTTGCTCCATTATACATCTCCCTACTTTGTACAGCCAGGCACCCCAGGCACAGTCCCACGCTAGGGGTTCACGTTCAGGGATTTGGCTGCCATGAATACGGTTATTTACTGATTTCTTCACCAGCTTTGATAAAAACCTAAACCAGTGCTAGACTGTGACTGGATTCCCGTGGAGCACTGCTGTTTAAGCCTGTTGGCTTTTGCTGGGCGATGTGTGTTTTATTTTAAGTGGTTCATATCCCTCCCCTTGCACGCTGTTTTCTCATGTGTGCAGCAGTCCTGTGCCATGGCCCAGATGGTGTCGCGGCCTCCTCACATGGGTGCAGCTTGCCTAGGGGCAGTCCCCTCCTGCTCCCCTGCACCAATGTCCTGGGGATGGTGCTCCTGGTGACAGTGCCTTGAGGGCGCTGATGAGGTCCCAAGTGAGATGGCCTGTTTTCACGAGAAGTCCTGAAATCCAGAAACTATGGCTCAGGCCCACAAACGTCATGAGCATGTGTAACAGTTCGTTTTCTCTGGCAGGAGCGCTGCTCCATCCTGCCACAGCATGGGGCTGCGAGCCTGCAGAACAGCCAGCCAAGTCTCATTTTTGCTGACAGCAGCAACAGCGAAAAAGCTCTGTCTCAGGTCTTCATCTCGGATTCATTTTGTGTCCTTTTCTCTCCCCTTCCAGACGGACGTGGTCCTGCAGTTGGATTTGCATTACACCCAGCTGAGCACAAAGCAGAGGACTTGTGAAAGCCTGAGAACGACCCTCCAGAAATCTCTGCTGGGGCAGTTTTTCAGCCAGAGCAATTGCTCCCAGCCAAACTGCCTGAGAACTCCTGCCCGCGCAGGCAGCGTCTGCCTCCAGGATGGGTCAGTGCTGGGCACCCACCCAAAGGGACAAGCATCTCTGAGGACAGGCTCTGGCCACAGCTTGCCCAGCAGTGACCCCTCCAACTCCAGCACCGAGCCGGAGGAGAACGATGAGAGTGACCTCAACGGGCTCTGCTCGGCCCTGCTCCAGGCTGGCCCAGGGCAGGACTGTCCCTGAGCCCAGCCTCGGCAACTGCTTTTTTATAGAGGCAACAGTTATTCCTGTGCTGAATAGATCGGAATCCATCAGCTGCTTTCCAGCCTCGGCGGTTGCCCTGTCCAAATGAGGCCAAGGCTGCTTTTTCAGAAAGGTTTCTCCCACGTGTGCCCTGCGGCGTGCGGAGCCCGAAGCCCGCTGGGAATAACCCCTGTCCTGGGGGAGCGGTGGGTTTGGCAAGGAGTCATTGCCGGGTGGCCCTGTCCTCCACCAGCCGACAAGTCAGAACATTTCCAGGCAAAACCCAACATCGCTTCAAGTCAGGGGCTCAGGCTGATGTTTTCTGTGGATTAGGCTTTGCCTGAGAGCAAACCTCGCAGCGTTAAAGGTGTTAAGAAACACTACAGACCTGTGCTGTGGCAGCGGCAGGGCCTCAGAGCCCAGCTGCAACTGCTGACTCTCGTCGCGCTTGTGCGAGGGACGTGAGGCTTGAACGAGGGACCCAGATAGAACGGTGTGAGTCTACAAGCTCTTCCCTGGGTCGCAGCGTGGTTTTCTTTCCTTGTGAGTCCTGCCTGTGTCAAAGCAGGTGTTAAGTTATGCATTTATGTATTTCTAAAGAATGTATTTATACTTGAGGCAAGACAATTTCTTGCCAAGAAAAGGAAGGTCAGGTGTTCTGCCAAGTGTGTGTTTACAAAGAAGGCTGGTTTTCCATCAGTGGTAGCCACCAGAGAGGTGCACTTCCACGTGCCCCACACAGCGGCATTAAAGTCTGTTAAGTCCTGTGCACTCCTGAGTTCCTCTCAGATGCAGAATTTCCTACATGTGTGAGATGGAAAAGACGAAGACGGAGGAGGAAGGGCCTCAAAAAAGTCATTATTAGAGCAGATTTTATTTCTAAGTGCCTTGTCTCTTTGCGCTCACTGTGGGCAACCTAAAGCACTACCTTTTGTGGAAAACCAGTTGTCCAGAGAGAGCCGCAGATGAGCAGGGCCCAAAGGGCGACACGAGTGGGTGCAGTCCCTGCTTGCTTTTCTAATACTTGTTTGATAAAAGTTTGAGTGTAGCTCCACACGATTGCTCAGCAAGGGCCCAAGAG
Source organism: Limnodromus scolopaceus (assembly GCA_028565335.1). NCBI lineage: Eukaryota > Metazoa > Chordata > Aves > Charadriiformes > Scolopacidae > Limnodromus > Limnodromus scolopaceus. The sequence goes on along the minus strand of JAOXNO010000070.1, from coordinate 21,506,571 downwards.
GGGGCGCCAATAGTTCAACAGGGACCAGTGACCCCAAGAAGGTGTGGGATCTCCATCCCTGGAGACGGTTCAACTCCGGACTGGGGAAGGTGCTGATGAACTGATCCAAGCTGTCAGGGTGCTGGACCACCCTGAAACAGCCAGAGGTCCCTTCTGGCTGGTGTGGTCCTGTGAAAGAAAGAACTTGAAGATCAAAGACTTCTTGAGGTCAAGGATGGTGAGTGGCGAGAGGGTCCAAGCTCTATCTTCTCTCTTGGTCTAAAAGAGGGTGGAAGTGAGCATTTTCTAAATTTCTGTCCTCCTTCAGCAGTAAAGATCTTTGCATCTCTTTCTGCGGTGTCTGTTGCAGCATGGAAGAATATTAAATGCTCCTTCCAGATAAACCATGCTACAAGAGCTGGAAACCTGTCCAAAAAGAACAGAGGAGGCTTTTATTCTCCTCACTGTGAGTAGAGCCAAGGGAAAGAAGAGAGGCCCCATCTGGCTGAAGTCTAGAAAGGCTCCTAAGAAAAAATGCAAAGCTAGAAAAAAAAAAATTTACAGTGTGTAGTTTAAATAAGATGGACCGATAAAGAAGGTAAACCAGAAAATAATAAACTAATTTAAGAGAGAACCAAAGATCAACTCAACACCAGCAGAAACTTAAGACAGGTGGGTGGGAATGGTCATGCAGGCGTTTGGGAGGAGCTGGGAGCCTCGTTGCCTCTATGAGGATTGTACACACCCTCCTGTACTGTTGGGGCAAAATGTGTTTGTGGTTCACATAATCACAGCAGATGTCATCTCGTGTGAATGCTCATCACAGTCCAAGTTGAGGCTGTTCATTTTTTCTGAATAAAACACTATTTGGTGTTTTTGAATGCATAGAGCTTCATGTGGCTCTGAGTTAACTGTCTTTATTTTTTCCTCTAATTGCTGGGGTGTGACTTAGTATTGACCTTATTTTGTCTATACGATACTTAGTGCTGACATTAGGCTTTGAACTCCACCTTCTAGGCTCTTACATGTGAGGACTGTCTCTTTTTTTTAGGTAACTGCATCTTGAAGTTTGGATTTAGAAGGTGGATCAAATGACATACATAGTATGAACTAATGTCACGTGAAATGTGTAGATAAAGTGTCAAGATTAATGGTGAACGATCCCTTGGTATTGTAGAGTGTTGCCCTCAGGTGGCTGGGTCAGGCTCAGGAGGTCTCTGGTCCCGGTGCCAACCACAGTACTTGTCCCTGTCACCAGCTCTCCTGCTTCTTCCTGGCGACCCTGCAGCCAAGGCCAGGGCTACCACCACGTTTCCACGGGCTGACAGTGAGTTATAACTGAGACTGTAAGCACTTGCAAAGCGGAATTGCAAAGGCAGAGCCTGACTGTGTCCTGGGCCTCTGGCCATGGCAGTGTGCTGCCCTGCCACCGCCTGGCTGCGTGGCAGGAGGGGGTGAACCTGCCTCTGCCTTCATTCCTCTGCCTGACACGGGGAACCCCAACTCCCCGCGGGGGTATCACTGTCCAGTGCCAGTAAATTTTCCCTTCAGTCTGTGTTTCCGTCTCCCAGCAGGAGGACAGACGACTCATCCAAGATGACTGTGCTTCTCTTCACCCCATCCTTCCCCACCTGCGGCCATAATCCTTGGGCTCCATAAGCTCCCTGTGGCCAGCCTGAAGGGCAGGCAGGAAGGAGCATCCATCCTGCAATGGACCAGCATTTCATGCTCTGCTCATGGGCCGAGTGGTCCCAACAGCCCCTGCTCACTCAGTGCTTAATTTCTCCCTTCATCACTGCTCCTTCCATCCGTTGCCTCCTGGACAATGCTGCTTTTCCCTCACTTCTCTGTGACCTGACCTCACCTCTTGCTGCAGCATCTCTCTGGCTTGCCCTCTGCCACCATACATTGCAGCAAGCAGCCATTCTTCTTACCGCTTCCCTTCTCGCCGGACAACATGTATCCCACCCATCTTGCTACATCAGTTCACAGTATCCCTCCATTGCATATCTCCATTACAAGCTGCCCAGGGAGGTAGTGGAGTCTCCTCTGGAGATATTCAAAACTCACCTGAACACGTTCTTGTGCAACCTGCTCTGGGTGGACCTGCTTTGGCAGGGGGGTTGGACTAGATGATCTCCAGAGGTCCCT
>JAOXNO010000070.1:21441355-21459089 GCA_028565335.1 Limnodromus scolopaceus | reverse complement strand
ATTCCAGTTGTGGCCTCCCCAGTGCAGAGCAGAGGGGGAGAATGACCTCCCTCCACCTACTGGCCCCACTCTTCCCTACGCAGCCCAGGATCCCATTGGCCTCTTGGCCACAAGGGCACACTGCTGGCTCATGGAGAGTTTACTGTCCACCAGGACCCCCAGATTCTTCTCCTCAGGAGTGCTTTCCAGCAGGTCCATCCCTTACCTCTACTGGTGGCTGGCGCTTAGTTAATGCGAATACTAGAGGAATGTGCTGGAGCTTCCTCTAAGCATGAAAGTTTCCTAGGGTGAAATAGGGTGGGAGCAAAAAGGCAAATAGAGAATAACTAACTATTTTAACCTTTCTTTCATCAGACGTGCCAAGTGTGCCAGATGATGCTGCCCAACCAGTGCAGTTACTGTGCTCACCAGAGGATCCACGCTCACAAGTCTCCGTACTGCTGCCCGGAGTGCGGGGCCGTCTGCCGCTCCGCCTACTTCCAGACGCACGTCAAGGAGAACTGCCTGCATTACTCCCGCAAAGTCGGGTTCAGGTCCGTGCGGCTTCGGGACAGCGAGGGGGGATGGGAAACTCGGGTTGAGAAATGTGTCTTCCTTACAGCAGAAACAAAAGAGGATGTAGCCCAGGCCTGGAGTGGTTTTCTGTGTGACAAAACAGATTTGAAATGGGGAATTACTAAATGGATTTAAGAGGAGGTTTCTGAGAGCAGAAGTTATTTTGAGGCGGTTTTAAGCCAAAAAGACACTTGTGTTGACTTCAAGTTGCAGACGGGCATCTCAGGATTGATATTTGTAACAAAAAGATTGCAGATCTTAATCTTCTAAATCCCTTTAAGGTTTGAACTTATATTCATGTCAGTTATACTGACTGAGGGATGCGTGCCTTCACAAGAAGGGCACGGATTAGTTCCTTGTAGGCCCCTACAGCTCTCCAAGCACTTCTCATGAACTGGGACAGATGGAGGAAGGCTCCCAAGGTTCTGTATGCAGTGGTGCGTATGTGCCTGCATTGTCTTTTTTCCAACCAAATTGGTTGCTTTAATTAAAGACATTACTTTTCCCTACAAGCCTTTCCTCCTTGGCTTGTTTAGATCACCTCAGCTGCAGTGCAGCTCTTCAGACGCAGATGATTTGTTTGGGAGATGAGTGATGGACTAGATGACCTTTTAAGATTCCTTAAGTTCTGTTTTTTTCTCCAATTGCCATTAAATACTTTGAAATTTAAAATGAATAGGGCAATTTTTGCTCTTGGAGCTGTTCTTTTAAGATGTCTGCAAACTCAGGAAGCCTTCACTGTGTGGTTTGTTCTGGAATCACACATAGGTTTTCAAGAGCTTTTTCTTTCAACCGTGAAGATGAGACACATAACAAACCAATTCTGAATTTAATTATATTCAGATAAGGCTTTTTTTATGTGGGATCTGATTTGAGGGGGCACAGCTCACAATAAAGAATTAATTCAATTGCATATTAAATGGCTGTGATACTCAAACTGTTTGAAAACGAGTTAATCTGGAAGAAGGAAAGCTGGAAAAAAAAATATTTTCCCTGAGATGGAAGAATGTTTAGATGTTGTAAAACTAACCACGGGTTTGGAGCAGTTCTTTGAACTTCACTGGCACCTGAGAATCCCAAATGCAGGTGCAGTTTCACCGTGCTGAGCTGCTTCTGCAGCATCTCTGTCCCCACCGATGTCCCAATCAATAACATGTCACAGGGTTACGCTGCCTCAGCTGCGTTATAGAGGAAGCTCAGTCTTTTAGCAGTGATCCAGCATGAGTCCTTTCTCCTCCATTTCCAGCTGATGGAGCTCTGTACAGCAGAGCCTGAGCCTGACTACTAAGTGTATGACCTGGCATTTTTAAAAAACATTATTCATTCCAGATGTATTCCAGTAATATCTTTATGATGCCTTAATCCTTGTCAGCAGTGAGAGCTTCCATCCATCTACAGATGTCATTAGCAAATACCTGCTTTCTGTGCCAGGGACATTAAGGAAGATCTAAACCAAGAGAGAGCTCAGGAATGATACTTATGGATTTTTTAGCTTTTCCCAGCTTCTCTAGAAGCTAGATTTCTTGAACTTTTCTAATTTGCATCTGCTCGAGCTCATCTGTGAAAACTGAGTCTACCAGACAGGTGAACTTCTGGCTGTGCCATCCCTGTTATCCTGCCTGTCTCTGCTGCGGGTTGATGTCACTGGCATTGCTGAAAACAGAAGAAGTAAATTTTAGTTGCAGAACCCATCTAGATAATCCGTGGCATCTACCCTGTGGTCACGTAGCGACTTTACTTCTTTTCTTTCATTTTTGTTACTCGCAGAGCTGAAAAGCCGAGGAGTTCTTTTAAATCCTTCCTGGGATCAGCTCGACTTTTTCTGATTCTCACTATAACCTTGTTTTCCTTGAATTTCTGATGCCTGGTGTTGTTTTTGTGAGCAGTCCTTGTTCTATCTTATTTTCCACTAATACCCCAATGCATTCAATTAAGTTTGGAGTAAGAATGTTTTCTGTGGGTTTTAGTCATGACTAGTGATTACACTGAAAATGAGAAAGGTCTCCTGCAGTTAAAAATTAAAATCAACAACCCTGTCCTAAATGCTCCTTTCCACTTGGCTCCCAGTGTCACCTTCCCACCTTTTCCAAGCACCCTCCAGCCGTCCCCACTGATGTGGGACCTGTTTTACTGTTTGGTGTCATCTGGAGAGTGATGGCAAAGGAAATGTTCAGAGGGTTAAGACAACGTCTTGTAGCTTTATCTTCTCCCACAGGATGCTTTCCAAGACTTCTGTGCCACTCCCCCTTGCCCTGAGGCTACCCAAGAGTCTTCTCCTGCAAATTATCCCCCCGTGCTGGGGAGATGATAGCAGAACTTGCAATTTGCAGAAATTACATGGCAAGCCTCTGACATCCTCCATCCACTTTGTTCTGCTAATTAGTTTACTTTATCAAACTTCATCCTTCTGGCACTGGGATTCTTGATTACAAAGTGGCTGTGGTTTAAACTTCCATTTACTATAAATTTAATTAACTGGTGATCATTTGACCCTGAGTCAGTGCTTATTTCATCCCTAATTCTCTATGAAGTATTTACCGAAACCAAAAGTAATGCAGAACCATCTCTTGTTAGTTTGAGTGTTTGTGGAAGAAGCTCATCGGGTATTCCTGGATGTACCAGCCAGACCTTACTGTCAGGATTAGCATTTGTCCTTCCATTTATATTCCCAAATAACATGGTTCCTGGTGTTACTGTACTAGAAAGTATCTCTCTCTCTCTTTCTCTCCCTGTCTCACTTGAAGGAGGATCAGGCTTAAGGCAGAGCTACCGGAGCACAATGTTTTCATACTTCTCCAAAGATGACACCAGCTGTTGTCACTGCTTCCCTCTCTAAATTTAAGAAAACAGCATTTCTGTGTATATTTCAGGGGGAGAAGGTTTGTCTCCTTCTGGCTGGCTTCTGCCTAATGATCTTTTGAAGTGTAACTTCAAAGCGTGGGCTCGTTTCCCCAGCGCTGTCGGGAGGCTCGTTGGAGGGAAGGATGATCTAGCGGCTTGTTTGGTTTTGATGGGAGCTTGGAGCACTTCCAGATGCTCCATCATTGGGGTCCGTCTGCCACGGCAGCGTCCGTGCTGCGGTGCTGCCCAGTGCACAAACCCTAAACGGCAAGCCTCAGAATGAAGGGAGATGATATTTTTAAGGGAGCTTAACTCCAGGCTCACCAGAGGAGGTTATCTCTTCTGTGTCTCTCGCACTCTGTGAACACAGCGTTGGCCCCCGGTTTGCCCAGTCCAGCTCCTCCCTGTAATGGTCCGTATGGCCTCAGTGGATACCCCCCATTAGTCATTTTGATTGAATCTTCTCGGTGTGCGGCTCCTCTTGGGTGTTGCTTGAGAGGCATATTTAAGGTAAATACAGTAAGGCTGCTGGTTGTTGCCATCCTGAGGGAGTCCTGGGAAGGCCTGTCACAGCATGTAGTGGGAAGAGACACAGACTGGGACCGGTGGGGTGACCCTGGCTCTCCTCCTGGCCCTGGGTCTATGTTTTCAGCTGCCAAGAAGAATCCTTTGGCTCCACGAGCAGCCTCTGCTTCTTCCTCTCTCTCCTCCCAGAGCATCCCCCCAGCTCCCAGACAAGCACTTTCGAGGCAACACCTGTGTCTTAATGATTTTAATGAGCTTAATCAGTTTCTTAGGTGCTTCTGTTGCCGTTTTCAGTATCTTTGCTGTTGCTGTCATTATTTTCTAGTGCTTAGTAGGGAGTATGAGAAGCAGTTGTACAGGGTTACTGAAGATTTCCTAGCTGAATGTTCTTTTTCTGTTTATTTTGTGCTGGGGACTAACTGGATTTATGCTGCTTATTGCTAGCTGGAGATCCCATCAGGTACTTCTGCTTTAGTTCTTCACTTGTACCTGTGGCGGAATTGGCTTTCACAGATACAGGGCTGGCATTTTGCTGAACCACATTATTCTTTCTGGGGTGTTTTAGTCTCTGAAGGCTTCTTTTATACATCTTGTTTGCTTGTTGCAAACATTTAGTTGTGAGGTCTGCCCAGCTGGGGAATTTCTGTATGGTGTTCCTCCTTGGCTCTTCCACGTTGCTATTGAAGAGACTAAACGAGGACCGGCCGTGGCCTGGTGCTTTGTGCATGTGTGGGAAGCAACTCTGTGGCTATAACTCAGCTCTTTCTTGGTGCGGCCCCCAGGTGCATCCATTGTGGAGTTGTCTTCATGACCCTCGCCATGCTGAAAGTGCACATCCACGAGAAACACTGCGAAGTCTTCCACAAGTGTTCTTTTTGCCCGATGGCCTTCAAGTCGGCCGACAGCACCACAGCTCACATGAGCAGCCAGCACCCAGCAGAGCCTCAGAAGACTACTCAGTAAGTGTTTGGGGTTTATCTCTTCTTCTCCTTTGCTGGGTAGCTCCAGGATTCCCAATTGTTTTCTGGTTTTGGTTTCTGTCCTCATATGAGAAGGTCTGCTGCTTGTCTTCCGGCGGGGGTCTGTTCCTAGCCATAGCATGCTCTCCTTGGTACGAACGTCATCTCCTGGGTAGCAGGAGAGGAGTTCGGGCAGGAAAGAGCTGAACATCCATAAAGGATCTTAATGATCACCTCTTTGTCCAGGAGGACCCACAGTGGCACCTCTTGGTAGATGGCTCCAGGGCAATGAGGAGAGGTGTGCCAGGCAGTGTTGCCATCAAAAATCAGAAGAGAGAAACCTCCTGGTTTTTCCACTCTGTAGCTTTCCCCTCCAACCCTTGAGCTACTGCCCAGAATTTGCACTTTAAGGGAGGAACTATGGAAAGGTGGGATTGAAAGTAATTTGTAGCTGGTCTACTGTGAGTTTGCTCCCATCTGCCTGCACTTGCCGACACACACACACGTGGGTAGTTATGCATATGCACAGAAGTAAACTTATTTTTAGAAAGCTGTGGTATGTGCCCAAGGCGTTTTGTTGTTATTCCCAGTTGAGTTAATGGTTCAGTTGTCCATGTGGGTGTCTGTTGACAATACATTGAAAGCACAGCCCTCCTCAGAAGGCCGTCCCCTTCTGAAGTTGCTGAGGTAACTTTTTCCACTGTCTTCTTAAGATAACAAACAAAAAGAGACTGAATTTGCTTTTTTTAATTGTTCCAGGGTGATCTACAAATGCTCTTGCGAGACTGTCTTTAACAAGAAGAAGCTGCTCCAAGAGCACTTCCAGCAGAACACCAACAAGTTGTTAGTGGGAGTGTTTAAGTGCCCGCAGTGCCAGCTGGTGTATATGCAGAAACAGCAGTTAATGCAGCACGTTAAGGTAGGTACCTCCCACCGCTCACTGATATGAGCTCCTGTATTTTGAGTTCACAGAGAGTTTACATCAACTGTGTGAGGAAATTGGTTGAAGAAGTGGAAGGTTCTTGAGCAATACAACAACAGAAAAGTAAACTACAATCATTTACAGTATTATCTGGAAACATCAGTGGAGCATTTAGTGTTAGTTTGTAAAAATGCAAGCAGTTACTCTCATCTATATGTAATTTTACCTTACAACAAAGGCTTGTTTTCAATGGATAAATCTTTTTGATTTTTAACTGTTCTATATTAAACCCAAGGAAGTGATCAAACCAGGGCGGGAGCCTTATCTTTGGTTGGGAGACAGGGAGAGATATTCTCTGCCCACAGTGTTACTCAATTTATATACTGAAAGCTGAATCTCCTTCTTTTGGGTGCTCACCTGGAGAGCTTTGGCCCCTTGAGCTACTGGTTGGGGTTTATCGCCCCCTTCCCCGGCTGCTCTGTGTCCTGCAGAAACACCCCGGAGTGCAGAGGCTGAAGTCATTGCCCTGGAGGCACCAGTCTTTGGGAGGCAGGACCCCCACCTTGTGTGCATCCACACTGGCACCACTCAAGCTGCTCCAGAAGATGGTCTGAAATGGATAGTTGTGTGCAACCCCAAAGCTTGGTGGAAATGATGGTCCAGAGAGTGCTTCGGCCCTGCCTTCCCTCAGTAATGGCTCATATTGTGGTAAACACGGCGATAATCTTACTATCATCCATCGCTCTTTTATCCCTATGAAAAGCTTGTTATTGTCCTTGTGGCGGTGGTTTCTGGCGGGCTGCATGTGGAGACTTGCAGATCTGATTATCCCATGAACGTGTGAGAGCCGCATTTTTCTGTTGTCTTAGTCAGTATGTTTCTATGTACAGTGTCTAACAACACTGCTGTGGAAAGCCTCTTGGAAGATTTCTTGATGGCATACTGAAGAAAGAGCTTGCAAAGTCTTATTTCCCTTTGATTAGAAAGAAAAAAAGTGACATAATTTTTTTAATCAGTGACTTTATTTTGTTTATACTTACACTTAAAAAGCAAGATTTGTTAGCTCACTCCTAAGAGCAAAAGCCATTCAAAACTACTTCTTTGCTCTCTTCCCCCATGCCTTTAACTTGCTAATCTGGAAATGCTTTGCATGCAGTAATGAATTAAAATTTGAAGCCCTCCTGTGAAGTTGATGATTGCTAATCTTCCTGTATTATAGTTGGGAAAATAGAGTTGAGATGAAGGCTGGGGCCTTCAAAGAGGCATTCAACCCCAATGCTAAAAGCAGGGCTTGAGTTGAGGTAAACAACTTGTGGCTTATTTGCAAATCCCACCCCAGGGACCTGCCTGCAGCAGTTTGTGCCCCAGCACCCATGGCACAAACTCGTGTCTTTTAACCACGAGGCTGTATTTGGCCATCAGCAGGTCTTCGAGATGGTCACTGAAGAAGGTTTTTCTTTTTGGCTGTAGCAGGGCAGTAATGGCATTAACCCATCTCCTCTCCTATCAGATCCCACTCCTTCATGCAATATAGAGTTTATAGGAGGTGCTGTGTTATTTGCTTCTCCATGCAAAACACAGAAACCGTGTGCCTTCTCGGCTTTCCTGGCTCCCTGTTGTTAAAGCGTAAGAGTAGGAGTTAGAAGGTCCGGTTCCTGTTATTGATTCTGCAGAGACGTCACTTCATTTTTCTGTGCTCCTTTGTTTTTCCTGTGTGATGTAATAACAGGAGGAATGGAGTGATGCGTACTAACGTGTCTTTGCTCACAAAACATGCTTGAGATTTCTGGATGGGGAAAAAGGTGAACAGTTTGTGTTACCCTGAATAGTGGGCAGCGCGGTGGAGCCGCTGTGGTTGCCCTGCCGTCACACGCAGGAGCTGCTGCAGACCTCAGCTGGGTCAGGTGCAAAACACACAGGATGCTCCAAGGAGACCTTGAGTTTTGAAGTTTGTTTGGTGTCTCACCCACAGAAAGACTCCCAAAGGCCTGGGGGCCTTTGTGTGTTGAAACTTTACCCGTTATTAATTACTGTGCACAATTAAACCTCTAAATTATCCTTTTGTGTGGATGAACTGTTGCTGTTCCTAGGGGAGTTTCTTGAGGTTTCTTTGGTATGTTGCTATTTTATTTGCTTTTGCTTTCCCACAGCTCTTAGTTTCTGGATTATTTTCCTTATGCTTAATTTTCTTTGTTAAAATAACTTTGGGGGGGACTTTGGGTTTTGGCCTGTTGAACAACCGGGGAGCCTGGAGACATATTCCTTATAAGGCTGGTTTCTGGTTTTGTGCTTGCTTTTATTTGTCAAGAGAAAAGGTTTGAACTGCGGAAATGTAAATAGCAATAGAATTGTTGAATTGAGGAAAGTAGGGTTGGAGAAAATGAGAGGTTGTCTCTTCCTGTCCCTTGAACAAAGATGAAGCAGCTCTGGAGCCCCCAAGATAACAGCAAACATTTCATTCAGAGCTTACCAAAGCAGTGTGTTTTTAGAGCTTAGGCTCTTGAAATAATGACAATTGACATTTCTCTTCCATTACATCTTCCCTGTTTAACCAGAGTTCTTGGAGCTCATTCACAATGTTAAACAGGCAGCACCAAGGAGCTGCTGTTGTCACACAGGAAACAGAAACAGAAGCTTCATATTTCTTGGGAAAATCTCGTGCTGGGGAAAGCACTAGAGCTGGCTTCAAGAGCAATTGGGAAGATATCCAGGAGCAAGACATCAACATACTCTTTTGCAGGGCCAGGAGCTTAAATTATTTATTTCAATAATAAATGTTATTTATTTAAAGATAAAGGTGTATAATATGAATGACATATAAATGTTACATGTGATTCCATTATTATTGTTATCCAGGGTGTTCATGGAGTCCCCCAAAATCCTGAGGAGCTCTCAAACTTTCGACAGAAGTCTGAGAAGGCATCAAGGAACCAGGTTCATACCCCACCAAAGGAGCTGTTGGTAGCCAATGGGACTTCCCACTCCCCTCTGCTGAGGAAGGACATGAGGGTGGAAGGACACCATCCTGAATCCAAGTCCAGACTGAGAAAAACTGGTTGGACTTGCAAGGAATGTTCACAGTGGATCCCTGATCGGGAAACCTATGTGTCCCACATGAAGAGAAATCATGGAAGGGTAAGGACACAGATGAAACACTTGAACTAGGTAACAAGGTATTTTTAGCAGAAGAGTCTGATAGTTGTTAATATTTGGGGCCAAAGGAAGCCAAGAGTCTGTTTGCCAGCTCACTAAGGAGTAAGCTCAGGGCCAGAACAAAAGAAATGATATAGCTTGTTGTAAGCACAGTTTCTGTCCTTGATCGTGTACTCTACAACCCGCGTACCTCATCCTCTTTGCTGTTCCTTCTGCCACTGCATCTAATGCCAGGCTTCCTCTTCGGCTCCTCTGGGTAAGTGAATGGAAAGCCGTGTCTTCTCCAGTTGCTGGTTCAACACTCTGATCTAAACCGTCTACACTCAAAGTCACAGAAGGACATACAGTTCTTCTGCATGATGTATTGTTTGGTAGATATCGCTACATGAAAGAGGAACAGAGTCACTCAGTGCACAGAGCTACCGTTATAAGAACTGTAAATCTCAGTTCTGTTGGTCTCATCCAGCTCAAGCCTTGTGTTGCCTTGACCTACTTCTGCCAAGCTAATCCTTGCTCGCTGGCAGAACATAGGCCACGATGTTGTGTCCATGGCATCAGGACTTCTTGTCTGATCTACTGAGCCACCCTTCCCGAGTCCCATGGTCAGAGGCTGTGGGAATCTGGATCATCATCTTTGATTCCTTCTGGCTTGACTTGGGGAGTGCTGGATTGTCCCACTTGATAAGTATCAAGAGAAGAAGATGGGGGCAGGGTGAGAATGCTGGATTTTCCCATTTGAATTCTATAAAAGTAGGATTTTTGCCAGATACTGAAGTTCAATCCATATATATTCATTAAACAAGTCTAAGAAGATTTTAAATGGAATGCACACAGGTTATACAAAGGACTGTAGGAAAAGGAGGAGGCTAGTTGCAGCGCAGAGTTGCGTCGGGCAATGGGGATATCATAAATGAATAACAAACAGGACTATGCAATGCTCTTTAACATCTTGCCCTTTTATTATGCTGAATTGTGAGGAGAGAGAAGGGTAAGTGGACTTGTACTTCACACTGGGGTCCTGCTGCCGTCTGGAGCAGACGGGAACTTCCACTCAATTGATTCTGCAGAGGGTCCTGTAGTGAAATGACCCCACAGGAGAAGCAGATAATGCAATTCCTATTAAAAAAAAAATAAAAATCAAGCATGTGCTTTAACTAGTCCTGATTTTCACTAGACCAGTGCTGATCTTATAAAACTGTTGGGCTGAGTGTAAGTGGGACCCCAAAATCTCAGTCATCTTGATCAGTGGAAGAGGGATTTTTGCCCCTGAGGGGTAAGGCCCAGATGAAGAGCATGGGAATGTTAGAATCCAGTCAGTGCCTTCCTTCACCCTGTTATTAAAAGATATTTCTGTTCTTCTGCTAGTCTATGAAGAGATATCCCTGTCGACAGTGTGAACGCTCATTTAATGCCTCCAACAGTCTGCGTAGACACATCCGCAATAATCACGACACAGCAAAGAAAGTTTATACGTGCTGGTACGTACTGAACGCCACTTTTCAAATTTGTTTTCAACAACAGGCTAATCCTTCAAGTTTGGAAGCCCTTTGTAATAGATCATGTCTACTCCAGGCTCTAAGCTACTGAGGGAGAGTGAGAAGAAGAATACGGTAAACATGAGAGAATTGGTGTCTAAAATAAGTCCTTGCTTTTGACTGCACAATGCCCTTTGGAAGCTTAGGGTAAGGTTTGATTTGAGATCTGCAGGTGCAAAATGAGAATTATATTGCGCACCCTTGTGGATGATGTAGTCTTGCATCGCTCTTGTGCCTTCCTGAAAACATGGTCTGAAACATGGTCCTGAAAACATACAAAAGGTGTATGAAATCCTAATGAACCAGGGCAGTAGGTCCCACCCCCGCTTCACCCAGGCAGAACTGGCTGCGCAGGCTGCAGGGCAATGGGGGATTGTGCCTGCTGGATTTGCTTGGGAAGATGCACCTTAAAGTTGGAAAATGGATTTGGACACTTCAGACAAGCTATGTAAATCAGCACTGAATGAAAATCATTGCTGGTGAACATATTTTAACTGTGAATGCAGCCTCAGCTCAGGACAAAGCGCAATGCTTACAAAACTGCCTCTAACAACTGCTGTGTTCTCATCTACTGTTCCTGAATAAGTCATACACCGAGCAGCTGTGCAGAGTTGCTTTGTCTCAATCTGAGACATCTTTCTGAAGAGAATTACAGCATATCCGTGTTGGAAGGGAAGTTTGCGGTGTTATAGGTTGGGGGATATTTTTTTGTTTAACTAAAATTTTGGTTTTATGCAAGCGTTTCTGAAGAGCGTGCTGTCACTTTACTGCACTTAAGTTACTAAAAGCCTGTCTTGAAGAGTACATCCCTCATGTACTTTGTTTCTTTGGACTGCCTAGTGAGCCACAATAGCTTTTAGTAAGTGGATAAAGTATTGGCATCACCACTGGGGCCTGCTAGGAATACATTCCTGATGCATTTTTCAGCCAGGACTTCTAAACTTTCCATTTCTTGTAACTGGGCTCTGACTTGGAACCTCTGGAGAAGATGAAATGTTGATTCCCAGTATGTTTCATTGTGCTTTAAGTTTGTGGGTGATGGCCTGATTTGTATGACTCTCTTCTCTCTGGGATCAGTCGTTTTCAAAGCGGGGTGTATCAGATTCGAAGTGAACATAAGTACTAACTGAGAAGGATTTGTACAGAAATAACCAACAACCTGGGACATGCCAGCCCACTGTGTGCATTATCTTGTACAGGCCCTGGAGTCCAGTTTTTCTGTTACTTTTCAGAATGACACAGGGCTGTGGATCCACAACTTCACCCAAGGGCCCACTGTCATGCCATATTCACAGCAGAAAAGATCCAGCTACAAATTCAAGTGCATTGTGGCTGTGTTTAATTCTCAAGCTTGTAGTTGCCCCTTCTCAAAATCTGTTGATGAAGTCTTAATTGGACATTGGTTGTCTCTCTCTAATCATCGTAGTGGCAGACTTACTGAAAACACAGGACTCTTCAAATGAAACTTCTTCCTTGAAATACTTGTCCCAGCATCTCCAACAGCTGCTTAGTTTGGATCCAAGGTTTCCTGTTCCATCTCCTCCTTGATCCCTTTCAGTTTGCCCAGACCGCTGTTCTAAAAATCCCATCTGTGATTGCCACTTGCACATCCTTCCCTCTCTTTGAATTCCTTCTCAGCTCCTTTCTGCACTCTGCAAGGCATCACGTCTCTGCTGCTCCTTTTCTTTTCCCTCTGCTGCTGGTTTCTGCTTCCCTTCTTCCCACCAGGCAGTTTGTATCAGTCTTGCCTGTTTTCCCTTCAGGGGCCTTAACTTTGTGTAACCCTCTATTCCTGGATTGCCACGTGAAGCATGAGTAAAATTTGTCATTGATCCAATAATTGACTATTTTTGTGACTCCAGCATGCTGGTTTGTAGGTGACCTCCCTCTGGCTTCTAACATTTCAAGCTGTGGTTTCCCCTTCTCCTCCTGCCCTGTTTAGGTCTCTTGCCTTCTGTGAAATTCATAGGGAGAAACCAGTGACGGAGGACTTGTTTGAATGCCCTCCTCCCACTGGAATAATTCAGGTTAGGAAGGCATCTTTCCCTGCTCATATGAAAAAAAAAACCTAAATTAGGAAAAATTGCAAATTATTCTGATGTTTTGTGTATTTTCTTTCATAATTCACTTGGTTATTGTTATGGAAACTTGCTCTTATTTTCCAAGTCTTAAGTACAAACTGTCTGGAACACTTGATTTTCAACATGTTTATTTTTGATAAATACCACTTAATAACCTCTCATCTTTCCTCCATGAAGGAGAAAAAATCCATCATTATTAAATACTGATTTATCATCTAAGCAGTTCCTGTTAAAAAACAGAAGTATTCAATGAGCACGTCTGCATTTTCACATCATTACTGACTGTTGTTTAATTTCTGTCTAGTTACTGGAAGATCAATAGGAATCTTCTTCTCTCCTTTTAAAAGATGGCTTTGTTGCCCAGACACACTTCATCTCCCCTCTGTTGCTTTTCATCTCCTGCTGCCCACATTTCAGCTGCAATTTGTGCATTTCAGAGAAGTCGGGTGTTTCTTGCCTTGTTGCTGGGGTTGATGCCTAGTTGATGGACCTTCCCCATGTCATGCTGGCAGGCAGCAGAAGAGAACAAAGTCAATCCTGGGTTTCCCAATTGCTAATGAGACCTCTCTGTACTTCACCATGCTGCAGGTTGATGCATCTGTAAGTCCTGGCACTTATTTCCAGTAGAGCTCGGTCATCCAGGGCTGACAGTTAACAGATAGCATATCCCCTTCACGCTCTCTGGCAGCTCTTCTGTCCTACCAAGTTTTAACATGAATAGTAGCGTATAAATGATGCGTTCATGAGTGCTTCTGCCCAGGTTATTGTTATCTAAGTTGGAAGTTCAGCAGTTTTGTAAAAATTTTAAGTCTGTTATGATCTTGTCTTGTTAGTGCAAGAGGAAATGGCCTCAAGTTGCATCAGGGGAGGTTTAGGATGGATATTAAGAAAAATTTCTTCACCAAAAGGGTCATTGAGCATTGGAAGAGGCTGCCCAGGGCAGTGGTGGAGTCACCATCCCTGGAGGTATTTAAAAGCTGGGCAGACGTGGTGCTGAGGGACGTGGGTTAGTGATGGTTTTGTCAGTGTGAGGTTGATGGTTGGACTTGATGGTCTTAAAGGTCCCATCCAACTTAGAAAGTTCTATGATCCTGTGATACACATGGTCTCATGGGTACGATGCTGGGCGCTTGGGAGCGCTGGGTGCAGAACCTGGTTGTGCTGCAGGTCTCCTGGGTGTTAGCAAGTCACGAACAGGGCCCTCTGTGCAGAGGTCTCTCATCCGAGAGGCATTTTCTCCCATGCCTTTTCCATCTTGATTATTTATCCTGCGCTTGTGTAGCGTGTCTCACAGTGGGCCTGATCTCTGCTAGGCCCTGCATTTATTTCGTACGGTACTGTAAATAAGACCTGCCCTACTTCCATTCTCATTCACACTTGCTGTGGTAAACTCTAAACTGTTCTAGATTTCTCTCAGGGATAATGCTTTATTATTAAAATGATGATTTGCTGCATATTTTGGTACTCTAATAGTACATTACTCACCAGCATCTGTCTCCAATGATACCCATTGGTTTGGCACATAACGAAGAGCTGTTTGGGTGGGCATTTCTTTTAATACATTTTCTTCCTTTTTATATTTCCCAGGTACTGCACAGATGAAAATCAGACATTTCCTCAGCTGTTCATGCTGGAGAATCACATCAGTCTCATGCATGGCATCAAAAACCCAGACTTATCCCAGATGGCCAAAGCAAAAGCTCCAGAGGGAGACACAGCAGAAGTAACTGACATATTTTCCTTGAAAAATAAATGTACCTGGCGAGTAGCTGTTCACTTGGGGTGTTATGTCGAGCCGCAGCCTTGTGACAGTCAAGCCGTGTCATCCATACAGATTTTCTTCCCCTCCTCTCAACTCCATCCAGTTTGCACCTCTCTGGCAGTGTTGGCATCAGAACTGAAGGCCCAGCTGAGCTGCAGCAGCACCAGGGCAACATATCTTACCATACCCTTGAACATGTAGCCCTGTGTTTTCCTGGCCTTTTTTCAGTCTACTTTGTAACCAGGTGTCATTTAGGTTTGTTACCACCCCTGTTTTCCCCTGCCGCTCTGTTCGTGAGCCTGGGACATTTTTTTTCTTTCTCCCTTGTTTTTTCTGCTAGTTACAAAAGATTTCTTTTCTGTTTTAAAATATTTATTAGATCCATTACCTAAGAGAACTGCATTCCTCCTAAGTAGGATTGTGTAATTTTTTTCAGCAAATGCAACCATTCAACTAATTTTATTTTGGGTTGGTTTGGAGTGGAGAGTTGGCTTGATTGAACTTCTTTGCTCCATTTCCTTTAAAAATAGACATATGTTTTCCATCTCACTGCAATTTATCATTCGTCTGTACCCTGGCATTGAGGAATCACAGCCGAGACTGACTCCCCTCTGTATTTATGCCGTAAGGAAACATGGGATAACTCAAGAATTCCCTTCCCTGAGCGGGTGGCTGCTTCCCCTGCACAGAGCCCACGTACCGGGGCACCTGGCTGAATAGGGGGAGGCAGTGTCTTCACGTGGCTCCAGCTGGTTCTGCAAAGACCAGCCCGTGAGCTGTGTCCTAACCACAGGCTGCTCAGTGCTGCTGAATAAGGAGATAACAATCCCCCGAAGGGACATCCCCGTGGGAGGAGAAGCACGCTGCGGGATTATTCAACAGAGGGGAAGGGTTAATGAGAGATGCCATGAAGAAAAGGCTTGAGTGGAGGGGAAAAACGTTCAGAGTTAAATCTGAGAAGTGTTGTCTGGGCGAATGACCCGTGTCCCCCAGCTGTCCCTGTTGACTCCTTCTTCCCACGGCAAGTTCATATTCTCTTTCCCTGGCACGTCACTGCCCAGCCAACCCCTCCCAGGTCTCCCATCTCACGTCACAGGAGGGCTGTTGAGATCCTGCGTGATGGGGCAAGGTGTTTGGGTACTGGTAGGAGAGGCAATGCAGCAGGAGTCCCTGGGCATGGCCCCACTTAGCTTGTGTCGGAATACCAATGTTTATTTGCCCTCAGGTGCCTTCAGATACGCGTGTGGAATTGAGCACTTACTCTTCCGTGGGCTCAAACAATAAAGTAACTTTTTAATATTGCTTTTTTTTAAAGGCAAAATCTCCAAAGAGGATGGCAACGGATGAGCTGGGTCAGGCAGAGACCACTGTGGGTTCGGAGGCACCGCCAGCCAAAAAACTGAAAGCGCACTGGAAATGCGCTAAGTGCGGCTTTGCGACAGACGTCAGTACGGAGTTTCAGGAACACATACCTCGGCACAAGACAGACAGCTCCACCTACCAGTGCTTGTTCTGCGGCTTGTGCTACACCTCGCACATCTCTCTGAGCAGACACCTCTTCATTGTTCATAAAGTAAAAGATGAGGAGGAGGAGGAGGAAGAGGAAGAGGAGGAGGAAGAGGAGGAGGAGGAGGAAGATGAAAGACAGAAGTTGCAAAGGGAGATGAGCGAGAACGGACACGAGGGGTATAATGGCGAGATGAACACTACGGCGGAAGAAAACCTGAAATGCAAAGAGTGCAAAAGTGACTCAGCTCTTTGTGAACACAGTCAGACGTGTGGTGTGGAGGGTCCTAATGGCACCTCGCAGAACAATCATTCAAAGTCTCTTAAGACTTAAAAACAAAACACCCCTTTTGGTTGGTTGGGGTTCTTTTGTTGGGAGGTTTTTACTCAAAATACGGGGTGGGGATGGGGCGAATCTTTGAAATATTCTGTTGATATCTTGGGATGGACATTGCTTTTCCGTTCTATTTGTAAGGGAAATTTAAAAAAAAAAAAAAGAAAAAACCCTGCCATTGCATCCTAAGCACTAACTCTCTGCCAGCCCAGAGAGGTAAAAAGGGAAAGCAGGGCAAGAATCCTTGCTGGAGCCTGTCCAACTCCTGAGGATCAAGGAGCACTTTCTGCAGCTGCAGCTTCCGTCAGATGAGCTCTCCTCCTTCGAGCGTGCACTGCCTCAGCCTCTGCCCGCAGCCCCGGCCTTGCTTTCCCCGTCTCCCTTTCTTTCTCCTATTTATGGCTTCTTTTTTTCTCTTCCCATCCTGCCTTTTGTTTTACTCATTTTAACTCATAATGGTGTCTCAGCAAATCATGCTTGTCAGGACTGTGCTGGCCAATCCGAGATCTTCTGCGTTACATGGGACAGGTTCAAGCTGTAAGTTGTGCCCATTTTTCTTTAATTGCCCGAATAACAACCACCTTTTTTTTCCAAAAGGCAATTTAAGAAGTATCTTGGACCTGAATCATCCCGAAAGAGAATTTTGTAGCCCCTGCCGTCTCGGGTGAGTGCAGCTCAAGGCCACGTGTTGCGTTAAGGAGGGCCTGGTGCCCCTCGGGGACCCGGTGG
The DNA here is from genome assembly GCA_028565335.1 of Limnodromus scolopaceus. Taxonomy (NCBI): domain Eukaryota; kingdom Metazoa; phylum Chordata; class Aves; order Charadriiformes; family Scolopacidae; genus Limnodromus; species Limnodromus scolopaceus. The sequence continues at coordinate 21,442,187 of JAOXNO010000070.1, read as the reverse complement.
CTGCCCGTTGGTGGAGCTGCGCTGCTGGGTGCCATCCTTGGGTGGGCGCAGCCGGGCCCGGCGCTCGGTGGCTCATCCCAGCGGGGAGTTCAGGCAGAGCCGGGCTGGCACCGACCCCAGATGGGGAAACTGTCCCGGCGCTGCCAACGGGCGCCCGGTGCCGAGCGGCCGTGGGGATGGCAGCGGTGGCACCGCCGTCCCTCCTCCTCCTCCTCCCGCCATCCCGCGGGAGACGCTTCTTTCCATGTAGTCATATTGACTCCCTCCTCCCTCACGCCTTCCCCCGGCACACACGCGCTTCGTGTAATATAATTACCTTCTATACCATTATTATTTTTTTTTTTTTATTATGTTGAGCCAGAATCCTGCTGGTTATTGTTTACTATGACGATGTTTAAATAATTTAAGAACTATTTATCTTATTGCATTTGGATCGCTCACCTTCTCGTCTCGACGTGTTTTGATACGACCAGTTTGGACTCTTTGTATTTTTGATACGGTGTTCGTTAGCCTAGGGCTGTGTGACCGGTAGCCTACGTAGAGTTAAGGGTAGCAGGGGGCAGTCCCGAGCCATCACCCGTCTATTTAACCCGCAAGCGGCGTCCGTGCCTTGCTATGATGTTTACTTCAAAGTATTGCAAATAAACGCATCCACGGGTGCCTGCCTGCGCGTCGTTCCTCCCTCGGGCCGTCGTGGCCGCCGCCGCCTGACCGGAAGGGGCGTGGTCGGCGCCGCGGCGGGCGGAAGTGGGGCCGGAAGCGGAAGCGGGGCCGGGCGGGCGGTGGGGCCGCCGCCGCCGTTGGTGCTGGCGATGCTGTCGCTGGATTTTCT
>JAOXNO010000070.1:21427957-21441255 GCA_028565335.1 Limnodromus scolopaceus | reverse complement strand
TGCTCTCACTCTTTTTTTTTTTTTTTTTTTGTAAGCGCCTAACGCCGTCCCGCGAAATTCGGATTTCCCGCGGAAAATGCCGCGCGCTGATTGGCCGTCCCCGCCGCCGCCGCCCCGCCCCTCCGGCGGCGCCGGCGCCGCGCAGGGAGGGGCCTTAAAGGGGCCGCGCCGCGGGGCCCTGTATGCACATCGGGGGGGCGGGGGGAGGGTGGAGCGGGACCGGGGTGGGTGTTGGGCGGGCTGGGTCTGCCCTGAGCGGCCCCCGGTCGGCGGGGCCTGACTGACCGCCCCCCCTCCCCCCTTCCCCAGCTGTACTACCAGGTGCTGAACTTCGGCATGATTGTCTCGTCCGCCCTCATGATCTGGAAGGGGCTGATGGTGGTGACGGGCAGCGAGAGCCCCATCGTGGTGGTGCTGAGGTAAATCCCGCCCGGGGAAGGGCGGGGGGTAGAACCCCGCGGGGCCTGGGGATCCGGCCGGGCGCCGCCATGGCGGAGCTGGGGCCACCGGGCCCTGCCGAAGGAGAGGGATGGGGCAGTGGGAGGCTCCCCAAGAATTCCTGCTCTCCTGTAACGGGGAGGAACGGTGAGGGAAGAGGAAGGAGGTAAGGCAGGCCAGCAGCCCAACGTTAAAATGGAATAGGATAAATTTAGATTAGACATTAAGAATAAATTCTTTGCTGTGAGGGTGGCGAGAGCCTGGCCCAGGTTGCCCAGAGAAGCTGTGGCTGCCCCATCCCTGAAGGGGTTCAAGGCCAGGTTGGAGGGGGCTTGGAGCAACCTGGTGTGGTGGGAGGTGTCCCTGCCCAGGGATCTTTAAGGTCTCTTCCAACCCAAACCATTCTGTGATTTTATGAGAAACATCGTTTGCTTTTCTGCCTCTGTTAGCTGTACATTGGAGAGGTGGTCCTGAGGAAAGACTTCAAAGAAATATGGCCAGAGCGCAACCCAGGCGTTTCTGGATCATACCAAACTTCCTGGAGAAATACTCAGTGGTGCTGGTGAAAGAGACTTGAAAAAGGAAGGCCGTGAAGCAGAGGGTGATGGCCCCGTTGCTCAGGCAGGTCATGCCTGTTTAAAAGCAATGTTTGTGGCAGAGGTCCTCTTCCTGCCCAGGCGAAATGCACTTCCCAAGTGAAAATGGGACGTGGCAGCGCGCTGGCACCTCCTGCCCTGCCTGCCCCCATGTCTCGTGGCTGCTACATGAACAGTGGTGAGCGTTGGTTAGTGAAAAGGAAGTGGAAATCTTTGAGACGCCAGCAAATAAACTTGTATAGCAAAAAGGAGTTGCTGGGGTTTTTTTAAATAGGAACCGGCTTGCTGAAATGCTCAGCCGGTGTTATTGTGTCTATGTTGCATCCTTAGTAGTATCCGCTAACTTTTCTTTTGCAGCTGCTTGGTTTTTTTCCCTGGCATTCTAGAGGGATGTAACATGGCCAGGATAAGGAGCGCTGTAGCCGTACCCTTTTATATGCATGGCTGATAGTAAGGGGTATCAGTCTGTAACCGGGTATTGTTTAGATGTTGCCTGTTGCCTGCGCAGAAGGGCCGTGAGTAGGTGTCACCAGTGTCACTCCCACCTTCCCAGTGCCTGGGACAAATTCCCTAATTCCTGTGGCTGAAGTTCCTGGGTGGTGATGGGATGCTGGTGCTGTCAGACACCACGTAGATATTGCACGGGGCCTGTTCTGTGCCCACGTTGGCCTTTCCCTGTGTTTCCACGTCAGTGTTAATTACCACGTGCCATTTAACAGAACTCCCACAGAATAAAACCGAGTGGCGTTCCTGTTGCCTCCTGACGTGTCTGTGAAGTCCAGAGGAGATGTTTCGTGCTGTTCCTCTCCCTCAGTAAGACAGGGGCCATCAGGTCATGTCTCTTTCTTGCCAATGTGATCTTCTATTCTGAATAGCAGCTTCTGAGCTGTCTTGAGATAAAACACAAATATATGTGGTACTTAAAGTTCATCGTTTTGTTTTGCTCTGCATTATTTATTTGGAATTAAGAAGGTTAAGTATTTTGTAACAATTGCCATTTACAAGACAGGAGAAAAATAACTTGAATAGCGATGCCTGAAATGAGATCGTTAAGCAAAGCGATGAATCACAATAACAGATTTTTAGCATGCCCGTCTGTCTGTTCCAGATGGGAACACGAGAGCCTGTGCTTTCAGTGCTCTGCTCAGGAGGATGATCTATCTACCTGCAAAAAATACAAACCAATGCCATAAAGCTTCCCACCACTGCAGCGCTGCCAGTGGAGCCCTACCAACGGAGAGCTCAGAAGTTGAGAAGATCCTTGCTTGTCGTGAGCTGTGTTGTTATTAAGAAAGCAGATGGCTTTTCCCCTTTCCTGTGCTTTTAACACTCTCCTTTTAACACTGCTCTTTTCCCAACAAATCTGAAGTGCTGGTTGTGTAGCAACTGAATGCAGTAGAGGTTAGACACATGCCTGGTCTCCACGTGGATTTTTTTAAGAGCTTTTCATTTAACTTATTGTGAGATTTTTCTTAAAGGAATCAAAACTCTGAAACCTGCTTGCAAGTGTTTAAATATTGTTCAATTGCTCCTCTTTTTCAGTGGAAGCATGGAGCCTGCCTTTCACAGAGGAGATCTCCTGTTCCTCACGAACCGAATTGAAGATCCAATCAGAGTGGGAGAAATCGTGGTCTTTAGGATAGAAGGAAGGGAAATTCCTATAGTTCATCGCGTCCTGAAAATTCATGAGAAGTATGTTGAGAATTTGGGGATTGTACTGCAGATGTTTAGCTAAGTTGTACTTTTCCTCATCTCCTTGGGTAAATGAGTGGGTGGGACATCAGTAACAGATCCAGGTGCTGTAGGAAGAGGTAACATAGAAGTTTCAGACAGATGAAATCTGCCCTTTTTGGTTTCCTGGTAAAGATCATCCAGCAGAATTCACGAGCTGGGGAGTCTGGGCTGGTGTTGTGGACTCTGTGTGTCACTTAATGCCTCCTGTGTCATCCTTTCCATCCCAAGCTGCTACATAATGTCACTGTGTTGTCTCCTGTAGGTATGGCTGGGTTTGCATGTGTGAAGTGACTCTTGTTTGTAGAGGTAGAACTTAGGAAAGAAGGGTATTTGTATGTAGCTTGCATTATTTTAAAGCTTGTCTTTATGCTCCTGGTTCCTGCTCTCATGCAGAGGCGGGTCTTTTCTCTCTGTAGGAGTGTTGCACCGTTATACTCACAGTCTGTGTGTGCACCGTGCTCTCCGTGTACTGTTCATTCTGGACACCTTTAGCAGGCTGCATGGCTGAGGGAATGAAGCCCAGTCACGCTCTGGTGTCATTGCTCATCGGGGTTTAGTTTTCCAGCAAAGCTTCCTCTGCAGCTGTGAGCTCTCCTGTTTTGCTTATCGGGGAAGGTGTAAGTGTGACTGCTCCAGGCCAGTCCGTGGGGATACGAGCCAGCCCCATCAGGCATTTGAGTGAAAACTAAATCTTGAACTGAATCCCTGGATCTCCAAGCCAGCGCTGACAGGGCAACAGCTGGATGAGGTCCCAGCATCTGCTTCTGCTGTTTGATATGAATGAACTGGCGCTGAACCCACGCTGAGAGATCCATTCCTAGGCAAAGGGAATCACTTGAGTCGTGTGTAAAGGTGGCGATTGAGGATTGCTCTCGTCAAGTGAGGTGGATGGGACAGAGATGGCCCCTTCCTCCAAGCACTCGTAGCAGACACAGCTGTTGAGATGTCCAGACAGTTTGTCTGGCCCAACATCAAGGTCACCAGCTTTGTGCATATAAATAGTCCAGCTGAAATCCTGGCTACAAGACAGTAGCACCTGTCCCAGCAGACAGAGCAGATTTTTTGCTCTTCTAATTTATTCTATATCAAAAACATTGAACCATGTCAGTTTTCAAAGTACTGTTCTTTGATACCACTAATTTAAAAATTAGATTAGCATACTCAGTAATTTGCTATCTAATGTTGCCTGTACGCTTTTTGTGATGTCTTGGGAACTCTTTTAAGTGAAATGCTACTTTCCTTCTCCCATGTTGCATGCTAAAGGCTCAGCTGGGCTCCGGTGCTGTTGCTTGGGCTCATGATTGAAGAGGCAAGAAAGCTCAGGCAGTGTATGGGAAGGAGAAGCAGAAATGTGCATTCTGTGTGGTGGTTCATCTCCAGATATTCCCCACCTTTCTTTTTTTAGCCTGGCTCGCTCTCGGCACTTTTTTTTTTTTTTTTAAATTTAACAGAACCATAGTGCCAGTCCTAGATTCTGTGAAGTAAAGCCATTCTCCAGTATTTTAGGCTTCATTTCAATAAAACAACCAGACACAAATCTGATCTTTATGTTGGGAAAGATAAAACTGAAAAATATATACTGTGACCTGAAGCTGGGCGCTGAAGGCAGGACTCTGAGATACCAGTTGCTTTTCTTACTAGCTGAAGAATATTTTTCTGGTGCCTGTTTGGAATCCGAGAGTGTTCTGTTCTCTGAATGGCCAGAGTTCCCTGTTTCTTCCTGTAGTTATGGACTGAATGAAAACTTTGAAAAGTCTCTGTGAAAGCTGAGACAGGAGTGTCAAAGTGAAGGAAAACAGAAACCTTGTTCTCCATGATTGTGGCAACTTAGGCTCCAGCTCACATCAGTATTGTTTCAGTGAGGGAATGGTTTTTCACTTGCTACCCTTTTCTTCTTTGTTGAGAGTGGAATTGAGTTCATTCTTTACCACTAAACACAGAATCTGCGGTCAAAATTTACTTAGTGGTTTTGGTGCAGGCCAGCCAGACCAGATTTCACTCACCTCTCAGACAGCAGAGCCACTGTGCTGGGGGCTTCTCCTGCTGGTCTGTGATAGAGCATTGAATCAGCTCAATAAGATGCTGCCCTCCTGCACCATCAGTCTTCAGAGCTGAAACTACATTATCTGCACCTTTGGGTTTCTTCGTATTTTTCAGATAATCTGTAAACTCCTGGAGTGCTTGCTGTTCCCACACTCTGAGCCAAATGTGCTTTGAAGAAAGATCTGGTTTTTTCCCCCCCTCTTTTTTTTTTTTTCCCTTCCAAGCTTTTCCTGTCAAGTAATACACATTGGCATTCAGATGTGATGCAAACAGCATGAGCTCTGAAGATCTCCTGCACGCTTTCCTGAGCTGTATTTGATCTGTCGTTTCCCTCAGCGAGCCGACAGAATCAAGCACCGAGAACATTCCCTCTCAGCATCTGCCTTCAGATGTCATGGGGAGAGTGACCGGATGGTCCCCAGTAGTGGCAGAAGCTGCTGCGTATCAGCAAGCACTGCTGGCTCTCCAGAACCTGAATGGGAGTGACTGCGGAAGGGTGTGTGACATGCTGTATAAAGCCAGAGCAGAGCAGAAGCTGTTTCCAGGTCAAAGCAAAGGTTCATCTGCTCCAGGATTGTGTTTCTGACCAGCATCAGGACAAATTAAAGGCTAGAGAGAGTGTGTAACGGTAATTTCACAGCTTTCTGTGAATTAGGAATTTGGGCATGAAGGGACAGTTCTGTATTATTGGCCCCCTTTTCTTTTTAACACGGAGTACCCGCTCACTTTTTGAACTGATACAATATTTTGGCATCCAGAATCTCCTTCCGGAGTGACATGATTGGGTTTGCAGTGTGTTTGTTAAGCGCAGCATCTTCTCTGGCTCATTTTAACCTGTTACCTCTGAATTCTGTTCAATGCCCTCTGGGTCTTGTATCAGAAGAGGTGGTGAAAAACTGATTGTTGCTGTCTGTATCATTTGTGTTGGACTTCCGTCATATCTCCCATCAGTTCTGTCTTTTCCAGGCTGAAGAGTCCTGGTCTGTTGTTTCTTGTATGGAAGTGGTTCCAGACCTTGTTACCCATTTCTGAACCTTTGCCAGTTCTTCTCTCCATTTCAAAAAAGGATGTAGGGGGCTCAGAACCGCACAGAGCATTCAAGATGTAGGCACATTGTGAGTTCATGCAGTATCGTAATGGTATTGTTTGTTTTGTTCTGTCTCCTTTTCCTAATAATTTCTAAGTTTCAGCTTGCTTCTGACCACTATTGAGTAGAACCATGTGCTTTAACCGCAAAGGCCCGTTTTGGGTGGTAGTACAGAGCCTAGAACCCAACATTTGTAAATGAAGCAAGAGAAGCATCAACGTGCCAGAGGTCAAAAGCAAGGAGGTGATCACTGCACTTACGCTAGAAGTAGCTCATTCTGCTGGTTCTGTTCTTAAACTCAGCCAGAAAGCTTGGCTGGGGCCAGAATTAATTCTTTCATTGGCTGGTTTTTTCCAAACTGTCTGCTTTCCCCACATTTGACACAGAGTTTCCCTTTTTCAGCCTGTTCAAATGTTTAGGACGTGATTGCTTCTCGTGTCTTCGTGTTAGTCTCTAAACGCTTGCTCTAGAACAGCTGTTAATAAGTTCTTTTTCTCTGACTTACCTGTCTGTCTTGTCTTTGCCAGGCAAAACGGTGACATCAAATTTCTGACAAAGGGAGACAATAATGCCGTTGATGACAGAGGGCTGTACAAACGAGGCCAGCACTGGTTGGAGAAAAAGGACGTTGTAGGACGAGCGAGAGGGTAAGTGAAGTTGAAAACGCTGCAGCTTTTCACACTGCCCTCCCCTAATGCTGTCTGTTAATCCCCCTTCTCCTCCTGAATTCTCCCTGCTGGGTTGCTGTGACCTGCCTGAAAGCATTTCAGAAGGTACCAACGGGGAGTTAAAACTGAAGGTAGCTCACTTCTTAGCTCGGCTTAAGCAAAGGGATCGAGCTGTGTCCTTCGATTTTGCTGCTGGATGGACCCTGATGCAGAGGCAGCGCACGCTCCGGCGTGATCAGAATTTTCATGGAAATTATTCTGCAGAGCCCAGTCTCTGCAGGCAAGCGCCGTCTGAAGAAGGCAGAGGCTGAAACATGCTCTGGCGCTGGTTGTCCCTCAGCTCCCCCTGCCATGGCTTCCCTGCTGGGGAGGAAGAAATCCCAAGCCTACCCTGCTGGGGAGGAAGAAATCCCAAGCCTACTGTCCATTGCCCTCACCGTGCTTGGGTGGCTTCTCCATTGTACGAGGACCAGGGCAGCACTTTTCCCATGCGCACCCTTGAATACTCTTTGTTTTAATTAAACCTTTGTTCTTCTAGATTTGTGCCCTATATTGGAATAGTGACTATCTTAATGAATGATTATCCAAAATTTAAGGTAAGAGCTCTTTCATTTTCTGCCTCCTTCTCCCACCCCAGCTAAAAATTACTTCATGAGAACTTTATATGCACGGGCAGAACTGTTTGCCCTGTACATCTGGTGCTGGTACTGCACGTTTAGATATGAATGTGCACCCTTGTTCTTCTTTCTCTTACAGTACGCGGTCCTCTTTTTACTGGGGTTATTTGTGCTGGTCCATCGAGAGTAGCCTCTTGCACTGAAGTATGAGGTGAAGGTGCCATGGATTTTTTTAGATGAACGTTTTAAGTAGTTGATGGTCCCATGTGCCGGGAGGAAGAAGAAAACATGCATTTCAAAGCTTCTTGCCAGTTTGGGTTTGTTTTGTTTTTTACTGCATAAGGGTGAATGTCTGTCACAGTATTTCCAATGGTTTGTCACATTTTAGAATTTTTAGTGAGTTTTTATATTAAAAATTTAAGCCAAACTGTTCAGTCTTTCTACTTTGAAGCTGAGCTTCCTCTTGAAGTGCCTCCAGGACTGTGTCCTCTAAGTCTGTGCCTCCGCTGGGCAAGCGTGACTTCTCCCTGTGCGCACTGAACCGTCCAGCAGCGAGCTGCAGAGGTGATGTTTTTTTCCAATTCAGAACTGGAATAAAGATTTTGCATCTCGCCCGGTTTGAGCCCTTTGACGTTCTTTGTCATTGCCTGGCTGAGTGCAGTTGCCCGGCTTCCCTGGGGGGGCCCTGGGCTTTGCGGTTGCAGACTGACTCCCAGAGCCGCGTGAGGCAACTCCTCATTTCTTTTTGGAGAGGAAGCAGTCCTGAGCTGTAGATGATCCGCTCGACGTTTCTATGTTTCTGTGAATCACGCTGAAATAATCTTCTTACACTCTTTAACACTGCAAGGTGTTTTGGGCAGGAGATGGCAAAGGATTACTTGGTGCAGAAGCTGTCACTGCAGCCCTGGTAACAGAAGAATTGGGACGGGAAATACCCATAGCTGTTTGGGCAGGGATGATTAATGGGATGCAATAGTAAAATTTTCTTAGTTTTGGAAATGGGTTTCAGGTCTCCAGTGATCCCTGCAGCTGGCCACATCTTCCAGCTCACCTGAAAGCCCTGGAAAGGCTGAGCCACCACTGCCCTGGGGTCTAAAAGAAGAAACCATTTTTTTTCTAGGCTTCTTGTTCAGGATAGTGATCCTGCTTGTGTAGGTCTGGTGTCAGAGGAGACCCAAGGAAGTGGTACAGGGCAGGGGCTCTGCAGTTACCAGCTTCCATATATATTTGTGCCACCTGTGCTGAGTGAGTGGCAATTATAACTTGCCTCCTTGGTGTCTGTACTGACTCATGGAACAGTTTTACTTGCCCTTCGCTAGGGCAGACCCTCATGAGAGCAGGCAGCAGGAGCACAATGTCATTGCTACCTCTGGTCAAGACTGCCCAACCCCTCCTCTGCAAGTTATCCACTGGTTGTCTCGCTGAGACAGCTTCCCCTGCCACTGGGAGCCTGTCTCCTCCCCGTCTGTGCTTTCCCTGGTTAACACCTCTCCTCAATTTTGCAGAATCTACAGGCAGGTCCAGCCCTTAGTGCTGAGCCTTGTGCCTGTGGCTCTTGGAGTAATCATAACTTCGTAAAAAAAATGGTAAGAAACCCCCTATCTCCCTTGAGGAGAGAACTTGGGGACAGAGTTTCTCCAAAATGCTTGAAGCACAGATGGGATGTTTGGTCAAAAGCCAAACCTGGGCAGCAGCGAGGGAAAACAAAATCTCTTTGGGAGCTGCCGCCGCCGTGGAGCACCTTCCCGAGGGCTTGGGGCAGCGTCTCTGCCCTTGCAGGTGGCACTGGGGCTTAGTCCCCATTTCCTCCTTTGCCTTTAGCTTAAACTGGGTTTGTGCATAAATTCGTTTTCAGCTCGGGCTCACATAAAAGTTTTAACTTGGGCTCACATAAAGGACTAAGTCGAGCTTTTCTGACATCTGCTAATCAACACCTCTCGGTGAAAATTCGCTGAAAGTGCTGCTGTTGGTGTTCTCCCGGTCTTCTCGCTTTCACGCCTTTTGCAAAAATCTGAGCATGCAGAAGCAGTTGTGTTACTGTTGCCGAGTTAATTTAACAAAAAAGCAAAACCACAAAGAATTCATGATTGTAGGGCATGCAAGGATTAGCTCTTAAAGAGCGTCTGCTGAAAACGCGGTTCTGAAGGAAAAGAAACGGTCCTTTTGAGATGTTGGGGAATAACAACACAGGGGTCCTGCCTGGCAGGGTGTCCCTGCTGGTGGCCGGCAGCGGGTGTCAGCAGCTGGTGGGGACGCAGGCTCCTGCCAAAGTGGGTGCAAACCCACGCTTGGGCACTCGCAGGAAGATTGTGCCTTTCCCGGCCTTGCTCTTGCATGATGGCACGGGAAGTAATTGAGCGGGAAGTGCTTGGAAAGCGCGGGGCGGTGGGGAAAAGGGTGGGTGAAGCCTGCAGCAGCCCAGCCGCGGCAGGCAGCTCGCTTCTGGCTTCGCAGACGCTTTAAGAACAGAAACAGTTGCCCTAAATCAGGGGCTGTGGTGTGACATTTGGGAATTCATCTCTGCGGCCTGTCTCTGCCTATTTTCAGCTCAGTGTATCTGAGAACGCGTTGGCTCTGTGTTACCTGCAGCTGTGAAATGAGGTGTTGGCTCTAATTAGAGCGAGGATAAATAAGCAGTTAATCCACTCACAGCTCGAACGCCCACTAGCCCCCTACGCTGCCTCCCACGTCCCCTCCTGCATCGCCTTTCCTGCCGCAGCGGGAAGAGGGTGCTGGGGACCAGCCCGACAAGCTGGGAGCTGGGGACAGGATGACAAAGAGCTGTTTTGCCGGCTCTGTCCCCACCAGACTTATTCTGCTTTGCTGAGCAGAAAGGCTGTGGAGCTGCAGGATCTCCAGTTCGGCTGGGCGCTGACGCTGAAGTGTTTGGCGAGCGCTGCTCTGCTCCCGCAGAGCCAGGGGTTTTGCTGTTCAAACTTGATGTGTTTTGGTTTGGTTTTTTTTCTTTCAGTTTTCTTCTGTTTTTTTTAAAGGTGAAGTTGTCTGGCTGGCTCCAGCAAAGCCTTTGAGACTTCAGGCTTACGAAAGATGGAGATCTTTGTGTCACAACAGGAATGGGATTTGTCTGCAAAGTATGTGGGTGTTGAAAGGTCTGGTTTATAAAGGAAAAAAAAAAAAAAAAAATCTGCCAGGGCTAAGATTGCTTCTGTCTCTGTTGTGGTTACAGCCAAACAGAGCAGGTTTTCTGGTAGACAATTTCATTGTTTAATTACTGTTCAGTCACATCCGCAGCTCAGGGCACAGATTCCTTCAGGGGCAGGAGCAGTTTCATGGAGCAGAGCGACGCTGGGCTAGTTCCGATCGCTGCTGGAATTTTGTTGGGTGACTCTTATTTTTGTATCAAAGCGAAATGCAGAAGCAGAAGTGCGATGGATGGGAGGTGAGCTGTGAGGAGCGATGCGCTGAACGTTGAAGCTCCTTGAGACAAAGGCTGTCTTTGTATGTTTATGATGCTTGAACTATTGGTTTAACAGCAATAAGCGGGACACGGCTTCATCCGGGTGTGTCGCTGCTTGTTGCCCAAGGGGGGTTTCTGGGGCTTGGGTTTGTAAGGCGATCAGTTGCAGGCTTTCTTTAACAAGGTCAGGTAATCTTGTGGTGGATTTCCTGCCCTTAAAATCAGAGCAGGTCAACCTTATTTTTTCCGAGGAGAATCTGCAAAGTGAGGTTTTGTCCACACGTGGTTGTGAGAGCGGTTCCTGCTGGAGAGACGCAGGGGTGCAAACCCAGCGTGCAGCTCCCAGGCTGGGCTGAGCTCGTTGGCCGAGAGATGGAGAGGAGAGGTGGCTTAGGCAGAGCGTGTCACTCCTGGGCTGCAGCAGGGGGAACACACAGCAGATGTTTGCCTGTCCCAGGGTGAAGCCCCACACGGCGTCAGTGACTCAGGGGCTGAATCAGCTGAGGAGTGTCCTGGTTCCAGCCTGGGTGAGGCCAGAAAGGCCTGGTCTTCGCAGTTCCCATCAGTGTCAGCAGCTCCTGGTGGCAGCTGATGTGTGGCCGATGACTGCTCTGACTGCTGGGAAAGGAGAAATACAACTGACATTGTGTTTTGAGTCGGTTTAAGAGCTTCCTGGCCCTTGTACCCTTTCCCCTCCCTTGCAATACTCCTGTCTCTTCATCACCTGCACCCGGGCGCTTGGGCTCACTCACCCCTCGGGAAGCAGCAGATCTCGGCAGAGGTAGCTCCACCAGCCTGGCCCCTGCTGGAGTTAGCAGGTGGGAAGGGGCACGGTGCCTTTCCTGGTGGATCTGCCTTGTTGGGTCTATTTAGCCATAACCAGGTGGGTTCCCTGCAATCTGCTCAGCCATGAGGAGCCCCTCTTCATGGTAGTGGCTTTGCTGCTGCCGGGTGCTCATACCTGCTTACCCCTCAATCTCTGTGAAGAACCACCAGCTCCTTCACACATGGTCCCGCTTCCCTGTGGAGCGGGGCCTGCCCACATGCTGGGTCCTGCTGGCTGAGCACATCCTGTGTTGGACCGGTTCCCACTCAGGGGGCCGTTCGTACCCGTGTTTGGATCCAGCAGGTGCTTTTAATGCCTGGTCTAGCAGAGCTCCCCAACCCCTGGGGGAAATCAAGTACCTCCACAGAGGAGAAGGACCTAATTAGGGACAGGCTAGAAATGCACCCTCTGTGGTCCAGGATGGAGCAGATGCACTCTCTCTTGTTCTCTCTGCCCAGCTCCTTGTATCTTGACTTTCTTGCTCTTTCTGTTTAATAATTTAAAAACACTTCTGGATCTGTCTCTTCATCTTGATATCACCTTTCCTTTCCAGTCTGGCCTCCTCCTGTAGAAGTTACCCTTGCAGGATTTCAGTTTCCAGAGAGACAGAATTAACAATAATGTGGAGAAAATGAACTTCAGTTTAATTCCTTTGAACCTCACTTCACTCAAACTGGGATGTCAGATTTCTGCCACATAATTCTGGTTGGGACACTTCTGAGCGAGGCTTGGATTTGCCAGCAAGAAAACAAGATTGTGTTCTCTAAGTCTTCTTGCAGAGCAGTTATTTGTACGGTGTCCAGCGGGGGGGGAGTGAGTGGGAAACCTCAGGGAAAACCACAACTCATTTACGGCTTAAATGAAAATTGAAAAAGAGTTGAAAACAAGATGTGCAAGATTTCAAATTTTATCTTTTATAAACAACATTTGTTGCCTGTGGACGAATGAATGTAACAGAGGGATTTAATCTTTGTAAACAAGAGACAAATGCATCAAAATAGACCCTCGGGCGTATGGCAGGACTTTAAATTTGACCTGGCTTTGGAGAAGAGTCTGAAACAACTTAACTGCTGCTAAGAGTTTTATTGGCACCAGAAGATCTGTGAAGGAGACAAATAGGAGGATTCGAGGCCTTTTCTCTTTGTATTTGTTTTTTATTAGAGCCATCGGTTTTGAGCGTGCCTTTGCCTGCCCAGGTGGATGTTCGCAGGGCCTGGGAGCGCCCACACGGTCTTCTCAGACCTCTGTAGCTGGGGGTCTCCCCTGGGCCAGCCTGGCCACCTCTCTGGGCCATGCCCTGCTCAGTGCCAGGGTATCAAAGCATAATTCAACAGAGAAGCAGCAAAACGGACCTTGCTTTAAACGCTACGGGCCGTGGTGTTTCAAGGTTGGTGTGTTACGGCTGTTCATCATTAGCTCGGCATTAGCGAGGCTCTCTGGGCCGTGTGGGTTTCAGATACATTCGTTTTGCAGAGTTATGGGAAGGTCTCCTTTCTCTGCCTGCTGAAATCTTGTTTTATGTACATTTGGGGCATTTGCTCATAGTGCGCATTTAACCGCTCCGTTTCTGCTCATATTCACTCTACTTGGACAAGATGCTCCACAGCCTGGAGCGTCTCTCTTGTGAGGAGAGGCTGAGGGACTTGGGTCTTTTTAGTCTGGAGAAGAGGAGACTGAGGGGGGATCTGATCAACACCTATAAATGCTTAAAGGGAGGGTGTCAGGAGGATGGGGCCAGTCTTTTCTCAGTGGTGCCCAGTGACAGGGCAAGAGCTAACAGGCACAAACTTGAAGATAAGAAGTTCCACCTAAACATGAGGAGGAACTTCTTTACTTTGAGGGTGGCAGAGCCCTGGAAGAGGCTGCCCAGG
>JAOXNO010000070.1:21410203-21420508 GCA_028565335.1 Limnodromus scolopaceus | reverse complement strand
GGAGGGGGCGTGCTGGGGGGGGGGGGCGCTGGCAGGACCCGTGGCGATCAGGAGAAGCCCAGGGCAGGGGTGCGACAGCCTCCTCCCCCATCTCCCGGTGAGGGGTCCAGCGTCTGTTGAAGCCCAGAGGTCCCATCAGCAGGAGAGGGAAGTTTCCCCAGGTCTCGTGTGGAGCCGGGATTCCTGGGTTTCTCCTCGCCTCCTGGTGCTCACTGATGGAGGCGTGAGGTTTGCTCAGGGCTTCTCCTTGACGTGTGTCGGTGTGAGGCAGCAGATAACGGCCCCTGCCTCTCCCCTCCCGGGTGTTCGCACAGACACACAAGTGCCTTGTGTTGCAGGTCACTTCATGGGGAAGAAGAGCGTCACGGGCTCCCCGCACCTGGAGTCGCCGGAGGAGCCGGCAGTGCCGATGGTCTTCGGTCCCTCTCTCAGAGCCTTGCTGGAGGACATGATGGAACTGCTTACCCGTGAGCTCCTGAAAATCCTCTTGCAAGAGAGACTTTTGGATGAGAACCAAGGAAAATATGACCTCACTGACCAGGTGAATATTGACTAGGGTGGAAGGAGATGCTCAGAGCAGGGAGGTGGTGGAGATATTAATCTGCCCTGCTGGAGATGGGAGCATCTGCACAGCTGCTAGAGGTGTATGCCCCCACTTTCTGTTCCTGTTAACCCTCCTTAAACCACTTCATAAGATCAGACATAAAAGGGGCAGAGGAGAAGTCTCCCTAGGCTTGCGCCTGGCTGGGCAGTGGCTAATAGTCCCAAATGCTTGGGAGGGGTGTGAGGATGAGGAAGGGATGCTTTGATGGGGCTGTGGCAGTGATGATCTCCAGCCCAGGGCTTGTTAATAAGCACCGAGTCCTCCTCGGCCAGATGCAGAAGAGGATGGCCGGCCACTGTGGCTGCCACCTTTTGAAGAAATGTCACCTTTTGCTGCCACTGCAGGGAAATCCATTCTCCCCTCTATTTCTGTAGAGGGAGGTCAAGAGAGATGCAGCCCCATATGTGAAGGGAAAGGACTCTGTCCTGCAGAGAGGTCTCAGGCTTCTGGTGCCTCATCTTGGGTCTGTGTCGCTGCGGCCGGGATCCCCCCCTTACCGAGGGGCACGTAGCTCTGTTGGCTTGCCTGGCAGAGGGGAGGTGTGCAGTAGTCACGCTGCTGCGGAGTGGGTCTCGGAGAGCAGACAGGAGTTGTGGTAGTCCTGCTGTGCATCAGCAGATCCTCAGCCTCCTCGGTGTGGCTTTTGCCCGGGAGCTCACCCAGAGACCTGCCCCGGGGAGCAACGCTCACACCCACATCCCCACGCAGGACGCGGAGATGGAATCGCACGGTCCGTGTGGCTCCACTTGTCCGCTGCCTCCCAGGCACTTCCCTGGCGTCTCCCCCTTTCTAGTCACTGCGGGAAGCAGCTGAGAGCCTGAAAGGGACGAAATCCTCTTAGGTGGGTCCTGCCTGTGCTGTCCCACTGAGCTGCTGTGCTTGAGGAGTTGTCCGGTGACACTGCCCCCAGATTAACTGCTTCTCTTACCCAGGTTTCGGCAGTGCTTGCTCCTGTTCTCTGCTTTTTTGGGAAGGGGCAGTTGGAGCAGAATTGCAGGGGTGTAAGCCTGAGTGGCTCACGTTGTTCAAGCGCCTTCTTGACTTGGTTTCAGCAAATTAAGGTAAACAGGCCTTTCTAGGGAGCTGGTCCCGTCGGGAGAGGGCTTTCCACCGCACAGATATGGCTGAAGGCACTAGCCCACCCTGCTTCCCCATAAGATGCCGTGTGCTGTGGCTGCTGTGCCGCGGCAGCTTTTGCTTGTTGGATGCTGCTGAAGGGGAGGACGGAGCTGTGAAGGTCCTGGGCCCTTCTCCAGCCTCCCTGGGGAGCCTTTGAGGAGGGGGGTATTTGCTGCATTAACTGCCTGTGGTGATGGGAGAGCTGGGGGATGTGCTGCCCTGCCCCATCTGCTAAGATGTCCGTGAGCGTGTGGTGAGAGTTTGGTGGGGGTGATCCTTGTGGCTCGTGGTCTCGCGGTCACTGCTGGGGCAGAGGCTGGGGCTGTGCCTGGGGCTGCCAGCTGGGCGCCGGAACCCTGCCAGCCCTCTCGGTCCGTGTTCCCAGGTCCTGGCCAGGGCTAGCACCCAGCACTGGGCATCGGCCCTCGGCGTGCATGTGGTGGGTGTCAGAGCTCTGCTGCTGGAGGCGAGTTGGCTCATGGTCAAGCGGATGGTGGCCAGCTGCCAGCCCCCCTGCGCTGATGCTGCTCTGGTGGGAGGTGGAGTGCCCTGCACGTGTGTGGCACCACAGCTCAGGGGCCTGATGTGCAGCTGGCTCCGACTCCTCACCTTCTCCTCTCGCTTCTCCTCAGCCAGTGCCCTGGTGTGCCAGCCGTCCTCTCCATGTCAGTGGGGACCTTGCTGGGTGACAGGTCTGGTTCTGCTCTTCAGGCACCTCTGAGAACCTTGCTAGGCTTATCTTCTGCCTTCCCACTCCTTTCTTCCCCACCTGTCCCCCAGGGCATCCTTGCCTCTGAGCTGCTGGTTGATATTATAGGACTGCTTCTCCCTGGTGACTTCGAGCGCTGTGTTACACTTACCTTATGCTTACATTATTTTCTTCTTGCTCTTGTGGGTGACACGGTGCCAGTGCCAATTCCTGCCACCCTGACAGCTTTCTCCCTCAGTGTGGCTGCTGTTGGACACCTGGGGCCAGCATCCAGCCTGGGCATGAGCTGATCTGTGTGCCGTGTCCGCCACTTGCCTCACAAGCAGTTTAACAGACCTGCTCTGTGAACCTCTCTGTCTGCCCCCTGCCCAGGACCTGTCGCTTCCATCTCAGCTCAGTTAGAAAAACAAAGATGCTTCTCTTTTCCTAGGGACTCCCTGGCCAGGAAGGCAGGAGTTAACGTGCTCTCTGCACGTTGCTCTGCTGCTCGAGAACATGTGCTTCGCGGCGGGATAAGTGTCAAAGGAACTTGACTTTTACTGAAAAACCCAGTGGGCTTTTCTGATCGTTCACAAGCGGGTTCTTCCTTTCTGTGGGGCTCCTCTAAGCATTAAATAAATCCCAGGGCTTAGGCTTTTCGCTTGCTCTCCCTTCATGTTGGGTTTTGTCTCCAGATGTTTCCCATCCCTTTGCGACGTGGGAGCCCCTGTGCTGCTCCATGCTTGGGACGGCAGAAGTCGCACGGAGCAGAAGGGGTTTGCACAAACAGGGATTTCTGTTTTGTCTTTTTAACCGCATGGGGTAGGCAGGGCTTGGCTCGGGGCACACTGAGGCTTTACTGTGCCACCCTGTTGCTGTGTGTGACAAGGGTTTGGCTGGTAGAGGAGGATCGTCCCCATCCCTTGTCATCTTCTTGGGTGTGTGGTGGTATTTCTCCAGGAGACAGATGGGGCGAAGCCACGTTTGTGGAGTGGGATGGCTCCAGGGGTGTGGGGAGAGCCCTTCTACATGAAGACAGATGCTGTCCTGTGTAACTCTGGGACCTGTGGGCAGTACAGAATCCCACAAAATCCTTCTGTAGCTTTTCCCTGCTGTGTTTTGTGTCCTTGTGCCTTCTCACATAACTCTGAATCAGGCCCTGAGGCTGCTCTTGTTCTGAAGCCCAACCCCATGGCTGCTCTCAGTGGGCTGATGTCTGTCAGCTGTTGGAGCCCAGGATGGGAGGCAGGACCCAAGCTTCTCGCCCTCTCCTTCTGATGTGCTGTCTTGAGCCACCCCTGAAAGTGCCATCATGATCCAGCATGGAACATTTGTTTGATCCTCTCTCCCAGCAGGAGCTGTTGGTGGAAGCTCTGCACAGGACCCAGTGTCTCACTGTTTTGCCTTCTCTTGCAGGAGACAGGGCTCTTAACAAAGGTGCTGGAGAAGTATCTTTCAAACTGAAGAAGTGCAGCTGGAGGATGAGGTCTGCAGGCAAGGCCATGCATGGGGAACGGAGGAGAGCATCGTCCTTGTGGGTTACTGTAGCAACATCACTTCTATTTATTATTTCTGTAATATTGTTAATAGTGATTGCTTGTATGTAAAGCAGAGCCTCCCTGTATATTTCCTCTGTTTTCTGCTTTCTTGGTGTCTGATGTGCCCCTGTGAATAAAACTGGCTCTTTGCACAGACGAGCTCAGACTTTCCGGGTTGGGGGGAGGCAGACCCCCAGAGCTTGTGCAGCAGGAACAGGGAGTAGGGGCTGGGGGGAAGCTCCTGGCTCTTGGTGGCTTGGATTCCGACCCTGCAGCCTCTGTAATTAGGAGATCCTAATTGCTGCACGACAAAATTCCAAGCTTGGATGAGCTGATTGCACCCCTTACTAGTGGAGCATCTTTATAACCTTCTTTACAGAGACATCACCAGCAGCTCCTCCTGAAAACAAAAACCATCTGGGTCAAGGCGTTGCTGGGATTTCTGGTTAGAGCAAGGTCCCTGCCTCAGGGGACCCCGAGCTTTACTACAGGCTCATTGGCCTTGGCTGGGCCATGTTCTGCTGTCCCTCGGGTGCAGGTGTTGACCATGAAACACTCCACCTGTTTATGAGTCTGCTCTGGGATGACTCCTTGGTGCGCCGTTGCCTTGTGCATAGGCAGAGGTACTGCCCCGGGCTCCTCCACGGTGCGGGACAGCTGAAGGAGGGCACAAATGGGGGCTGCCCAAAGGGGTGATGGAGCGCGGGCTCTGGTTCTGCACCTTCTGAAAGTGCTGCTCAAAGATACGTCCCCAGGCCACCCCTGGGGATGTCCGCAGGCAGAGATAAACCTGGCAGCAGATCGCAGAGTGATGCCATAAATGAAGCCATAAGCTTTCCCCCACACACTTCTGATGACAAATTCAACCCGAGCCTTTGAGCTCCTGCGGGGAGGAGAGCCCTTATCCCAAGATCAATGGGAGCCCAGAGCCGAGCCGAGCCAAGCTGAGGGTCAATCCAGCTTCTGAAGGTGCTGAGCACCAGTAGAGGGGAGAAAGCCACGGCAGGAGACCTTCCTGCGTTGTTCCCTGTTACTTCAAGGGGGGCTTGAAGCTCACATCATGTTTATGAAGATGTTGCTCCTGCAGGAACTTACTCCCGAGCGAGGGAAAGGCAGTGGCAGCCCTAAGCCCTTTTCTGGGGGGCTGCAGGAGATAACGGCTGATCTCCATCCCAGGAGATGTGGGGCACGCAGGCACAGATGCC
Source organism: Limnodromus scolopaceus (assembly GCA_028565335.1). Classification (NCBI taxonomy): domain Eukaryota; kingdom Metazoa; phylum Chordata; class Aves; order Charadriiformes; family Scolopacidae; genus Limnodromus; species Limnodromus scolopaceus. Next base: position 21,415,354 of record JAOXNO010000070.1, on the reverse strand, counting down.
CTGGCCTATGCGCATTATGGCACAGTGCTGCCTCCTGCTCAGCCCAAGGCCTGGAGATGGTTCTCAGGAGATGGTGATGCAAATCCAATGCCAATGTCCAGGATCTCCCAAGCCAGGTGAGGGCTGGGGACATCACGGGATCCCTAGGTCCTGCTTGGGGCAGGCTGGTAACTCTGGGAAGTGAAAAAGACAGAGGTTGTATGATGGGGTCACCATTCCTCCAAGGTCAACCTTAGGGTGCAGGCCCTGGTGTGGGCACAACCAGCATCCACACTGCTCATGTTTGCAAAGAATTGGGCCTGCAGATTATTTGTAGAGTTGCCTGTCTGCCCAACTGCCCACCTGTCCCCCCTCTTGTCCCATGGGTGCCACTCCTGGACTTGCTGGCAGCAACTGCCCAGGTGTTGCCAGCTGGGAATGATGTGCTTTAGTAACAGGGACCCAGCATCCCCCATGCAGCAGACACAAACCCCAAGGATTTGGAGGCCTTGGCCTCCAAAGACTACAGATCTTACACCAATAAATGAGCATCTATTTTCCACTTACAGCCCAGCTTTTGAGCCTTCAGAGTTGGCATTTTCTCAGCTATTTGGAGGTTAATTTTAATGGGTTAATGCCAAACATCCTAGAACTAGTTTGCCCCAAACATTGCCTTCAAGACCTGGTGCTCCCCATCAAACGCCCCAGCGCTAGGGCCCTTCATCCTTCAGGAGAGCGGGACCAAGCTGGCAGAGAGTTTTCCAGGAGGCATGTGATGATGGTTCACATCATGCCAGGCCTCCCCCGCCTCACTGGAGCAGTTGTATGGCTGCAGCCCCCAGGGGGAACATCACCTCACTACTGCTTGGAGCCCTCCCAGGTTTGCTAACCTGCCACTGAACAACCCACCTGTAGCACCTCAGCGGCCTCTTTTCCCTTCTTGTGTCCTTCATGGTCTCCTACCCACCAGCTTCACCTAAGAGATGTCCCATGGTCCTTCTGCAGTCCCTTGTGCCCATGACTGCAGGAATCTTTCCCCCAACTTGTGTTTTTTGTCCAGGTTTGCCGCTGTGTGCTGGGGTGCCGGTGACCCCCAGCTCGCCTTTCATTAGCTGTAGCAAAGCCTTGGCTTAAAACTAATTATAAGCAAGAAAAATAATGACATCATGTATCATGTTTGACAGTGGAGCAGACCAGATGCCTCCCAGCTGGCAGCGTGATGGACCGACAGCCTAATGGGACTCCTGACCCGATGCCATGTGGGGGGAACACCAGCTCACATGCCACCCAGGCAAAGTCATGAGAGAGCAAGCAGGTTCCTCAATGTCACAGCAGAAACCTGTGAGATTCCTGGGTGAGATCCTCATTCTCCCACCCACCCAGCAAGAACCTGCCCAACTGCCCGTCTGTCCATCCACCATCTCCCCTCATCGCTATCTGGTGGGTCAAGACAAAGATGGGGAGGTCACTTGGTAATTACCGTCATGGGCAAAATGGACTTGACTTGGGGAATTTAACATATTTAATTGTCAATTAATGTCATATAAATATCTGAGTGCCGATTCAGCTTTTGGAAACAAACAAAACCTCCCAAGCATTTTCACACTTGGGGAAAGCACCTCTCCTCCCCTTTCCCAGGCTCAGTATCTCCCCAAGCACGTCGCCTCCTTGTTCTCATTGCAGGTTACATTGGTCCCCTGGGGAAGCCACAGGTGATGGCGGGGGTGCAGTCAAGTCCTAGCAGTTTCTTCTCGGCTGCTCCTTCCTTCTTGCTCTTCCTGGTCTCCAGGGTGAGTGCTTGATGCTCACTTCTTCCTTCGGGGTGTTCTGTCATGGGCTTCTCTGCAGCCTGCAGTCCCTTGGTGATGTATGTGCTCCAGCATGGGTCCTCCTTGGGCAGCAGTCCATTTGAGGGGACCACCTCTTCATCCTCCTCCTCTGAACTGCTATGTAAACTCCTGGAGCAATGTTCTCCCCCTGAGCCACCCACATGTTGCTCAGAAGCAAGGTGTTCATCACCTGCCTTGGACACCACCCTAGAAGTACAGGATAACTCAAGCTGGAGAGGACCTCAGCAGATCTCTAGTCCAGTCATCTGCTCAAAGCATGGTCAGCCCTGGAGGTTGCTCAAGGTTTTGAGCAAAACCAGGTTACTCAAGGCTTTGTCCCATCAGGTCTTGGAAACCTCCAGGTGTGAAGGCTGGGTGACCTGCTCCACTGCTTGACTGTTCCAGTGTTTCTCCTTCTCCCTCACAGGTAAGCAACTGCTCAAGTCCAAAACCCCCAATCCCTCTTCAATTTAAATTGCAGACTGAGGGAGTCAGAAGAACTTTTGAGGAACATCTTTTTTTGGCGCTCTGCCCTAGAATCTGCTTTTCTGACATTTATCTGCTGGTCCACAGCAGGCACAGTCCCTGAGCGCAATGCCCTGTAACTCACCAGGTCACAATCTTTGGGGGTTTCCAGGACCAAAGCGTTGTGTCCAGGCTGGGGAAATGAGAAAATTCTTCAGGTTTTTTTTCCAGCTCTCCATTTGTTCCTCTTGCTGCTCTGGCTGAAGGCTGCCCCTCCACACTGCTGCTTGGACTCCAAAACTTGCTCGCAGCAGAGCTTGCTGCTTCTGCACACCACAGCCAGAGACGCAATGAGGCCACTGAGAGGTCAGTGGGATGACTTCCCTAGCACACACAGCCCACCACAGAGCAGAACTGTGGCACAGATTCTCAGAAGCGCTGACAGTTCAGAGCATGGATATCTGTCATCGTAGCTGGTCTCCTGGACTTCCTCTACCACCCATGGCCATGGAATGACCCCAAGGGATGGAAAAAGGATGTGGAGTGAGGTAAGAGAAATGGAGACAAGCCACCTACATCACTTGTTTAGTTGTGGGACTGCCCCATGAGGAGGAGCTGGCTCAAAGGGATGTTTGTGAAAGTCCACTGCCACCACTTGGTGTCATTGGTGTCCCAGACTCAGTGAAGCGCTCACTGTCATGCTCATTCACACAGGACTCACATTTACTCCTGCTATGCCCTCAACAAACACATCAGGCCCCAGGTTGGTGTGCACCTTCCTCCGAGGTGTCTTGAGACCTCTTCCATAGGAGACTAACAAACCAGGCAATGAGGATGGGAGAGAAAGAGGCAGAAAGGAGATCAGGTTGCCATCAGGAAGAAAAACAATCTTAGTCTCCTAAACACCTTTGCCATCCCCTATGCTTCTCCAGGGAAAGCTCTTCTTAGCCTGATATGGACACCAAAACTTGACCTCACCATGGTAAATCCAACCAGCCCAGAGGCTGAGACAGCCTGAGAAAGAGGGTGTCCAGAGCTTGGCACCCGTCTTGTCTTGGAATCAGTTTCCAGGGAGCAGGGCATCCTAGCGCAGAGGAGCCAGGGTTAAGTGCAGTGTAGAGCTGCAAACTATCTGGATGCTCCATCAAGGACCAGTGACACAGGGGTTTTGCCTAATGGCAAATGGTGGCAGAAAGGATGTGCATCTGGATCCATCACTGGTGTCTTCAGAGTGGTCCAGTCCCACCATATGTGCTGAGGGGGCTGAGCTTTCCTTGTTCATCTGTAGGGACTGAGGATGGAATCTTCTGGGAGGTGAAGAGAAGGGAGATCCAAGTCATGTACCAACCCCCACCTCATCCCCCAACACCCCTGGAGCTTGTCAGAAGCACTTTGGAAAACACAGATGTGGGACTCTGTGATGAAGCGTTTCATTGTAACAGGTCCTTGGCTTACAGCTGAGGCCCCCAAGAAGGGAGTTAGCTAAAGATGAGCAGATGTGCTCTGGTAGACAGTAAGAGACCTGACAGAGATAAGAGACCCTGAGAACCCCAGCAGCTCAGAAAATGGCTCCATCTCACACTGGAGCTGGCAGCAGCTCCCCGGTTTCCCTTGAAATGGGAGGGAGCCAAATTTCCCTGATCACACCACATAAATCTTGTCATCCAACCTGTTCTCACTGCTCTAGTCTTTGTGGGAAACTCTTCTGAGCCTCTTTCTCAGCCCAGGCAATGCCTTCTGGAGTATGAAATTACTCCAGTGTCACTTGTCCCAAGCCAGATCTTCCCACAAGGAACGTGCTCACCCTGGCCCCAGGAAAATGCCTTGGGGTGGCATTTGGACTTGTGTGAACTGTGCATAAGCAACTACAAGGGCATCATGAAACATGGTGTCTTGTAACCCTGTGATTTCTCTGCTGGGAATAACCCAGGGAAAGAGGGACAAGTGCTTGAGTGTGTTGGGAGAATCACAGTTCTCTGCCTGCCCAGCCCAGGAGGTCTCAGGACTGTGCCTGACCCAAGGTCCTCCATGTGATCCCACTCAGAAGCAGATATTCTTACAGTCTATGTGCACCAAATGCTGTTGCTCAAGGCTGGATGATCATCAAGGAGGATGAACCATCCCAGCTACAGACCCACAAAGCCTTTTTTGTGGGCTTTCTTTGCAGCATCTGTTCCCGGCAGACACGAGATGTTGGTCTTCAATGGATGAAAACAGTTCTAGAGCAGCAGGAACAAAACCAGCCACGGGGCTGGATGAGAGCCCTCTTGCCACAGGACCCTCTACACGGAACCCCAGAAATCATCAGGGTGATGGAGTGCAGGCAGAGGAGGTCTAACGCAATCTTACTTCCATTTTCTATTAGTTACACCGCATTTTTAACCTCTGCGTGGTGCTGAGAACCAGCCAAGGACTGCAATGGGAATAAGGTATTAATATATTTATTGGTTCTTCAAGCTCATGGTGTATAGAATACAGTGAGTGGGGTAAACGTGATGTAGCACCCCAGTGCTTTGCGCTGGTAACAGCTCCTGGAGCACATGCTCCTGCTGCGCTGTGGGGAGGAAGGTGCCATAAACCAGCTGCTTCCCAGTCCACCTGCCAACCTTCGGACTCCTCGTACAAGGCTGAGGCCGTGACAGGAGCTGCGGAGCTGGCAGAACGACCGCGTAATTGATGGCTTTTATAAAATGCATGTAGATCGATACTGCAACACGGAGGGGTTTTCCCTGTGTGGGAAGTCAATCAAGCAGTAATTCAGGCAGCAGGTGGAGGTGGATACACTAAGATTCCTCCTACTCCTCCTGAAGAGAAGGATCTGGGGGTCCTGGTGGACAGCAAAATGACAATGAGCAAGCAGTGTGCTCTTGTGGCCAGG
>JAOXNO010000070.1:21354206-21397728 GCA_028565335.1 Limnodromus scolopaceus | reverse complement strand
CCTGGACACGGCTGAACACCTGCCTGGGATGGGAAGCAGGGAGTGAATTCCTTGTTTTGCTTTGCTTCGCTTGTGTGCGCAGCCTTCGCTTTCCTCATTACACTGTCTTTATCTCAACCCATGCATTTTGTCACTTTTCCAATTCTCTCTCCATCCCACTGGGGGGTGGGGAGTGAGTGAGGAACCACGTGGTGCTTAGTTGCCAGCTGGGGTTAAACAAAGACAGCCAATTTTGGAGCAAAGCCCCCCCCACATGGTGTCAGGACAGCGTTTCCACCATGCTGGGACTGCTCCACATCAATGCAACCTGCTTCAGCCAACCAAAATGCCAAAGAATGACAGCAACCCCACCCCCCACCCCGAGCTTTCATTTCCATGTCCTCCACATCATGGCCAGCTTACTGACATGACCATCTTCTGCATAACAGGGCTGGGAGCCCCTCTAGGCCTGTGCCTCTCTGCTAGTCCCCTTGGCCAGCCACTGCATCACCTTCCACAGTGACTGACAGTTCAGCCAGGACCTTCCTGGGGAACCTCCCGAGGGGGATGGAGTCAGGAGTAGAGTCAACGAAGGAGACTGTGCAGCCACAACCTATGCTAGACGGCCTCAGCTGGGATGCTTCACTGGGCAGTGCAGGTAAGGACTTTGAAGCCCTCTGCTGTTCTCCCCAGCAGGCTCCTGAGGAGCCTGGCAGCCCCAGGGTCTTCATGTCATAAGGAACATCTGGACTTTTCACCACTCTGCAGGAAAAGTCAAGGAAAAGAAGGCAAAGCCCCTCTGGGATGGCTCACCTCAGCAGCGCCGCGTGGCTCGGCGCCAGCCTGCAGCTCCCTTGCCTGCCCTGGGAGGAGCGCGAGGGCCCCGACCAGCCGGGGGTAAGGCTGCACCATGCAGCCACCTCTGGAGGCAGGCACCACAAAAAAACGCTGAGAGAAACACAACCATGACACACCGGGCTGGCTTCTCGCCCGCCCACGGCTGAGGGAGGCAGCGTGGGCAGGGAGGCAGCATCCCTGAGCGCGCCGCAGCCCAGTGCAGCAGCCAACCCTGGGGACCCGCCGCGGCAGAGGTAGGCTCGGCACGGGGAAGAGGGCGCGGGTGTTTCTGCAGCCGCTGCTGGGACGGTCCTCGCTCCCGGGGGGATGCTGAGCAGCCCTTTCCCAGCAGGGAAGTACCTTGGCCAAGTGCTGTGGCAAAACCCACAGCTGGATTCCCAAGCAGCATCCCTGTGCCCACCACGGCACAGCGCTGCCTTCAGCTGGCTCCCAGCGTGAAGGGCTGGCAGGCGGTGACCGGCCCCTTCTCTGTCCCCTTTGGGTGATTCCTGTCCTCGGACGGCGAGGCTCAGCCAGGAGCAGCCCGATGGGGCACAGCCCGTGTTTGTGCAGTGATTCACCGAGTGCCCCGAGCACAACGGCTGCGAGCGGGAGCCAGGCTGTTCGATAAAGAGCTGAACCGGGGAGGGTGGGAGCACAGGGAAAAGACCAGGGGTTGAGAACAGGCAGAGGAGTGGAATGAGGGTCCTGGTGATGTATGCACCTATTGCCGTCCTGTCCTGGGGACAATTGGAGCATTGCAGTGGAGGACCTGGTGACTCCAAACCTGCTTTGCTCCAGGATGTACCCCGGGGAGATGGAGGGCTCCTGTGGGAGATGCCTGAGTGTGTGCCCAGATGTGGGACTGCAACATGCACAGGCACTGGGGGTGCATGCACAGCCATGCCCAGAGCAAGCAGGCAGGAGAGGGCTCTGTGGAGATGGCTGGGTGGGGTGGAAGTCTGGAGGTGATTTTCTCCCCTCATGTCTCTCTGGGTGCTAATTTCCAGCCCCCCCCAGGCAACAGGATGACGCTGTGGAACGGCTCCTTCCCCTTCTACCCTGGTGCCAATGCGTGCTTCCCCTTTGATACCGCCCGGGCTGTCATCATCTCCGTCTTCCTCTCTTTGTTGGCCACTTTCATCATAATCCTGCCGGGGATCCGGGGCAGGGGGGTAAGTGGAAGGGCAGGCAGATCTCAGCCCTCTTGTCCCTGACCTGTGCATCCCACATGCTTCCTCATTCTCAGCCTCAAAACCAGACCTGGGGAGCAAACATGCCCACAGGTTCATGGCCAGGGCTCTAGTGACCCACAGGGGTGAGCTCCAGCCCAACCCAGCATGTACCCCCATGTTGGAGACACCGAACTCCACCACACCAGATCTACCAGGTGCCCAGATGTGAGCTTGGCTGGATTTCGCTGTGAGCAAGCCCAAGTGATTTCCCAGGAGTGGAAGAACAGGGCAAGGCTCGAACACCTCACTCCACCTTCCCCAAAACCCCAATAAAAGAGGGAGGTGTGGGCTGTGCGTGCCCCAGCACTGCTCGCGGGGCTCTGCCAGACCTGGCCAACAGATGGCCAACAGACCCTGCTGAGAGCCCACTGCCCGCACACCACAGGCTTCTCACGTGCTTGGCTTTGCAGCAGGGCTGGCTGAGAGCCATGTCCACCCCAGGGGACACACTGCGAACCCCCAGCTGCTGCTTTTGTCTCCAGCTGTCAACAAGTCCAAACATGTGAGGTTTGGATAAGTGTGGAAATTCCAGCTCAGGACTATTAAATCAAGTATCTCCATCCTCCTTCCTGGAAAGGGAATGGCATGGCGTTCCTGAATGGGCTGTTTTGACCTTCTTGCTCTCCCTGCTGCCTCCCCCACCCCATGACCCAGCCATGTGTGCCGTCTGCCAGCAGAGCCCATGAGATGGCTCCTCAGGGGAGGGACAGACCTGTTTCTCCCTGGCTGGCATTTCCAAATGACATGCTTGGTGCTGAGGAACCCAAGGCAAAATCTGACTGAGACCTGTCCCCCTTCTCTGCTCACCCCTCACAGAGACTCTTCTGGTTCCTGCGGGTGGTAACAGGCCTCTTCATAGGAGCAGTGGTCCTCAGTGAGTACCGGGGTCCTGGGAGGGAAGCCCAAGGATGCCCAAGACATGGGGGATGGAGGAGAAAGATGATAGAGAGTGAACAGAACAGCCAAGCACCAAGTCCAGCCCACAGGATGAATTTATGGGGAAGATCAACCCCGGTCTGTGTCTGGGACCTGGCTCCAGCAAGTGGGAGGTGCAAGTACCCATCTGTCTCCTCTCCAAAGGCTGGTGTTCATATGTACAGACCACCTCCAGGGCAGTCACCAAAAGCCCACCACCAGCTGCTGGGGACCCAGACAAATCAGCAGGTGCTTAGACAAGGACCAGTGCCTGGACAGTGCTCACACATAAGTGCCATTGTCTCTTGGGCTAGGGACTGTGCTGGGTCTGGGGAGAAACAAACTCAAATCGGGCTGTCAGGGCCATGGGTCAGAATTGATGTTGGGGAAGGACACACAAAGCTTCTGCTCCTTGGGGCTCACAACTCAGGCCTTGCCCTTGGGATGGAGTAGATGATGCTCAGCCCATGGTGACAACCATGGCAGGTACTTTCAGCACTAGGTGTCTTGCCGCCAGGCCATGATTAACCTTTGATATCTTCACAGCCATACAGTTCACCAGGGACTGGGAGACTGGCTGGGTGACAGCAAACACCTCCTACAAGTCCTTCAGCCGTGCCCTGGTGAATGCGGACATTGGGCTGCACATTGGCCTGGCAGGAGTGAATGTCACACTGGTGGGTGAGTGCATATCACAACAGGAGGGGATTGGTGCAAGTTTGGCAGTTGTACACCTGGCTACTGGGGCTGCGGGCCCTTGAGCCCGCACACCAGGAAGTGTTGGAGGTGCTTACAAGGCTGAGAAAGGTCCTTAGGCTTCGTCATCTGGCAGGAAATCCAGTGAATCAGGTCAATGAGACCATCAACTACAACGAGCACTTTGCCTGGAGCTTCGATACAGACTATGACCTCAGCTACGGTGAAGGCCTGGAGAAGGGGCTGCCCAGCCCCATCCTCTATGTGGCGGAGAAGTTCACCACGCACAGCCCCTGCAGCATGAACAGACAGTACCGCATCTCTGGCCACTACGCGTCCCTCACACTATGGTAAGTTAGAGCAAGAAGTCAGCATGGTCTCTGCTCAGTGGGGAGATGAAAAGAACCAGGTAGAACATGGGGAGCTTGATGGAGCCTCCCTCTTCCCTGTAAAGCCATGCCAAAGCCTTGGCTGATCTCCAGCATCCGGCCTTCTGCAGAAGCAGGGATACTCATGCTTCCTGGCCTGCCCATCTCCCCAGAGTCCTCTTCTGTGTGCTCTGCCCTGATGTGCAAAATTGCTGTTGGAGAAAATTATTCTTCATTTTAGGAAAGCAAATGCAAGTGTGTGGGGCTTACGGTGCAATGTTCTCTCCCAAGCAAGATGTGGAGGCCTGACAAGACCAGCGGTGGGGGAGATTTCCTCTTGCACGCCCACGAGGTCATGAGATCTGCTGGTGGGGAGCAGGAGGGACCATCAAGATGGTTCTCAGAGGCTGTCTTGTGGTGTAAAGCTGAGAGCCCTTGTGTGTGTTGTGATTGTGGAGTCTCAGAGCATCCCCACATGTCAGGGGTCGTGGGAAAGGCACTGCAGGGAAGAGTGAGTCTTGCAATGTCCCCTATGGATGTAGGCTCCAGTTTCCTGCCCTCATATCTTTTTTTTATTTTCAGGAAGAATAACTAGCCCTGGCCAAATTTGCCTGCTATTGAGAAGGAGTATTTCAAGGCAAGGATGTTGATGCAAAGCTACTTTTCGTTCTTATTCTTGGAATCAGAACAATTTGTTAGGCTCACCTCCACAGCGAACTGAATGCAAACCCCACACACAGGGCAGGGCTGGCAGCTGGGTTCACTCCAGGTGCTGAATCAGATGTGGGCACGGCTGGTTGTGCAGTTCTTCAAACAAAGGTCTCCCGTGTTGCCATTCTCCCTTTGAATAGGTGGGAACTGCCTGGGAGTGGCCAGTTGTGGAGGACCACAAGAGTCAGAGAAAGAGTTAATTTGGAGGGACCTCCAGAGGTTTCTTCTCCAATCCCCTGCCCACAGCAGGGTTGATGTCAAAGCCATATCAAGGTGTTTGGGGCTTCTTGAAGTTCAGCATTGAATGTTCCTAGGTGTGAAGATCCCTCTCCACCACTGGCAGGACCTGTCCTGCAGTTACAGAATCATTTGGGTTGGAAGGGACCTCCTTAGATCAGCCTGTCCAGCCCACCTGGTCAAGCAAGGCCAGCTAGAGCAGGTTGTCCAGGGCTGTATCCCTCCATTGGGATGTGGAGAGGAGACACTGAGAAGAGACTCCAAGCATGAAGCTTGCTGCTCAATTTTGTGGTCCTTTCACAGGATGGCTTTTTGCACCTGGCTCATTTCCATCCTGCTGTTCTCCATGCCCATCCTCCTCTATGGTGGCTACATGCTCCTGCTCACTGCTGCACTGATGCTCTTCTCACTGCTCTTCTTTTTCACTGCGAGGAACACTCCCAAGTGCCCCATCCAGTTTGGCCCAGCTTCCTTGAAAACGGACTATGGTGGATCCTTTTGGCTGACATTAGCAACAGGTGAGGGCACAGCTTGCTCCTGGCACTTTTGTTCTCCATCCCTGCAGTGATGATGCTCAGTGACACCCCAACAGTTCCTCATCCCTTCTGTGTCCATGGCTGGCCACAGAAAAAGGGTGTTTGTTGTTTTTTCTTTTTTCCAAATGGCATACAAAAATTTAGGATAACATCACTGAGACTGGGGGAAAAGGAGCTGAGCACCCAGGAGATCTGAACGGCCAAAGTTATCTTTTTGGAATTGTGCCCAGAGAAGTGTCATGAAAGTCATGAATCCGAGTCAGGGAAATACTTGGCCGGGAACGACCCTCAGGGGGTCTCTCTCCCAGCCCCTGCCCAGAGCAGGGCTTTACTCAAAGCCACATAACCTTATCTGGTGATGGATGTCCCCATGGCTAGAGATCCCCTCTGCCTTTCAGGACCTGCCCCACAGCTGTCCCACTTGTGGGCAGCAAGTATTTCCTTTGATCAAACCAGAATTTCCCATGTTACAACTGTGCACCCCCAAGAAGAGATTATCCCTTTCTCAGTAGTAGAAGGTGGCAATTAACTCCTCCTGAAGACTCCTCTTTTTCAGGCTAAATAAGCCCAGCTCCTCCAGCCTTTCCCCATACTTGGTGGGCTCCAGCCCCAACTCTTTTGGCCATCTGCCCCAGTTCATTGGCTTTTCTTTTGTACTGGGGAGCCCAAACTGATTGCAGAGTCCAGATGTGGAGAGGGAAACAACACCTTTCCTTGGCCTCCTGGGTGTTGCCACGAACAATTGGCCTCCAACCCCTGATCCACGTATGGACAGGGCTGGGACACAGCAGGGAGGAGGTGCTAACGTGTCTTCTCACACTGTGCATTTCAGGGTTGCTGTGCCTCCTGCTGGGTCTGGGTGTCATCATCCTGAATTCCATGCGGCCAGAGAAGCTGAAGCTTGTCTTTAACCTGGATGAGCGAACGGGAGAAGAGGAGGTGTGGGACAAGTCCTATCTGCCAGCCCAGCCCAGCTCCTCTACGCGGGATGTCCTTATGGTCCCTTTGGATGAGCTTTGTGAGGTGACAGCCACCCCGCTATAAGGCACCAGGGGCAGGTAGGGCAAAGCCCGAGGACACTCCTCCTGAATTCATGCTCTGGTCAAACCCCACCAGGAGCCCTGGTGGGAAGAGACACAACAACAACTGGGTGATGAGAATATCCAAGTCTGGAAAGGTGTCTCAAATACAATAGTCTGCCCTGATTTTGTTGTTGTTGTTGTTGTTTTACTCACCAGCAGCTGGAAGGGCCTTTGGGGTGAGGAGAATCCATGCCCCATCCCTAGCTGTCCAGTTACAGGCACTGAGCTACTGCCCTCCCCTTAGTCAATCCCCAACAAACCCTGAGTCCTCTCCAAGATACAGAGAATAAACCAGAACATGCTGGAGAGAAACCAAATAACTGCACTCACATAGATATGAACCAAAGGAGCCGACCCAACAGCACCACCACCCTGAAGACCCTGAGAAGTCCCCTCTGCCCAGGGATGCTCTTCCCATCAGTGGTCAGGAAGAGCAAGTGAAGCTGTGCTCATCAGGGTGATGATCAGCACCTCCTCTTGGTCTGGGGTGAAGAGCAGATTGGCAAGGAGGCCCACGATTTAGTAGGATGCTGGAGGTACCAGACCTTGGAGACCTTCTGGATTTCAGACCCATCCTGACACCCCACAGCCCATTTGACGTAAGTCTGAGATGTGCTGGGCTGTACATTGGGCTGGTTGGTTGGTTGGCTCTTGCTTCTTACAGTGCTTAGAAACACATCAAACCAGAGCCACCGGCCTGTGAGCAGCCTGTGAGCTATCGGTGCTCTTGCAGCCCTCTGGAAGGAAGACAAAATATTTTGGTGGGAGGGAAGGAAAGGAGGAGATGGGAAAAGAAGTGCTACACTGCCCCAAGAGAGCAGCTGCAACCAATTAGCAAGAGGTGAGCATCACACCTGGTCTGGGAAGCTTGTTTTCCTCTTGCTCAGCCGCGGAAATACACGTCGTGGGGCACGCGACGCTGAAATTCTGCACACCCAAGGTGGATCCAGCCGCCCACTCCCAGCTGCTGGCAGCTGGCAGGTTCCTTGCCCACGAAGGGAGGGAGGGCAGGGAGCACGCTTCAGGTTTGCACCCCTTTAACCCTTTAAAACCCTTTAAACCCTTTAACTCTCCGCAGGTTTTGCAACATATTTTTTTTTCTCTTTTGTGCGCACGTGTTTTCCCCTCTATCTCAATAAAATAAGTTGGACCTGGTCTTTCTCTTGTCTGTTGATAGAGGCGTCCCTCTGAGGGCTGGCAGGCTGGGGATGCTCTGCTGCTGTGACATGGCAGCCATAGGGAAGGGAAGAAGGCAAAGGCACAGAATTTTTGTGACCCTGTGTGGGATATGTGACCATGCCTAGTCGGTCAATAATAAGACAAGTCAATACTCAGTAAACAGGGTGCCAGAGGTTTGATGTGGGCAATTCCCAGCCTAGCAGAGGGGTTTGCAGAGGGATCACCATGGGGCAGACCCTCTGGGGAGGGGGTGCTCAGACATGGCATCCTGTCCCATCCCACTCTGGGTGGAGGAGCCTTCAATGAGGACATAGAGGGCCCAACAGGCATTTAAAAATAGGCTGGAGTTGAACTCCTTGGTCTTGGGAGGCCTCAGCCAGGACGTTTGCAACAGCATCTACCAGCAGATGCTTCAGCCTACAGATGAACTAGGTCTAAGGTGCAACCACCCCCTTTTATTTATTGAATTGAAATTCAGCCCTCATAAACCTCGGCCTTTCCCCGGCGTGTCCCCCCCCTTGCAGCCCAGACTGGGGGGCAGGGGAGCAGGCAACTCTGCTGTCTGCTGGACGGCTTGGTGGCTGCATGTCCTGGTGCAACAAGTGCCTCCGGGCATGGGAACCACGGTCCTCGCCGAGCCCCAGGCTGTGCTCTCTGAGACGCTTACGGCGTTTGCTCCGTTGCTGGCACCGGCTCTCTGGTTACATGCCAGATTCCCTGGACAGCGTGGGGCCAGAAACAGCCTGGGCCAAGAGCCAGGGACTTAATGGCAATTATTTTACGTCTTTTCCAACAATGGCTCGGTACAGCCAGGAAACCGAGCTGGGAGCCGTGGTGAACAGACGAGTTAAGACCTGCAGCAGCCCAACCCAGGGGCCATGCAGCCACAGCTCTCACAGTGCGTGTGAAGAAGCTGCTGTGGCAACCCGTAGTGAGGCAAGATAATCACCCCTGAGCAACGGCCCCGTGTATGCACCTCCCTCTGGTGGCAAGGGAAGAAGTCTCCTTGCAGGTGGCCAGCCCCCACGCCACAGGCAGCCTCTGTTGTCCTGACCTCCTCCTCTGCATGAGGCACGATACATGAAGGGGTCTCTGCATCCCCCACCAAGTCATTGCCACCGCTGGGCTGGCCCCACGCAAGCTCTGCTGTAGAAATCCCAGCCGTCCTGCGTTTGCTGGGAAGCGGGCAAGACACACAGAGATCTGGTGTCTCCGTGCTTCAAACAGGTCAAATTTTGTTTATGCTTTGTTTATTGGGGTTCGTGTCCCTTCATGTCTGATGCAACAGGTGAAAGCTTTTCTTCTGGTGAGGATGCTATTGGAGGGTAAACATGGCTAGAAGCGGTAGATGAAACTGGAGAGTGCCGGGTGCGGTGGCGGAAGGGATGGGAAGCCCCCCAAGCCTCCTGCGCTTTCAGGGCACAGGATCTGCCCCACACCAGCCCCAATAACTTGTGGTTGTTTGTAGCACCTTCCCACGGTGCCTCCGGGCCTGACGCAAGAAAGGTTTGAGAAAGGATCCTCCTTTTCCTGAGAGAGTTTTGATGGTTCAATCCTATGGCTTTTGTCCTGCTGCTCGGCTTGTTAAAGTCCTTTTGAGGTTATCCTACATTCCTACAGCGCGCTGCTCCCCACAACAAAGGTTTCTCAATGGCTCACACTGACACTTGCCAGCCAGCCGAGCCTCATCCTTCCTCGGGGGCACCTCTGCCAGGGCAGCTTCCCCCCATGGGAAGGATGTTGCTGTGGGGGCTCACAAGCAGCATGCCCCACAGCCTCCTCCTAAAAAGCTAGCCCCCCCAAAACGCCCAAAGTGTTTCAAGGGAGTGGGTTTTTAGTAATGTTTTATTGAAAATAATAATCCTAGTGCATAGCAAATCACATTACTGCAACACAAATATCATGTGAAAGAAATAAGTAACTTAACAGTGAGGCTCTTTTCTCAGAAAGGAAAGAGCGAAGATACTGAAATGATGTGCTTTACAATTAATTGGACTGAAGCAGCCCAGGTTTCCAGTATTCAGACATGGTGATCTCGCTGTGCCAGCCCGTGGAGACTTCATCAGGCCAGTGGGTTTGGTGTCAGAGCCTGTCTTCTGTTCGTAATAATGCAAATTGATGCACTTCACTTCTCACCTTGGCTGGGTCTGACTCCTGGCATCGGGCTTGTAGTTCATGGTGAGCCCAACCAGTCCAAATGTGCTCCATGGGATGGGGGTAACTTCATTCTTCCCTCCCCTTCCTTTCCTGTGGCATCTTTTTGGCCCAAGCTGGGTACAGGTCTTATCTAATACAGCTCAATTTTGAAAGTGAAAATAATCACATCACATCCCTCCTGGCAAATTCCACTGTACATTTACTCAATCTTTGTTTCTGGAGCAGCTTTTTGGTTTTGTTTTTGTTTTTTTTTACCCTAGCTCACGCAGCATCCAGCCCAACAGAGTCTGGGTCAGTGCCTGGCTTTCCAAGGTATGCCTGAAGGTCGACACTAAACGTCAGTGCTCGGGGAAGAAATGAGCAGGTTTAATCACTGGCTTTTGGAGTCACAGGTGCTCCCCGTGAGAAATCAGTTTCTGGTGTGGGAAATGGCCATCAGAGACTCACAGCATCAAGCTGTGCCAGGGCATGGGGCAGGAAGGGCATTTCTCCAGGGACAGGGATCCCCAGGTGAGTGTGCAGCTCAAGTGGCTGGAGCTGTGAGCTGCTCCAATTGCAGCTTGCCAGCTCCCTGCAAAGCCTGCCCTTTTCCCAGGGCATAGTCAGGGAGATACAGTCTGCAGCGGGACTTCTCAGCCCGTACCCATCCCAATGCGGACTCATGCACTCTTCAAAGGCAGTTGGATGGGGAAAAAGGTCTCTGGGGACATCAAGAAGGGTTTGTGCTCTGTCCTTTTGGGCCCACCCTCAGGGAAGGAGTGGGAAAAACTTTTTCCTAGATGCTGTTGGGGTTGAGTTTGGAGGGCTGAGAAAGACACAGTCCTTTGTTCACAAAATGAGTGTTGACGTACACTTCAGTCATCTCCTGGTATTCCTCTGCTTTGTCCTCACGGAGATCAAAGAAAGTTTTCAGTAGGTCCAAGTTGAAGTAGTGCAGTGCAACAACGGTGATCCCAGCCACAAAACAGAGCAAGCCTAGAAGACAACGTACTCTCTGAGAGCATTCCTGTAAACACCAGCACACTTCCCACCCCACACCCCTCCTGTGATGGGCCCCTGCCAGGGAACAATGCCTTTTCTTATGGAAGATGTCCTTCTACTATATGAGATGGCTCCAGCTGCTGTGCTGAGCATCTTAAAACCCAGGCATGGGTGTAAAAACCCAGGCAAGTGATCCCCATCTCCTTGCCTTACTGCACCTCAGGGACTGAAATCCCTCCACCACCCTTGAGATGGGGATGGTACTCCCCCTTCTGCCAGCCCTCTCCACATCTCTGCCAGGGTCTGCCTTGCCAAGGCATAGGCTGGGGCTCTGCTGAGCTGCACTGCCCGAGCTCTTTCACATCCATTTCTGGGGGAAAGCACTGGGACTCTTGCACACCCAGAGGGACAGGGTGGTATGCCCTGATGTAGCTTGGTGTCCTTACCAATCGCTAGTGTGAGCCAGAAAGATCCCCCATAGCCAATGTGCAGGGTTGCAGTCCCAAAATGGATCAGGCACATCGGGGAGTTCCTCACCGTGGAGAATGAGAGCAACGAAAAGATCATGAAGGCCCCTGTAACCAGGAGCATATAGCCTCCATAGACTAGGACAGGCATGGAGAAGAGCATGTTGGAGATAAGCCAAGTGCAAAAGGCTACCCTGGAGACAAGAGAAGACCAACGGATGAGTTGTGCAAGCACCATGGACTAGGATGTTGTATGTGAGGACTTCCACGTAGGAGGAGGAATCTGGGCTCCGGGTTGCATTGTATGAGGCCAGGAAGCTCTGTGGGTAGGCTGGAGTGATCCTTGGCCTTGCAGGCTGAGCAAGCAGATGTGCAATGCTCACACTGCTACATCCAGAATGCAGAAGCCTAGATTTCTTCTTCCCATTGCTCAGCCCACAGACCATACCAGCCTCAAGGTGGCCGCAGCAGCCCACTCAGGATATCTAGACCATCTCACCCTCCTGCCCTTCCATGTGTGGGGCAGTGCAGACTCCAGAGAGCAGCACACAGGACTGGGATAATTGCTAAAGCAGGCATAAATCGTTTTCCGCAGCTCTGAACTTGGCTGAGGAACTGGGTGACAGGGGAATCCTTCAGCTATGGGCCAGGAGCTCCTGGTCCATGCTACTGCCAGGCTCCTTTCCTAGCTTCTGCATCCCTGCTGTCAAACCCAGACCACAGGAAACAGCCCTTGCCCTTCACAATTAACAGTAGAGGAGACATTGTCTGCACAGCTCTGGACCAGCTCCCCCCTCAGCCCATGAACAGCAACATGTTGCTGCCCAGCAGATCCTGCAGAAGCATTGAGACTGACCCCACGATAACAGGATTATCAGCTTTTCCTCATCTGGTCCCACTTCCAGACATTAAATACCCTCACAGATGAGGACAGGAGAGTTCTGCGCATGCCCATGGGCCTCTCTGGGCCACCAAGGACAGCAGCTCCAACTCTGTCTATGGGGACGGACAGGAATCTGCACCACATTCCTCTACCCTGTGCCCAGCCCTGGTGGGGATGATTGGCAGAGAGAACCAGGACCTCCTATCTGCTCACTCCGAGGTACCCACAGGGCCACTGGTTTGACTGCAGACCTTGCAGAGGCCCCTTCATGCACATGGCCTTCCTCCTGGCCTTCTGAGGCCTAGGGACAAGGCAGCAGAGCCCTTCCCACACCCTTGCATCTCCCCTGCCAACACCAGGAGACAGAAGCTCACCAGAGAGTGGCCGATGCATAGTGGCCAGAGATGCGGTACTGCCTGTTCATGCTGCAGGGGTTGTGTGTGGTGAACTTCTCTGCCACGTAGAGGATGGGGCTGGGAAGCCCCCTCTCCAGCCCTTCGCTGTAGCTGTCGTCATAGTCTGCATCGAAGCTCCAGGCAAAGTACTCGTTGTAATCAATGGTCTCGTTGACCTGATTCACTGGGTTTCCTGCCAGAGGGAGGAGACTGAGGTCCTTCTGTGTCCCAGCAGCGTGGGTGCTGCCAGCCAAGTGCACAGGCACCCAAGGGACAACAGGGTCCCAGGAGCCTCCGTGCAGATGGCCATCCACAGAACACTTGGAGACCTCCATGGCCACTCCAGAGCTGCAAATGGGGATATCAGACTCACCCATGAGTGTGATGTTCACCCCTGCCAGGCCGACATGCAGCCCAATGTCTGCGTTGACCATGGCATGGCTGAAGGACTTGTAGGAGGTGTTTGCTGTCACCCAGCCAGTCTCCCAGTCCCCCGTGAACTGGACAGCTGCCAAGAAAGGTAAAGATGGTGTTAAGAAGGGATTGGTCTCGAGCTTTGCTGTGCTGAAGAGGGGGTTCACAGGCAGCATTCCCACCGTGGCACTGCAAGGGAGTGTAAGGAGGGCAGGAGAGCTGACTCAGACACCAGGACGTGCCTCAACCAGCTCCCACGCCCTGGCAGAGCTCATGTCCTCCCTTCGCTGAGCATCCACTCCCTCGATCCTGGAGTGGGGCAGCTCAGATTCCTAGGAGCCAACCCCATGACCTGATTCCTCCTTGGGCATCCTCTCCAGGACTTCCCTGCAAGCCCTGCAACACAGCGAGCAGCGTAGCCCCCGGGGACAGCACTCAGAAATGAGCCCGTTCCTCAGCCTCAGGAACAGGGGTGAGTTTCATTCCAAATACTAAGCTCCCTAGATCACACTATGAGCGCATAGTGAGGATCGCTGTCAAATGGAGGCGGTGGAGAGGGGTGGCGAGTGCTGTCACAGCTCTGTCGTGTCAGCTGGGGGAAAAGGACAAATTTAAAGGGTTTCTGGTATATGGGTTTTTTGGAACAAAGTATCCTTTTCCGAAACACTTTCACTTTGTGGTGGGCTTAATTTTTCAGCACAGAAATGAGCGGAAAGTGAAGGTGACGGTTTAATCTCAGGCTGAACAAGAAAACCTGCCCAAAAATAAGTTCAGCTGCTGAAGCTCAGCAACTTGTGAGGGCACTGATCCAGTAGCAGCTCTGCAGGAACGCTTTCCAGCTGCAGGGTCGAGTGTGCTGTGCTGCTGCCAGACAGAAGTCCGGACGCTGGCTTTAAAACAATTAATTCCTCCTGTGTGTCCAAGCAGCGCCTGGCTGCATCCTTGTAAGGAGAGTGGCACTGGATGGGACTCCAGGGCTGAGCTGGTTAAGGCTGTGGAGCAAGCCCTGATCTACACCCCTCTGCCATTTCCAGCCTGGCACCATGTTCCCGGGCAGCTCTGCTGGCATCTCCCAGCACCTGGACATCCCCAGGCAGAGGGTGACCACCATATGTGTGTCAGCCAGCAGAGTCCTGTAGCTGATCGCAGCCTGGATATCTACTTCTATTGCCTGGTTGAATCAGAGGTTGAGTCATTTAGGTTGGGCTTCATCATCCCTCTTCAAGCAGTCTTGTGATCTGCCCTGTCCTTTGCAGCAGGAGATTTTCTTTGATTTAGGATCAGGGCTGGTTGCTCTCTCTATCTGGCATCTTCTATCCCCTCAGTACATCTTTCATTTACATGTCCTGTCGCCCTCTCCAAGCTGGAAATCCCACAGCCTGGTTTCCACCATAAATCCCATTTATTGCAGAAGATTTCCTGGTTCCTACTAAATCAAATCCTTTCCTTCATCTCCTCCTGCCTTGCTCCTTGGAAGGTCTTTACCCTCCCTACCTCAGTCTCTGTCCTGCCTGTGTTTTATTTTGACCTGCTCTCTCCAGAAAGTTTCTGATACTCCAAACATGCCTGGCTGCAGCCTGAGCTGCCCAGCCATGCTCTCTCAGCAGTGGGCAGCTCAGGAGAGCATGCATGGTTGGAGGAACATGGGACTGTGCAGCCCACCAGAGCTGGGGCTGTTCGACCTCCACAGTGCAGTTACAGCCAGCAAAGCTCCATCTCGATTCAGAAGTCACCACAGGCACCTTTGGGTGCCCTCAGCCCCCATGCCATAAGCCCCCTTGGAAAGCTGTGTGACTGCTTCACAGGGGTAGGGTAGACCCTACAACCAGCCCCAGCCAGGGGACAGCCGTGGCCACCAGCTCCCAGACACAGACCCTGCTCCGGGGTTTAATCCTGCCCCCAGACCCACCTTCTGAGGGCTGCGCAGCACTTACCAATGATCACCACTCCCACGAGGAGGCTGAGGAGAACCCGGAGAGTCCAGTACAGCCTCTGTGGAGAAAAAGATGGGACATCAAGCAGGGAGGAACATCCCCGACTGCCTTCCTGCCTCACCCTGAACCAGCCGGGAGTATCCCAGCATACAAATGTGGGGAGCAGATGCTTGTCTCCAGGGAGAGGGGTCACACACCGCCCGGCCGCGGATGCCTGGGATGATGAGCAGGAAGCTGCAGGTGAATGTTAGGAAGACCACGATCACTATGATGGTGCTGACATCGAACACAGCGACCTTCCTCTGCTGCAGGTAAAATGGATAGATGCCATCAAAGAGAGTCATCTTGCACCTCCAGGAGCCTGTGGGAGAGAGGCAGTCACAGTGGGGACCCTGCACTGCCTTGCCCAGCTGCCTTGAGCTTTTGGTGGCCAGCCCCAGCTCAGCTCTGGAATAACCAGTTGCAGGAGGTCCACCCCAAAAATCCCCAGAGGGACAAGGAAATGTGACGCTGCAAGGAAACAGGCAGGGTGAAATACTCCCCAGCAGAGAAACACGCCACCCAACAGCCCTCGGTGGAGGACAGGAGGTGCCTGGGGCAGGTCTCCACCAGCCTGGAGGTATTATGGCAGCCCAGGGAACCATGAGCCACTGTCCTGCTGCTGCTTGAGGAGCAGCCCAAGCATGGAAACCTGTTGAGCAGCTCCTCCCCAGACAGAGACGGGTCTTTCCCGCCAGCAGATGCAGGCAGGGCTTTCCGCTTTGTGGCTCACCCATAAAGGAAGTCCATGAGCCGGCAACCACCAGCAGATGCAGCCTTCCTCCAAAATGACAAGGAACCACTGAGAACACCAATTCCACGGTAGCAAAACTATCCCCAGCCAGGGGCTACCATTGCCAAGCAGAACAAAGCCCACCACCTCCCATTTCCACCCCCTCTCCTCAAAGAGGCTTTTCCCCAAGAGCTGCAAAGTGCAATCTGGGGAGGGAGGACTGTTCCTGTGCCTGGTCCAGAGGGGCCAGAAGCGACCCCTGAAGCTCGGAGTCCAAGGAGCACACAAACTTCAGGAGCATATCTCAAGGCTAAAGAAAACTGAGTTACACGAGACAATGAAGTGTGTAATTCCCACAGACATCTTTAAACTCCCACTGACACTTTAGTTCTAGCAATTACAGAGCTTCTCCCGTTCCTGGGTTAGATCTTTTTTACCAAAACTGATTACATGCTTAGTCATTTTATTTTGCTTATTTAATAGCATCTCTGCATATAACTACCCCAGGAAGTCTTCTAAAGTCGGGGAATGCCGCAGCTAATATGACTCATGACCAAATACAATTTCATTCTGTCCCTGCATGGAGGAATTGACTTTATTATCATTTTCCAGAAAAAAAAAAAGTATTAATCATATTTTTAGGTAAGATCCAACCCAGAGCAATTCAGCCACTAAAAAGCAGGTCCCAAATCCCTAGAAGTGGGTGAGAATTACAGTAAGTATCATAAAGCAGTTCACCTGGGCAGCTGAAGTCACTTTTCAATGCATAAAGCAATATTTGGTTTCAGAGTAATTCTCTGTCCAGTAACCCAGATCGTTGCAGCAAACAGTTGAGCAGATTTTACAACTGGCTCCCAACTAATCTAGACCTGACCTTCTCTTGACTCTCTGCTCCGGACTAACAGAACTATCATGCACACTTACAAATCTTGTTTGGGGCTATTTCCCTGGAAAGCCAAGCCCAGAGAAGGGCAGCCTTGAAGCACCGTTCCCGCTGTGATTACCTGGCAAACAGGAGCTGTAATTGAGTTCTGATGCTACAATGTCGGACTGAAGTTCAGCCACAGGGTCCCCAGCCCAGCAAACGTGTCCGCAAACAGTCTGAGTGGCTGTGAGAGAAGAAACAAATGAACAGTTTAGCCTAGGACAAGTTAAATCTTGATCACTTGGATTCCACTGGTTTCATTTTATCTTTGCCCAAATTTCATATGAGATGCAATAGGGAAAGGATAATTTCGAAGTTTGTAGTCACTGAAAAGCAACTCATCACAACTTAAAACAGATGAACAATACATATTACAACAAATTACAAAACAACAATACATAACAGTCGAAAAACAGAATGCAACATGGAAAATGTTGCCTTTTAAAATCTAAGTCTAAGTTTCAAACAATATCAAGATCTGTTTGCATTTCCTCTACACTTCACAACTTCTGAGAATGGTTTTATAGAGAATTTCCAAGGAAACAACTCTTTCTGTTGCTGGCTGCCCAATCTTTCTCCCTTGATTACCCTGCACAGAAGACCAGCTCCTTGGCATTTGTGCAGCTTTGAAGTGGAAAACTGGTGCCTGCAGCTCAGGGCAGGAGAAATTTAAGCTGTTGCACCTTAAAAAATGTCCTCCATGCGGAGGCATGGCTGTGGCCCTAGAGCCCCTGCAGTTTCCTCTGTCACAGTGTACAGAGAGGGAAAAGACTAAAGAAATCTTCAAAGAAAGATCAATAATTTAACAGAAAGGGGCATCTTATCATCTGTTTTAAATATTCTGGATTGGCAAGGGAGAAAGGCAAAGGAGGCAGAGAGTTTGCCCAAACCTCGGCAGTTTCTGCTTACAGAATCGCCGTTTTCCTGCCCCACAACGAATCAAGCTGGAAGGGACCTTTTGGGAGTGCCCAGCCAAAACCTCCTCACAGCAATCCTAGATTGGGTTGCTCAGGGCTGCAGATTGGTATTTTCCATTGAAACAATGGAATTCCTGTCCCCTGGAAACTGAATAATCAGAGATGCAGTTCAGGGATTGGGACACCTCCTTGCATTTTCCTGCCCCTGTAAGAGGGTCAGATCGGGGTAGAAAAACTTGTCAGATTAACTCAGGATGGGGATTTATCCTCTCCTCCCCACTCTCGCCTAACCGGGACCCCTTGAGTAGAGCAGGCAGCGTCCGGGCGCGGCTCCCCGGAGGTTTCGAAGGGCTGGAGCAGAAGCGGGTCGCCCCGCCGGGGGGCAGGGGCGGGCGGGCAGCGGGGCGCGGGCGGAGCGGCGTGGGGGGCGGCGGCCCTTTCCTATTTACCTACCTATCGACCTACCGACCTACCTGCCGGCGGCAGCGGCGGCGGCGGGGCTCGGGCGGCACCGTCCCGCACCGCGCTCTTATAGGCGGCGGCGGGCGCGGAGCCCTATGTAAATGCCGGCGCGGCCCGCCCCGCCGCACTGCCCGCCGCACCGCCGCGCAGGTGAGCGCCGCCACCGGGGCCGCCGACACGCGTGTACCCCCTCGCGTGGGGTCCGGGGGGTCGGGACCACGCTTGTCCCTTCTTGCCTGGGGTCTGTGAGACCTTTTTGCATGGAGGCTGGGGGATCGGGGTCACGCCTGTCCTTTCTCGCGTGGGGTCAGTGGCACCGGCGCCACGCATGTCCCTCCTCCCCCCCGCGGGGCGACTGGAAGGACCCGATCCACGACACAGGGCCACGCACGCTGCTGCCTGGCGGGGGGTCGGGCTCCGCGCGTTGTCGCCGGTGGAGGGAGTCAGGGGATCGTGCTGCTCCCGTTTCCTGCTCGGGGGACAGGTTGGGATGCGGCCACGCATCGGGGGATGGAAGGGGTCGGCACAGGCGTTTCTTTGTGATGGACAAGGTGGGATGAGGCCATGTGTCCCCCCACCGGCAAGGGGAGCAGGGTGCTGAGCTACTGGTGTCCCCACCTGCTCGGGGGACAGGGTAAGATGGGAGGATGCATCCTTGCCTGCATGGGGGACCAAGGGGCCAGGGCCACTGGTGTCTTGGGGCACATGCCATCATGGAGGACTAGGAGGCTGGGACCACTCATGTCCCTGCCTGCATAGAGGACTGGGGGGAGTCCGGGTCACGTGGAAGGACAGGGTGGGATGGGGTCATGCATGTCCTCACCTGCAGGGTGCGACAGAGCCACGCACATCCCTGCCCATGATGGAACAGGGCCAGAGGACAGAGCCAGTTGGGACTATGCATGTCCCTGCCTGCATGGGCACAGGACACCGTGGGGAGCCCTTACGTCCCACCAGGGGAGGGAGTCTTGCTGTACACTGGGGTGGCCCTGGGGCATCTGGCCCCACGGGTGTCACCAGGTGGGAAAGCTGGAGACACTGCTGGTCCCTCTGTGCACGCTGTCCATAGCACGTGCACAGGTTTGGGATTTTCTGGGTGATGTCTGAGGCTGGGGGATGCAGCCTGTTCTGAAACTCCAGGGCTGGCTGGCTGGTAGGGGAAGGTGACAGTTCCACAGTCTGTCCCACCAGCAATTGGGAAAGCTGGAAATAAGCTGTGACTAACAGGAACCATGGGGACAAGGCTCCAGGCTTCTCAAGTGCTTTGAAACTACTCTCCTCAACCTGTATGGTCACACTGAGTTCCTCAGTGGGGCTGCTGCTCCCTTAGGAAGCTGATGTGTCCCACAGTCCCAGATTACATGTGGCTCCGGGGACAGCTCAAGAGACATTTGGAGGCTGACATTAGGGGAGTTAAGTCTGCTGAGATCAGGTGGAGCAGGAGATCCTTGCTCTGGAGGAAGCCATGTATTTGCACCCTCTGCAGCACAGTTTTTGGAGGTGTTTGAAATTCCAAGCCTTGAAAGGGCACAGGGACCCCCTCTAATGGAAGAAGACAAGGCTGGAGAAGCAGGTGCTTGATTTCACAAGGTGCAGAGAGCAGGAATGACTTTCCAAAGGTCTCACAGGGAATCTCTGGAAAAACAGAAACTGGAGAGCTCATCAGATCTTACAAAATTCCTGGAAAGCTCCACAAGTCTATGGAAACAATCCAAGCTTGCAAAGCTTTCCCTCAGCAAGCTGCACCATGGGCTTCCATGCCAAGGTCAGTCTCGTTTCATTATGTCAAGGAACCCCCGGGGTGGTTCGTGAGATTTGGGAGGCAGGTGTGAGAGCGGGGGGCTCTTTCTGGAGAAGCCTGGCAACTGATCCTCAGCACATGGGAGAGAACGCTGGGGACTGTGAAGCTGGAGCTCTAAAATAAAGCATGGAAAGGAGCTTGTGGGACATCTGAGTGCCACTCATAAGATGCCCATCTTCCTTGGGCATGAGGTTCCTAGCCCAGATCTGCATGTTCCCCTTCTTGAGTGCATCCTGTAAGGACTGCTGATGCTCAGCCTTGCCTGTGAGGAGGTTCCCAACAAGGGAAGGTTTGATAGGCAGGGGAGACATGGTGTCAATGTCTGCTCATGCCTTTACAAACCAAGTTCTGCCAGGGAGAGCTGCTCCTGGGGAAGTGAAATGGTTCCTGAGGTTTGGTTGGGAGAGACAAACTGCTGATGTGCCCAGTAACTTGTAGAAAGACATAAAGGCAGTGTAGAGGCATGAAAGAGTTCCATGTTGGTGGGAAAGGCCCTGAGAAGTCTGTGGTCCAACCTGCTGCTTGGAGCAAGACCACCGCTGTCACTGTATCATGTTGGCTGTGATTGAGACTGAAAAGCCTCCAGAGACTCCACCTACAGTCTTGGATTGACTAGGCGATAAGTGGTTTTCAGTGCTGGGCCATTGAGAGGTGAAAGGTGCATGAGAACTGGCGTGTCATCTCATGACTTGGGTCAAGATCAATCCCCGTATCTGAGGAAAAGGGAGGTTGCTCAATGACAGAAGGAATTTTAAAACTTTTTTTGCTGGATCCCTGCGAGAAGACTGGAGGGGAAGGGGGGCAGGTGCTACCCTGTGACTGTGGTGATGTGCTGTGAGCCTTGGCTTTGCCCCATGTTTCCTGAGCGACTCTGATAAATCTGCATCACCTTCAGAGCTCAGCTCTACAGGGGGGTTGCAGCTCTGCACGTTTTGAGTCAGCAGGAGATAAACCCAGCTGTGTCTATGGGGATTCCCCCTGCAGCGCGGACCCCTGTGTGCAGGCAGCCCACAGCTGCTACAGGTCGCTCAGCATGCCTCCAGCCACACAGCCCACACACCGGCTTCAGGCAGCTTCAACGGAGAGAGCTTTCTGGCAGGAGAGTCCCATGTGGTGATGGCAACTAGGCTCTGCCGCTCCTGGCAGAGGTCCTAGGCATCTCCATGCTTCAATCATTGGCCAAACTTTTGTGTTCTTCCTATGGGATGAGGCCCAGAGAGCCTCTGGTTCCCACCAGCTGCACAATCCAAATCTCACGTCCATGAGACCACGCTCAGCAGAGGGCTGTGGGATAGAAGAGCTGTGGCGGCCTCTTGCGCATGGGCATGCTCCAGGAGGACAGGGGTGGCACTGGGTGACCAGGGACACCACCCAATGCTGCTCTCAGTAGCTCTGAGGCTTACAGCCGCCCCAGCTCCCACGCTGAGGGAGGTGAGGCTAGAACTGAAAATGCAATCAGTGCAGAGGTATTTGAGCAGTGATCTAACATTAAATCCATGTTATAGGAAGGTAACAAAGTGATGTGCCTGTAAGAAGGTTTCGTAAGGGTAGTGTGCAGGTGAGCTGCTGCGATGGAGGAGGAACGTGGAAACGGCGCTTCTGGAGAAACAGCTCATTTTCCAATGCAAAAGGCAGAAATCTCTGGTGGAAGAAGTTACCATGGGTTATACATTATGCTCAAAACCTGGCAATGACCGTTCAGTTTTATGAACATAATTAATGTGAATGCAATGACAGTAATTAAATATCAAACAACTTCATTTGCCAAGTGGACAGTGTATTTAGTGACTCACATTTTACAGTCTATGCCACCGGGAGTTGTAAGTGAAATATCCCCGTTGCAATTCCCAGTAAATCAGAAATAAAACCTACAGTGCTGCTGGCAATGTGTAAGCCTTTCCAAAACCATAATTTCTTTAAGCTTTGATTAAAACAATGAGAAGAGGAAACTAAATGCATCACTTAGGCTTGCGACAGAGTGATGTAGGAAAAGCCGAAACCTGTGCAACGCCACATCTCTTGGTAACACGGCTCCTCTGGAATGATGCTGGTCTTTGGATACACACGGTGCTAGAATACTGGACAAAGAGCCATATTTAGCAGAAAAAACCCTGTCTTGGAGTTAAACCCAAGTTTGGCATTCCTGTGACTGGAAAGCCAGTGACAGCATTGTGTCATTCATGATCAAAAAACGCAGCCTTCGCTGTTCATGGCTGGAACTTGTCAGGTGTTGGCTGGAGTTTTAAATGTTCAGATCCCAGTGATAAAATCTGCTCTGGATCCAGGGTCTTTGTGGAAAGAGAGATGACAAAGTGTCATGAGAAAGGCTGGTCACGAGAGAGTGCCAATCAAGTTAGCGGTGACCAAGTTAGAGGTGACTTCTTGATGGCATCAAGAGTGCCATCAAGTTAGAGGTGACCAAGAGGTCTTGATCTGCAGTAGTAGCACACTGTAGGAGGCCTGACTCAATGCTGAGGCTATTCGCATTTTGTTCACAACTGGATTTTTCTTGGATTGGACGAAGTGCATGCAGAGGAATTGCCAGCTGAAACATGTCTATTTCTGTAACGTGTTTCTACAACGGAGCTGGCACAGTTTAATGCCTTCCTGCCATAGATGATGAGTTGTGAACCTACAGCTGGGGTATCCCGAGGCAGGGGTACCCATCCTGCTCCAGCAGAAATGTCTTCTCAGGCCAGTTGACACCTCCTGACAGAACTTTCCCAGGGTGACGGGGTCTCACTTGTCCCCTGCCACCTTCCCACAGCCCAAATCGGGAGATACTTCTGATGGATGATGATGGCAGCGGGGTTTTACCAGGCAGCTGAAACCACAAGAGGGAGCTGA
Source organism: Limnodromus scolopaceus (assembly GCA_028565335.1). Taxonomy (NCBI): domain Eukaryota; kingdom Metazoa; phylum Chordata; class Aves; order Charadriiformes; family Scolopacidae; genus Limnodromus; species Limnodromus scolopaceus. The sequence continues at coordinate 21,374,998 of JAOXNO010000070.1, read as the reverse complement.
GATTATGGTCTGTGCATGTTCCCGGCTCCAGCTCCCTTCTCCTGCTCTCTGTTTGCAGGTCACTGCTTCCAAAGACCTAGGGGCCAGTGACACCTGTGGAAATGATGTTGAGTGTGACTGTGGTTCTGCTGGTGACGTGGACCTTGGGGGGTAAGTACGGTTTCAGGGAAGGGGAGATCCTGGATAGTTTCTGCCCCTCAAAGGAATTTCCTCTAACTCAACAGGGCACCATATCAGAGATGGGGACAATTTCAGAAAAAAATGGAGCAAAATACTGAATTTGCAGAGCCTGCAGCTTGGGGGACTCACCTACCACTGCTCATACTATTATATGCTTATATACTTACGTGTTTATGTGATGTTTATACAGCTTGTAACCAGGAACTAGAGCTTCTTACTGGCATTATAATAAAAGCAATAAAAGAAATTACCCAAAGGAAAAAAGGTATATGTTTATTAGCAAAGGCTGATGCTGATACATAATGCACGAAGGATAACGCAACTCCAGTGTCAAGGCCTTTGCTTGACTCACATGGACATTGTAGGGGTCGGAAGTAAGGAGACACTTCTTCTGATACGATGAGGGAAAAGCAGAAAATGAAGATGCTTTGGGAGTAGACTGTGGAGGCCAGAAATTTATTTGGGGAAATCAGGATCACAAGTGTGAATTTCTAATTTTAGACATTTCTTATCCCTCAAAAGGAGTGCAAAACTTTTCTAAAAGATGGTTCATACAGAAAGTCTCAGAAAAAAAATATGGGAAAATGTCATGAATATAAATATAACTAATGGAAATGCTCGTTTCATGCATTTTGTTTTGCTGTTTACCAAGTGGGTCTGGTCTCTTCCAGGAGCCCAGGAGAGCATCTCCTGGGAGGTACAGCGCTACGATGGCTGGTACAACAACCTGCTGCACCACAGCCGCGGCTCGGTGGGTGAGTGCCAGGCCCAGGGATGGGGATGGCGGGATGGGGCGAGCTGGCACTTTGGCTTCTGGCTTGCTTTACCACTGAGAGAGAAACCCTTTCTGATTGGAGCCTGAACCAGGCAGACGACCAGGCAATGCCACCTCCTCTGGCCCTGAGAGGTGGCTGTTTGCACTCAAGATAGATCCCTAGGTGCACCTAAGAGACCCTGTTGGAGAAGTCTGGAGGGGCTAAGCAGCCCAGCTTTGTGTCCCCCCTACTTTTACTTGCTGCCCAGGCACCATCTGCAGGTCGCGCTGCTGTTGGATCAGTCCCACAGCTGTGCCTTTGCGGGGCCATTCAAAATATCCAAGGCAGGGAGGACCCAGCTCTTCCCAGCAGGCATTTCATTGATGGTCAGGCATCCCAGAGCTGGGAAAAGGCATCTTTAGCCAAAGTCAGCATGAAGTTCAAACAGCATTCAGCAGAAAGCCAGAGACAGAAGAGCTCATGGTCCAGACATCCCAACATCCCAACATATTGAGCTGTTGGCTGCTGTGCAGCATGTACTGTATTGGGACAGGCATGCAGATTTCCCTGTGCCAGTTGTGAGCTGCTTTCTCGTGCCTACAACCAGCCCATGGGTCCACCTCCAGGAGACGTCCCCAAGCCTGTGACCAGGGTATATCAGGCAGGATCTCATCTAAGATTATGAATCGTCCTATTTCCTGCAGTCCAGGTGACACCTACACGGTGACACAAGGCACATTGACAATTACATGTCTTCCTCTGAATCCAAAAGGCTCTCCAGCATGATAAGTGTGGAAACTAAGCCCAAAACTAAGCCAGCAATTCAGGTTTCCCAGCTCTGGGGAATCCAGCAAATGAAGCCCACTACACTGGTGAAGAGCCTTTCAAAATGAACTTGCTCATGACTGAGAAAAGAACTCCCATCTGCTGCCTTTTTAGGACAGGCAGTGGGTGCAAAGTCAGGGCGTTTCTCTCTCGTCTTCTCCCTCGTCTCTATCCCTCTTTGTCTGTTCCCTCTCATGTTTCCTACAGTTGGCAATCACCATGTTTATGCAGGATTGCATAGTCAACGTGGGCATCTTAATGTCACTCCAGTTACCCACCACCCTAGACCTCCAGGAGGCAGTGGGATGCACATGGACCAGAGAAGGACAACTGGAAGGGAACATGCCCATGGTGGAACCCTCCTAGTTTTAAAAGGACTGATTGCAAGAAGTTTTGGGCATTGGTACCAAAACTTGTATGTTCTTGGCCACTAGAAGCATCTGTGCCATCTTCTTGCTGTCTTCTGGGACCCTCACACACGTTGGTGTATTCCAATATTGTTGCCTCTCTTGTCTGTTGGGTGCTGCTGGACCCATGCCATGTTGCTTTGGTGCTGCAGGTGCCAGGCTGCTGCGTCTTCTGCCTGCCAACTATGCGGACGGTGTCTACCAGGCGCTGCAAGAGCCCCATGTGCCCAACGCTCGTCAGCTCAGCAACACGGTGGCGCGGGGACGCTCCGGGCTGCCCTCACGCAGGAACACAACCGTGCTGGCTGTCTTCTTTGGTAAGACCTGACGCCTGGCATGAGGTAGAAAATGTTGGTTTGGGTGGAAAAAATGTCAGTTTCCCACACCCCAAGGCCACGCTTCAGAGCGGAGCGCTCCTCACCCACTGCATCACAGCAGACCCACACCCAGAAGATAAAGCCTTGGGTATTGCCGTACCAAAGTGCTGTACAGCAGAGAGAGTTTGCGTGAGTTTTTGGTGACCTTTGGCAGTTGCCACATCTACTGATATTTGTCGTTTGGGAACTTCCTCATTTGTTTTAGCAGCAGAGTTACCCCATTGCCAAACGCCTGACCGATGCAATAAGAGCCGCGCTGTGAGTGATTGCTGGGCAGAATTGCTGCCACTCAGGAGCTCAGCGGGGTCTTGGGTCTCCAAGCCCAGGGATGTCTGTCTCTGGGAAATACACTCATCTCACGCAGAAAACAGGCTGAACTTGTTAAAGAAGTGGAGGCAATTAGCTCACAGCTAGACGTACAGCTTAAGGTTGATACACATCCCTAGACACCCAAGATGGGGTGCTGGGCCCCAAGAGAGGCCATAGGAGGGGCAGCCACTAGTGCAGTATCATTTCGCTTCTCCTTGGACGTAGTTTTTTCCCATCACACCAAAACTCAAATGGGTCAGCAGTAACGGCAGCCACCAGGCTCAACATCAGCAGCTACCCTTGGCCTTGAAGGCCACAAGCAAGGAGGAGCTCAGGGAAATAGTGGCTATATGCAGAGCCTCACTCCTGGTGAAGTGATGGCCAGCAGATGGTCCAGCTGCTGTTGGTCTCCAAACATCTGCTGGCTGAGTTTCCCCACCCTGGTCCCTGAATAACCCTACTCTACTCATGAGGTCTGGCCAGGGGCTCCTGGAGCCCTGCTTTGCAAAATTGTGGAGCAAGCCAGCAGTGAAGGCAAAAAAGGAAACCATGCTTGCTGCAAAGGGCCGTCCCCTCAGCCCACATACAGCTCAGCTGCCCACCATCACATCCTGCTCCAGGTGCTGGTAGGCAGTCCTCCCAGCTGCTGACCATCCTTGGGTCTCTGGTAGGTTTCCACGTGCTCTCAGACATCCTGGAGACGGAGAAACCTGGTTGTCCTGCTGAGTTCCTAAACATCCACATCCCACCTGGAGACCTCACGTTTGACCCTGCAGGCACTGGAGATGTGGTCCTGCCCTTCCAGCGCATCCAATGGGCGATGGAGACGGGGCAGAGCCCCAACAGCCCCCGGGAACAGGTAGGTAGTGTTTCCTTTGCTCTTTGCCTTTCAGCTAAACTCCTCTTCCCCCAACTCTGGGGCCTGTAGCAGCCAAAATAGGGTTTGCAAAAATAAAAGGAAAACACCGTTGTTTCCTGAAGTATACATCTCTCAAGCGTTTGAACAAATTGCAAACGGACCGAAGCACAACCTCCAACACTTGTGGTTGCTCAAGCTCAGTGCTTTTCTTGGCCAAATAAAACGCAATTACTTTAGATCTGCCCGTATCATCTATTTTAACGCAAATTTGAGTATCTATCCTGCATGGTTTACGGATGGCAGAACAGGAAAGGGTAAAGCAGGAACAATTTGCAGGCTTCCTTGCCTGAGAAAGTTTTTGTCACCTCAATCAGGCTTCGCAAAGGTAAGGCTGGCTTTATCTGGTGAAACGAGTGATAACTGGAGCCTTTTTAGTGCAAGTGCAATGAACTTTCATAAACAATTTATAAACTTGTAGCACTCTAGAAGAACTGTAATTATAACACATTTTTTCAGATACCAACTCTTATCTTTAATAATATGTCATAAAACTGATCCAGTGTGGTCATAAAGTTGTAAAGCTTCCCTGAATTTCAGTCATTTTTGGAAAAAAATCCAGATTTCCCCCCATTTCTCTGTATTTTTCTGTGCTGAGGCTGGATGTGTTCCCCAGTCCATGTGCTTTTTCTTTCATGCTGGAAAGCTTCCAAAAAAAACACAAAACACCAAAAACAACCAAAAAACCTTTTCCGAAGCAAAATATTTCCCCTGAACCTTTCACATGACAAACCCTGATGAGACCAGATTAGCAAGTCATGTTTTTAGCAGTATTTCAAACCGTAGAAAAATGAAAACTCCAGCATGTTTTGAGACTGAAAAGGATGTTTTCATGAAAGCATTTGGCAGGGGAGATATTCAACATGCTGCCAGGGCAACGAGACTCCCTGCTGCAAGGACAGGGCTCCCCAGAGGGCTCCAGTGTTTCCAGTTTCCCCAGAGATGGGTTTAGTCCCCTTCCAACTTGATCTTGCCTATGTAGGGATTCACAAATACCTACCTCTGGGCACAGCTGAAAATAATTGGGGAAAAAAAATCCCTGTACCTGGTCTTCTCTTGTACCTGGCACTAATTCCTGCAGTTTGCCTAGAGATTGTTGGTGTATATATTTGCATCCCGATAGCTCTTGCTAAAACAGGGGATGAGGTGTCTGCTTTGCAAGACCAAAAGGGCTGGGTTGGGGCTTTTCAGACCTTTCTTTTCCACCTTTCTGCTGAGACCCCGGTGCCTGTTAATGCCGGTTCCCTGCATCTGCCCTAGACCAACGAAGTGACGGGCTGGCTGGATGGCAGCTCCATCTATGGCCCCTCACACTCCTGGAGCGATGCCCTGAGGAGCTTCTCGGGGGGACAGCTGGCGTCGGGGCCCAGCGGGCACCTGCCGAGGGAGACGGATGGCAGGGTCCCCATGTGGAAGGCGCTGGATCCATCCACGGGACAGGGTGGTCCCCAAGGAATCTATGGTAATGGTGGCATCCTCAATGGGTTTTCACCTGCTTGGCTCCATTTCTGACCGTGAGCAGGGGGAGCAGGACATCCCTGGAGCTGACCCCAAGAGGGGATGGTGGGAAAAAGCAGGGGGGTGCAGTGAGCTGGGACACATGGATCAGGAGTCCCGTGGGAGAGCAGGCAGTTTCCCAGCCTGAGGGAGAGGAAGATGTGTGCCCCAGCAAAGACACGCTGTGAACTTAAGGTTCCCAGGTGCCACATCCCTGGAAGGCAGCAGGTCATTTCCCAGCCAACACACAGAGACCAGTGGGTGCTGGTCCCTCTGATCTGACGCAATCTCCTCTGGGGAAAGGGGCTACCACCCACAAAAACCTGCTCAGCTTGCTTTGAATTCCTCACCTGCTTGACCCGTGGTCTGTGTTGGGGGCCTGGTGCTGCTTCTCACTCACTTGGGCTGCCCATCTCCTTGGGGAGAAAGGCAGGGCGAGGGGATGCTGGGCTGCAGCCACAGCGCTGGGGGTGCTCCTCCAGCTACAGGCAAAGCTAAACCCAGTGGCAGCATCCCACACTGATGGTCCTGGTGGCTCTTGCAGACCTGGGGAGCGCCTGGGGGAATGAGAACCGCTTCGTGCAGGCTGAGAGCATCGCCTGGTTTCGGTACCACAACCACCTGGCCACAAAGCTGGCCCAGATGCACCACACCTGGTCTGATGAGGACCTCTTCCAGCATGCTCGCAAGCGGGTCATCGCCACTTTCCAGGTGAGGGATGGGATCCCCCTGGCTCTGCCAGGATCCCCAGCATCCTCCCCAGTGCTGGTCCTGACCCAGTTTCTCTGTGCCTTAGAGGATTGTGCTGTACGAGTGGCTGCCAACCCTGCTGGGAGTAAGCATCCCGGAGTACAAAGGTGAGGGGCACGGTGGGCAATGGCGTGTGGAGAGCAGAGGTTGGGGGACCAGGGGAGCTGGAGGATGGGGCAGGAGAGGGAGCTTGGCCCCCTTTCCCTCCAGGCTGGCTGCTGGAGCTTGGCTGCTGCCCCACAGGTTACCAGCAGCACCTGGACCCCAGCCTCTCACCAGAGTTCGTGGTGGCTGCAAGGCAATTCCTGGCTACCATGGTGCCACCAGGTGTTTACAAGAGGTAGGATGAGCCCAGCGGGGCTGTGGGACAGCGGTGCCTGTGTCAGGGGAGGGGATGCCTGAGCTGAGGTGGTGGGTGGGGATGGTGCCTGTCCCTTCCCTGCATCCTGTGCCTCACTGGGACAGCTGAGCCTTGTCAGCTCGGGGCAGCCCTGGCCAGGGATGGTGGGTCCAGCCCTTCTCTGCTGTTCCAGAGACACCCAGTGCAACTTCCAGAAAGTCCCCGGCCCCGGAGGCTCATTCCCAGCAGTGCGGCTTTGCAACAGCTACTGGAGCAGAGAGGTACAGAGAAGGGAGTGTGGGGGGCCCAAGGACATGGCAGGCTGGCTGGGGGGGGCTTCATTCCCTGTTTTACATTACGGACGACCTCACAGGGGTCTGAAAGGGAAGTTGGGTGCAGAGCATGACAGCCAACAAAGAGCTGTGAGATCCTCCCCATCCAGACATCCCCATATACCGTCTCCAGCTGCAACAGGCTCAGACCTCAGGGTTGAGCTGACATGAAGAAAATAAGCCTGGAAAAAGTCCATCATCCCCCCTATGCCCAGGGTCTGCACCCCTATGGTCACTAGTTCAGGGTGTGGGGCTGCCCCATGTCTTCAGTACTGCAAGGAATCACCTGCTCTTCCCATGTATTCTCAGAGCACTAGGCTGCAGCAGGCAGAGCCTGTGGACGTGGACAATCTCCTGCTGGGGATGAGCTCGCAGATTGCAGAACGGGAGGACAACATTGTGGTGGAAGATCTCCAAGGTCTGCACTCCCCTGCACTGCAGCCGGCGCATTGGTGGGGGACTCTCTTTCTTGGGGCTGTACAGGGGCCAAGGTGGGGAGGCATGTCCCATTGCCACCACCATCAGCACCCAACCATATGCTTAGACCAGCTTCAGCCTTGTTAATGGAGGTGCAGAGAAGCTGCAGGGCATGTTAAGCAAGTTACTGAGGCCATTCTGGCACGAGCACGGAGATGATCTCCTTATTCAGCACGGCCCATGGCAGAGGGACAAGGCTAGCCCGGCACCTGTGGTGGTTGGGGTTGCTCCTCTGGCTCTTCCTTGCCATCACTATGGCTTTAAATTCACCTACAGATTTCTGGTATGGGCCCCTGAAGTACTCCCGCACCGATTACGTGGCCAGCTGGATTCAGCGCGGACGAGACCTTGGCCTGCCCACCTATAACCAAGCCCGGGAGCGATTTGGGTTGGAGCCTCTCCAGAACTGGTCAGATCTTGCCCCACACGTGGAGCAAGAGGTAAGAGGGAACTCATCTGGGCACAGAAGGTGGGCGAGTCAAAGGACATTGGGACAGTCCAGGTAGTAACTGGCTTCTCCAGCAACGTAGGAAGAGGGACTTCAATGCTCATCCTGCCCTAGCTCATTTTCGTGCCTGTGGGGCTGTTGCATTGGGATAACTGTGCAGTTACGTGGCATAAATAAATATATCCGGCCCCAGTGCTAAGCTCCTGTGCTGCTGCGAGCTCTGCTCCTCCTGGGGCTGAGATGCTCTGGGAGTGATGCTGAGTTGCTAAAGTCCGAGCTGTGAGCTCCAGGCTGTGTGGAGCTGAGCATCTTCCCAGTCCACGGACATGTGATGCCTGGGAAACACACATTCCTCACTCCTCCTGAGTCTTGCCAAGACTTTCCGAGGCCCTGGCAGAATTCCCTCTGCTCACATGTGTGCGGTGGGGGTTTCTGGCCAGGTCCTGGAGAAGGTCACTGCTCTGTATGCCAACAACACAGCCAGGCTGGAGCTGCTCCCTGGAGGCATGCTGGAAGTTAACGGCTCCCTCTTCAGTGCCATCATCCTGGACCAGTTTGTGCGCCTGCGTGATGGCGACAGATTTTGGTTCGAAAACACCAAGAATGGGTAAATTCATCTTCCCTGTCTGGCACAGAGAGCAGGCTGCCTGCTGCTTTGCCAGCCCCAGTAAGACATAACAACTGGGACTGGAGGAAAAGCCATCCTCCAGTTTCCCCACTTCCTAAAACGGTGTGGGGAGCACATTCCTCCTGCCACCAGACAGTGACACCCCGGGCCACTGCTTGGCCCCACATCTTTTTCCCCAGGCTGTTCACAGTGGAGGAAATCAGGGAGATCCGTAATACCACCTACCGTGATGTCCTGGCTGCCGCCACCAACACAAGCCTCACAGCCCTCCAGCCCCACGTGTTCGTGTGGAGCAATGGTGAGTCCAAACAGCAGAGCTCAGGGAGCAAACAGCACCAGCAAGTCAGGGAGGAAGGCAGATCTCCATGTGTCACGCAGGGACTCAGTGACACAGGGAAAGCAGGGCTGGCAGTTTCTCAAGCCTGACACCTGCGATGCCTCTAAACCAGCAAAATATGTGTGAAATGCAAGGATTGCTTGTAAGCAAGGTGGGCCGCGCTGATGTTGAAAGTGGGCTGAAGTCCAGACACAGGCATTGCATGTGTGCTGTGAGGATCTCAGGGTACGAAAATGTAATTGATGCACTGGGAGATCGTGCTGGAGTTAAACCTCAGCCTTTGCCTACCCCACGCTGTGTCACGCTTCTCACTGATGTGGCCTCTCACTCCTTCTATATACAAGCACACACAGGTCTTCAGGCTAAACCGATGAGTGACCTGAAACATGATGAAGTTTGCAGATGAGTCAAGCTTTGTGAACCGTAACCGTGTAACGTTGCCTACTTTTGCCTTTAATTGCATCAGCCCCTGAAGGTGCCCTGGGTGCTGTACCACGACACCCACTTCTGCCCGGCTGTTCCACCAGCAGGGTTGTTGGGTTAACCAGGGCTGCTGGAAGGGCTGGCCAGGCTTTCTGCAGATGTGGTTGCAACAGCAGCATGAACTGCGCCAGCCAGCTTTCATCCTGAAGCTCAGGATCCCAGCACGTTTTGGGTTCCCAGCAGGCTAGGAGCAGCCTAGACCCATGCTGATGTGCACCCCTCACCCTGGTGTCCCTCTGTGCCATCCTTGAAATGAGCTTTCCTCTCCCCAGCAAGGGAGCTGGTGCCATGCTTAGGGTGACGTGTGGCTGAACGCAGCAGTCTGCCTTTTTCCCTGGAGACCTTGCCACACCCTTCCCATTTACTGAAAGCAGTTTTTATGGTGCACGTTCCAGCCCTTGCAAGGCGTTTGCTTCCCTCGGCATACGCTCCCTGCAATTGTACCAGAAGAACTCCCAGGATTTACAGCATCCGGATGAGCAGAGGCTCTGACCCACAATTTGCCGTGGCCCAGGGCGCTTCTTGCTCAACGCATCCCACGGGGAGAGGTGATGGTGCTGAACTCCCAGAGCGCTTGAGCCCAATTCTGTGCTTGTTTTGCCGTAGCAGGCAAAGGTTCAACCTGAAAACGAGGGTTGACCTTTAAAATCTGTTTAACTTGAACATCCCAGATTTGCAGTGCTCCCTGGGTCACTTGGCAGTGAGTGACCCAGCATCATTAAAACGGTGCCTGTGGATGATGGAGGTGCGATTAGAAAAAGGTCCATGACGTTCACAGCCTGTCTTCCCCCATGCAGGTGACCCATGCCCCCAACCCCAGCAGCTGACAGCTCAACACTTGGCCAACTGCACACCCATGACTGTGCTGGACTACTTTGAAGGCAGCGGTGCAGGCTTTGGGATCATCATCGTTGTCCTCTGCTGTCTGCCTTTAGGTTTGCTGCTCCATTTCTTTACCCATCTCCTCTTCCACTGGATAAAGGGGCTGAGTGCTCACGAACCAAGAACCTCCAAGTAGGAGTTGCTGAGTCTTGGCCACTCCTGAGTCCTTAAGGTGGCAGGGTCCTTGGGCATCAGATGGTTCATGGTGCAGCCCTGCATTAAATAAAACCATGTAGCGTTGAACTGGGGGTGACAGGGAAGAACACCTGGGTCTGGTGATGCTTTCAAGGAAGGAGCTTTGAGGTATCTCATGTGTTCTTCTCCCATGTGTCCCCAGTGACTCTGTTTGTTGCCTGGATTGTTGCTGTTCTCCGCAAGAAAGACTTCAAGAAGCTGCAGAAGAAGCAGGGCTCCAGCGTGCGGAGGGAGGTGACCGGAGAGGCAATACAAGGTGAGGTGGCACTGCTGGTCCTGTGGTGGTGTCTGGTGATGCTGCTGAAGTCAGGGCACACACCAAGGCAGGGCTGGGCTTGGACCTTATTTCCAGAGTGGATGTATTTCCCCAGGAGGTTAGTCAAGCAGTGGAGCAAGGTAGCCCAGAGAGGTTGTGCAGTCTCCATCCTATCCAAGACCCACCTGGATAAAACCTTGAGCAGACTGGCCTGAGCCCATAGCTGGTCCTACTTTGGGCAGGAGGCTGAGTAAGAGACCTTTCCACTCTGAGTCCTTTCCAACCCGAGTCATTCTAGGACCCGCTAATTACAACCCTCTCTAGATCACACGCCACCTGAAGGAAACCTATTTAAAGCAATTGCAGTAGCTCCAGGACAGGGGACTGTATCTCCTTGCTCTGGACACTGGAAAAATGTTGTCTCCTTGCTCCATGGTCTGTACTCCTCCTGTGACCATGTGCTTGAGCTTTAGAGCTGGGAGATCATAATTTTTCCCTTAATGTGTCATGCAATCACTCCCAAGCTGCATCTCAGTGAAGGTGGAGGTGTTGGGATGAATAGGGATGCAGGTGCACCTTTCCAGCTGAGTCCTGTGCTCTCTCCCACCAGCCATGGAGTGGCATGGTCCCAAGACAGACAGCTCTCTCGTCTACATTCAGCTCCAAGCTGACAAAGTGCTCAAAGTGCTGGATGGGAGAGGGTCTGTGCTCCGGAGCATCAGCCTGAAAGCCCATCAAAGGGTGGAGGTGATCCTCTCTAGCAACAAAGGGAACAAAGCTCTGCTCCTGAAGAGCCCCAAGGAGTATGACCTGGTGAGTACCATGATGCCTGGGGCATGATACCTTCCCCTGGACCCTCCACCACCCTCTGCCACTGGTCGCATACACCCTGCACCACTCAGTCCTGGACACTGGGAGCAGTGTAAGTCCCTGAAGGGTGGTTGTGGCCTCCTGAGAACCACCAGGTTCAGCTAATACCATGGAGCGACCACTGTGGTGAAGAGCAGCAGCGCTCACATCCCAACTGAGCCTCTGCTGCTCACAGCCATTCGGTGGGGTCTTTTGCAGGTGCTGCTTTTTAGCGAGGAGGCAGAGAGGAGCAGCTTCATTGGGAAGCTACAAGGCTACATGCAGGAGAGTGGCCTTGATCTGCATCTGTCTGAGATGAAGGAGCAGAGCCTGATGAAACGGGCGGTCACTCAGGAGCAGAGAAAACAAATTCTGGAGACTTTTTTCAGGCACCTGTTTGCTCAGGTATGTAGAGGTGTGGCAAGATCTGCTGCATGGAGGAAGGTATTTCTGTATTAAGCAATGAATGTTGGTGCTGTTGTTCACCTTAAGATCTGGTAAGTGATGCACAAGAAAGTTGTAGATGCTTTCAGAGCTGAGAGACATTTTCCCTTGCAGAAGACAAAGGGAGTTCTGCTGCGGTGATATAAGTCTTTAAAGTTGCAAAGAGACTTTTGAATGATGTAACTGAGGTCTCCATAACGGTCAGTGGTGTTCAGTGAGAAAGTCACGTGGTGTAGGAGAAACGTGGGACTTTCCCATGGTGTCTGTCATGAGTTTTGTGCCAGGGCAGCCACCAGTCTTTGTGCAATAGGTTAGGGAAGTGAACACCAGCCTTCTGCTCTGCCAGCACCCATGGTCTTTCTTTTGTGGGACACAACCTGCAGGTGCTGGAAATCGACGAGTCTGATGCCGGAGAGCTCAACTTTGAATCTTCACAGAAGGCAAAGGAGTCTCTGACATGTGAGCTGAGCAGGGCTGAGTTTGCCGAGGCCCTGGGGCTCAAAGCCCACTCCATGTTTGTGGACTCCATGTTCTCCCTGGCTGACAAAGATGGCAACGGTTACATCTCCTTCCGGGAGTTCCTGGATATCTTGGTGGTCTTCATGAAAGGTGGGAGCTGGAGCTGGTTAGTGTCTGCATCTGTAGTCCTCAGCCTAGAAAGGCTCTGGCAAGGCTACCAGCAGAGTGAAGGACAAGACCCATTCCAGCAGGTCAATCTGTAGACACTAGTACAGGTTAAAATTCCCTTCACTCAGGACAGCTTCAACTTGAGTTATGGGGCAATGACAATGCAACTATGTTTTCTGTAAGACTGTCCATGAGGGGATCTGTCTCAGAGCAGTGATTTACTGATCTATTGCTGCCATAGACACGTCTCCCCATCTCCTGAATGGACCATGGGTCCTTTCCTTGACAGAGGATAACAGCCATATCAGATATCGTATCTGACTCCATCTGACTGATGGAGCTGGTGAATGCCAGATTCAACCAAAGCAGCTCCCAGAAAAAACATTGCTGTGCAAAAGCACATTTTGTGTTTGCAAAATAATGCACAAGAATGTGTATCTACCTGGTATTTCACCTTGCACTTGAGAAAGTCAACTGGCAGGGCTCATGCTTTCAGTCGCTGCTTAAGTTGTGATCAGCAGAGTGCTTTCAGTCTCTTAGAGCTGGATGAAACTTCACTACTGCAGCTCCAGACTCTCAAAGACAATGTTTAAAAGCACTTTTGCCAATGAAAATAGTATCTTGTTCTTACTTTCTGTCTCTCCCTCCCCTGTAGGGTCCCCAGAGGAGAAGTCCAAGGTGATGTTCAGAATGTATGACATTGATGAGAACGGGTTCCTCTCCAAGGATGAGTTTCTGAGGATGCTCAGGTACTCATACTGAGGATACTCCTCAGCTCTCCAGATGTTTTCACAATGTCTGTAAACATAGATGTCTTAAGAAGCAGCTCCCAGTTTCTATGCTTCACTTCCCAAGGGTGCTACATGAGAGCTCATGAGCTCAGCACTCACAATCAAGAGTCCATTTCTCCTGTGAAACTGGTATGGGGCTCAAGCTGTGGTTCCCATCTCCCCTCCTTTCTCCAGGTCCTTCATTGAGATCTCCAACAACTGCCTGTCAAGAGAACAGGCAGAGCAGGTGACCGAGTCCATGTTTCAGGCCTCAGGGTTTCAGGACAAGGATGAGCTGACATGGGAGGATTTCCACTACATGCTGCGGGACCATGACAGCGAGCTTCGTCTCACCCAGCTCTGCATCAAAGGTCAGTGGGCAGGAGCACCGGGTCACCACAGGCCCTGCGGGACTGGAGGAGATGGGCAGCACCCAATGTGTAGCTCCCAGATCTTGTCCCATCAGTCTCTCCAGCCCAGCTGCAGTCATGGGGCATCAGCTGTTGCTCCCTCTGTGACATATTTGGGTCAGCTCAGAGCCTCTCCCCATCCCACCCCTGCCCGGGGAGATGCCTAAACCTTGTCCACCACATCTCACACACTCTAAACAGTTGTTTGTTTTTTTGGTTCCTGAAAGGTGTCCCTGAGGTGCTCAAGCAAAACCTGCACAACCGCGTCTCCTTCATAAAAAAGAAAGAGTCAAAAGGGTAAGATCTCCTCCTTAGTCTTGCTGCTGCTGCTATTTCTTCTTCTCTTTCTGCCCTGATGCACATCTGTCCTTGGCCTCAGCCTCTCCAATAAATGGTTCCACTGGGTGTTCGCACGCCCAGCACTGGGGAAGGGGTATAGCCGTGTTAGGACATGACCGTGAGCAAGCTGGACACTGCAGTGGGGCTACTGCCCATCCCTGGCACCCAGGCAGGCAGGACCTGCCTCCTGCAGAGCCCCCACTGCCTCCACTCCATGGGGATGGGAGTCCTACCTTGCTTTTCAGAGGGGTTGGCTATCTTGGAGTGAATCCAGCCCACGTACCATGCAATTAAAGTTAACGCAAGCAAACGTGCAGGAAAGACCTCCTCACATGAGGCTGAGATGGAAAGTGGAGGAATGGGGAAAATTTTGGCAAGCCCTTCCTGCAAGTACAGCTCTGGGCTAGACAGATCTCTCTTTCCAACAGAACCATCTCAGACGAGGAAAAAGACTCAAATCTGGACACTGTGAACCAGTATGTGGAGAGAGAAGGGCAAGAGCTGAGGAAGAGACCAGGCAGAAAGTGAGTACGCCCTCTCCTCGCAGGGTGTCCTCCTCGGACACGGGTTCAGCCTGTTTGTTGTTTCTCACATCTCTGTGTCAGACCGGGTAGTCCTCCAGTCAAATGGCGCTGCTGCAGGGAGCCAGCACACCCATGATGGTGGTGCAGTGCAGGGAGAGGATCCTCCTCTCTGCAGTGCAGAGACCATCCCTGCAGGAGATGCCCCAGCCCCTCAGGCACAGCAGCCCCATCTCAGTGGGGACGGTACCGTAGCTGGTTCATTCTAAACTTCTAAATCTCCTTATCTCTTCCTCTGTCAGTCTGGTTTTGGTAAATTTGGCCGAAACCACGACATGCCCCTACTGAAATCAAATGAAATGTCCAACTCCAGAGCTTGGGACAGTGGTTTTTGGAGTGAATGTCTTGCTGCAGGGAGAGGCTTTGCCTGGCAGGTCCTGCCCGTGCACCTTTGCCCCTTGGAACGCTGCTGGTTGATCTGTGGGCTGCCTGCAAGAGCTGCAGGAGAGACTCTGGTCCTTGCTGCTGTAGTAGCCCCAAATATTTCTACAAGGAAGCAGTTAAGCAGTTGGTTTTCATGACCTGATTTTTCATAATAGTTCCAAGGACTTTCCCTGGAATCGGTTTGGAGGGTTGAATATTGCTATAATTATCTATTACAGTTCTTATCTATGGTATATGAGTCACTATCTGCAGATTTGTTATTGGCTTTCAAAAGCATATAGGCTGCGGGAAGAGCTGAGATGAACTTCTGACACTGTGCTCTGCAAGTCACTGGCATGCAGATGTGGCCACAGCTGCACAGGGAGGAAGAACCCAGACCTGGGCAGCATGGCCCTGAGCCATACCTTGCTGGTTAAACCTGAAATGACACCAGCCCTCCTGCATTTCCCAGGGGGAATCAGTACCAGCTGCATTTGTACACTGAAGCCCAACGGAAGAAGTATGAGCGAAACAAAGTTCAGCAGAAGATCCAGGAGTTCAAGCGCTTCGTTGAGAATTACCGGCGCCATATCGTCTGCGTGGCCCTCTTCTCTGCCATCACCGCTGGCCTGTTCGTGGAGAGAGCTTACTGTGAGTGCCCATGCAGCCCTGCTGCCCCAGATGTGGAGCAGGACATGGCATCCTCTCCTTAAAGTTGCCGGTTGCATGAGGCATGCTGGGGTGTGAAAGGTCCCCGTACAACTTCGGGCAACAGTGTTGGTCCTCCCCTGGAATAGCCAAAGGATTACTGAGGTTGGATGGGACCTCCGCAAAGGGTCTGGTCCAACGCCTTGCTCAGAGCAAGGCCAGTTTCAAAGCTGAATCAGGCTGCTGAAGGCCTTGTCTAGAGAAGTTTTGAAGAGTTCCGAGGCTGGAGATCCTGCCACCTTGTTGGGTTTGTGCTAGTTTTTGACCATCCTCCCTGTGAAGAGTTTTCATCTTGTATTCCATCAAACCTGAATTTCTTTCAGTGCTCTTGCCTCTCATCCTTTCACTGTGCATCGGTGAGGAGTTTGGCTCTCTCCCCTCTGTAACACCCATTAAGTGGCTTCAGACAGCCACAAGGTCTTCCCTTACCCATCTCCTCCAGCCTGAACAAGCCCATTTCCCTCAGCCTTTCCCCTGTGTGACATTCTCCAGCTCCCATCCATCCTGGTGGCTTTCACTGGACTCATTCCAATTTGTTCATACTTCTCATATTGGGATGCCCAACTGAGGACAGGCTACCAAGGTGCAGTTTCACAGAGCCTGGCAGAGGAGGATAATGCCCTCCCTTGTCCTCCAAGGAGACAATGTCACCCAGCAGCTCTGGGGAGTCTGACACGGAGAATCATGCCCCTGTCCCCACACAGCACCCATTCTTGGTGGAGCCACACAGGTGGCTGGCTGTCCCCTTGCTGCAGGAAGGGTCGTGGCCCTCAGTGCCATGCACATTGACACCCGCTGTGCTCTTTCTCTCCCAGACTATGCTTTTGCATCCCCCAGCACTGGAATCGCACAGACCACCTTTGTGGGGATCATCATCTCCCGGGGATCGGCTGCCTGCATCTCCTTCATGTACTCCTACATCCTGCTTACCATGTGCCGCAACCTCATCACCGTTCTGCGGGAGACCTTCCTCAATCACTACATCCCCTTCGATGCCGCCGTGGACTTCCACCGCTGGGTTGCTATGGCAGCCCTGATTTTCTCAGGTAGGTGGGCTGCTGGGGGATGTGCCACCAGTGAGCCACAGCTAAAGCAGGAGGACCAGCTCACCATAGCACAGCAGGACCAGGCAGAAGCTTGAAAACCCATAGGGAGCCTGGAGAGACATAGGTGCTTTGCACCAGAGAAGAGAAGGAATTGTCAGGTCCCTGGGCACATCAGCAAGGTCTGCCACATCTCCGTCCACAGCAACAGTGATGCTTTTGTCTCCTGGTTTCTCTCTCTTACAGTGCTCCACACTGCAGGTCATGTAGTGAATGTCTACATCTTCTCAGTGATGCCTCTCAGCGTGTTGTCCTGCCTCTTTTCCAGTGTCTTTATGGATGACGGGTAGGTGAAATTCAAAGCACAGTCCAGACGGGGTGTCCTGGGAATGGACAGGAATGAAAACAGAAACCAGGAGTTTGCTCTGGCCACTCCATGGTGCAATCTCTTGTCCCTCTCCAGGTCACAGCTACCCCAGAAGTATTACTGGTGGTTCTTCCAGACTATTCCAGGTGAGACCACCTGGCAGGCAGACCACCTGCACACCTGTGCCCAGGATGGGCAGCCCTCTGCCCAGCCCAGGTGAAGCCCCTGTGGGGCTGCCCTGATTCCCCCTGGGACCTCCCAACCCCTCCTCTCACAGGCATGACAGGAGTGCTGCTGCTCGTGATCCTGGCCGTGATGTACGTGTTTGCCACCCACCACTTCCGACGCGTCAGCTTCCAGGGCTTCTGGATCACCCACCACCTCTACGTGCTCCTCTACGTTCTGGTAAAGCATTTGGGCTGGGAAGGTGGGGTGGTGCCAATGCATCGCAAGCTTGTGGGTCAGCCTGGCTGACACGGTGAAATAGCTGTGGAGGTCCCAAGGGAGCTGGTGGGCGTAATCTTGGCTCCCCACTGCTACTGAGCTGCCACCAAATCAGACATGAGGCGATGGCTTGTTGTGCCAAGTGCTGTGCTGATGGGGGCTGCTTCCTGCCCAGGTCATCATCCACGGCAGCTACGCGCTGATCCAGCAGCCCCGCTTCCACATCTACTTCATCATCCCAGCTCTTATCTACAGCGCGGACAAGCTGCTCAGCCTGAGCAGGAAGAAGGTGGAGATCAGTGTGGTGAAAGCCGAGCTCCTGCCCTCAGGTACTGTATCCTCCCCAGCCACGCACCCAGGGTGGCAGCGATGGAAGGAACACAGCTACCAGCCCTGCCAGCTCTCAGATGGCAGCAGTTCCCAACCCAGGTGACTCTAGCCCCAGGAAATGTTCCGCTGGCTGTCACACGTGCGGGTGTCTCAGGCTGGTACCTCCAAGAGCAATGGGTACCTGCATCCCATTACACGTGTTGCCCCGACGCCTTTGCAGCACCCCTGCATGGCAAGGGTCTCCTGTGCCACCCCTCCAAAGGTAGGGAAACTGAGGCACAAAGCTCAGGCCATCACACCCTGGGATTAGTTATTTACCCAAGAAGAAGCGTTTGGCCCTTGGGCTCTGCTCCGGCACTGCCTCTCCAGCATCCTGAGCCCAGTGCCTGCCTCCACGGCTTGTCCCCAAACCCTTTCCCACCCACCCTGCATCAACTCTAATGCTCCATCTGTCTTTGAGCCCACTCATCTTCCCCAACCTTTCCTCTCCAATGTTCAATGTCTCCACCTGAATGAAGCCCCCATCTCTGCCCTCCTCTAGGTGTCACCCACCTCCGGTTCCAGCGGCCGCAGGACTTTGACTACAAGTCTGGGCAGTGGGTGCGCATTGCCTGTGTAGCCCTGGGCACCACCGAGTACCATCCCTTCACCCTGACCTCGGCACCACATGAGGACACGCTGAGTCTGCATATCCGGGCTGTGGGGCCCTGGACCACTCGCCTGCGGGAGCTCTACTCCCCTGAAAGCCTGGCCCTTATCGGCAAGCTGCCCAAGGTAAGCCCTGCGATGCTTCTCCAGCAACAGGGACATCTGAGCCCAAGATCATCTCAGCAATGAGTTGTGCCCAGCCCAAGGCACTTCTCCAGCCTTGAAGGTGGCCAAGACCTGGGCAAGTGGAGGAGGGAAACGCTCTGCTGACAGCTGGTTCCCTTCCAGCTCTATCTGGATGGGCCCTTTGGGGAGGGCCACCAGGAGTGGAACAAGTTCGAGGTGTCAGTGCTGGTGGGAGGAGGCATTGGGGTGACGCCCTTCGCATCCATCCTCAAGGACCTGGTCTTCAAGTCATCCATCAGCTGCAAGCTGCTGTGTAAGAAGGTAAGTGGAAGCATCTGGAGGACAAGAGCCCTCCTGAGATGCTTCCTGTTGCTGGTGGCCTCTTCAGGGGCAAAATCCCCCATGACCCAGCTAGTAAGGAGCCCCATGGACGTTTGTGGGGTGCCAGCCCCGTGCTGAGCCTTGTCCCCATGTGCCACAGATCTACTTCATCTGGGTCACGCGCACGCAGCGGCAGTTTGAGTGGCTGGCAGACATCATTCGCGAGGTGGAGGAGGCGGACAGGAACGACCTGGTCTCCGTGCACATCTACATCACGCAGCTGGCTGAGAAGTTTGACCTGCGCACCACCATGCTGGTGAGCCTGGCCACCCGCCGGGGAGGATGCCATACCATGGTGGGCCATGCTGGGCCATCTGACGTGCACTGATCTCTCTTCCAGTACATCTGTGAGCGGCACTTCCAGAAGGTGCTGAACAAGAGCCTGTTCACGGGGCTGCGCTCCATCACCCATTTTGGGCGCCCTCCCTTCGTACCCTTCTTCAGCTCGCTGCAGGAGGTGCACCCCGAGGTCAGTGCCTGGCTGGGGATGGGAGAGAAGCACCCAAGTACCAGTGTGGAGGACTGGTCCAAGCCTGTCCCCAAGGTCTGGAAGACCTTGGTGACATCCACACCAAGGGGAGGGCAGAAAGAACATGAACCCCACTTTCCCTCTGGAGACCAGATGAGGGTCACCAATGCCCCACACCAGCCACATCCCCTCTCCTCCACCACTATGGTGAGACCCTGCCTGCAGCTGCTTCCAAGAGCTGCCAGAAACCTTGGGGGATCCTGTCCTTCCTCCACGGCCCCAGTGGGTCCAAAGGGAGGTGACAACTTCCCCAAAAGCCTCCTCAGGCTGGGACAAATTGCTTGGCTGGTGTCTGTGCCCAAAGGTGCCAGAGGCGAGGGGCCAAGAGTGGGCTGCGCTGAGAGGAGAGCTGTGGTGCTGGGTTTGACCCCTTTGTCTCCCTCCTTCCCCAGGTGCAGAAGATCGGGGTATTCAGCTGTGGCCCACCGGGGATGACAAAGAGCGTGGAAAAGGCTTGTCGGCAGCTGAACAAGAAGGACCAGACCTACTTTGCACATCACTATGAGAATTTTTGACCCTACCCCAGGCCGTTTCACCCCCTGAAAAGTCTTCATTGGAAATGTGTGTTCAACCCCCACACCTATGCAGCGACGCTTCGGGTGGTCGTGGCCCTGGGCTTCCACCCACCACCATCCCCAGCAGAAAACCATCCGTGGCCAAGAGCATGGGTGCCAAGACTCACAAAGCTGAGACCAGCATGCAGGGCACCGGTAAAATGTTGCCATCCCAGCATCACCCCACACAGCCCCGCTGTGAGGCCCTGAGCCCCAGGCATCCTGCTGCAATCCACGCACTCCTGCAGCCCCGCACCCAGCATCGGGCTGGAGTGTCCCAATCCAGAACACCTGGCATTAAGGTCAAGCTGGGCTCTGCCACCTTAATTCCACGAGACAGAGCCTGTCTGCTGCTGGGTCACACGGGGAATGGGTCTGAAGAGCTTTGGGGAACAGCTTGGTGCCTCTGCACAGTCTGAATTCACAGCACTTTGCCCCAGGACCGGGGCAGGATGCACATGGGGTGAGGAGCCCGAGCTCTCCACCATCCCTCTCCTCGCACTGGGCTCCGGGTTCCTAATGCACTCGTTTGTGCCTGCTCCTTCGTGCTTGGAGCCTTCCCTGGGTTTGCACAGGGCCTTAGGTCATGTTTGTGTTTGCTTCTTTCAGCAGCATCACCATCCTTTGATCAGGGATCATTTGCGCTTGTTTAACTAATCCCTGGCTTTGCATTGCTGGGCTGCTGTTCTCGCAGGCTGTGATTGAGCTGTAATAAAGCTGTCTGAAGTTTTAAATCGTTTTCTTGCCTCCTGTGGTTGGGTCTTGGTCAGCTGGAGACTTGCAACACTTGTGGCGTAGTGCTGGCCTTGCTCCTCTTACAGAGTATTAGCTACAGCCCACTGGGAAATAGTTATAAATGGTTTGGGTTGGAAGGGACCTTAAAGA
>JAOXNO010000070.1:21279880-21322279 GCA_028565335.1 Limnodromus scolopaceus | reverse complement strand
ATTAAGGGCCTGGAGCATCTCTCCTATGAGGAAAGGCTGAGGGACTTGGGTCTTTTTAGTCTTGAGAAGAGAAGGCTGAGGGGAGATCTAATGAATGCTTACAAATACTTAAAGGGAGGGTGTCAGGAGGTCGGGGCTGGTCTTTTCTCAGTGGTGCCCAGTGACAGGACAAGAGGAAATGGGCACAAACTTGAATGTAAGCAGTTCCACCTAAACATGAGTAGGAACTTCTTTCCTGTGAGAGTGGTAGAGCCCTGGAAGAGGCTGCCCGGGGAGGTGGTGGAATCTCCTTCTCTGGCGACATTCAAAACCTGCCTGGACAAGTTCCTGTGTAACATGCTCTAGGTAGACCCACTCTAGTGGAGGAGGTTGGACTAGATGATCTCTAGAGGTTCTTTCCAACCCCATATGATTCTATGATTCTATGATTCTAAGTGATCCATGATGTGAACATCCTTGTGCCCAGAAGCAGGGACGTGGATACACCAGGAGCAGGGACAGGGTCCTGAATGCCTCCTGGGTTTAGTGGGGACAATACCAGGATGCCACTGATATAAAAATCTATCCAGACAGCAGGAGCCCTGCTCAGAGAGTAAAACCCAAAGACAGACTGAAGACATATTGTAAGTCCAGTAATAACCTGGGGAGCTGCAGTGTCCAGGTTTCTCCTTCCTCTGGCGTCACCAAATGCCTGGAGAGCTTGCCCAATGTCACCAAAAAAAAAGGTCTTGGAAAGCACAGCAATTTCCTGTTCACTGGTCTTCCCAGAAACCTGGGGAGCCTAGCAGTGAAGTCTCCCAGGAAGGGTCTCCTCCTTGTTTAATCTTACCCTGAGTACATAGAGGTGTGACATTCTTGTTCTTCTCTGGTCTCCTCCCAAGGAGGGAAAAGATTAATCAAACATCATCTACAGTAACTGTTGGGGTGGATTGTGGAAATGCTCATCTGTGCTCCAAGCCTGATGGATGTCAAGAGCAAAGGGCACCTTATGACATACATTTCTGCAGAAAGTAACTAGAGGTTGCTCTAAAATTAAAACATGGGCAAACCCTGGTGCTATCTTATCTCTGCCTCATTGCTGCACAAAACTCCAGTTCCCAAAGCATCAGAACGACTAAGAGAAACCTCTCTTACTGATGAGAATAGCAGGACTTGGGGAGAAACAAACTCCTATTTTCCAAAGACTGTGGATCATCTACTAACAGTTGTTTATGTAGTTCTTGCTTGCTGGCTAAACTGCCGATGACTTGAGGAGCACCTCTGCCAAGGGACGGGAGCAGCGGTGGGGGATCACAAAATCACTGCCCACCCTGAAATCTTCAGCCACAGGGGAAACATGGTTCCCATTCAGTCCTGCTCTTACCTACTGCTAAAGGGCCATTCCCATTTACCAGCCTGGGATGATGTCCTAAGGACAGGAATGGCCTGTCCTACATGTTTTTCATAAAAGTAATGTGTAGTATCTGCCACCTCCTAACACAAGCACTTTAGGAAAAAAGTCGGCATTAGAATGAACAAATGTATAACAAAGCAAATATGTGAGAGTTCAGCAGCTTCTCACCTCCAAAGGTGTCCAGAGAAGAACATGGGAACAGTAGGAACATGCCACCCTTCCAAATCTCACCCTTGGACAAGTTCTTCCCTTTCCAGTCAACCCCAACTGTTCTTCTTGGCAACCTCCTCTTCTCTTTCAAGGCCTCCTGTTCTCCTTCCTCTCAAATCTTTTGCCCCTTTGGGGTCGTGTACAGAGTCACAGCTCTGTTCCTTGCCCTCAAGACTAACACCCACACAGTAAACATCTGTCCTTCCAATCACCCCCTCCCTCATTCCCCACTCCTGCCAGTCCTCTCCCTTGGCTTGCCCTTTTGGTTCCTCCTAGTCTTGTCACCCACAGCCATTGGGCAGGCTTCCTGTCCCTTCTGCAAGAGGTAGGGAGTCCCCATACCTCAATGTCTCTATCATGCAGCTCAGCATGGCTGAGGGCTACAAAAAACCTCTGCTGTGTCAGTCTGGGGTGGTTCTTTGCCAGCCTGTAGGGATCATTGATTCAATTTTCCCCATCCAAGTGTTGTTCAACACAGTGTCATTTCAGACGGTCTTGGGGTATCTCTGGTTTTTGCAAATGATCATGATGATGTGCTCTGACATTCCTAGTGTTTCCATGTTCTTCTCTGGATACCTCTGGAGGTGAGAAGCTGCTGAACTCTCACATATTGCCTTTGTTATGCATTTGTTCCATCTAGTGCTGACTTTTTTCTAAGGTATTAGGAGGTGGAGCAGGCTACACATTACTTTTATGAAAGATTTAGAATTTGCATACTCACCTTTACAGTGTGAGCAGCAGGAATGATCTGGAGCATCCTTTGGTGGCCAAATAACTAACAGCTGGCTGTGTTTTGAAAGGCGTGCTGGGCTTGGCATGACCAGCTCACTGTCCACGTATAAATGGCATTCCTTCAGAAATGCAATGGAAAAGTAACCGCTGAAGGAGGAGGCTGAGCGTGGAAAGCCGCCTTGAGTTGAGCTGGGGAGAAAGCCTAGTATGCCAGGATGTTAGAGAGCTCTCCCAATGCTGGGAGTGGGCTGGAGCCCATCAAACCACAGGCCAGAGATGTTGGACTGCCAGCCGGAATACAAGGTAGCTCCTTTGCACCCACCTGAAGACCAGTGGGGCTACAACAGGAATGTTCAGCTTTTTTCAGCATGTGTGCTACAGACTTTCTCCCAGTGGCGGAAGGCATTCATGGGCTGTGACTTTGCTGCTGCATGGCTGAACCTGTTGACCTGCACGTGCATGGTGATACATGCTACTCCGAAACTTGCTCTGGAGACCAGTCTAACAGCTCATCTGGAAGACTTCCCCCAAAAAACTCTCAGCCCCGTGCAATTTGCTTGTTCTAATTTTGTACATCATGTTCCTTTTGGAAAGCAGTGACTGGTTGGCTCCTTCCCTGAGGAGCAGCTGAGCCCAGTTGGGGAGAAAGCCCAGGAGTAATAGCCACAACAAGGAGATGGGAAGCTGCATCTCCAGAAGGAGCTGCAAGGAGGAGCAGGTAGCAGATGTTGGGGTGACGGGGAAGTACCAGTGGCCTCACACAGAGTTGAACTCAAAGCCATGGATCTGTCTAAACCCAAGTCTGGAAGCAGAGACACCTTCAAGGACACAATGCTGGAGGAAAATTTTTATAAGCTTCTCGTATTTCTATTCCAGCCTTGATAATTTGAGTTCCTTTTAGTTGAAAAGTTGAAAAGCTCTAGTTTATATATGGCTTTGTTATGCTAGCAGTCTTTGTGAGGTGTTGGGAAGCCTGAGATCCACACCAAGGGTTTGGCTGACTCAGGATCACAGCACGCCCTGGCAAGAAGTAGAAGCCTGAGGCCGAGAAAGAAACAGAATGATGCCTTAAGAAGCCCCATAAAGGCTACATCAGACTCGATTGGTGTCACAGGATGGTGACTGCTCTTTTAACCCTTGGCAGATGGCCAGCCTTTACTTCCCTGGGCTAAGATGGAAAGAAGCCAGGTAGATGTCAAGTCTGGCCCTAACTTGCAGGCTATAGATAATTAATTTGTCTTTAGGATGCTGAGTACAACCTACTTGTTCCCTTCTTCTTTCCAACATACCAGTTGCCTTACACATGAGATTTCAGAGTTGACTCAGTCCTGCATTTTCTTCTCTTCCAAAGCAGTGATTGAGTGGGAAGTTGCTGGCCCTATTAGAGAAGCCGTTTTGTAATCGAATGCTAAACCCATCTCTTGCGAGGTTGTGGGTTCCTGCAGCTGAGTCCATTGCTTCTGCTTACCACCACCACAGCTGCGTGCCCCAGCAGAGCAGCTAGCAGTCATTGCCGGCTTCTCATGTGCATATTGGTGGACACAACTGTTAAAAAGCTAATCATTACTGACTGGCATAATCGTAACTAATCTGGCAGCTGCTGGCAAAGTCTGAGCCACTGGGTGTCTTCGTTTACCTGCTCACTCCACAAAACGAACTTGACAGACCACTTCAGCTCTTGCCTATAGTTTGCATGGCCAACCCATTCTGTAAGGGCCAGGCCACTCCTTCCCAAGACCTGCTCATTTCTGCACACAGGTATTCTTACAATCTTGTCCATGACCAGCTCTGCCAGGAGTTCAGGGGGAAAGAATTTATTTTTTCTGGCATTTTTGTTATTATGGTTGTCAGGTGTTTTAAAAGACTGGTTAAAAGTGCACTTTTGGTTCCTTTGGACTGGATATTTACAAGTGGCTTTGTGCAGCTAGCACTGTGTTAAGTGGCCTCAGAGGCAGGGAAAACCATTACATTAAAAACTTTTAAATGCAATTGGCTTCACTCAGAAATGGAGCAGCAAGCATTACATCACTAAATTTCTTATTTTCAGGTGCAAACCTGTTTCTCTCAATGATGCATTTCTCTGTGAGGTGTTTCAGAACTGCACTAAAACTGTAATGTATTGCTGATAGAGAACATGTAGCTTTAGACTGGAGTACAGTAGGGTTCAAATCTCAATCAAACCAAGCACATGTCACGCCAAGCTTTGAAAGCCCATAGTGAGCTGCGGAAGGTATTACAGCTTGAGTTTTCCAAATGTTGTTCCCCAGCCCTGCCAGGAACCCATTTGGTAAGGATGCTTGCATACCCATCACTAGCTGAGCGGAGGGGAGAAGATTTCAACAGGACAACAAAGACGATTTCATGGGTATTTGTTACCACAGGACTTGGCATTCAACAGGACAACCCTTTGTTCTCTGTCCAGGACTTGAGCAGAGTTTTTTATACACAGATGATAGCTCCTAGATGAAGTCCACGTTGACATGGACGTAACAAAGACTGTGTTTCTTAGCTGGGAAAGACCAGATGGGGAAGGGGAACCACGTGGTTTTGGAGGAGCAAGGCCAGGGAGAACCTCAGGATGCAAAAGAGTTGCTGGGTTAGAAGAAAATGGTTTCTCAGAGCTGTGAGTCAGGCCGGGGCCCTCCCCCACTGCTGGAATACTCCAAAAGACCTCAGCAGAGGGAGATGAGAGGATCCCAGTCTTGCTGCGGGCAAGGATGAGTCAAAGGGAAAGGCATGGTGTGGCTCCATGGGTGGAGGAGGGTGCTCCCCTCCAAGAAGGCAGCAGAGGTATTTTTTTGTTGCTACTTCAATCTGGGCTGAGTTACCTGTTGTTTTCGTTGGACTGAAGTGGCAAGGTTGTTTTGAGACACCCAACAAGCAAGGTGGCAGCTGGCAGGCAGCACCAACCTAACAACTATCTGCCGTTCCCCATCACCGTCCAAGTGCTTGGCCTCCGTTGGGTCCCACCTCCTCTGGTCCCTAGAGATCCTCTAAAACCTCTTATTTCTGCAGGTTGCCACCGCTGACACTAGGATGAGCACCTTGAGGGCAGAGCTTTCGCTCTGATGCTGGAGCCTCAACTAGGAGGGTAAGTTCTGGTCTGCCAGGGCAAGCAAGGCACAGTGAGAACAAAGCGGGGACAGCATGAGTCACGGAGACATACCAAATTGCCTGCAGCAGTCTGAGAGTGCTCGTCTGTGGCAAATGAGACCCAGTCCTTTACTTTTGTATTTTTTTCACACTAGAAAGGATCTGGAGTGGCCACTTCTGTGTAAGTCAAGCATGACCTCGGTCCTGTGCAATGTGCCTGACTCACCAGCTCAGCTTCTGCTCTCTGCTGGAGATCTTTATGCAGTTATTAAGAGAAATTTGATTTAGACACGTGATGGCACAGAGAGGGATTTTTGTCCTAAAATGAGGAAAATTCATTCTGTGTATTTGCTTTTACTTTTCTTTTCATCTCCTTATAAAATTATTTTCAATGACCTTTTTTAGAACCAAATTGCCCCTGCAGCATTTCCCTATGAAAATGCATGTTTTCCTACACAAGACTTGGTCGTTCGTTAGCCCAGACCTTGCTCCTAATGGACTCAGTCATGCAAGCATCAATGCTGGTACCAAGTACCTATTCCCTCTTCCCTAGAAGCACATTTTCAAAATTATTTAAAACAGCTGACCGTTTTTCCCCACAAAGGGTTAATAGGCATTTAAATAGTGACCAGAAAAATCCACACTAGCTGGAAAATAAAAGGGTGGGAATCCATCTAAAATCCGTGGGAGGGAGAGGTACAGAGGAAGACGTACGTAACAGCATTTCAAGGTTCTGGAGAGGAACATGTAGGTTTCCCTAGCCCTGTAACCACAGAGGAGGTTGGTTTTGCCCGTGTTTGCTCTCAGGCCCTGCTTCAAGCAGCAGTGGGATTTCTGTGGGCAAGTCAGGACACCACAAGGTACATCTCTGTAAGTAGAAACAAAGACCGTCAAATGCTTTCTTGACACCAGTTGCATTTCTGAGGAGTGTCTGCCTTTGAGATCTGTAACCAGGTAAGAAGCAGGCCGCATGCAGCTTGCTGGGTTGACGTGGAACTGGTTTCCCTCAGTCGGTTCCTCTGTTCTTTCTGGGACAGTTTTGTGGACCATCTTGTCCAAGGAAGAGCATGCATCCCTGCTCCATTATCTCAGGAAGGCAGACGTCGTCTCTCCCAGTATCTCTTCTTTGTCACAGGCCCTGGAGATGATGTTCCTCACAAGTTCTTGGCAGTGCTCCATTACTTGGGTTTTCTCCTGTGATTGTCCCAAAACGCTGCCCCTCAATCCGGCCTCGTCCATGCAAGAAGGTTAAACAGGGAGGACGAAACGTCAATTTACATGGAAGTAGTTATAACAATATTATTTTCCTCAGTTCACTGCAAAAAGCATGCGATGTGGTGGCTTGGGGATGTTTTTACCCTGAACAGCTCAGCCCAACTCTCCCCTTTCTCATCTTGACTTTGATTTTGGCCAGTTCCTCTCTGTCCTTTGGAGGTACAAATGCTTCAGGTCTAACATTCGTTCATGCCTAAGACTTTTCCCAGAAATGAAAGGTCCATAGGTCTGACCGTCCCGGCTCAGACAAACAAGAAAAAACCTGTCCTGTTTTTTCCAGAGCTCACCCATCACCGTCCTCTGTGAGTGTCACCAGTGTTTGCCTCCACTTTCTAGTTCAGGAGCCTCCTGCGCATCACAGCTTTGCTCTGATCCGATACACAAACACACACCTCTGGGAGATCACCTTTCTCTTAACCACAGCATATTTTCTTAAGGCACCCAAGGCTCCTTTACCGGCTTTGGCTTTGTGTGCGTGTTTACAACAATCTTTTTTAAGAACATAAACAGTTCAGAAAGCTGCTGGCTTCCAGTTATCTTTCATAAAGGTTTCTTTTTTTAAGGGCAGGTGTGATGAGAAGCAAACACCAAGAAGTGCTTGAACACTAAGAAATGCTTAAACTCTCTGGAAAACATTGGCTGCATTCAGTGGGTGTAATAAATTTAGTAACTAAAACAATCAGGGTTTCTTGTTCTGAGCCGGAAATTTACGTTTTTAAAAGCAAAATCTGTCATCCACAGATGAACTCGGTGCATCTTCCCAAGAGGTGCCCTTGTAACCTTTCAATCTGTAACAAGGGCAGATTTTTCAGGACTAGCACATTTTTGAGAAAAAAAAAGCAGGACAACTGGCCCAGTGGTCCCTGGGATTTCCAGCTAAGCCTTTTTATGCAAATATTAAGAAAAGAGGTCCATGTCAAAGTGCTCGGTTCAAGCCAAGAAACCTGCATTTTAAGATGCGTCTGTTGAAATCCAGCTGTTGCATTTCGGAAAGATACTGGCACAGCCCGGCTGATCCACAAAAGAGAAATATTTCTCTCCAATTCCCCCAAACTGCCCCAAAAGAGGCAACACAAAAGCAAGCTTTCCTTACTGATTCCCAGGTGACATCTAAGTGCCTACACCAGAGGGATAGTGCAAAAATCAGGGTATTTAATTCAACTTGAATCAAATTTTACCCTGTTTGGCCCTTGTCAGCATTTTGATGTGCTCAGGACAGAAATGCAAGGGCTGGTTCAGGAACAGGACAGTCGTGACTTGCGGTCAGTGATTTGTTTGGGAGTGGTTTTCGTGTGGAAACGAGCCCCTGGGATTGGAGGTGCTCCTCTTAATTAGTACTCCTGTAAAGACTGTGCTGCGGGGCACAGGGTGGTGGTGAGGTTAACAAATGCATTCGTCTCTAGAGGAAGAACTTGATTTCAAAGACAGAAGTTCGTGGGTAAGACTAGTTGGCATAGATGGAAAAAAACAAACCATTATAGCTGCAGGAGCTCTGTCGAATATTGTAGCTGTGGCATCCAGACACTTTCTGAGCCCGAGATGCATTTCCAAAAGTATGGCAGCTGAGAAATCAGCCGGGCAGCGATTCCCATTCCCAAAAGTCTCAGCTGCTTCGTCATGACTGGCCTTCATTCATTCAAGAGTGAGGATGAAAACCAGAAGGTTTTTGTTGAGCGGTCTGGTGACAGACAAAGCAGTGGAGATCTTCTGCAGGGGTGATGGGTCCCCAGCAGCCCGTCAGCAAGCTGGAATGGGTTTCTCCAGGTGGAGGTGACACCTACTTCTCCAACCCATGGCATCTCTGGGCGAGCGTAAGGGAGACATGCTCACACCCTAGTGCTGCAACACCTCAAAAAGGAAGATCTATTCCAGGAAGCCATTTCCACCCAGGTCCCACCGCCTGCCGTTCACCCCTGCTTTTTCAGGTAGGGTCCCCTAGCACAGAAGCCACATTTCCTCATTAATCAGGTCTGGGTTGGGAAAGTGAAAACGCTGGCTGCAGGTGACTGCCAGGAAGATGGCTGAAGGCACAAAGTTTCCTACAATGTGGGGCTGCCCATCAACCCATCAGGACCCCCGTCGAGCCAAGCATGCAGAAGCAGGGCTGAACGCTGTTGATTTTGGCCAATGATGGCACCCATGGCTCAGACTGTCTGCATCGGCGGAACCTGTTCCCAAGGTAAGGTGCTGGGATGAATCGCTTGGCATCCACCTGTGCTAGAAAGCCCCTTGTAAAATGCCACGTGTGTCTACCCACCAGTGTAGAGCCCTGCTGGGAGCACCGGCAGAGAGGAACCAGCCTCTGGCCCCTGGCAGGGAGGAGGTGGCAGCTACTTGGTCTTCCTGAGGCTGGGCAGCAATGATGCTTCTTGCTGGTGGAAGCAGGGCGTGATCCAGCTCAGGGTAAAACCAGGGACGCTGTGGACAGGGCAGAGCTGACAATCTCTCCCAGCCACTTGCAAGGTTCGGGTTCTCCTGCCAAAACCCTTCAAAGCTCACTCATTCCCTGTAGCTTCCTCTCCCAAGACGTGGCCACTGTTGCTGGTGCTGAGGACTCACAATAACCTGAAAGTCAATGACCACCCTAAGCTGTGTGTGCTTCCTGCAGGCAGGGCAACTCTGTACCACCCCTGGAGAAGCAGCACTAAGTACTGTCATCCAGACCGGTGTGCACAGCTTTTCCCCTGTTGCCTTGGGGAAACATCCAGAAGAAACAGTTGCAGGAGGACTTCCAGCACTTGTTATCAGTATCCGTGATTTCCAAGCTGGAACACCCATCGGGCAGTAGCATAGACTGAGGCTTTGCTCGTGACCCTTCCCCCTGCCCTGCCCAGTCCCTAAGGCTGGCAGGTCCCATGAGACCCTCTCAGATCAGACTCTGTCTGCCTTCTGGTGGGGCTGGCAGAGCTGAGAATCTCCAGCACACCCTACGTAAGCTCAGTTGGTGGGGGACAGAGGGTTGTCTTTGCTGCCTTTGCTGGCAGAGAAGGGAAAGCCCCTGTGGAGGACAGCGGGAACCCACCTCACCAAGAGAGCATGAGGGGGATCATGCTGTCATCCACAGACCCTTGAGCAACCATCCCAGTACCATGCCAAGGACAGCCAAAGGACAAAGGGCAGATGATAATACACTGGTTATGGTACCAGCATGCCCTGAAAGTCAGTAGTTGCTGCACCAGCCATTTGGCTTTGACACTTGGCGCAAGCTTGCGCCCTCCCTTTTGACTGTTGAAACTCCTGGGTGAGTAGCATGGAGATTTGGTCCTCAGGAGAGGTTTGGAAGTTCCCACTCACTCCTGTGACTCAGGGGAGGATGAAAGGAATGTGTCAATCACAATGAAGCCAGGTGGATGAAGCCCAGCAGATGAAGCATACTGGGTCTGTCACACCTAGAGAGCCTGGGAAATGGAGGTAAGGGGGCACCTGTGGATTCCTGGAGCAGGACAAACACCCTGGAGACTCCAATCCATCTGTATCACAAAGGAAAAGCCCGGATTTATCCTGTTTTGAGTGCCCCAGACCACGGGAGCAGGACATTTTGGTGTATTTGGAGACAATTCTAGGTTTTTAGCAGGGGCTGATGTTTCCCTGTTTTTCCTGTCCCAGGGGCCTGGGTTACTGGGGCTGTTTCTTTCCTCCTGGTCTCCTGTCCAGCAGCTCTGTGGCAGGCTGAGATCTGCAAGTCCAGCAGTGACTTCTGCTCCCTCCAGACATCCCCACGCGCCCAGTCCTTCCAGAGCTAATCTCCTAGTGCCATCTGCCGTCTGACCCAGCACCATCACAGGGTGGTGGCAAAGCTCCTGGCCACCTGCATCCTCAGCCTCACCTGCAAAAAGAGCTGGACCAGGTAGTAGCTCACTGCCAAGCATGGGTGACCCCCACCCTAGTAAAGAGCTGAATGTGTCATCGCTATGTCATCAGATAAGACTGTTATATATTCTTTTTCAGTTAAATGAGTAATTCCAGAAGTGAGGCATTGGCAGAGGAACCCAGAAGAGGGAGTTCTCCAGCCTCAGGGTTTTCCCAGGCTCAGCTGGACCAAGCCATGACTGGCCTGAGTCGGTGCTGGTGACAGTCTCACCACAGCCAGGTTCAGCTATGGACACCCCCCCTCCCCAAGCAAGCCCACTGAGATTCAGTGTATTTTTGGTAACTTTGCTAGAGCTGACCAGAAAAGTAAAAACATTTTCCTCTATTAACTTAATACAGAGGTTCTCTGCCTAGAGTACACACACACGCCCCATCCCAAGGAGGAGAAGAAGGTGCAGGACAAAAACCTGCGCATGTTTTCTCCACTGTCCCAAGCTGCATCCTCCTGTTAAGCTCCTGCTTGGGAAAGTGTCCTGGTTTCATGTGCTCAGGTCTCGGATGCCACCTCCTGGCTTCCCACTGTACTGTGCATCTCGGTACCGCCCTGTGACTCCACGCAGACCGGGAGGACCTTTGGCATCGCGCTATCAGAAATAACAAAGCCTTGTAAAGCCCTGCAGGCTCGGAGAAGCTTTTATTCTTTGAGGATCTTACCCAATTCCATGTATTTTTGGGTAAGGATGGAGGTAACTCCTCCAACTAATGGCCCTCCTGCCACCTGCTCACCAGTACGGTATTACAGGCTTTTGTGCAGGATCCCGTCGCAGCAGCACCTTGACTCCCAAAGCCTCTCTGGGTTCTGATCCATCACTTTGGGGGTGGGTCCTGGTCCCTCTCGCCTTTCACCAGCAGACGTTGGGCAGGGTGTATTTCGTGTATGACTTCTGTGTGGTCTCTTATGCATCTCCTGTGTCTTCCCGTTGCCCGCTGTTTGGGGGTTTGGGATGCTGTTTTCAAATCTCCATAGACTCCTTGTTGGGTTGGGGAAAAATTTAACTGGGCGGTTGGCAGGGGGATAGGAAAGGTATTTTTGGGGCTATGAGACAGTGTGGCAATATCTGAGCCCAGTAGGTAAGCAAAACTCACAAGAGGTGACACTGTGCAGTGATGAATCACAAGATTAGGAGCAGACAGCGTGCTCTTTCCTCCCTGCTTGTTCTCCATCGTTTCCCAGCTCTTTCTGCCTTCCTGGTGATGTTTCTGGCCTGGGTAAGCCTACTGGTGCACCTGCCAGCCAGAGGTGTGCTGCCAAGTTCATCCATCATCGAGCAGCTTGGGCATTCATTTTATTTGGCCGTGTGCCTTGTCCAGGCTGGAGCTCCATGGAACGGTACATGTGATGCTCCCTGGCCGCAGCAGACCTGCTCTTCATCCCCACAGGGCTGGGCCATGCACATTTGCCAGGGAAATCCCAGCAACGTTACACGAGCTGCAGCTTCTTGGAAGTCAGCTGTGAGCGGTAGCTGCTAAAGGCAGAAGTTCTGGCGCTTCCTGATGGATCTGGGGTCATCTGAGGTACTTCCTCATGGTTGTGGCCATTGATGTCTGCCAAATGTAGGAACACCCGGGAGGACACCAGTGGTCCCATGTTTGGCTTTCTGACCAGCTGGGTAGAGATTAACTGCAGGAAGGAGGCTACCAACAGGACTGGAACTAAAGATGGAGAAACAGCAATGAAGGCAGAGTTCAGGTGTGGAGACACACCTGCCTCTGCCCTTGGAGACTCACAAGAGTTATCTTCCAGCCTGAGGCCAAAATGATCTTCAACCATTAAAGGCTTCAGCCTGAGGAGGGATGCCTCGGAGAAAGGAGATGGTGGCAGAAGCTCTTCTCCCTGCGCTGCCAGTGCAGACCAGCAGATGGAAGTTGCTGGGGTTTGCAGGAGCTGTTTGAATTACTCTTAATCAGCATTTGCCACAAAAAAACCACATGGGCTGAAGGCACCAGATCAATCAACTTGTACAACTGAGCTGCATCTGCTTAATCATCAGCAAAGGTATGCAGGACCACGAGGAGAGCACCAGTGCTGCGAGGCATGCTGGACCTCAGAGCCAGGAGCTCTGTGACCAGCAGGTCCCTGGATGAATGCCAGCGTTAGATGACCTGTCTCCTTTCCTACATCTCTGCTTTCAGGCACGGATTGAGTTTTACATCTGGGCTTCCCACTGCCCTCCCTGAAGATGCCCTGGCTTGGTGCGAGCACGTCTAATGGGTTCAAGCCAGCTCTGCAGCAGCTTATCTGGCACAGCCATGCTGAGAGGCCTTTCTGCATCAGAGCAGCTGGATTTTCTATTTCCAAAGCGCTCCTTGCTGCAGTACCTGGACCACATACTGTGGTGGGGCACAGCACTTTTGGGAGAAAATGATCTGAAAGCTCACGGATTTATTTATTTTTTGTCCCAGGTGGGACGAAGTGTACCCGAACCAGCCTTTTCCCCTCTTCCTTCTCTCTTCCAGCCCTGATGCCATCTCCTCACTTCTCTGGCCACTTTCTCCTGCAGCCACTGCCCGACAGGTCCAGGCAGCACCACGCACCAAAGGCCCTGGGTACCAGCAACCTGCGCCCTTTTCCCTGGTGATGCCACCAGGCTGCGTCCCATCCAGAGCTGCTCTCCGCCCTGGAGCTACATCCTACCCACAGACCAGGGACGTTCCCTGTCCCCAGATCACTGCCCAGAGCGCGTCCCTTGGCACGGGGCACAGGCACGAGCGGACGCAGAGGCAGCGAGCACACACGTGTGCGCACACACGCCTGCACCACACTCACACCGGCCGGGGACGGGGACGCCCGGGGACCCTCAGAGCAGACATGACCTACTTTAGCTCCGAGGCGAGCCGTGTTGCACGGGTCCCCGCGTAAAAGCTTAATAGAGCTGGTTGTAAATTATTCATTGCCTGCCCATGTTAATGCATGTGCTAAAGGCTTTTTTCTTAGGGAAAAAAAAAAAAAATCTCCTCTATAATTTAAAGCCTTGCACGCTCCCCTTGCCAGCCCCCCATTGGTCTCCGGGGTGTTTGCGCTTGGGTGAGCAGAGGTGCCAGATGTGGATGGACCCAGCAGGAGCGGGGATGTGGAGAGGAGCCGGGATGAACACAGGCAGGAGAAATCTTTACCTGGACCGCAGAGGGATGCCGTGGGGAAGGGGCTGGCGGCCCTGCTCTGGCACAGGCAACCCCAGTCACTTCCCAGAGCGGCAAAGCTCAGCCGGGTCTGTTCCCAGGCACGGTGGCCAGCAGGGCTATTTTTAGACCTGCCTTTTGCTTTTTCTTCCCTTTTTTTTTTTTTCCCCTCCCCCCGCAACACGGCCCCGCTCCTTGCCTTTGCTCAGCAGTGCCCTCAAAGCCCTGGGGAGAGAGGAAAACACTGATCTCCGGGGTGGGAAGCTGCACAGGAGGATTTCAGGAGCTCCCCATCACAGGGACCCACTGAGTCCAGCCACCATGGGACCCTCCCGGGCCACCCCGCTGAGATTTGAGCAAGCTGCCCCTCCATCGCACCCCACTGCGGCATCCAGCCTTGCTCCCACCCAGCCAGGACAAACCCCCGCTGCCCCAGGGCTGCGGTTCCCACAGGGGTTTTAGCAGGTACAGATAAGGCCACAAAAAGGCACGGGCAGCCCCAGAGGAGGAGCTGGGCAGGCGTGAGGCGATGCTGCAGCTGCAGAGGACATTTGCCTTCTATGGACATCTCTCCTCGCTGCACTGCTGGCAGGGAGCAACAGCACTGGCACGGAGGAGAGGCCCTCGGTCTCCCCAGAGAAACAAAAACACCCAAAAAAGCTCACGGTTGCCCTTTCAGAGGCCTCCAGAAAAGCTCAGCATCCACAGCCCCTTCAGTGCACACCCACGCAGGCAAAGACTTGTCCTTCTCCTGGGCAGGGGAGGAGACCCAACCCCACGCGTGGTCCTCAGCAGCATCCCAGCCCAGGCTGCATCCCCTGGGGGAGGGCTGGGGAGCACAGGCAGGGAGGGGAAGGGCTGTGGGTAGCACCAAGCCTGAAGCATCCCAAGAAAACACAACAGACCACAGAAGAAGAGTCACAGCAGCCTCTGGGTATATTATTTTTTTTTGGTTGCATTTCATATATTATCCAGTTTCACATTCTCATAGGATCAGCAATTATATAGCAACTTATTCTCAAATCTTTTAATACAAGCGAGACAGCCATGGTCGTATAATACTTAAAGCACTTCAATACCAAGCAATAAGATGCTAAAACAAAAATTGCACAATTTCTTGCTTACTATGCCTGACTGAATCATTGTTACAGAAGACAACCCTTCTCTTTCAAGCTTTTAACTAAACATTAACTTATCTTACAGGATTACAATTTCTCTTTAATAATAATAATAATAATTATTAATTGCACACAAACACACAAGAAATTCTTTATGATGCATAAATATTTCCTTATTACACATGGTACAAAAATACTCGTACTTTTTTTTTTTTGTTCGGTATTCCCATAAGGATGACTGATTATTTGGCAGGACTGGATGCTCTCCAATCAGAAGGATGTGGAAAAAAAAAAGAGGTTAGATATTTTACAGCCGTTCTATATATAGGAGTCTGAAGGAAAAGAAATAATATAATAACCCTGACTTTAAAACTGGAGAAGAATGGATGAGAACAGAAACCCAGTGCATCGTACTTGGAAAAAAAAAAAAAATCTCAAATTTTTCTGGTCATACTGGGAAGGGGAGGGCAGAGGTGGGAGAAGGGGTGAGACAAGGACAGTTAGTATTTCTCAAAGCCAAGTCTTCACCGAAGCAAGATGAAAACCTTGATGGATCAATCCGTTGGGCCAAGACCTGTTGCTAACGGTTACACAAACGCTAGAACAAACAAACTTACACTCACACATACACAAGTTAAGTGTTTTAATTCATGCCAGAAAACATGCAAAACCCATTGCCTTTCATTTCCTTCAGCCGAGCCACCGGGGCAAGGCAAGCCCAGGGAAGCCTGGGACTGAGCCCCCCAGCTGGGCTTCGGCACAGGCGGATGGCGAAGCTCAGTGGGGGAGGATGTCCTGGGAATGGAGGAAGGGATGGAGGGATGGAGGCGGCGCACGGCCCACGGCGGGGGGCTGTGGCAGCTTCACAGTCCGGGGAGGGGGAATGCTGGCAGCCCCAAGGGGGAGCACGCCGGGGCCGGGCACCTTGTCCGCTGGCCGCAAACCAAACCAAGAGGGGTCCAAGCGATCGTCCCTGGCACATCCCTCCACGTATAGGCAGGGAGGAGGAACACAAGCCGAGGAGAGACGCTGTGGGAGAGGAGTGGCGGTGAGCGGGGCTGGCTGGATTCATCCCCGAGCATCATCCAAAGCCCTTTTCCCACCCTGGGGCTTGGCGGGTCTCCCTGCTCCTGCTGGGGTGGATTTGGCCCCATCACCCATCAGTGTAACCCAACTGCATCCTTGGGTGGATGCAGGGGGCTGAGCCCAAGCTCCCATCCCTCCACCCCAACAAGAGCCCAACAAATCCAGGGATCAGCAAGACAAGAACCCGGCTCCAAGAGTAATTACTTACTTACTAACAAACTAACAAAACTGACGAGACTTCCATCCTTGCTGGGTAGCTTCGGAGGGAGGATACCAGCGCATCTGGAAAAGAAAGCCATGCCAGAGGTCCATGATCCATGATTATCTCAACCAGAGCCCAAACCTTCAGCTCCTCAGACCACATATGAGTTACACCAACTAGAGAGGTCTCCAGCATGGAAAAGGAAGCTCCAGGATGAGCCCCAACTCATCTACTTGAGAAGCAACCCAATGCAGGGCTGCACCATGCCAGCCCTACCTGGTGTGGTGGCTCTGGTGGCTCATGCAAGGACAGGCTCGGGCTCACCAGGCACTGGGACCTGGCCAGATCCTCCCTTAAGGAGCACAGCAGGATCCCACACATCTGAAAAGGAAGCTATCACCCCATCTCAGGGCTTCCCCAACATCTCAAGTACTTCTGCCTATTAGTATAACCAGAAGACAGCCCCCAGCTTCACACCTATGCCTGGCCCCAGTTCACTACAACGTGCAGACCACCACCATTCCAGCTAAGAAAGCTCCTCACCACCAAGCTTTCTATGATGTTTACCACTGCAGAAGTGTGCACAAGGAGGGGCTGTTCCCCCTGCAGCATGCTCCCACTCCCCCACACACCCCAAGTTTACATCTTTCCCCCCCCGATCAGACTTAGGCAGGGCAGAGGTGGCTCACTTTGGGCATGCAGCACCCCAAGGTGGTGGCCACTCTGCCCTCAGCCAGGAGGAGGCGGCATCTCAAGACCACACATTTAAACCAGACAACCTCTACATGACACGCACAGGGTAAGGACTGCCTCATCCACCACAGAGGAGACCCACAAAGATTCCTAAGCCACAACCCAGCCATCAGAGGAGGCTCCAGACAGACCACATCATGGGAAGAGCTTGGTAGTGCTGTAAACCAGCAAGACTTGAAGGCTTCCCAGGCAGGTCGTTGCTGCCACATTTACAGCTCAGGCCTGCTCCTTGCTGAGGAAGGACTGCTGGACGGGGACCCAACAAGCAGACATGGGAACAGTTGCTGAACAGACACTTTCCAGCCTGCCAGCAGATGCAGCAAACTGGCAACGTCCAGTAGAATAGCATCAGACATCCAGGTGCTCCCATTTGGTCTGCAAGACCAGTGCCTCAGGCCGGGCTGAGCTAGCAGCTTCATGCCTGAGAGCAGCAGGAGACGAGTCCGTGCCACTTGACTGAGCAGAGATGCAGCAGCAGGAGCAGCCAGTGGAGCTCGGTTGGTGCTGCTTACAAAGGGAGCCGAAACACAGCGGCCGTCCCCACTCTCCTCTCTCCCCAGCTGGTGGGAGGAGAGCACAGCCTCAGTGATGACAGGCATCAAGGGCAGCAGGCACACTCAGGGCTCTGGGTACCAGCAGAATGATGGACTTTGCTCTAAGATGAGTAGAAAAGAGGCAAAAAGCCCCCTAGAGCCCAGTGTGAACTGTTCCCCTTGCCAGACCCTCCTGCCAAGGTTGGCCCCTTCCCGGAACAAGCCTGGCTAGGGCTCCCCTCCCCAGCACATGCACCTCTCTCTAGGGCCGGAGGGAAAACACAGTATTCCCAGACCAGCTCCAGCCCCCGTGCCTGGCACTCTCCCATTAAGAGGGACTTTTGCTCGAGGACAGGCAGTCTTTCTTGAAGCAAGGTCCCGGGCCGGTTGGGCAAAGGAAGAGTAGGAGCCACAGCCAAAGCATCTAGTTTGGCAGAGGCTTTACAGCTCATCTAAGCCCCCCATGGCAGTGCCCAGCAAGGGCAATTTCCCAGCCTCCTCCTAATAGGGCTCTTGCCAGAGCCAGGTCTTCTCCCCTGCAGGCTGTAAGCACATGAGAAACATCCAGAAAGCCACCCCAGGTTGAGATGACGGCTGGCAACAAGGGGCAACAGGGGCTGGCTCTTCGCTAGCTGCCTAGGCACGCTGCCCGACTGGCACACAGGATGACACCTGCAACGCGAGTCTGGCTGCAGAGTTACCCAGGAGTGGAGATGCAGACCTGTGTCCTCAATCCCCGGCTGCTTGAGACCTCCAGAAGCTGCACACAGGTCTTCAGAAGAGACAGAGCTGAAGACCAGGGCACCCAGAGACTCAGTGACAGCCCTTGGCTTCCTCTCCAGGGTAGGCACGTCCTCTGGGTCCCTTCAAATCCTGCTCCCTTTTCCCCTGTAAGAAGCAGGAGTCTGACACCCAATGGAGGTGTCCTTCCTCAGAGATGTGCAGCAAGCCACCAAGACCTTGAAACTGCAGCCTCCTCACAGGAGCTGGAGGGGACAATAAGCACACCAGAAAGCACAGCTGCCTGCGACAGCCAAGTCCTCCCTCTACCAGCAGAAGGGCTGTGATGCCAGTAACTGAATAGTCCCAAGCATAAGCTCAGGGACCTTAAGTCCTTCTTCTTGTGATAGCTCCTACATGGAGGAGCCCTGCAAGCTTGGAGAGGCTCTGTCCTAGCAGGAGTTTCTCATCAGGTTAGATCTGATGGATCCAGGCTCTTGCTCAGGCACTAGCACCACACTTAAGGTAGCTGTCTGCAGCCAGGCAGACTGGGCTGGTTGGTCTCCTGCCAGACCCCTTCACAAAGCAAGTGGGTGCCACTAATTCAGCTCCCAGCAGGCCCCATAGCTTGCTCCATGACACAGCAGCCAGCTGCATCCCAGTCAGTCCAGCCTCGGGGGGAGGGAATTGAGGGCACAGACATTCATAGAATCACAGAATGGTTTGGGTTGGAAGGGACCTTAAAGATCATCTAGTTCCACTCCCCTGCCCTGGGCAGGGACACCTCCCACCACACCAGGTTGCTCAAAGCCCCATCCAACCTGGTCTTGAACACCTCCAGGGATGGGGCAGCCACAGCTTCTCTGGGCAACCTGGGCCAGGCTCTCACCACCCTCACAGCAAAGAATTACTTCCCCAGATCTCATCTAAACCACCCCCTTCTTTCAGTTTAAAGCTGTTCCCCCTCATCCTATCGCTACATTCCCCTCACAAAGAGTCCCTCTCCATCTCTCCCGTAGGCCCCCTTCAGGTACTGGAAGGGGCTCTAAGGTCTCCTTGGAGCCTTCTCTTCTCCAGGCTGAACAACCCCAACTCTCTCGGCCTGTCAAGACCTTCCTCCCCGTTGAGGGGTCCCATCAAGTGCCATGAGCAAAGTGCTATCCTGGTGCCACACACACACCATGTCTTCACTTCTCCATTAGCCTGTGAGAGGGCTCCAGCTCAGCTGCACCCTTGCTCCCCATCCTGGGGCCACCACTGACACCTTATGTTGCCACCACAGCAGTTGTCAGTGCCAGGACAGGGGTCACTTGCTCCCCCACCAACCCTGTCACTGGGAGGTGCTTGCTCAGCAGAGCCACATCTCCTCAGCAGCTAGCGGTCCTCCTCCCTGGCCAGTGTCTCCCACGCCAGCATCCCTCCCCTCAACAGCTGGAATTAGTTTCCTCCTGCCCAGCAGCAACAGGAAACTCCCACTGCATTCACAAGGCTGCGAGTGCTTAACCCCAAGAGCCGCCTCCATCCCACACCAGACTTGGCACAAGCACATGCAAGATGGACATCCCCTACCCCGCTCCCCGAGCCTGGTGGCTCCTCATTCCCTCCTCAGAGTCTGAGCCAGCTTCTGCACCATGTGCACACCCCACCCCAAGCCTGGCCAGAGCCTCCAGCACCTCCAGTTTCAAAAGAAATCCTGCTTTTCTTCCAAAACATACACTGTTCATAGCTCTGGCACTAATAAACCTCTACTTCTGGTGGACCACCTCTCCTTGCCTTCCTCCTGTAGGTCTCCGGTGCTTCTATGCACAAATCCAACTAGCCCGGCTGGCGGTGGCCCCAGCTGCCAGGAGCCCAGCCCTGCAGGCGGATGGGCTCAGCCTGGAGGCTGGCAG
Source organism: Limnodromus scolopaceus (assembly GCA_028565335.1). NCBI lineage: Eukaryota > Metazoa > Chordata > Aves > Charadriiformes > Scolopacidae > Limnodromus > Limnodromus scolopaceus. The sequence goes on along the minus strand of JAOXNO010000070.1, from coordinate 21,302,282 downwards.
GAGCTCCTGCGGATGCGATGATCCTGGGGCCAGGCCCAGGCTCTGACCCACCAGGTCTTTCAGCCCACAGAAAGATTAAGGGCTTGATGAGGTGAGGCAGAAACACAGCCTCACTGGGAGGGATGTTTCCAAAACCAGCAGGAACTACTGTAAGAACCAGACTGGAGGTAGCAGCTAGCCAAGAGGACATGCTCTTTAAGCCAGCAGCACCTGCCAGGACAGTTTTCTCTTCACATTCCTAGAAGTGTCCCAGGCACCTTGCTTTTGCCAGGGAATGGAGAGGTTCCACAAACAAGGGGCTCCCAGAGCCTTGTGGAAGAGGAGACCAGCACCCCAAGAGACTGCATAGGGTTGTCCCAAGAGGACTGCAACCCAGCAGGCCAAGCCAAAGCACCTCCCTGCAGGGAGCAAATTTCTCTGAGGGCTTTCAGAAGATCCGTTATCTCTCAAAATACTGCGTCTGTCAAGGAGGAAGCTGAGAGAGTGAATGGAGACATCCAACACTGGGCGAGAAAAGGAGAGCAAGGGAGGCTTTTACTGGAAGAGACGCAGTTGTTTCTGGAGCTGCATTAGCTCACAGTTGGAAAGGAGTCTGGCCACACCACTGCAAACATCTCCTGCTCACCCGCCCATAGGGACAAGACAGACACCACCGGCCAACGGCAGCCGGCCTCGTACTGCCGTGTCCCACATCTGTCCCAGAACACAGCTGGCGAAGAAAAATTTGTGCCTCTGCCTGCCACTTTCCAGAAACTAGTTGGAACATCCAGAAGTGAAAAGCCTCTCCCTTGCTGCGGCACAAGACCAGGGCTACCTAAAAATCACAAAGGAACGATAAATGGTGCAGATAAACACCATATAGGTACTTCTCTCTCCTTGTTATGTCCTCCATTGTCTCTCCCAATTACCCTCGGAATTTAAGTTTCATTTAAGTTTCCTATCTCGCCCACCATCCTTATGGAAAGCAATTCCTTCAAGCAGGAAAAAGAGAGGGAGGAAGGGAGGACTGAATACACAGATCCATCTTCAAGCCACCTTTAGCTTGGGTGGCCTGCCTTTCCTTCTTAGTTAGTTCTAGGTCCATCTATCCTTGCTCTGCAGCCAGCCCCAGCATCTCGTGGTGCTCAGTGCTATCCTTGCGACTGGAACAGATCCAGCCACCTCCCCAGGTACCAGAAAGGGTCTTTGCGCAGACAGGCACCGTTGTGCTCCTGGGGGCTGGTAGGACCCCAAGCAGCAAGTCCAAGAGCTGCATCTAGTTACCAGATGCTGATGTGCAGAGTAGCATCTTCAATTGCACTGCTGAGATGACCTCATCCCGGGAAGCCACAAGCACTTTACCACTTCCAGCTGGCTGCAGGTCACTGGGTGCAAACCTTGGACAAGACTACAGTGGTGGCCAGCAAGAGCTGCACTGCTCCAGCTGGAAACACGCCTGATGGGAACATGACCCAGGGCAGGCAAGGACAGCCTGCAAAGGTGCACCCACAAGGCACTAATGTTGTCTATTAGTGCCCTCTGGACACACGCTTCCAGCCTCAACAGCAGGCACTTCACCCAAGCCACCCACTTCCAGGGTCCTTTAGGGGGCTGGGTTGAGGAGATGAGCATCCCAAAGCTTGCATGTTGTGCGAGACCCAAGCAGCTCAAGCCCACCACCGAGAAAACCCTGCTGCAATTGAATCAAGCACACACATCTCCCCGGGCAGCTACAGCCAGAGAGAGCTGGAGGGTGAGGCACCATATCACACCATGTTGAAGAGCACGCAGAAGACAACAGGCATGGATCCATCCTGTTGTTTAGAAGGAGCATTTCAACAGGTCTTTTGCCTTGTACCCCCTCCCTTGGGTCTTGAGGCAGCTCGTAGACACACACCCATCCCACAGACCTCAGCAAACAAGTGTTTCTCCTTTTCCCAGAGAATAATTGAGCTATGATGCTTTTATTGGGGTTGAGCTAGCCAGGGAAAGCCAGTGCTGGCCACAGGTCAGGAAGTCACTTTTGACACCATCTCAGTCCAGTTCACTTGACAGGTGTGACTTAGTGAGAATTGCTGCCCAGCAGGTACCTGGAGGAGCTAAGAGCACCTCCTGCCTGCTTTTCTCTGGCTAGAGGGAAACAGCTGGCTTGGGGAGAGCTTGCTGAGGGCTGCTTGGCCAGCCTGTGGCAGCACCAAGTCACTCAAGTTTTGGAGAACACCATAACCATGAAAGTCTTGAAGAGTGCTTCACTCCTCCAGGAAGCACAGAGATTGCCCAGAAAAAAAAAATAATCCTAGCAAGTCCTACCTGACAGCAACAAGTTATTAGGCACAGAAGATCCATCACTGTGTCCAGCCTTCCATCCCAGGGAGAGCTCAGCTGGCACAAGATGAAGTCCAGAAAATTTTGCAAACATGACTTTGAAGTCAGTCCAGAGGTCAGTGGTACACAAAGGCAGGATCTCCACTGTCCAGACGACCCACGATGGTGGCCACTGCCTGGTGCTCCACAGCTTAGACATGCTGGTGTCACTCAGGTGGTCACACACCCAGAAACAGTGGCACCCCAAAAGGAGACAGTACTTGAGAAGGAGCACAGCACCTGAGCCCACCCCAGCAGACCTTCCCACATCCCCAGTTCTCTAGGGCCAGCACCAGATCACAGGCACTGGGATCTGCCTTGTGTCCATCCACAACAGTAGCCACCACTCAAGATCTGGCTTGGCCTGAGCTAGCCCAGGCAACCAAGAGGGAAAGGTTTATTTGAAGCACTGACCTCTCCTTCCATCGATGGGCTCTACCTCAGCTCGGTGCGTGAAGCCTCAGGGTCCTGCTGGGCTGCGTACCACCACCACATAGCCATGAGTTAGGACTGCTCCTTCCACCTACCACTCGCTTAAACAGGTCCCAGCTTCAGAGTTCCACCTTCACCATCTCCTCAAAGCTTCTAGACAAGGCTGTTGCCAGCAGCAGCAACATGGAGGCTCCAAGGGCACTTTTGGCAGCCAAGGCAGTCAGTCCCAAAAGGATGGGCAGTTGTGAGCTTTCAGTCCATGACCTGCTCCTTGCCTTAGAAGCATCTACCACAGACAGTTTCCCAAGCTCTGGGTACCCCACACATCCTCCTCGTTCCCTATAAGGGCCATGTAGTGCCCACCACCAGCCTCACCCATGCTCTTATGAAACAATCCTGCATCTAGTCCCTGCTTTCCAGGGCAAGTCCTGTCCTCAGAGGTGCTGCCATAGCTGGAAGCATCTCTTTGCACAAGGGATCCAGGAGCATCAACAGCCCCTGGTGTCTCCTACTGTCCACTCAGAGTTTGGCTTAGAGGCACTCCAAAACAAATGTTGTTATATCAGTTGTAAAAAAGCCCAATTCCATCACACAGGTAATAGATGAAACTTCACCAGGTCCAAGGAGAACAAGGCAAGCTGTGTGGTGTCAAGCTTTCCCCCTTTTCCCAGTAGACCAGCTCTGCACATCTTAGCATCCCACAGTCTTCAAAGGACCAAAGCAGAGCAGGGTCCCCATCTTTGATGTCTTCTTTCCCCAACACCACTACTACAGAGGAAAAAGCCTACCCAGAACCACTGCAGGAAGTGAGCCAGGACTCAGTTCCTTCAGAGCTAACCACAGGAACCATCCTCCCTACCAACCAGTCCCATCTTGTGAGCCAAACCATCTTCCCTCTTCACAAGCTCCCAGTTTCCTACGCTGCTCCCATGTCTCCCAAGTTGCCAATTCCCTTTGTTATGGCTCACAAGACCTGTGTCATGCCTGTGACTTCAGGCTGAAAGAGTGAAGCCAAGCTCCAGGTAGGAACTTGCTCCATTTCCAGTAACTGGAGAGGAAAGAGGTGAGATTAGACCCGTGATTGAGGGCAGGGTCTGTCCCGGTATGCAATTCTGGAATAAAGTGACCGGCAAGTGCTGTTGTCTAAGGTGCCCACTAGAATTTAGTCGTGTGCTATCACTATCAAGTCACTCACCTCCCCCACCGTGTGCCAGGAGTGAGGTCAAGGTGTATTTCTGGTTGCCCTCAAAGGGTCGTGGTTGGGGAGAAACCAGGTTTCTTTCACGCCAAGTGGCAGGGTTGTCTCTGCCCCAGCTCAACCGGGCTGCTCCCCTCCCACCGGCAGGACCTGGCTGAGCCTGGCTCAGCTGGGAGGAGTTGATGTAAGATGGTGCCATGCTGTGTGCGCCATGTCATGTGCTGCCAAGTTGGAGATGTGGGTTAGAAAGAAGGCCTGGTATCTCATTCCCCAGGCTCTGGTGGGTGGGTAGCGTGAGGCCCATGCACTGGGTTGCCAAGGAGATACGGGCTACAGAGATGGGCAGAAGCTTGCAAATCCCATGGTGCACCTTGGAGGAGAGATGGTTACCTTACCAGTCTTTCCAGACGTGGCTGCCATCATGCTTAACACTTCTAGGAATGGAGCTGTAGTACAGCCACTCCACTAGCTGCAATAAGGCATCACTAGGGTGTCCCATCTCCAGGGACAGCTCTGAGCTTCAGGGCTAGCCTGCGCTGGCATCATGGCTGGAGTTCACTAGGGACATCAAAGGAGGGATTTGAGAGAGGGTGGGAGGGAGGGAAGGCAGATGGGACAGTCTTAAAGTCAGTGTAGTCCCCACAGGTAGAGGCTCCTGGTGGTGCAGGGTCAGGCCACGGTCACATCTACAGCAGCCTGGTGCCTGCAAGGGAGCATCACCATAGCATGGCAGCTCAATGGTGCCCACATGGAGCATCGCCATCGGTCTCATCTGCGAGCAGCTTACCAACAGCTGCCAGGGCATGAGCCAAGGCCAGGGCCAGCCTCACACCATCTCCTGCCTCTCGCCAATCCTGCCAGCCCTCTGGGCAGCTCTTCAGGAGGTTGGACTGGTGCATCACAGAGGGCAGCCACCTCCTCTCCAGCTCACTACCAGACTTGAACACAAGAGCTGCGAGAGGATGAACACTTCAGGTTTAAGTCTTTTGCAACAAGCTCTCAACTTAGCTACTGCTTCCAACTTCATACCCCCTCCAGGACCGAGGAGCTGCTAAAGCTCTGGCCATTCCCATGAACATCCTCCAGCCAACATTCATCTCAGGAGGAGGAACTAGCTTGTTCTGGAGAACAACTCATGTGCCCACCACCCCACCAGCAAGGTGAACTAGCCCCACCAGCGAGAGCAGAGGGCTCAGCACACTAAGACCAAGTTACAGCTTTTAGCCCCGTGTGTGAGCAAAAGTCATCTCAGTGACTCGCTCCACCCTGCCTCAGCTCTGCAAGGGAGAGGGCTCCAGCCCGGAGATCGGGCAGCTCTCAGCTGCCAGCCTCAGTAATGTTTAACCCCATAAAACTTTATTGGTAACGTATACTGCGCCAGAATGTCTCCCTGCGAGGTCACTGCCGGCTCAAGCACAATGCAGCAAGGAGCGGCTGCAACTGCTCGGCCAGCCCTCCTGATCTTCTTCAGAAGAGAGCTGGGTCCAGCCATGGCCACAGTCTGGAGGGGCTACACTTGGAAGCACATTAACATTTACGGACCTCCTTGGGCAGGGACTCCTACCTATACAGGGAGCTCCCTGGAGATCAGGGTCATTCTTCAGACCAGAAGACCTCTTTGAAAGCTAAGCTGTCTGTCTAGAACAAGTAGCTTTCCAACTGGAGGGCAGGAACAAAGACCCCAGAGGGAAAAGATCTGGCTGAAGCACTCCTTGACACCCTCCACTTTAGGAGAGCAGAGTGTTTCTCCCCCACCATGCACCATAAAGTTTTGGCATCTAACCCTTATGCTCCCATGTCACTGGTGATCATCCCTGAAGGACCTGCAGTAGGGGTTTCACCTCCCTCAACCACCTCAGCCAGACCAGAGAGGTTTCTTCTTGATCCTCTCTGCCGGGGGTAATTCAACCAGCAACAGCCCTTGGTTCCATCATCCTACACACAAGGGGCAGGAAAGGGAAGACATCTGCTCTCCTGGGCTGCCCAGGAGCAGAGCACACTCAAATGCTCCTGTAGCTGCAGACATCATCAATAACTTTTGGAGAACACCAGCAAGCACAACCGTCCTAGTGAAGGACCTACTTGAAAGAGCAGCCTCGTTCTGGGGGACAGCATCAAGTCAAGCCAGTGTCTAGTCCTGCCCTGGGCCCTACATACTTCTTGCCTACTCTGCAAGAGCTTCAGCCCAATGCCAGCTCACCAGCTGAAGGATAAAAGCAGCAGAGGCCTGTGAGTGTGTGAGGGGCAGGACAGACATGTCTACGTAGGCCAGGAGCTTGCATCCATCCAGTGCTTCCATATTGCATTTGGAAAATAAGCTTGGGTTGAAGCTGGACACTTACAGTCAAGACGCTTGCAGGAAGCAAGAGGATGCCAAAGGGCCAACTGAGCCGACCATTGGGCAGGTGGACACGGTGAAGGGACACAGCTCTTCTTCTCACTTTAGGTAGGGAAGAGTGGAGCTAAATACCCTGTTTGGCAGGGCAGAGAGCAGAGGTCTAAGCCCAGAGCCCCACTGCCCTACTCCCCCATGGTACTACTACAGGAACGGGGATGGAAGCAGGCAGAGCACAGCTGGCTGGTAACACCAAGCAGGGTGGGGACAGGGGCTCTGGGTTCTCCTGTACAAGTTCTCCAAACCAAGCACCTTAACCTGGAATTAGGACACTACCTCTCTCTTTTGGCCTTCTCTTTGCATTTCCAGGGTTTCAGGGACCAATGCTCAGGAAGGGCATTGGCCTCACTACATTAAAGCATTCCAGTTTCAGACCAGTACAGGCATCCCTACAGCTCCATACGCTGGGACACCAGGTGGGTGCACAGGGCATTTCCACAGGCCCATACAGAGTGATCTTCTCTAGCTAATACCACTGTCCCATCAGAGCTCCTCACTATGGCAAGGCTCTGATCACTCATCTTCTGTAGGACATCCCCCTCTGGCTTCAAAAGCCTTCGAGTCACTTGGCCCGAGGGGGTTCCAGCTGAGTCCCTCAGCTCCAGCACAGACTCAAGCCTGTTGCCTTCACTATGACTTCAAGGAGGACATTGTGTAGCTATTTTACTTGCTGGCATGTAGTGTTTCCTCCCAGCAGTCCCACAACACAGTTCTCTGGCCACAGAGGACCAGCAAAGCCAGCCAGAAACTGTGCCCTGTCTTTCCCCATCTAGCAGAGAAGTGGGCTGGACCTGCAGGGTCAGAAATCATCACCCAGCTCTGACTGCGCCCGGCCACATAGACCTCTCCCCTGCAGCTTGCTGGGGGCTGGGGTTGCCCCATGCACCTCAGCCAGGAGGAGGCTTTGCCCAGGAGCCAAGGTGCAGAGGCCGGGGTCAAACCAGCCAAGCAGAGACCCACGGGAGCGAGCACCAGGGGCCGGGGAAGAGCCCGGTTCCTGGCAAGGGACACGGGCAGCGACTCACCTGAGCGTGAAGAGCAGCGGCTGCAGCGGCAGCTGCTGGGTAGGTGAAGGCGGCATGGGGGATGGCAGGGGTGAGCTCCGTGGTGTAGAGCGGGTAGGGAGTCCATGCTTCTGGGGACGCTGGAATAAGAGCTGCTCCAGTCAGGTCATCTAGACAGGAGGGGACAAGGTGACAGCATCTCAGTAGCTGGTCCCTGACAAACCTGTGGGCATGGTTTCCTTTCCACCCTGGCAGCATTCCCAGGTTTGGGCATCTCCCAGGCTGGGCCAGCTATGAGCTCAAAGTCCCTCTCAGCATACTCACAGGGGTCCCGTGCAATGAAGTGTGCGCCCAAGGCAGGGTGGATATTGGTGGGGTTTGGCGTGGCCATCAGCTTGCTCTTAGCCATCTTTGTGTTGGCTTTAGCAAACTCTAACCGCAAGGTCTGGGGGTTCTCTGGGTCGAAGCGGATGCCCTGTCACAAAAGAAAGCACAGGAGCATCTCAGAGGTGAGATTTCCAGTCTAAGAACAGGCTGTGTCTCTCCATGGAGCAAAGCCCAACCAGGGAACCAAGGCCATCACACTGCAGCCACATAGCCTGGGATTTTTGTCACCTCATTGCATCCCTCAAGCTCCCACATGCTTGTATTTCTATGTTTAGCTGGCCTAGGACCACTGCTTCCAACATGAGGGACACAGCTTTGCTCCTTACGTGCAGTTCACCAACCAGCACAGCAGTGATGGCCACCCACACTGGTCATGGAAAAAAAAAATCTGTCTGCTGGAACTGGGATAACCCCATCTATGTTGGAGCTACATCTACTGCCAGCCTGGGCAGAGACACTAGCACTTGCCACAGTGCATGGTCTGCAGCAGGGCAGAACCAGATCAGTGTGCCTTGCTGCCTAGATCCCACTAAATTTTGCAGGACCACACGGGACGAAGATAGTTTTGAGCTGTACCTGTCATGTTGACCATCTTCATCCATTTTTCTTGAGCTGCAGCATTTTGGAAGTGCTACGAATGTGCTGAAGAGCCAGTACCAGACAGCTTTGGCCTTGCCTCATGTCCTCCCATGGGAACCTCAGCATAGGAAGGCTGGCTTCCTTCCTTTCTGAAGGAAGTACCTTCTACCTCCTAATTTCCAGGACAAGGACCCACTCTGCTGAACTGCCACACAGTTTTCACCAGGGCACTTGGTAAAGCAAGGCTTTAACGAGGCCACTAGCACCAAGCAAGACCAACAGCCACATGATCAGACCTGCAATGAGCCTGCTTCACTACCCATATACCCTGGTGAGCTCAACCTAGAGCCTCAAAATGCTGAAGTTAAGCACAAGGGGAGCTCCATGTGCCTCATTAAAGCATTACAGGGTGCCAAATGGGTATCACCCTATGCCTGTATGTACCTCAGAACCACTTATGCCCTCAAACACCTCTCTTCTCATCTGTTTGCCGAGGGCTGGTTCTCCAGAGAAGACCTGTCTGCTTCAGATACTTCAAGCTAAGGTCAAGTCAAGCAGTCAGGCTAGGGCAAGCCCTCACCTCAGCACTCAGTGCAGACATCAGGAGGAAAAGCTCCTTGAAGAGCAGTTCTGGACACACCTCAACACACATCGGTAACGAACAAGGGAGCCCTCTCAGTCCCCGACTCTTACTCACACAGAGGGGAGCACGTAATGGATAAGAAGCAGGATCCATAGCCTGGATCAGAAGATCATCAGAAGCCAACTGCTGAGTAAGGGGGTGCATGCCAACTCCACAAAAGAAGTAGCTGTTGTTTCCCCACACCCTCAGAGGCCCTGGAGCAGTCTTCCAGTGGTCAGAAACTACACCTTTTTGCATCCATTTGTTCAGACTGGTGTCAGCCGTAAACAGCTCTCCTGGTGGGAGGCTGCAGGACCATTTAGCTTCCAAAGGCAAGGGCACAGCTGAGACACCCTGACCCTTCCTATGCTATGGACAAGCCCAGCATCACTGTAGCCCACAGCTCCAGGTTGAGCTGCAGTTGGGCCTATGGCCCCCAGCCCCCTGCTACATCAGGTACTCACATTCAAGGCGTTCTTCGCTGCTTCAGCACCAGCCCGGCTGTCAAAGGTCACAAAACCAACTGGCTAAAAGAAATAATGCTGATTTCAGTTTGGAAGCCTCTTCCAGCTCCTCAGGCTGCCCTCTCACCCTCTCTGCCCCAAAGAGTTTACCGCAAACAGAGGAGACCACCTAAAGCTGCAAAGGGCCTTCAAGCAAAGCTTGAAGTCATCATCCCAAGATGATGATCCATGTCTGCTCCCACCACACCAAAAAGTTTTGGTGTTCTTACATGTGTGGGCACTGCTCACCCTGGTAGCACCCAGCAAGAGGGGGAAACCCACAAGGGGAACTGCTGCCTAGATTAGGATGGGTCTGAGGAAAGTTTATAGCAGCACATGGTTTGAGGCTGAAGCACCAAGTCTCCCCAGCCCACATGGTCTGGGCAGCAATAGAAGATACGGAGCCATTTGGCACATGCTGAGAGCTTGGGGCCACCAGGATGGTGGGTGTGAACAGAACCCAGCTGTATACATGGTGCTGAATACAAACAATGCTTTACACAGTGAAATGGTGTCTGTCCCCTCTCCCTTTCCCTCCCATCATGTCTGGTTTTCTAGCAAAAGCAAAAAATACCCAAGCACTGGAAGAAGGAGGTACCTGCTTTGAAGTTAGCTTGATCAGTGACCCTTCATAACCCTGGAGAAGGGAAGAAAGCAAGTCAGCATCAGGTTCCCAAAGGAGCAAGCTACAACCAAGACATGACACGATATCTCCAAAAGTTACTGCAGCACCAGACCCTTCACAAGGCAAGGCTTCCAGCAGTAGCTACATTAACATGGCTCTTCTTTCCCACCAAAAGAGAGGACTGAGATTAGTCAAAGGGCAGAGCAGGTATCTCAGCTAGCCCTTTGGGAATAAATCCCATTTTCTAGCTCTTCATCAAGCTACTAAGATGAGTATCCTCCCTGGCTAGTGCCTGGAGAACATAGAGCACCCTGTGCTGGAAGAGAGGGAAGTGGGGTTCCCTTGTTTGCCTAAGGACAGCTCATGTGGTGACCTAGTGAAGGACAGACAGTTAGGAGATCAGGATACATCCTCAAGGAAGGCCTGGTCCAGCTGGGCTGCAGGGCTGACCCAGCAGCCTTCATCAAGCTTGGAGACAGCATGATTTCAACTGGCTCCAGGAGTTACCCAGCTGAGCCATGGGATACCACCCTGGTTTCGTACCAGGTTCCTCAAGCTTTCACAGGCCTACTTTCCTACTTCATCCTTGCTCCCCTCTGACAGAGATCTTTGCTGCAGGGTTGTCCACAAGACAGCATCTTTCCCACCAAAGACCAAGTCTGAAGCTTTCTTACCTTGAATGGTCGGAAGAGTAGGTAGAGCTCTCTAGGCTTGATATCCACAGGAAGGCCACTGACAAACAGCGTCCGTACCTAGGAGAGAAGTCAACGAGGTCTACTGAAGGGAGATGCTTAGTACCAAAGCAGGAGTACAAAGCACAGTTCAGAAGCTAAGTGCAGTAAGAGTAGGACACCTCACACCAAAGGTGGCCCTGCAGGCACTAACCCTTCCCTACATTAGAGGAGCATTGTCCAGGATAACATACGCCCAGTCCTTTCCCCCCTGCCACAAAGGATTTAGACCTTCACAAAAATCCAGTCTCTAGCAGAATAGTCTATGTTGATTGGGGCATGGAGACCAGGCCCCACAGCCTGGACCTTGGTGACTAAAACTTGGAAAGACTGCTAGAGGACCATACACTGCTGACAGCACTAATGCAGAGTTTGACCCACATCAAAGGTCCAGAAGAGACCAGCACAAACCTCACCTGTCTCTCTAGCTATTTCTAGACATCATACACCAGATCTCCTTTCTTCAACCCATCCTGGCACTTCAGCCACTGATTCAAAAACAGCCCTCAATTTTGAAAAATACCTCACTGCTATACTCTCATCTTGACTTCTGCAAAAGCCCCAGTATATCATCGGCAAGAGGATTTCTGGGTTTGTCCCAGCTCCTTCACCAACACACATCAGACCCTTCAGAAGTTGCCCCCATATGAGTTCTTACAGTGTTTGTTCTATTGTGCCCAAAAGCCAGCTCTGCTGCACCAAGTCCACGTAGGCTGCTGCTCTTTCCAAGCTGCAGAAGTCACGGACCAAGTCCAAATGCACTCGGCCCGCGTAAGCAAAAACAGCGTGCCAGAGGAAGACTTCAATAGATAGTCTGTTGAAATCATCTACAACAGTTCACATAAATAGCCAGGAAGAAGAAACAGTGCTGAAGGCTCATGGCCTGGGACAACTCTGCTCAACAGTCAGACCATCATGTCCACCTTCTCCCTACGCTGGGAGACATCGGCCAGCAGCCTGTTTCCAGAGGAAGCAGCGTGATGAAACTGCCAAGACTTCTTGTAAATCAGCACAGAGCTGGAAAGGGAAGTTAGGCACAACAGAGGTCATCAAGTCACTAGTTATCATTAACAAAGACCAGGAGACCACAAGCACAGCTCGGCCAGCACTGATAGGTGAGGGAAGACAGAAGACTATGGGAATGAGATGGAGCTCTGTCTTCCTTGCTTTCCATTGCATGGGGATGTCACCCACTGACCCAGTCCCAAAGAAGCCATGAGAAGGTCATGGGACAGCACTGATGCCCAAATGCTCAGAATAGCACCTAACAGACACTTTTGAGCTGCAAAACATGCAGCAGGACCAGACTTTCTAAGCCAGAGCCCATCTCCTGGCCTGCTCCCAGTCTGGAGTGACCACATTAACTCTGCAGGACAAGCACTCTGCTCCCACACTTCAGTTTTTTGCTCAGCCCTTTCTCCTTCCCCAGAGCCCCTGACATTCTACCTTGTTAAACCTCTTTTGCCACCAAAGCGAGCAGCACACGCTTGCCCTGCTCCTGGGCTGGAGACAGGAGACACAGGAGAGTGCAGCAGAGCCTCTGCACCTCTTTGGGGGCAGCAGGATTCAGAGTCCTCCGAGCAGGGAGGTTTCTCCCATTTACAGGAGAAAACACACACCTTCTTGAGCTCCCGTGCCCAAGACGGTCCTGCCAGGGCAGAGAGATACCCTTTACATAAACTCAGGAGCAGCTTAAGCCCTTCAGGATGGACAGTGATCATGAAAGTCTTGAGGTCCTATGTCCCTCTTGTTCTTCATGCATGCTGAGACTAAGGGCTGCCACCACCCGGTGAACACCCCAGTGGGCTGCTACCACCCCCCATATCGGTGTGCAAAGCCCTTCTCCAGCCTGGCATCTCACAAGACTGCTGCAGAATGCAACCACTGAGTGTCCTTTCCTCCAACACCGGCATTGTTCCTATCCCCTCCCTGATCCCTCAGTAGGGATGGCCCTACCACATCCCCCCAGCTTCTCCTCAGCATCCTGCTTCCCTAGACAGGGCAATCTGGAGCATCCAGAAACACTTTCCATGCCTACAGTCTCCACACCCAGCCCAGCCCCTATTCAATGCATCACTCCAGGGCCACCTCATGCCCAGAAGAGCAGGCAATGGCGCTGTCTCTCAGCCTGCTGGCTGCCACAGAGACTTTGGGGCCTGCGCTTCAGCGTGAGCTACATGCAGTGCATTCCCAGAAGACACACGGCCATCCCTTGCAGGGGAGGACTGTGCAGGGACTGGTGGCACACATGTGCCTCAGCCATGTGAAAGCACCGTCCCTTTTCAATATTTCAGGATCCGAGTGTGCTCAGACCCCACAATGGATGTTTCTTCCAAGCAGATAGAAATCTGCATCCCTGTTGGGTCTCTAAATGGTCCCGTGATGTGTTGCTCGGTAAGTCCATGCGACAGGCGTGACAGAATGGAAGATGCACAGTTGCTCAGGGAAGGGAAAGTCAGCTACTCAGAGCCCTTACAACAGCCTGAACAGAGCAACACGGGTGCCTGGGAAAGCTCTTTGTGAGAGGTAACAAGCTCCTAATGCCAGCCCCATAAGTTGCTGCCAAGGACAGGAGCAAAAGTCCTTCTCTCATGGGCCAAAAATCTTCCCTTAGCCTCCAGGTCCAGTCTGCCACCACACGTGGCATTGGAGAGAGGTTCCCAAGCAACCCACAGCAACCACCAAGGGCTGGCATCGCCCCAAAGAAAGCCTGGGCAACCCCAAATGCCACCAGCTAATATCTCCAGACATGGGTGGTTTTGTCAGTGTTAGGTTGATGGTTGGACTAGATTATCTTAAAGGTCCCTTCCAACCTAGGTGATTCTATGATTCTAAGGTTTCCCCAAGGGTCTCAAGCCAGACTAAGGAAGGTCCCTGCTCAGAAGAGCTTGTTAGAAGCGGTGAGACCAAGTGATTGGCTTTCTGAGATCTCTGCAATTCAACATGGCCATAAGTGATGTAGAAAAGGGAAACCAAGCTGTTCCAGGAAGGGAGGGTGAGGCTGGCGAGAGACCTGGGTGGTACAGTTGAGGGACAGAGTGATAAGCCAGAGGGAGATCGCTGCTGAGACCAGGCGTAAACATGGGGCCAGCAGCAACTGGAGATCCCACAGGAGAAAAGCAGGAGGCAACTTGCCAGTCTGAGCATCCTGTGGGCAGCCCTGGTCCAGCCTCCACCCCCTGCTCCCCAAAAGAGGGAGCTGCAGATGAGAGCAACAGAGTCTGGACAAGCATCTTCCAGTGAATTAACCAAACCGGGGCTCTCCAGTCACCCCTGTGCAGCACAAGTGCTGCAGGCTTTGAGAGGCCCCCAGGAGCACTCAGGGCTGATGAATCCAGGTTTCCACCCCTCGCACTCAACGTGCCAAGACAGAGTGGGCTTCTGCTTAAATATATTTACTCTGCTTCAACTTCCTGCCACCAGATCTGTGTAGATACTCAGCCTCCCCCCGGAGCAGCTGGAAAAGCCACAGGACAAATAAATATATATATGTATCTCCATCCAGGGCTAGATCAGGAACGCCTGGGCCATACTGCAGGTTCAGCAGGAGCTTAGAGTTGAAGGAAATCTCCAGGAATACCTTGTTCTTGTGCTCACTCTTAGACTCTGCCACCAGCCCCTGATGAGATGCCGGGCGAGGGCACCTTTGTCCCGCCCAAGGGTGATCTGAACTAGCCACACGGAGAGAAGCAGGACAGGGAGCAGCTCTCGCCTAGGACAGCCCAGCAGGGTCACACCGCTGGAGGCCCTTCAGAAAACGCTTTCCCTTCCCTGTCCCTGCCGCCTCTGGGGATGTCCCCAGTCCAAACACCCAGCAGAGATGGCAGAGAGCCATGGAAAACAGGATTTGTTCCAGGAGGGACAAGACCATCTAGGCCATCTCTTCAAGAGGGAGGATCCCAGCATAGCTTCCCACACAGGAGGGAGGGAAGGACAAGGACAAACCCATTTAGTGCTCAAGTCTGGGGAGGCTCTAAAGCAGTCCTTACACTGCTGTGTCTCCCAGAAGAGACACACACCTAGTGCAAGCACAGCCAGGTACTTCACACCAAGGCTTTAGAGAAGCCAGGCAGCAACATCTGCCTCTTCCCACCACAGCTCCAGCGCTGCCGGGGGGTCACCTTGGGTCTTACAACATCCCCATCTCCTGACCATGTCTGCTTTTAAAAAAAGAGCTCTTGAAAGGGAATCCCAAGTGGAGCCTAACGCTGCCCTGCAGCCCAGCAAGGGTCAAGTTATGTCAGAAGACTTGGATGCAAAGGCACCAAGTACCCACCGCCAGAAAGGCTGCTCTGATAGGCCTCCAGCACTAGCCTTCTGTTAAGGGACTGCTTCTAATCATCCCAGAAGAGCTCCGTTACCCACAGCCCTGCTTTAGTACAGCCATGGCCACCCCAGCCCCCCAAAACTGGCCAGGTCCTGGGGCCACACTCCCAGCACCTGGAGCACACAAGCCTTTACCACCAGTGGTTAGGAGACACCTGAGGACACCTACAGCAGAAACACATTCTGGTGCCTCATTCACACTGTGTCACCAGACATGCCCTCTCTCCAGGAAGCCACCCCCAGCCACATGCCATATTTTCCCGGAGACAAGCCATCTCCCACTCGTTCACACCAATACGTCCACTGAGACTTCTTCCTGTGCCACCAGCAGAGTGCCACCACCGCGCCATCCTGCTGAGGGCTGCCACCGCATCCCAAAGGTGGTCCCCACTCCAAGCAGCCACCCTGAGGTCCCAGCAGCCTGGGCACGTGGGCTCCAGCCCTTCCCATGGCAGAGCATCCCAGCGGGTGCCCCTCGGGCACCCAGGGCGGGTGTCAGACCCACAGGGGGGGGGGACACAGAGCCCCAGCCCCGGCTACTGCGGTGCGGCCGGGGCCACTTGACGCAAGGCTGCTGGAATGCAGCAAGGCTGCCGGCCGCCCCGAGAGCCGGGACTTATAAGGCACAGCCGTGGAAGGCAGGGAGGCGAGCTTGCAAAACAGGGTCGCTGGGAGGGAAACGCTGGGGAGCCCAGCCGTGGGGCTTAGGAACATGACTGCACCCTTGTCCCACTGCCCCACGTGGGACCTGGGGCTGCAGGGGTCCCGTCACTGCAGGGGTCCCGTCACTGCACCGGGCAGACACAGCCCTGGGAGGTTTTGCTCCTCAAACTCTCAGGAAACACGTGGGAGGAGAAAACTGGGGGAGAGAGGTGTCTGGTCTGTGCTGGGGACGGCTCAGCAGGAAAGCGGGGCAACCTCAACACATCACGGGATGTGCCTCCCAAGGGGAAGGGCTTGCCAACGGGCTCCTTCGCCGCTCTGTGCCTCAGTTTCCCCACCCAACAGGAGGAGAAGCTGCAAGAGTTGGCTGCCTGCTGGCAACTCCAGCACTGGCAGAGCCCCGGTGCCCTCGAGCAGCTCCCAGGGCAGGATCAGACCAGGAGCTGCCCCAGCCAGGAAGCCCCAAGCAGCCACAGGGCATTCCCCTCACAGCGGCAGCATGCTCCCCCATCCCAAGAGGGGAAGGACGGCCTTGAACCTCCCCCAGCACTTGAAGCAAGGGAGGGCTTCAGGCATTTCTCTCCAAAATCAGCCTCTTGCATGACAAGCACCTAAGGACCAACATCCTGCTTGCCCAGAGGGGAGGAAGGCAGGCTGACCACAAGCAAGCCCAAGAGCCCAAGCATTTTGTCCCCAAGGCTAGGGCATTTCACACGTGACACCGGTTATCGCTGGGTCAGCCCCTCCCCAGCGGCGCTCTCCCCCCGTGCTGGGCAGGGGGATGCCAACGGGGCTCAGCCGCCCTGCGGTCAGGGCAGGAAGGCGCTGGAGCGAGGGGGAAGCAGGGAGAGGTACCAGCCCCTGCCCGAGGCAGCAGGAAGCACATGGGAGCTGATAAGTCCAGGCACAACGATGCAGAACCCAAGAATAGTCCAGCAGAGGAAGCGCTGCTGGTGTGCCTCTGCCATGGTCCCCACCGCCGAGTCCCATCCCCTGCGTCTCTGCAGGATCTCATGGAAAGGACAGCACCCAGGGGAGGGAGGGGACACAGGACGACACACATGGGCCACAGCAGGGGTTCAAAGCTGCTGGAACATTTGGGGAGGCCATCCCCACAACTCCCAGTTGTCCCAACAGTGCAGATCCCCAGCTCAAAGAGACACTGGTTGAGCATCCTCAGGATGCCACCACAGCCTTCCATCTTGCCAAGAGGTCTCCTAAGCTAGAGGAGACATAGACAAGTACCACAGGCAACGGGCTGAAGGATGCTCACACCCATGCTTACACTGCCCAGCCCACTGCACCAAGCCCTGGGCTCCACGGACCCAGCAGCACATCTGCCACCCTCTGATGGTCGGGGGCTTACAGACATCTTTCACCATCAGCTGGAGTCATGGACCTCACCCACAGGTACAGCTCACAGCAGGGAAACCTCCCGCAGAGCAGCTCCTCCTGGCTGCACCCACACATTTGTTCCCCTGGCAGGAGACACGGAGGCGTGTTATGGTTTGTGGAACCCACAACAATTTATTGTCGTTTAGACAATTATTCTGTCATCTGATGACCTCTCCCTACCTAGGGAGGGGAATCGGGGGGAAAAAAACATAGAAACCCAAAGGTTGAGATATAAACAGATTTAATAGAATAAAACTAGATAATTACCATTAATAACACTGAAGAACTAATAGTGATCCTGATACCAATAAAATATGTATCTAAGGATTATACTCAGCCCGTTCCATCAGCAGGAAGCCGTGCACTCCCAGAAGGGGATGACTGCAGCTTCGGGAGGAAGGGGCTCCAGCACTGGGGCAGGTTCTCAGGGGCTCCAGCACTGGGGCAGGTTCTCAGGGTGGCAGCCATCGATGAAGAGAGAGAGAGAGAGAGAACTCCTCAGCAAACTTACTGATTTATATTGAATGTGACGTTCACCGTATGAAATAGCCCTGTTGGCAGCTTGTGGCAAGCGCCCAGGTCTTGTTCCTCCTTGTCCACCTGGCAAGGCTTGAGAACACGGAGACCTTGAATCCCACATGCCAGAGCTGGCTGTAAAGTAAATATTTTCACAAGTGCAGACACAAGAGTCTTCAAAAACTGCAGCTTTCCCCAGCATTAGAAGATAAATTAGTCCCGCGTCACTCAAAGCGGGACAAGATGAGACAAGTTCTGCTCAGGACAGAGACTGGCAGCAAGACATTGGTTTGGATGCAGGACCCTCAGGAGGTATGTTTCCATCTCCGGTCCTTAAGCAAGTACACGTGTCTCTGCTTCCCCCTGCCAACAAGGCGATTCCCGGGTACTTTTCAGCCCTACACCTCCTCCGCCCCCAGAGCCAGCACACATCCACAGAAACACATGAATCTCTCCTCAAACCAACCTGATTTGGGGCAGTGTACTACTGGGCACGCCACAGCCCCACGGAGCACACCTGGCATCTCCACAGCCCAACACCAAACGAGTCTTCCACAAAACCCAAATGCTTTATTGGACTATCACCCCAATCACAGGGAGACCTTTGGGGACACCAGTAGGGTGCCAGGCACCCACAGGGCTGAATCATCATTGCGTCAGTCCAGCTCTTGGCCAAAGCGCTGGACTGGCAGTGGGGAGGGGATGGACTACCCAAAAACGGATCAGAAAGGCCAATCCCAGCCAGCACCATGCCCTGATCTCCCTCTGCACCACAGGGCGCTCTCCCCACAAGACCCCAAGCAGGCACCCAGCCTGTACAGTGCGGAGGACAAGGCAGAAGCCAGCCCATCAGCCCAGGAGATCCTGGGGAGCAGGGCAGAGCGGACAGCAAGGATGGATACGGCACACAGCCCAAGCTTTATGGCCACTCTTAGAAACAAGTCATGTCCCAGCCAGCTCCCCACTGGCATCCTACTGTGGCCAAGGAGACCCCAGAGGTGAAGCTTCCACTCCTCCTCCAGGACCTCCCAGAGGAGCTGGGAGCTCTCTCCAAGTCCATAGCTTGCTCCACACATCAAGCCACTGCTATAGGTGACCCAGGAGAGTCACCCTTTCAGACAGACACTGGCCTCCTGCCCTTGAAAGCAGATGGGAAGGCCACACATCCCCAGGCCAACAGCTTCTGACACACAGCCATGTACCAAGACCCGACCCCATACTAATGCAAGAAGCCACCACCATGTCCTTAGCAGCGCAGGAGGGAATGCACCACCCCAAAGTAGGAGGTGCAACATTTCAATAGGCTCTTCTGAGCTATGCAGCAGGGCTGGAGATCCTCCACACGGGTAAGACTGCCCTACTGGATCCTTGGGTTTCCAGGAACCACAGCCTGCAGCCAGGTAAGCTTGGACTCCGTGATCAGGGAGATCCAGCGAGGGTGTGCAAGACCAGCACATGTAGTCCCATGGGACTGTCATCTAGAGAAAGCCAATCCAGCAGCCACTGGGCACATCAAGGCAAGGCTGTAGCCATGACCTCATATCTATGTCCTGCCACCCTGCCCTACAACACAGACAACATTTGGCCAGTCGGGCTTGAGACTGTTCCCTCCCACAGGGCACACAGAGGTCAACATCTTGTCCCTGTTCACAGGGCCAGGTGTAGAAGATGATCTTCACTAGACAGATAGACAGAGCAGCCTCAGCACCACCCCTGTTCCCAACTCCAAGGAAGAACCAGTGGAGAGCCCTGGGGCCAAGGAAAGCCTCACCACCCCAGACACACCAAAGGGAGTCCAGACCTCATGTAAACCTCTAGCTCCACACTTGCCTGCCACCCAGCCATCACCCAAGGCATCAAAACACAACACCCCTCCGGGGGGGCTGAACCGAGGGGGGACAGCAGGTCCTGGGACACCCAGCCTCTCAACCACACCATGACCCCGTGGTGCGATGGCCAAAGTGTCCTTGCCTGCAGCATCCACTTGTGCCATGCCGAGGGCAGTGTCACCCGGCACGCGTCCCCTCACAGCGCTGGTACCACTGCCCACCCCAGGATCCCTCCCCACAGACGTGTGGGGCTGGCTCAGGATCTCAGCTACCCTGGTGCACCTGGTGGATCAAGTTCAGCAGCTCCAGTGCTGGGGCTGTGTCCTACTGCCCTGCTCCCTCACCAGGTCCAACTGCTCAGCACTCGGCATCAGGAGGAATTCTGTTTCAGCCATCCCACAAGGCACATGGTCTTTTAACACACAAATGAATTTTTTCCACTCATAGCCTCTGCCATGTGAGCCATCTTCACGTAATAGTGGCTGTTGCTGCAGAAAATACTTTCCTGCTCCAGGTGTAGCCTATGATGTACAGGCATCCCTGGGAACATGCTTTTGAGACCACTCATCTCCAGATCTGTGAAGGCTGCTGGGTCTCAGCTAGTGCCTGGTACTCCTCGAGAGGAGGCACTGAGCATTGCAGGCAAGGTGCTGACCACCTCGCTTCTACACTCATGCCCTGGTGAGGCTTCAAGCCTGAAGCCTTTACCTGAGGCACCTGGAGGGCCAGGACAGGCAGGAGCTTTGCTCTGTGATCCAGGCAGCTCAGTCTTCATGACTTGGCAAGTCCAAGACCAGCAAGCCCAAAGGATCTTTTGGATCTGAAGCCATCCATATCAGTTCCAGCAACAGTCATAGCAGAACTGTCACTGTGTGAAGTCAAATATCAGAGGTGTGAAGAAGAACAGCAAAGCCCAAACCACTCTTAACTACCTTCCAGATATCTCCAAGGGCATCCTTCCCTTCTTTGCCCATCTTGATGAGGGGAAAGTAGAGTCCCTTGCTAGCAAGGGAGTCTTTGGGTTTGGCCCTTCGTAACTTCTGCAGGCACCACCAGAACCCCTTCATCTGGGAGCCAGGCAGGGAAAGCTCTGCTCAGCAACTCCTCAGATCAGCCAAGGAAGAAGACTCATGTCTGAAGGTGGGTCATGTTTACTAGACCAGCTACACAGTCAGGTAGCAGGAAGAAGAACAGTTACTCCCTTATGGAGACTAGGTGGGATATTGATGCTCAAAGCACCTCAGATTCATGTCTAAAACTCAGATTTGAAAGATTAAGAAAGGAGAAGGAAGGTCCTTTACAGGGTATTTACAGTCACCAGGACACGAGGAGATAAACAGGGAGATTCCTACATCCCTTCCAGAGTAAGAGCAACTCGCTGATAGACCAAGAGGAGGTCTGGGAACGCACCAGTTCCCAGAACCTCTGTGGACATGGTGACTTCAGGCTACTCGCTCAGCCAACAATCTGTCACTAACAGAAAGCTGCATCTAACGCTGAGGGGACTTTTATGATGCATGAGAACAGCTCTGAAGCTCCATCCTGGTTCAGCCAGACCAACTTCAAGATTAGCAAGTGGTGGCCATAACTGCTACACCCTCAAGTTCTTTATAGCAAAGAGCAGCATCAGAGTCATTTGACTTCAGAAATTATATTAACCTTATTTGTTTCAAGTCAGAGCGCTCGAATCCATGCGTGCAAGAGGTATCTAGGTCCACTCAAGCAGAGATTACAGAAATCAAGAGATGCCTGGCACCGGTCCATGAAGCGCTACAGACATCCAGCACGTAACACAGGCTGCTCACCAACAGCATTGCCGGGTGGTTCTGGCAGCCCCGGCGTGCCACAGCTGAGAAAGGCCGGGGATGAAGAACTGGCTACCGGGGAGGGTGCCTGGGAGCCGAGAGCCTTCTGCCCCCCGACAGGGCATTTTCTAACTGATGGCTAACACCACAGTCTTGCCACTGACCAACGGGAAAGATGATCCTCTCCCAGTAGAGCACAGCCAGGTCAATTGTCCTGGTCCTCATTTGGGCTCTGCCCACCCAGCACAACCTCAGGTTTGACGCTTTCCACGTTCAGCAGCCCACGATGTCCAAGAGCTACCACAAGAGCGGCAGCCACCACCCGCAGAGCTTCAAGCGGGCCTTTGAAGCCGACCACTCCGTCGTTCAGAGGGAAGGTGCCCAAGAGGACAACACGGGACAACCACAGACTTCAGCCGTCCACTTTGGATGTGTGGACAGCCAGATTTCCCCAGCTACCTACAACTTCCCAGAGACCTCCTAGGAGAGCAAGGATGAACTTCCAGAGAAGGAGCAGCGCTTCCTCACGGCACACTCAACGCAGCAGGGTGGACACACGGCATCCTTCTTGCCGTACGTCCACAAACACAACAGGCGGGGTCCATGCCAAGCCAGCAGGCTCCTGCGGCTGCCGGAGAGGGGCTCTGCCCGCCCGGGGGTGGGCAGCACCTACCCCAGGGGCGTCGGGACAGACGCTGTCGCGCAGATCAGCGGCTGCCTGGAAAACCAAGCAGCCGATAGCAGCAGGCGGGGAGGGACGGAGTTTGGGGAGGTGTCTGGTGAGGAACAGCAGGGACTGACATTCGGCCCTGTTTGTTTAACATTCCTGCTAACGACCTCGAGAGGCATTCCTGTCCTCCCCATGTCACCGGGCAGGAAGGGGCTGCGAGATCCAGGGGCTCGCAGATAAGATAAAAGGGAAAGGCTGAATTTGGGAGCTTCGCCCCCCTGTATCTGGGGCACAGGCACCCTCCTGCCAGCGCTGGGGGAGGCGGTGAAGGAGGCTCACAGGAAGAGAGGGAGGTTTAATGGACAGTATCATTTATTTT
>JAOXNO010000070.1:21263891-21276869 GCA_028565335.1 Limnodromus scolopaceus | reverse complement strand
CTCCCTCGTGCGCACGTACTTAATCGTAAAGGGTTTGTGAAAGACAACCCAAACACAAGTACATTAGCAAGTACCTTTTTTCCACGAAAAACTTTCTCAACTTTGATGAACTTTCGGGCTTCGACTTTCTTAAAGGGCCCGCCGGCTCCTCCACCCGCCGCGGGGCCGGGCTGCTCCTTCCCGGGCAGCCCCGGGGCCGGGGGGGGGCTGCGGCTGAACCCCGCGGGGGTCCGGGCGGCCCGGGACTGCAGCCCCACAGCCCTGGGCCGGCAGCTCCGTAACCCCCGCCACCAAAGCCCCAGGAACAGCAGGACGTGGGGCCCGTAACCCGGGGACAGCGGCCCCACATCCCCCAGGACAGTGGCCCTACGAGCCTGGGACAGTGGCCCCGTATCCCCAGGACAGTGGCCCTGTGACCATGGGTCAGCAGGCCCACATCTCCCAGGACAGTGGCCCTGAGACCCCAGGAGATCCATCCCAACCCCCCACCTCCCCCCCAACAGCAGCTCCCGTTCCCTGGGGCCGGTAGCCCAATTTTCGCCCCGTGTCCCCACAGGCAGGTGCCAGGACCACGGCCCTGCTCTCAGGCCTGGGAGCAGGAGCACGGTTGAGGCATGTCCATCTTCTTGCCCTTCTACCCGCCTGCTTCAGTGCCTAATTAACCTCCTCCTAATGAAGCAGGCAGGTTGGCCGGGGTCGGAGCCAGGCTCTGGCAGGGTTCCTGGCTCCCTGATGCCAGGGAATATCCCCACCGTGCCCAGGGAGCAGCCCGACTCGCTCCCATCTCTGCTACGGCAGCTGGAGAGAATGAAGAGGGTCTTGTCTTTTTCCAGGCCTTCACGCAAACGGACAGCCCGCAGATGGGGATGCAAAACGGGAGCGGAAAACGGGGAAGGGGGCTCATCCCTGCAAGCTGCGTCCCACAGCATCGTCCCTCTGGAAGGTAAATGTGTAAAAACCCAAAGGTTCGAGGTCACCCCGCCAAGAGGGAGATGTTCAGGGCATCTGAGCCACGTCAGCGTAACCAGTGTTGCTTGTACCCAGCTCTCAGTGCTTCCTCAGCTCCAAGGCTGGGTGAAAGCGAGGGGAAACATCAGCCCTACCCTGCCCCGGTGGTCCCACATCCCCCCCGCTCCCCGGGCTGCCGAAGCAACACGTGCTCCCAGTCTTTGTCTCGCCAGGGCTAGCCCTGGTTGGAGATGCTCTAATGGACCCATGGCCCGCGCTGTCCCAGCCACGTTGAACGTCACTTCAAAATCAAACTGAGTCCACGACTGGCTCGGGGCCACCATTTGCTCCCAGCAGCAGCCCAGGGATAACATTTTGCTCAGGTTCCTGGTGTGAAGAGGTGTGAGCCTGGGGCTGGGGGCAATCTCAGCTGATTTCTCCGTCGACACCTGGGTTCACTGCCCTGTTCAAGCCCCAGTCCCTGACCCGTGTTGCCACCTGGTTATGCAGAGGCTCCCCATCAAGGTTTGAACCCTAAATTCAGCCGTCCCCGTGCACAACCCTCTTCCACCACAACCCAAGGAGCTTTGGGTGCGTCACCATCATCGAGGGGGCTCCCATAGTCAGGGAAGCGCCTGCCAGGCCGGCTGGTTCCATCACAGGAGGTGTGTTGGAGGGGAGGAAACGTGCGCATCCTCCCGGGAGCATCGGCTTTGCATTCCCTCGCTTTCTAGGTGAGGGCTTTTAGCAGCAGCAGCTGCTGGTGTGCGGTACAGCGGGTCTGTCTCGGGTCCTCACACAGACAGCGGCAAAGCGACTATTTCTTTTTGGGAGGCTGCGTAACAAGCCACAAAGCTAGAGAGCCTGATCCCTGCCAGGTCCTGCAGGAGGTGGCAGGAAATACCTTTACTTTTTAATTAAAAAAACCACCCCCAACATTTTCTTATTTACAGTGTTGTCCTCCGGGGTGTTTTTTCGGAGACCTTTCACACGAAGGATGCACCCGGCCCTGCCAAACCATGGCGAGAGCCCCCGATCCACCCACGGTGCTCGGCACGGCCAGATCCTCGGCAGAACAAGGGCTTTCTCCGGTCTGCGGTGATGCTGCGCCCCACCGTAACTCCCCCCCCCCCCCCCAACGTAAGGCTGCACGGGAATAACTCCCAAAAATAACGTTGCCTGCCTGCCGTGCCAAAAAGACTCGGAGCAAGCCTGCCCTGACGAAGACCAGGAATATTTGCTTCCTGTGATAATTAAGCAAAGAACCGCGTAACCTCGTGGAGCTTCCTCGGTGTTTAGAGGTCGGGGGTTTTTTTTTTTTATTATTTTCTACAGACTTCGGGTGTGCGGAGCCTGCGGCAAGCGGGGGAGGGAAGGCACAAAGGGGTGGGAGTCAGAAGCGGCAGCGGGTTTTTGTCGGAAGCCGCGCTGCGCACACACACGCGGAGGGAACGCCGCCTCTTCCACAGCCGGACGAACAGCCCCCGCTTGCAGAAGAGCCGCTGCATCCATCACGCTGGGGCAACGATGAGGGCAGGTCCACCACGCCGCTGCCGGACTGACGGCTCCTCAGCTGTGGTTCCTTCTGTTGGCAAGTTTAGTGTCGGGGAAGAGAGAAGCATCCTGCCTGCACACCCACCCCTCAGAGCTGGACGCGGTGGCAGCTCCCTATGTCCCAGCATCTTGTGGCTTTCAAGTCCCCTTGATGTCCCCAAAAACATCCCACCCAGGCATCTCATCCCCTCCCAAAGCATTGTGGCAACACAGCATGTGCTTCAGCACACAGCACCCTCGATGGTCCAACCAACTGCATGAGGAGGAGACGTTTCTTGCCCCCAGGAGCTTACAAGAGGTGGGACAAATGAAGCAGTCAGTGCTACCGGCTTGCGCAGGCGAGCAAGTCTACCAGAAATTTGTGACGTCCCTGCTGTGGTTTTGGCTGAGGATTTTCTCTATGGGTGCTTCTCCACTGCCACGTGGAGACGCCCAGCTTTAACTGTGCGATCTGAGACCACATCATGTGAAGCGGTGCAGGACCAGGGTGACACTCTTGGTTGGGCCGTGCTTATCCAAATTTTACAGCCATGTATTTTTACACCAACACTTTTCACCCCAAGGCGTCTACCGCCAAACAGCAGCCACCTCTGCAGTCTGGCCAAGGTCTGCGCCACAGGCCCTGTCCGTGCCATGGCACGGAGATGCACTGGTAAGAAGAGCAGAGGCAATGCTGTGACCATCCAGCCTGCATCCACCAACCTCTCCCACAGCGGTTCCTGTTCAGGGTGGGCCAGCTGGCAGCGAAGCCAAACCTGCACTGCTAAAAAACACCTAAGTGAGACTAAAAAGTTACTCTTATGCCCAAGACTGTGTGGTCATTTGAACACACACTTCGCTTGGGGTGTTGAAACCTTCTTAGCTCGCTCGCAGCAGGCGTGGGGAAGCCCGGCAGCGATGCCCACCTGAACTCAACCGTGCTGGCAGGGCTCAGAAAGCACCTCACTGGGGAAGCCTCCAGGCCACCGGCCCCCACCAGGTCACTGCCAGCTGGAAAACAACATCTCCATCTCCAGAGCCCCTTCTAGGTTCTCCTCCACACTTCTTCACAGGTGGGGATGGGCAGCATGACCCCAGCTGTCCCCCACAATGTCCCAAGCAAGCGGCTCCAACCACACTGCCCTGCCTGTAGGTGACGGGAACCACAGTGTCTCACCGAGGACAGGCAGTAAGAGCTGTGAGGTGCTCACAGCCATCAAGCACACCTGGGGGAGGGGGCTACTTAAGGACTTGAGGTAGAAACAGGTTGTAATCGGCTGAGAAGTCAAGGTGGGACCTGAACCAACCACCACCTGTAGACAATCTAGTGTTGTGACACACTGTTTCTCAGCTTAACATTTTCCAAGGGCTATTTCTCGCCCTCGAACAAGCAGGTCACCGTTGCCAGAGACAGGGCAACCAGGAGCAGGGTCCAGCTGCCTGGACGCTGGTTATGGGTAATAATGGAGGGATGTCTCTCTCCTGTGTCCTGTACCTGCCGCCCATTCATTTTGTGATCCCAGGACCATCCATCTTTAGGGAGGCAAGGAATTTCATTTCGGGGATCATGGGGCTTGTCATTTGGAGCACCTTGGGTCCCTGCTACCCCCGAGTCCATCGCAGGCTGTGCCACATTTCAGATGGGGAGCTGGGTTGGTTTGCTGTTTCTCACTCCTCATCTGGGACAACAGCTGAGCCTTGGCACTTTTCCCAGGGCAGAGGATGCTCCCATGCCACCTGCAACGTGTCTGAGGTAGGATGAAGGGAGGATTTCCTCTGCTCGCCACTGAAGCCAACAACTCCCAACTCCTTCTGTCCTTGCCCGGGAGGCCCCACATCTCCCTGGACCACGCCAGCTAGCACTGCTCTGCTGCTGTCCTCCATCCTGCCCCGGAGATGCTGCTCTCCTCCGTCCCAGCTCTTCTTGCCTCATGCCCCTCATCTTTCTGGTTAATTATTCTGGACTGGGATTTGCGACACAGGCTGAAAAGAGGACACTAACCGTGGGATGTGGAAAAACCCTGGTTTCCAAGCAAGCAGTGTAGACCAGCCAATGGCCACGGTAGCACGGGGCTGGCTGACACGGCTGTGGTGAGTGATGGGCGTGTGTTAGCTGGTTGCTGGTGTCACCGAAGATCTCAAATGAGCTCTTAGAGACATTTCTGGCCACAGGCAGGAGGAGATTTTAGGGTTGAGATGCTACTTTTGATATGGATTGGCATCCAAACATCTGGAGATTTGTTATAGCATCCCACAGCGGTGGTGAGAGGAGACCTCTGGAGTCTCCCAGCCAACAGCCCACAGAACTGTCACCAGAGCTGAATCAGGTTGGTCCCAGCTTGAAAACCCCCAAGGATGGAGCAACCCCACCTCTCCAGGTGTCCAACCCAGGGCTGCACCATCCTGCAGGGTAGAAATCTTCCCTAACACCCAACCCAACCCTCCCAAGCCACCATCTGTGGCTGTTGTCCCACCTTAAATCATCTGCTGCTCTCAAAGAAAGCGTAGCTCCACCATCTTTGTAACTACCCCTCTAGGAGTTTGTAAGCTGCTAATAGATCCCCCTTCAACCTCCTTTTGGCCAAACTAACCCAACCCAGCTCCTTGGTGACCCTTCACTGGTCCCTCCTGTGGTTTCCCCACGTCCCAGTCCCCATCTCTGCCTGAAGCAGAGCCTACCCAGCCATTCCTCCTGGCCCCACAACCTCCTTTGGCCCATCTGTCCCCAAACAGCAGAGATGGTATTTGACCAAGGCCAGGCTGAAGAGCAGCTCCCAACCTCCTCCATGTGTTGGATCAAATGCCATGTGGCTACAGCAGTCCTAAGCATCACAAAGGTTCAGGTGGCAGAGGGCTGCTCCTGCCCAGTCAAACCATTCAGATTCCTGCTGGTCCCAGTTCTTTTGTTGTATTTAACCATGATAGCTGCAGGACACGTTGCTCATCCTGGGAGAAGGGATGGGTAGCCCTGCAGCATGGGCACGCTAAGTGCAGTTAGAGGCAAAGTCATTGTAAGAGGCATGAAGACTCTGGAGGAAGAGGAAGATGTTCAAAGGCAGGAGAGCAGCAGGTCACCACCCCATGTAATGGCCAGGGCAAAGGCTTGGGCCATCCACTCCGTGTCCCAGGTGATCAGGTCAGCGAGACACTGTTGGTCCCTTTCCCTCCAAAACCCGTGACGTTCCCAGGATTGGTTTAGTAGCACCGCTAAAGATGCAGAGGATGAAAGTCACGGCAGGAAAATTGGCACCGGCGACCGCTGATATTTGGGTACCAAATGACGGGATGAAAATAGCCCCATCCTGGGGCTTTCAGGTGGCCCAGGGGGTGCTGGGCAGAGACGAGGAGCAGGGAAGCGGCAGGGCTCATCCAACATCACATGCCTGGAGGAGCCGCTTTGAGGACAGCGGTGAGGGCTTTCAAACTTTAATTCCTTTCCATACGTCATCACCCATCTTCTCCAGCTCTGCCTTCCCCCAGGGGGACGAGCTGAAGCTAACCAAGACAGACAAGGGCTCGGAGGTGTGCACAAATGTTTGCTCAGAAGCATCAGATCGCTGCAGAGCTGCTTTTATGGGCATTTCGGAGTGGCTCCTGGCAGCGGCGCCGGAGCTGAGCTCTGAGGACACTTCGCCGCACCCCGTGACGTGAACCCACCGAGTGGGCTCCAGACCAAAAAGAGGCGAGGAGAGCTTGTGTTTACAAAATTGGAATTAAAAAAAAAAAAAAAAAAATTAAAAAATGCCGCCAAACAGAAAAGTCTGTTTGGAGCCAGGAGCGGGAACAATAAACCCAAACGCTGTCCTCTGATGGGTTGCAGATGCAGCGCGCCGGCAGCCTCCCGCTGGAAAAAGCGCTGCTGCACGGAGGGCTTTTGCCATTTATTCACCTAGGAAATGAAGACAGTCCTTCCGTCTGCCCCAAAACTCTTTGGGTTTTTTTTTTTTTTTGCTTTGGAGATGAAATACAGAGATAAAAAGGGCAGCGCTCTTTCTTGGTTGTGCCGCGCTCGAACAACGTACCGTTCTCTCTTCAGTTTCAGAATTAACATGTCGTTTGCACTGTCCGGGCATAATAATTATGGGGTAACAAACCCCCAAGGAATCTTTTGTATGGGTACTCGTTAAAGGCCCCAGAGGCAGCCCAGCCCCATGCGTGGGGGGGTTGCAAGCACTTGCCCTGCGCTGAACTGCTGCCCAAGGGACATCAATAGCTGGTCCTTAACGCACACAGAGCCCCGGCTTTGCCGAGCGTGGGGCGAGGGCTGCCGCGGCGCCGGGTCCGTGCAGCGTGCCCAGACCTCGCAGACACATTTGGGCACCAGGGCTCTCGCTCCGTGTCCATCCCCTGCAGCTCCTTCCACCGCCATTCAGCAGGGAGAGCAGTTGAAGCCACCACAGTGCTCTCGGGGGCCAGAATTCCCCCCCTATTGCAGCTGGACCTCATCAGTGATGAGATGAATAGGATGCCTCAGCCACAGAGGAGCTGGGGGCCGCCGGGGTTGCCGAGGTCCCTCACAGGCCGTAACAGAGGGACTTCTGCAGTTGGATCCTCACGTGAGCCATCGTGGGAGCTGCTGTCCTGGGGAGGGATGGGCTCTCAGCTCTGCGGGGGGAAAGGCTCCCCCAGCCTCACTATCTCAGCTCCGTCAGCACCTGCAGCTCTGCTTCAGCATCTGGCACTTGGCACCGACAAAGTGACATCAACGGTCTCCAGATCTGTCCCGGCGGCAGGAAGAAGGCACAGCACAGGGTGACAAGTCCTCGCCGGGCCAGATTCTGCCCCTTCCCACCCTCTGCGGCTGCTGTTTGGCTGCAGTTTTGACAGGATGCTCAGTGAAAATGCTGGCTTTGGCACCCACCTGGGTGGCTGGAGCAGCAGGGATGGCATGTGGCTTGAACCTGGCCATTGAGAGAGAATCAGTGTCACCAGTGTCCTGAGCCCTCGTGTTTTCCTACCCCAGGGCCCATCCCAGGAACATCTGGGCATCAGCAAACCCAGGTTGCCTGAGCCAGGATTCCTCACTGCCTTCAGCAGGTGCTACCAAGTGGAGGGGCCATGACCCGTTTTACTCAGCAGAGCCACCACCTCTGACTATCAACACGGCCCTCTCAGACCAGATCTCTTCATCCTCTGTTAAATTATCTTTATACCTAATTAAGAATCATAGAATCGTCTAGGTTGGAAGGGACCTTAAAGATCATCTTGTCCAACCGTCAACCTAACTCTGACAGAAAAAATAAATAAGAAATAAAAATCACTAAACCATATTCCTGAGGACCATGTCAACCCGTCTTTTGAACACCTCCAGGGATGGTGCCTCAATCACCTCCCTGGGCAGCCCATTCCAATGCTTGATAACCCTTTCAGTGAAGAAATGTTTCCTAATATCCGATCTAAACCTCCCCTGGTGCAACTTGAGGCCATTTCCCCTTGTCCTATCTCCTGTGACTTAGGAGATGAGACCGACCCCCGCCTCTCTACACCCCCCCTTCAGGTAGTTATAGAGCGTGATAAGGTGTTCCCTCAGCCTCCTCTTCTCCAGACTGAGAGACATTAAGGAGGGCAGAAGCACTCCCAAACTTTGCCTTTAAGGATCTAGAGAGTCAAGAAGAGCCACCTTTGTAACGGAGGAGGTGGGCAGCTTTGAGCCCTGCTGCGTGATGTGTTCCCTGGTCATCACAGCAAGCATCACCTGGACTGTCCCAAGAGGAAAGGCATCCCGTTATCATGAAGGTTATTAATGTCCAACCCTTCTACACACTGGAGACCTTGTCAAATAAACCAAAATGACTTGTTGTGGAGGAATCCTTGGCAACACGACCGACATATGCATGACCTTCCAACTTGGAAAACAGATGGCCAAAAACCCAAGCAAGCGATCCCACCACACGAGGCACAGCCCAGCTTCCCTGCCGCTGTGGCTGCCAGTGACAGGCCGGGACGCACCGTGGTTCCCAAAGCCCAACAGAGCAAGCCGGCGAGCAAGAGGGGACTTGCGGGATGAGCATCACTCCAGCCTGGATGTGGCACTTCCTCTGTGGCAGCCCCAAGCCTGGAAAAGCCCTTTACCAGCTCATTTATCACTTCCTTCTCCAGGACCCTCCCTGCTCGGCCAGCCCTCTGCACCTCCACCCCAGGGGTACATGTCCACAGGTGGTTTCAAAGGTAGGGAAGAAGTCTCCTTGCAGGCTCCTTCCTCCTCCCTACCGTTCTCCAGGTCAATGTAAAGCCCTGCTGCACCGAGAACCATGGAGGGGACAGTTCCATCCAGGAGGACACCTCCATCCTCAGACCCTGTGTGCTACTGCCTAGCACGGGCAACATCCCAGCCCACCAGGCATGGCATGGAGGAGACCTCCTGCTGACTCCCATCTCCCCTGGTGAAGGAGGACCCATACCCTCCTCCTGGAGATGATGCTTGCCAGCCAAGGGTGCAACCTGCTCTGTAAAAGCTGCCACGCCATCATCACTGGCGCTTTGAAGGCTGCTCCTCAGTCATGTGGATAACGAGAGGGATTAGCAAGTCAGGGAAGGATGAGAGCTAAATGAAGCGTCACCTTGCAAGAGGCTGCTCCATCCATCCTGCTCGTCTTTGGGCAGAGAAGGGAAGGCAGAGGCAGCACTAGCGGGGGCAGGCCAGGCCTGACAGCGCGGCTCCATGGTCGCTCCTGCCCTCCTGGATCTGGGGGTATGAAAGCCAACGTGCCGCAGCAGCACCCGTCCCGGTGCTGTCCCCACGCAGGGGATGCTCACCACAGCTCAGCCGGGCAAAGCTGAGGAGCTGGCACGACCTGCGGGGTTCTCCAGGGCTCCTTGGCTTGGCCAGAGCCCGGGGTTCCCAACGGGCACAGAAAATGGCCCATCCCCAGGGCACCCCAAGTCTCACCCCTCAGAGTTTCAAGCCTTGGCAGCAAACCAAAGCAATATATCTTCTCAATTCTCGGTCCCAGAAACGCCAGACTTGTTTAAACTGGACTGTTTAGATGAATTCGTGTACGTTGGTATGTTGGACACCCAGCATGAAAGACTTCAGCTCACGATTAAAGTTTGGCAAAGCCCGAAAACCACAGAAAACAAAGAGTTTTATCATGGGAAGCACTGGTCCCTGGGACAAGCTATAATTACTTCTGTTCTGCTTCGACCACGGCGTGTAAACACCAAGGATGGACGGCAGCAAGGGAGGATTCTCCAGCGCCAGCTGCTGCCAATGGCTTCAGTTGATGGGATGGAAGGGGACGTGCTTGCAGAGCAAAGTGCCCACGTCCCCGCGCCCTGCACACCAGGCTCACACCTGCAGTCTAGGTATTTCCTCCCAAATTCCTGCAAAACACCCTGATTGCATCACTGGCCATCACCAGCACAAACTTCCCAGGCAAAATGATTTTTCAGGAAGGGAATACGGGCTGGAAAATTCCAGCCTCGATGGGGAATGAGAAGCAAGGGGCTGGGATGGAAACTGTTTTGCAACCTTAGTTATTTTCCCCCAAATGCCGGCAGCCCAGGCAGCGCCTCTCGCCCCGTAATCTCATTAGTCTCCTTGGGAACGCCTGCCCCACGACAGCCCCTCTTGCCCTCTTATCGCTCCCTGTGCCCGCCTGCGCACCCACCCCCCCCCGGCACTGAGAAGAGCTCCCCGTGAAGCTCGGGGGTCTGGCGAGCCCCCCGCGCGCACACCCTGCCAGGCAGATCCCGGGAATGCCTGATTTATAGTCTTATGCCTCGTTCTGTTTACGCCAGGCGAGTTATTTAAAACAAGGAGAGCAAGAGGAGCCCGGGTTTTGTTTAAAAGTCCAGCGAGGAGATTTGCCTTAAATAGTAAAGAGCTGAGATTGGAGGGGGAGGCCGCCCAGCAGCCCGGACCTCCAGGGTGGGAACGGAGCTGGCACCCATGGGGGGAGCCGGCTGGCTGGAGGAGAGGTGGCAGGAGTCTCCCCGGGGAGTTACACCACCCCGTGGGATCGCTCGCAGGCCGGGCTTTGCACGGCCCGTGGCACCAGAGACACGGTGTACGACCACGACACGGAACACATGAAACGGCAGCCTCAGGACAAACGGTGCCAGTCCTTGCGTTCACTCTGAACCCTAATGATGATAATCCCAAAAAGCTGCCCCACGGCCAGAATTGGTGCGGCCACCCCAAAGGAAGCCATCCGCAGCCTGGCACAGGCTATGCCCCCCCTGAGCAGCCCCCCTCCAGCCCTTACGGCCTTCTCCTCGGGGGCGACGCTAAACGTGAAGCCACACTGATGTAAGAACATCACACGGGGGACATGACCCAAGCTTGGTTTGCTCGGTGCCGAGCACGGATCTGATTGCTCTCTATAAATACATCCGGGGTCAACACCAGGGACAGGGAAGAGCTATTTAAACTCGAGGGGGATGCTGGCAAAAACAAAAGGCTATATATAAACTTTCCATGAGCGACGCCAGGCTGGAGGGAAGGTTTTAACTTCTGGAGCAGGGAGGTGGAGGAAGAGCCCCCCAAGGAGTGGGGTGAGGCACTGGGATGGGGCCAGACATGCTTCTGTATTGCCCCCAGGGCGGGCAACCCCAGTGTCCCTCTGTCCCCTGTCCCCGAGTCTGGCAAAATCAGCGGAGGGGCCAGCAACCAGCCTTGGCACAGCAGCAACAGCTCCCAACCCCACTCCGGGCAGGACAGCAAGGGACAAGCAGCTCTTCAGATATTTTTCCACTTTCTTGACTTATTTGGTCAAAATTGCTGATGAATTAATCAGAATAATGAGTAACTTGGGTGCCTTGAAGCACACAGCAGCAACGGTCGAACGCTGAGAGGCAAAGCTGTCAGGCAGAGCCTGGCACCCTCTGCTAACCCCCACATTGCTGCTAAAGCCTGTGCCCCCCCAAATCCCTGTGCCTCCTGCTCATCCCTGTGCCCCTGCAAGATCCTGCACCCACCAGCAGGGAATCCATCATCTGCTGGTCCATAATCCTTGCAATTTTGCCAATCCCTGTAACTCCTGCATGTCCTGGTGATACCTGCACCCCACCTCTGTACTAATCACTGTGCTCCAAGGAGCCCCGACACCTGCACCCCACCACCCACGGCACCCATACCCCCTCTGGGCAGCACCCAGTGGGACAGGCAGAGCTTTCCCCACCCTCTCCTGGTGTCCCCACTGGGTCCATCTGAAGGGTCCTGAGCTTTGAATGACGATAGCTGCTCATGGGCACTAAATCTTGCATTTGGGAGGTGTTATGGAGACAGCAGGGAGGAGGGGAGGAGAAGGGGGCTGCGTAGTGGGGCAGGCTGATGTCATGGCCCCAGGGAGCAGGCAGGCTTGTGGGACATCAACCTGCCTTTTTTTGCTGCTTATCTCAGAGGCATCCGAGCCCCGGACGTCACCAGAATGGAGGTACCATTCACAGGGCAGGGGATGAAATATTCAGAGAGGTTTAGAGCAATTCGGTGTCTCCTGCAGAGCATGCTGATGAATTTTTCAGAGGAACAGGCACCCGAAGTATAGCTGAGCGTGTCACCAAACAGCCACCCTGTAACTGCGGCAGCCACGGTGCGGCCTGGCAGGGCTGCTGCTGGGAGACATTGGACCATGCCAGTGGAGATGCCTGACAGAGCAAACCTCTGGGGCAATGACCAAGGAGGACACCTCTCCTGGAGGTGCCTGGTGCCTTCCCAGTCTGCTTCCAGTGATGTGACAGCAGCAAGGGCTTGTTCCATACACGGGCCCACCCATCCATCAGCCGTTCTATGTCACTTCAGAGTTGCTTCCCAGCAAACACCAAGACAGACCCCATGTTCCTAGTTCCTCCCAGTTGACCCCCATCTCGCTCATCCCCTCCAAGCAGGGTGGTCGCTGTGCTCCTGCACTGTCACCCCACATTTTGGGCTTCCTGTGGGGGGAAGGTGACAGCATTTGGTACAGAGGACGTGCACGTTGTCACGGGAAACCCCTCTCCTGGCACCAGCCCACAGCAATCTGGTCCTTTCTAGGTTGCAAGAGGAGGAAGCTGACCACAGAGGCGGTGAAGTACAGGCTCTAGCATGAGGCCCGTTAACATCTGGCACTGTAAATTAAAACTGAGCTGCCCCCGCCTGCCATGCTCCCAAATCCCCTGAGCCGCAGCCCCGATAGCAGCCCCACTGAGGCTGGTGCTGCAAGGACCAGGGGAGTGTGCAGAGTCACGTCCTGGGTGAAAAGTTCAGGTCCAATCTGGGGGAGCCTCCAGGGCAGATTAAAGGCTGTGGAGTTTGAGAAGTAACACCCCACTGTCCCCAAACCAGCACCGAGCTAGAAGCAACCACTGGACACGTGCCCTCTTGGCTCCCAGCGAAGGCAGTGCGGGGCAGGACCCCTGCTGTGCTGGGAAGGGCTTTAATTCCCGCTACATCCCCAGGGTGTGGCGGTGATGGGACCAGGAGCTGGTGGAACTGTGACATGATGCTGGGAGGGCTGGAGCCCCTCTGCTGGGGGGACAGGCTGAGAGTTGGGGGGGTTCAGCCTGGAGAAGAGAAGG
>JAOXNO010000070.1:21247487-21258086 GCA_028565335.1 Limnodromus scolopaceus | reverse complement strand
CCCAGTCCTGCTGGCCACACTGTTCCTGATACAGGCCAGGATGCTGGTGGCCTTCTTGGCCACCTGGGCACACTGCTTGCTCATGTTCAGCTGACAGTCAACCAACACCCCCAGGTTCTTTTCCACCAGGCAGCTCCAGCCACTCTGCCCCAGCCTGGAGCGTCCATGGGGTTGGTGTGACCCAAGTGCAGGACCCAGCACTTGGCCTTGTGGAACCTCACACCACTGGTCTCGGACCATCAATCCAGCCTATCCAGATCCCTTTGTAGAGCCAAATACTCAGAGGTCTTGGTGTTCAGAAGAGGCTCCTCACTTCATAAAAAGGAGGAAAATATCGAAAGGCCCGTGAGACATTTCAGCTGGTCCATAATAACTTGTCCCTTTGCCCAGCTTCATGCAGTGACCAACATCAGCTCAGACAGGGGTGGCAAGAGCTGGTGGCTTCAGTGCTGGTGGGAGCCAACGGCTGAGCAGGTGAAGAGGGGTGCTGGCACCCACACTTTGGTCAGGGGCACATAGTGCGTGACTGTGGGAACACGCGTATGAGATAACGTCCACACATTGCTTGCCCATGAGGAGGCCGAATTCCTGAGCTGGTGGCGCGTGTACCCCGTGCGCCCCAGCTCCCTGTGTTGGAGGCAGCGTGCTGGGGCGCTGCTCTTGGCTCCCGCGGTGGCTCAGCCTCCTGTCCTCAGGCCAGTTCCCACGACCCGCTGCACTTCCTGCGGCCGGCGGCTGCTGGACGGCTGCGGAACGTGGTGGCGGAAGCGCTGCGAGCTGGGTGGAAGGAGAGGCTGAGCGCTGGCCCCAGCCTGGGAACAGCCTCCGTGCAGCATTCCCCCCGGCCATGACGCCCAGGGTGGGATCCACTCACGGCCAGGAACTGGTCTGCCTGCTCCCCAACTAGTCTGTGGATGCCACAGGAGAGCAGGTCTCGGGAAATTTGGTCTCGGGTGATTTTGCCTCAAAAAAACCTCCTCAAAAGTCCAGAGCAAGGCTGAGCCCCAAGCAGAGCCGTTATACCACATTTTGCAAAATGCCCAGGGTTGGCTTCAGCCCAAAACCACTTCCTCTCGCTCCCGAAGGGCCGGTTGAAGGGGGCGCTCCGGGAGGCGGATGTCGGCGCTGCTGGTCTTGCAGTGGTTCTCAACCCTTCTTCCAGAGATGTGCAGGAGGAGGCAGGGAGCCAGGATGTTTTCCCGGTCAGACTCAGCCCCTGCACGCTGGGCACCAGAGCTGCTCGTGGCATCTATCTCAGGTATGTTGGTAACGCCCATCGCACACACGTCAAGGCATAGCTATCCGAAAATTCAAATCCAAAGGATGCAAGCACCAACTTCCCCCTGCACAAGTCCCTCCCACAGAGCTGCATGCTCTCCTCCCGGATCATATGGTCTGCAGTGAGGCTGTCGTGCCACTTCCAGTGAGTGTAATACCTTTATCCACACCCTAAACCTAGGGGTGAGCTCCAGCATCACGTGTACACTCAGCTTTTGGTCCTGTATTTGGGAATGTCTTCCATGCAGGTAGCTCGTGAAGCTTTTCATCAGTGTTTCGGAGGACTACAGATGACCTGCTTGTGAATCCCTTACACGGCTGTTTGACAAGCATTTTCTCAAAGTTCCTTCTTGCAAAACCTTCAGACTTCTACCAAGCCCAGGCTCACTTGGCGGCTGGGGCTGAAGCCCCAAGGAGAGCAGGCTGCCCCTGTACACAAAGACGCCAGCATCACAGCCCAGCCGTGCACCTGGTTTGGGTCTCCTGAAGGAGAGAAGTCTCTGGAAATATTTTTAGCTGTGGGCTCTTGAAGGAAAAAAGGACATTTGTTTTCTCAGAGACACCTCTCAACGGCCAACGCACTGGGATAAATCCAGCTGGAGTCACCTGCAACACAAAAGGTGTTTCTGTCCCAAATCGCAAGCAAAGCTGTTCAGAGCCCGGGGAGGCCCTTTTCCTGTCTCCCCCTTGTTTCTTTCCTCTCTCCATTCTTTGTGCAAAGCTGTGTTCAAATAACACTTCCCTGGAACAAGGAGCACTGCAAGGTAATCGGTATGAAAGGGCTTGGCATCTGGACGCGTTCTGAGCTGACAAACCCTCGCCCCGTTTTCCATTGCTGCAGTAACAATGGTGGAAACAATGCACAGCACACAACCCCACAGCAAATCTGCCAGCAAAAGTGCTCACAGGAGACAGGGCAGGTACCGCCCGTCAGGCAGACGCAGGCAGGGGAGCAGAGAACCTCAGGCACCCATGAACGCTTGTGGGTGCTCTGTGAACAAAAGAAACGCGCTGGAGATGCTCCTCTCCCGCCTCATGGGCACACAAACCCTTCCCTGCTGTATTCCCTGCTCCCACGCGGGTGCACATCCTACCCGGCGTGCTGCAGACGCGTGGTGACAACCCCCCAGAAGGGTTCTTTGCAGTCTTCTTTGCAAGATAAAAACCAACCCA
The DNA here is from genome assembly GCA_028565335.1 of Limnodromus scolopaceus. Taxonomy (NCBI): domain Eukaryota; kingdom Metazoa; phylum Chordata; class Aves; order Charadriiformes; family Scolopacidae; genus Limnodromus; species Limnodromus scolopaceus. The sequence continues at coordinate 21,255,635 of JAOXNO010000070.1, read as the reverse complement.
TTCGTCATCTATCTTAAAAGGAAAATACATGAGAAACCCAAATTTTACTTCTTTGCTACCAGCGTGCTGCCAGAGTTAGAGGTGATCTGACCTCTTTCATGACGATAGCGCAGGCCTTGGTCGTAAAAGAGCTTACAGCATTTTTCTCATTCTTATCTCAAACTGCCCTCCATCCGCTAAGTTAAACTTTCAACTCCTCCAGAATCCAAGATGTTTCTCCCCCTCTACGTGCCCAAGCAGTGATTTCGGGAGTTACTTCAAATAAAGAACTTAATTTTATAAGAGTAAACTAAATCACACGTAAAAAAAACCCCAGACTAGAGCAACTTTGAAAGACAAGGGAAAGGTGTATTTGGTGGGTTTGAAAGAGCCAATAGAAAGGAAAGGATTGTAAGTTTATATTGTATGAAGCCATTTAGCTATCCATATTGTGAACAAATAACTGACCCGCATCGTTCAGAAAAATAAGCTAGACCATAAAGTACAAAATTCTAGGAGACAAGCACCCACGTATATACACACTCATACTAAACCTATCCAGAGAACAGTTTTAACAGTATTTGGAAAATATAAAGGAGCCCATCTCCAGAAAATCAGCAACTCGAGGGTTACTGGCACCCTGGCTTGGGGTTAACTCGCTGCGGCTGCAGAGAGGAGCCAGAGACCATGCTCGGGCTCCCAGGCTGCGGGCAAGGCAGGCAGCTTTGTGGAAAAATTTTCTTCCATCAGCTCTTTGACTGCGTTTGCAAACGATCGGGAGGGCTAACACCCAGCCAGCCTCAGCAGGGAGCCCCCAGCAATTTCACTGAGCCTGCAAATTCCTGCGGGGCCGCGAAAACACGAGCTTTATGAATCCAACAGCACAGGAACGGAAACACGCTGAGCAGAAGCCTCACACACGCAGAGAGCCAGGGAAGAGAAGAATCCAAGCAGGCAGGTTTGGGGGTTTCACAGGGAGAGCATCCCCAAGCCCAGGCGGCAAAGTCCATGTTTGCACGTGTGACACAGGGACGAATGACATTCCCTTTGTCCAGAAGATGGGACAAAGGCGGGTCAGGTTCTAGAAATATCTGGATACCAGACCTCAACTGAAGCCTCTGAGTGATCCAGTGCATTAAAACAGGCCCAAACACATTATCATGGGAGCGTAGAATTGAGAAAAACAAAATTATTAAAGCAAACGGAGGAGGTGTTTTGCCCGGACAGGTCCTCCAGCTTCTCGGCTCTTTGTTTCCAACAGCCAGCTCGAGAGGTGTCAGCAACCAGGCGCTCTGCAGCTGAGAGCGAATCCTCGGCCCAGAGCCACCCGCGCGCCCAGGCTGCAGCTGTGCAGCATCCCCCAGACCCGTCCCCAGACACCGACACACAGGCCTCGCAGGAGGACGGGACCAAAACCTGGGTGTCAGACCCACAAGATCCACTGCAAGGCTTAAATCCCTGCTGCTAACACGACAGGAAAGGAAGGTTTACCGTGCTGCCAGCGACACCTCGCCACCACGCACCCTCTGCCCAGGGAGCTGTGAGACAGCGCTTTAAGGATTTCAGATCTGCAGGGACTCCAGGTGTCCTTCCGGAGATTTCTGAGTTTATGGAATAACCATAGGTTAAGACAAATGATACAAACCAAACTCCCCCAAGACATAGTTCTGACTTCTTGTCACGTGAAATTTCTAAGAAGCCTCGCTCAGATGCTGAGAAACGCCACGAGCAGATGCAAGGCTTTAATTTTCAGACTGTCCTTGCAATATGCAGTCAGCTTGTGGTCATAAAAATGCAACTCCGAGATGCCTTTTGGATTTTTGGCTGGACTAGCAGTGGCTCCCATCATCCTCACGCCTTTTCACGCCAACGCACCGCTCAGACGTTCTTTTCTGCAGCCCCGTTTCCGTTCACGGGAACCTATACCGGACCACCAAATCCACACAGGAAAGTACAACCAGCTTCCAAGCCAGCCCCGCTGCACAGGGGTAGTGCAGGGCCTGATTTTGGCGAAGTTCAGGCAGCTCTATCAGAAACACCTCCAGCTCCGTTCACCCCTTCTTCACACAGCGCCTAAAAGGAGCCAAGACAAGACACCCTGCAGGTACCTGTTTTTCTCCAGGGACAAGGAGTGGAGCTGCCTGTTCCCGGTTCACATCCAGGTGTGAAAGAGAGATGAAAAAGAGAGGCTGCCATGCCTTTGTTAGACGAACAAGGGAGCAGAGATGTGCCAGAAAAGATGAGCTCATTGTGAAAATAATTGAAAGAGCTTTTAGAAAAATCAATACAAAGATCTAGGTGGATTCAGATGTGCAACACGCCAGCAGCAAGACACCTCCTCACTGCCTGCGTATTTTCCTGTACGCTTGTTTTTAGCAATTTGTGCTCAGATTTTCCCCCCCTCTTTGTCTCTTGGTGCCACCCACCAGATCCTGCACTAGGAGGCTTTGGTCATGTCCTGGAGCGTGACCCATGAGCAGCCAAGGAAAAGAGCTCCGGGCACGGAGGAGAAGGGATGACACAAAGAAGAAGCTACGAGCAGGCTTCCTTCAGGGGAAACAGAGGTAGGGAAACACAGGAGCGTTTATTTTGGCCAAGAAAGAAGTGACCTCCTGAGCTAACCTCTGCTGGGAGAGCGCTGCTCCCATGGGTTCGCGTGGCTGCCAGCCCTAGGCTGATGCAGTCTCGAGCTGGGAGCCACATGCCTGAACCTCACACCTACACGCCCCCGTCTTTGCTGTAGGCTTTGTACTTCACGGCTTGCTTTTTCCATCACACCCCGTTCCCAGGTTCTGTTACACCAGGAGATCACGGGTGGAGGGACCGCCTTTTTTCCAGTGTCGGCCGGTAAAACCCCTACCTACCTCTCCAGGGAACCCAACTCGACACTTGGAGGGACAGCAGGTTTCTTAGGGACTCACTGTGGCATGTTTTCTGCCGTAGCATCTCACCCAGTGCCCGTCCCATCATCCCAGCACAGCCCTGTCTAGTGTTTATGAAGGTGTTGGTGCTGGCCCAGGGCATCGTCTCGGAGCGCAGGGCTAATCAGCAACACACAAGTCCATGACAGACCACATCATGATGGGCCACCATGTCACATCACCAGCTCTCATCCCCCTGACACCATCCAGCTCCTCATCCCACCCCAACACACCCCAAATTCATGCTGCATGAGAACACCTTTGACGTAAATCCCGCTGGCATGAAGAAGGATGTTGCCTTCATGCACAGCGGAGGGAAGTCAGCCCTTGCCACGATTTCTGCATTCCTTCTTCTGCCCCTACACAGGTCCAAGGCCTTGGACATGTCAGTTATCGCCCAAGCCGAGCTTGATGCTCAGCGTGCTCTGAAACAAGACGTTCCTTGACCTGCTTTTCTCTCATCACTAATTCACACCTAGCAGATTTTCAATTCAACTCATGCGTGAACACCGCGCTGGCACCGCTTAATGGCTAAATAACAAATTCTGACAAAGCTCATTAAAAAAGAAAGCCATTGATGTCAGCAACGTGCCTTAAATCTGACCCCCAGCTCCAGGCAGGTCTGCCAAGGAATCAGCTCATCCCGTTGGAAATACAAAGGAACAGCAGAAAACTGTATCGGCGCAGCTTGGAAAGAACCTCTTCTTTTTGTTACAGATGTGAAGCAATTAGACATGGGTTAGTGACACTAAACAGTCCAACAGTTTAAACAATGGAAAGCCACCTCTGAGGTGGACACTCGCATGAAAACCTCAAGACACGATTCCAGCCTCACAGCTGCACAGACAGACCGGCTTCAGGGAATTTATCCACGGCTCACCTAGAAATACAGGGAGCCAAAATCCCAGGAACGCTCCCGGTGCTGCTGCGGCTGAAACACGATATAGACATGTCGGCACAGGAAGACCGAACCGGCAGCTGGGCTGGGAGGACCGAGGAATGAAAACAAAATTCCCTGGCAGTGTTCATTTTTATTTTTCCCTTAGCAAAACAAGATCCTTGTGTTAAAAAAAAAAAGTAATGAAAAGGGATGAAAAGGCTGGTGTCAAAAACATAATTACATTCCCAGATATGCATACACCACTAGAAAATTCTGAATGACACATTTCTAAAGATTTTTTAAAATAACTACAGGGTATTAATTACATATAAAGCTACCAACTCTTTTCTCTCTATTTTGAAACCTCTGTTGGGAAGTGTGGTCCATTAGGCAACCCCTTCCAAACACAGCCAGCTACTGTAGGTAGCGAGGAACCACGTCTGAGGCTCTGGCTGGATGTGGTAACCACCACACACCCCAACACCGGCCGTGCTGCGCTCCACAGGGAGGGCACAGCCAAGGGACAGACGTGTTGTACTCGCTGGGGGACCAGGGACAGGGGAGGGCTACAGCCTGACACAACCACCTCTGCAATAGCGCTGTTTTCCTTATCTGAGCAGCTGCATCGCTGCGAGGTCAGCAAGAGCCCCTGTAACTGCATTGCCATGGAGCCGGTCAAGCGGGTGAACTCGCTTCTGGCTGTTTCTCACACAAAGGCAAAGACAGCGCGGCCAGGACTGCGGCCAAGGAAGAGCACGGAGCAAATGTTCGAGAGACGGCCTGTCCCGCAGGGACCCCACTTTTCTCTGCAGCCCCAAACATCTGGGCAGCGCCTCTGCTGTCAGTCCTGAGCGCAAGGCGGCTCTGACCCTGTATTTGTCCTCCTGTGGTCTTGTCCTCGCCTGTCTCCACCTAGTGTCTTCTGTCTCAGCGACAGGCAGCTCCAAGAGGCTGGGGCTGCCCGTCTGCCCAGCCCCAGGACAGGACTGGGCACCAGCCCCGGGCACAGATGAGCTCTGGGTCTCCGCTTCCCAGCTGGGGAAAAAACGTATCACTTCTCTCTGCAGTTTGTTCTGATGGAAAGTATTGTTTAAGAGGGACACAGTCCATAATTAATCACAATAATTAATGACAATAATTAAGGAGATGCACAACTACTGTTTGCAAGCCTCTGAAATAGAAAGGTTGCAGACATCATCTGTTCCGCATCTAGAATTTGGCATAATTAATCCTAAACCCCAGTGTGACAAATCGCAAAGCTATTCAGCGGTGCCTGTCCTACATCAGGCTGGCTGTAGCAAAAAAAAAAAAAAAAAAAAAAAAAAAATGTCCAAAAACGTGACACAACAGCCACAACCCCGGGCAGGGCAATAAAACCATTTCCAGGCCAGGAGAGGACACGGCAGGAAGGATTTTACAAAGGAGGGACGTAGCGCAGGCAGAACCGGAGCACAGCAGGAACGGCTACTGCTCTGCTGGGCTGCCTCTTGGGCACCTGTCTGAAACCAGACGCAGAGCGCTCGGAGCCGGGAAGCTGCCTGCAAACAGCTTTTATTTGAGAAATAAAAACGGAGAGAAGGGCGATGGATCTGCGGGGAGAAGGGTGAGGGCGCCCAGCAAAGCCCCTCTGCTTATAGCGAGGGCAGCAAACAGGGGGCAATAGAAACACCTTCAAGGGACGCGGGGCCGTGCAGAGCAGGGACAGGGAAAGCCACAAGCGCTGCAGGCAGCGTTGCCAGGGGACGAGTGCCTAAGGAGAGGACAGGCAGGGTGTTTGTTCTCTCTGCCAGAATTAAAAGTCCAAGCAGGGTGTTTTGTTGCTCTGGAAAATACCCGGGAAGCGTGGGGCCTGTGGGTGCTGGCCGGGAGCTTGCAGAGGGCAGGAGCAGTGCGGAGCTGCCCCTGCCTGGCCGTGCCCGCAGCCTGCCCAGAGTATCCCCGAGCAGCTCCCTGCGCAGGGAACAGCCTCCCATGGCCAAGAAAGGCAAAAAAAAAAAAAAAGCACTGGCTGGCAGCAACACCCCAACGAATGGTGACACCGTGACCCAGTCATCACACCCAGCTTCACGTGGCATCTCTGCACCACCCCAAAACCGCAGCACAACAGCACCTCTCCTTGCCGAAACCCTGGGCAGGGCAGCGATGACGGGCCTCTGTTCCTCTGAGCAGGATTATTTATCTTCCCTCCTCTGCACGGGGGGACACTGAGGCACAGAGCAAACAAGCAACACGACGAGAGCTCCTAGGGCTCAGTAAAGAGACAGGGGATACCAGCAATACCCTTTTTGGCCTCAAGCTCCTTGGCTCTAAGGACATCTCTCAGAGCACCCACCACCCTCTGCCACGCACAGGCAGAGACACCTGAACCAGCGGCACCTCGGCCAAGCATCCGAGAGCCGCGAGCAGCAACTGGAGACCTTGCGCTTCGCAAACTTGCTGCGGCACAGATGGGGACATGGAGCAACACGCAATTTAAAAAAAAAAAAAAAAAACAACCCTTCTCAGGGGGATACAAAAATAATACCATGTACATTCCAGCTTCCCGAACAACAATCGCCTGAAAAGCCAGCACTGTGGGAAAGTCTCAGCTCGCTTTTCCTGGGTATTATAAATAGAATTACGGCTGCAAGCAGGGCTTTAAGCGCAGAGGAAGGGCGAAAAGGCCATTTAACGGGCTCTGTTTGAACTCGGGCTCTGGCCTGCATCCAGCTCTCTGCAGAACAGCTGGTCGCTTCCTGCCGAGCGAAGGCCAGCATCGCTGTGCTGGGAACCAGGAAGCCCAGGCCGAGGGCTGCCTGTCAGATCCCGGTGCCCACAAGCTTGCTGGGGACATCGCGCCTTGGGCTGCCATGTATGTCACTTGGGAGCCTGCTCTGCTCCTGCCTGGAGCCAGGCCTGCACTCTTCCATGTGCTGTGAACACCAGCGTGAGAAAGGGCGAGTAGGTGTGAGACTTCCCCAGAAGAGTCTGACTTGCAGGCCTGGCATCTGAAGGGTCTCAAGAACTTCCCCTCCAGTAAGCTGCTTGGTTTCTCAGCCCACTTAAAGGCTCAGTGACTACCAAGCCTCGTGGGACTGAATCCCACAGCTTACTCGCATTGCCTTGTTCTCCAATCTCCTTGTCTTTGCCCAGGTGACTGCCACTGCCTTTCCCTTATGGCCACGCTGCTCATCACAAGCCCCCGCAGAGCCTTGCCATGGGCAGCTCACAAAATCACAGAATGCTATGGGGTTGGAAGGGACCTCTGGAGATCATCTAGTCCAACCCCCCTGCCAAAGCAGGTCCACCCAGAGCAGGTCCCACAGGAACATGCCCAGGTGGGTTTTGAATGTCTCCAGAGAAGAAGACTCCACCACCTCCCTGGGCAGCCTCTTCCAGGGCTCTGCCACCCTCACACGAAAGAAGTTATTTCTCATGTTTAGGTGGAACTTCTTATATTCAAGTTTGTGCCCATTTCCTCGTCCTATCCCTGGCCACCACTGAAAAAAGTCCGGCCCCATCCTCCTGACACCAACCCTTTAACTATTTATAGGCGTTGATCGGATCCCCCTCAGCCTTCTCTTCTCCAGGCTACAAAGCCCCAAGTCCCTCAGCCTCTCCTCCTAAGACAGATGCTCCAGGCCCCTCATCACCTCTGTAGCCCTCTGCTGTCCCCTCTCCAGCAGTTCCCTGTCCTTCTGGAACTGGGGAGCCCAGAACTGGACACAGTGCTCCAGAAGCTCAACATCCCGACATCCACATATTCATTCCTCTCTTCCTTATTCTATCCCCTACTCATCTGGGTTATGGGCCCACAATTCCCCAGGCCAATTTCTAACCACTAGCATCATACTTTGAGCAGGGTATCGCACCTCAGTGCCTTGAAATGCGGTGGTACTGCCAGGGCCCAGCAGCCCATTACCCAGTCTCGCTGCTCCCCAACCTCTTCCCCCAAGACTTCATCAGGAGGCAAAACGTCTCCAGAAAGCCTTCCTCCCCAGGGCTGAGGGCACAGAGCAGTGCAGACGCGCCGCAGGTTCCCGCCTCTCATCTCCCCTCACCGCTGCAGGCCGCCCGTCCCCCCCCAACCTTGCGGGGAAGGCCCTCAGGCCCAGCGCCGCTCAGGGGCCCACCTCACGGGCACGGCTGTACGGGGGGGGTACCCCGCCGGCCGCTCGCGGGGTGCCAGCAGCCCCACTGGAGACAGTGGGGCGCCGCCGAGCCCCCGGGTTCGCTCACGGAGCCCGATGTCCCGTCCCCCCCTCCTTGGCCCCTCAGGGCCCCTAAGGGCCGCCGCGCGCGTCACAGAAGGGGGGGGGGAGCGCACGGCGCCTGCGCGGCGGGGGGGCGGGGCGCGGCGCGCGCCTTTGTTTGGGGCGGCGGTTTCCC
>JAOXNO010000070.1:21232203-21247387 GCA_028565335.1 Limnodromus scolopaceus | reverse complement strand
GGCGGGGCGGGCGCGGGGCGGTGGGGTCAGTCGGAGCGCGGCGGCCGAGCGGAGCGGAGCAGGAGTGGAGGGGGCTGAGCGGGGCCGAGCCGGAGCCAGGACCGAGCCGAGGATGATAAACACCCAGGACAGGTGCGGGACAGCGCGGGGCCCGGCCTCCCCGTACCGCCGGGCCCGCTCCGCGGCCTGCCGCGGCCCCTCAGAGCGGTGGTGGCGGCGGCGGTGGCGGTCGGGCCTGGGGGCCGGGCGGGCGCTGAGGCGAGGGTGGAAGTGCGGGTTCTGCGCCTCTCTCGGGTTAAACCCCCGTCGGGGCCTACCTTTCCGAGGGGGTGAGGAGCCCCCGTGCGGGTGTCTGGGTGCAGCGGGGCTGCTGCGGGCTGGGGCGGCGGGCTGGAAGAGGCTAGAATGGGCTGGGGTGGGATCGCCTCAGCAGCGGGTGTCCGAGCACCCCCTGCCTCGTAAGCCTGTAACGCCCGGGGGGGTTGTGCCCTCCCTCTCTGCAGCCCCCGCGCATCCCCACGCAAAGGTGATTTTTATTTTTTTTTTTAATTTTTTTTTTTTTTTTTCCTTGGCAGGTCGGTTATTGACAGGCGTGAATTTATGTGGTTTGTGGGTATTTTTCTCAGCTGCCCAGATATCTCGTGTGCCTGCTCCTTGTTTAGAGTCTGCAAAGTGTCGTTTCCTGAGCCCCTGCCGCGCTGTGGTGATAAGCGACTGGGGGACGTGTAGAAACCGAGCTCTTTTTCTTGGCTGCTGCGCGTAGGGTAGATACTTGAGCTATGCCGCATTCATCAGATGGTTAAGTTGCTCCTTAAATCGGGTTCCTTAATATATGACTTGCAGTGGCTGATGGCATATTATCTGATTATGGCCTAAGTCCAACCGCATCTTAAGAGCCTGGTTTGAAAAGGGGCAAAAAAGAAGAAAAAAAAAAAAAAAAACCCCAAGAAAACCCTTTAATTCCGTAACGTCAAGGGGATGCGTGGATCCTTCCGTGGGGTCTAAGTGTTCGGCACAAATAAATGCCCCCAATAACAAGATGGGCAGCGTTTAGCCCCCCGGGTGGTGGTGGTGGCCCGGGAGCGGTGCTGGGGCCCGAGGTGCGAGGGCTGTTGAAGAGCAGCCGTGACGGGGTTCAAAAGTTGCCGAGTTGTCCTTTGCGCTTCCCAGGGACAGGGCGCGGGGCTGAGATCGCTGGAAGCTTAGCGAGTTAAAATTACACCCTCCGGCTGAAAACGTACTCCTGCTTCCAGCTCCCGTTTCAGGCAGGGCTCGGTCAAGAAGGGAGTTTCTTCAGGGAAGGGCCCTTAGTGAGCTAAATGCATCTTCATCTAAACCAAGCGGCTGGGAAGCAGCTTCTCACAAGAGAAGAGAGGCTGGAAGGGAGCACAATCCTAATTTTTAGGTGCTGAACAGGCCTCGGGGAGCAGAGCCACAGTGGGGGATGCGAAGGGATCAGAGTTTTTCGGGCATTTGCATGAACTTCTTTCCAAGGTGCTAACGCGCCTCTGGAGGAAGGAAACCCCCCCTTATAGTCTGTGCCCCCTCCAGGGGCTGGCTCCCCGGCGTGGCCTGATGGCGCTGCCCTCTGCGGGGACCCAGGCTGGCTGCCGCTGTGGACTTTTGGGGCAGGATGGTGGCTTCATGCAGGTCTGGGCTCTGGGAAGCCCCAGTGCCGCAGGCAGGGCTCAGCGGCTGAAGGGGTCTTGTGTTTTGACTTCTGCATGTGCCAGAGGAAGCAAAACTGGGAAGTGACTGGAACTGCTTTGCATGGAAACTCCAGCCTCGCTCTCTTTTTTTTTTTCTTTTTTTTTTTTTCCCACAACTACACTTCATTATCCAGCTTCTTGATGCCTTGGCCACAAGTTGGAGAGAGCTATCAATAGTACATTGTTGACTTGGGGGAGAGGGGAGGAGGGAAGGGAATAACAAAGCTGCCAACAGCTTTCTGGGGGTGGGGAACTGCACAGCAAAGTGCTTTGTCATGCTCTCGACATCCACTACTACTGAATACACACTGGTCCATTGATAGCCCCAGCCATGCCGTGAGGAGGGACTGTATTAATACAGAACGCCACTGAGCGTGTGTGCGAAGGGCTCTGCCCTGAGACATCTTCCCCACAACTGCTTAATATCTCTCCCTAGTGTGTTTAAACAGCTTTAAACAGCCCATGGCACACAGGAGTGCTGCTGAAGAGCCCAGTCTAGTGATCCCGGAGGAGGAGGAAATATGTGGAGGAAGAATATTTGTGTTTCCTGTAGAAAGATTATTTTGGTATGAGGTGGCAAGCCAAGTTCTTCGCAAATTCTGCCTGTGTCGTAACTGCATTTGCGAGTTGTTTTTTGGCGTACAGAAATGCCAAATTTCCGTAGTTTGTTTGCAGTCTGGTGTACGTTCCAGCGTACTGTAGAGGCGGTTGGGGTGATTCTGATGGCGCAGCTCGGTACTTGGTCTTTGGATGCTTAAGCCAGTTCCCTCGTGGAGAGGGATTAGAGTAGAAAAACACTGTTTTGGGATCAGCCTGAGTGAGAAGTTCTAGGCCAAGACAGTAAATTGTCAGTACATCTACAGAGGTTGTCCCCTGTAGCCTCGCCCTGTGTGCTTATTGAAAACTCTCAAATTCTCTCTTTTTTTTTTTCTTTTGGTGATGTTTACATAGCTTTGCACTGGTGTGTTTCATAATGGGAACACTGGGGAATGACTGGTTCTCTACGTTGCTTTTGCAGGCTTTGGTAGAGGAATACATCGCTGCGGTGCTGTGCCTCAGCAAAGAGCTTTTGTGGTACTGATGAAGGGAGCAATGCTCCAGAAGTAAAATTAATTTGCTTTCACGAACTTTCTAGAAGCTAGGGCAGATATTAAAGCCTGCCTTCAAAGTGATCCTGAAAGACCACATGTAGGACATCCAAACAAACTTAAAAACCGCAAGAGAGATTTATTTTCTAGCTTGTAAAGGTAGATCTGCGGGGTGAACCTGTAGTTTTTAGGGTTGGGGTGAAGGATGCTTCTATGATGTTTCATTTGCATGTGGAAATGTCAACTTGAATGTTGTAGAGCATGTTGAAAATATCTACAGAGCCGGCCCTTTCACTCCTCCTCATTTTGAAAACGTGAAACTTAAACCTCCTCCTTCTGGGTCCCGTTGATCTATTTGTAGATATTTGTCTATAGAAAAAGTGTGCTCATCTGGTCATGCGTTTCCAGCCATCTGCTATTGGCGGGCTTCCAGGCGGCCCTTATTAGCATGAGGTTGCTCAGCGCTCTCCCTGCTCCCGGCTGCAAAGCCCCTCCTCCATTTCCAACAAAACACCTCCGGTTTCTGATACCAGTTGGGCAGCGAGTGTTACTGGTGTAGGTGCCTGGACGGTAAAACCCTGATAGCAGCCTCTGACGCGCTGCAGAGGAGCGGGGATGCCAGTGGCTTGGGGTCACGAGGAGGTGTAGCATCTGAAATGAGATCCCTGCTGAAGTAACCTGCTGTTCTCTCTCTCTTTTTTTTTTTTTTTCTTTTTTTCTTGCAGTAGTATTCTGCCTTTGAGTAACTGTCCCCAGCTGCAGTGCTGCAGGCACATCGTTCCAGGGCCTCTGTGGTGCTCCTGATGCCCCTCACCCACTGTCGAAGATCCCCGGTGGGCGAGGGGGTGGCAGGGATCCTTCTCTTTCAGCTCTGATATATAAGGTGAGAAAGATCTGATGTCTAAATAACGAGCTGTACCCGTGTTGCAACTGTTCGGTTCCTTTCGCCGTCTGATGGGAATAAATGCAAATAATAAGCGGGAGAAGAGTTAATTTTCCAGCAAGCCTGTCAGCACATCGCTGAGCTGCGTGCAGTGTGCTCCTGCTTAAATATCACCTGTTTCTTAAGAAATGAGAGACCTTTTTCTCAAAGGCGTGCAGCAAATAATTCACTAGTCCTGTTCCCAGAGGTGTGTTTGGGTGATTGTTTCATGGTTTGATAATGCTGGCTCCGCATACAACTTCTCAAATGCCTCGCAAAGAGAGGAAGTGGGAAGCAGAGAGGTGAAATGCAGAAAGAGACTGGACGGTGAGCTCCTTCCTGTGCTCTGGTCTGGAAGGGAAAGCTGCCAGGGCCTGGGAGCTGCCTGAACTGATGTACGGAGTAACTCCTCATCTCATGAAAGGGTGAGGTGGACATCCACCTCGGATGGGAACGTTTCTAGAACATGTGCGTAGGAGGAGGCATGATCAGGAAGGCCTTGTATCTGCAGACTTGCTTAGGAGCACATGGATCTCTGGAGCTCTCGTTTTTTGACCCTTCTTAATCTGCGGCACCTTTCCTTTTGGCTTTCGGATGAGGAGACCTGGCTGTTCCTTGCTGTAGAATATTTGGCACTTGCGCGGCTTTGTGTTGGGCCAGGGGTGGCACACATCTGTCTCCCTTCTGGGCCAGGGGTGGCTCTTCCACAAGCCAGGGAGTAAAGTTCTATCAGATGAAGTCGCTGAAATTTCTGTTAAGCATGCAAATTTGGCTGTTCAGGCAGGAGTGTTGTCATAGGTGTTAGACTTGATTTTTAATTACCCTGTGGGTGGCACACAGACTTTATATGATGAAAAGATACAGGCCCTTTTGGGCCACAGCTACCAGAGGTCTCCTCTTGAAATTTGGGAGAGAATCACAGACCTCGTGGCTGCTTTCAAAGGCTGCTTTAATGCAGCCTTGGTGAATTTTTAGCAGGTGCCTCGCCTACTTGCCTTGTGAATAAATGTCAACCTCTGTAGCCTCTTAATAAGGTAACATCAGCTTAATGCTGTTGAGTTGAATGTTAGAGGGGTATGACATCCCGAGAAGCAGCAGAGAGGTAGCAAAGAACACAACGGGGCCTCCTGTCAGATAAAGAAGATACATAAATAGCTTCGAGAGGGGTCAGGAGAAATAATGAATTCCCTCTGGGTGGGAGGGGATGAGAAAAAGGGGGCCCTGCAACTTAAACTCCTGCAGACCAGCTTTGTCAAGCCTTATGTATGCACCAGGTGAGGTACAAGGGCAGAAAATGGTCTCAGTGTGGGGCAGATGCTGGTGGAAAGATCACCGTTTGGCGGTTTTGAAGCGTTCGGTTTCAGTATGGCCTCAGAAGCTGCTGGCGGTGGGGTGTGGGCAGGGGCTGCTGCCTGTGGGGATGTCATCTAGAGAGCTGCATCCCAGAAGTATGGATATAATTCTTTCTGGGTGCATTGCTGACAAAACCTAGGAGAACCTGTCAGAAAACCAGCCCCTTCTGTAACGTGGTTCATCCCTGAGCAGAGTGGGCCATGTTCCCTGGTGGTTTAAAGTCCAACCTCAGACAGGGGTCACTGGGACTCTCTCTGTTGCCCACTCAATCTAGCAGTGCTGTCGTTACACCAGGCTGAGCTTTTCAGCCGGGAAGCTTCAGTGTGACCTGGATCGGTATCTGGACCCAAAAGCTTAAGTACTTTTTCCGGCTGTATCAGCTCTTCTAGTTGGAGGGATGACCTTTCTGAATGAGCCTGCCCTCTCCGGAGCGTGCAGCGCCCTGCTCGGATACAACCGCGCCATGAGTTAAGCAGCTGGGGCTCCCTATAGCTGTTGGGATTTTTGCATTAAGAGACTTAATACTCAGCCCTTCATTGAGGGAGCTTTACTGGAGCTGGGAATGCAGCAGTGATCGGCGTCGGTGCTGCGCAGCGGGGCTGTGCTCTGGCCGGCAGAGTTGGCAGGAGGCTGCAGGTGTAGCACATGCCAGCAGCAGGCTGCTTACGCGGCTTTCTCGAGTCACTTGGCCATGGCCGAGACCAGAACATCCTTTCTTCTGACTCTGCCAGCACGTAGGGGCCTCCTCCTGTCCTTCTCAGGACATCTAAGGAGTGTGGCTGGGTTGGAAAATCATGTGCTCAATTAATTGTAACCAAGTGGAGGCTGGTCCTTGTGGCTTTGCTTTGCTGAAATGGAGCCTCTGGCTGGGGAGCCGGTGGTTTAGGCAGCTGTGTGTAAAAGATAACCCTGGTGTGGGTTTTTTCCCCGCAAGAGCATGGTGGGGGAATTTTGCAGGGGTGAACTAAAACCGAACATTTGTTGCGTAAACAGGATTTTGCTTTGAGCAGCTTCCAAAGAGTTCTGGGCTGCTGCTTCACAGGAACAGCTTCTCTCCCCGGCATCTCGCTGTCTCTATTTTGATGCCTAGAAATAAAATATCAGCTGCCCAAGATAGGCTGTGTAAACGTAATTCCCACTGAACCGGGGGAGCTGGTTCTCTTAATCCCTGCAGTTATGCTGCCTTTGGTTCCTGGGCTGTCGCATTAGGGTGCTCTTAACTGGAAAGACCTCGTTAGGTTTGGAGTGCAGGGCATAAGTTCTGGTGACAGAAGGGCTAAGCCAGGAGGCTGGGAAAGCTTTTCCCCTCCTCTTGCAGGCTCCTGCCAGTCGTCCCGCATAAACGTGTTCGTGTGCCTCCCCCTCCGGCGTGTCAGTCCCAGCTTTTCTCAGCTTCCTTACCCTGGTTTTGCTTTCACAGATGCTTCTTTTCTTATACATCTTGAGCTTTTCTTGAGAGAAGGATCTTTTTCTGAAACAGAGACGCTTTCTGCCCAGTAACAACAACTGTAGGAGGCTCACATGAAGTCACTGGTGAAGGACGTGCCTATAATCCCCTTGGTTTGGTTTTGGTGTTTTAAATACACCTCCGTAGTGCTGGGCTCAAACCTGCCTCTTGCTGTGGGCTCTGTGGTGGCTTTGCCAGCAGCCTGGCTTCACCTGAGCAGCCGTCGGTGGGTTTCGTAGTGCTCTTGGCTTCGAGCTGCAGTAAAACGCGACAGCAGGCGCAACCACAGAAACGTCTTTTAAACCCCATGAATTAACTTATTTCCTACAGGATATTTATTCTGATGTAGTGTAAACTTGTTTTTCAGCTAAGCTTTGTGGGCTTTAAACAAACGGCAGCTTCCTCTGCTCTGGTTACCGAAGCCAGGCAGTTCCCGATTTGCACGGGGTCACCAGCATTAACATACTCCATAGCTTCTTGCTTGTCGCAATAATCAAACCAAGAGGGATCTATTTTAATACATGTGGTAACAGGAATTAAAGTAGTGGGGGACAGGCTTGAGGAGATGTTCAGGTTCTCGGGGATGTTTTTGTGGAACTGCTGCTGGTCTTTCAGTGATGCTTTTACCTTAGTAGCTTAAAATACCCACAAGAAAGCACCTCCTTGAAAAGCAGCAATACGGAGGGGTTTCCCACCCTTGCACTGGGCACCGTTGGCTGCCGATGGGTTTGTCCTGCCCATCGTGTGAATGCTTCTTCACTGCGGACCCAAACTGGGCTGTTTGCTTTGCTGTACTGGCTGCCTGGGGGTGTTACGGTCAGAGATGAGTATACGTCGCTACAAGCATTTATTAGACCTTGTCTGGGGAGGTGCTGTCTCTGCAGTGATGTCACTTGTCTCGGTGTCAGTCCGGCTGAGAGTTCATCACGAGCTGTTGAATTAATCACCCTGGAAAAATAAAGCGCCTGGAGGCTGGATGGTCGCTCATGCGATGACCCGGTGGAGTGAACCACCTCTCACACGACTTGTTGATGCTGCTGAGGAGCGAGGGGCAGGCGGCTTTCCCAGGCATTCCTGTGACTTGGAAACAGAGCAGACGTGGCTTGTGTTGCCTGTTTCAGAGCCGTGCAGGTGACTTTGTAAATGTGAGAGGGTCCATACGCATGAGCCGGGAACCAAGCAGATGGGAGCAGCTCAGCTCCCGCCGCTCTTGACAGCATTAACTCAGGAACCTAATGCATTTCTCTGTCGTTTCACTGGGGCTTTTTGCAGTGCAATGTGGAAATCATTACTGGGCAAGCCAACTGCCTGCAAAAATTGTCGGGAGGAGGGATGGAGTTTAACCACGAAATTGTTTTCTAGGAACTGCTGAGCTGAATGCGAGGCGGGCTGCAAGCTTGGCATTCTGGTTAGAGCAGCGTTGGAGAGGGATGTGTACATTTGTGGTCTCTGGAAAGACCTCGTCACAATCTTCAAATCCATGTAGCTTCTGTCTGGTCTGGGATTCTCTCTGCTCTATGTATTTCCCTCCCTTGTACCAGGAGGCAAACCATTTGCCGGACTAGTTAGTTGTAAAATCTGGGAAAGCAATTTGTGGTCATCCCTCAAATGAAAAGACTGTGTGGGAGATTGGGGAGACAATGAAATTGGTCAGACTGTGGCCGCAGATGCTTTTCCAGCATGTCGGTTCAAGTTCTGCCCTTTGAAGGATAGTTCATGACCCTCCCTTCAAAGATGTGGCTGGGACCTGCAGTGAATGGATGGATTCTCACTACCCAGAAATGTAATATAATGGAAATAGGCAAAACTGCATTCCTTGAACAGGGAGACATGACTAGAAAAATCACTGCCGGGTCAGTGCGCGCTGTGGTGCGTCCCTGGGGTGGTGAAAGGGGAAGGGAAATGTATGGTGTTCTTCTTAGTAAAACTGTAATCCCGTTTAGTTTGCATTTGCATCTCTATAGTTCTACGTTATAAGCAGCCAGAGGAGTGTTCACTTTTTTGTTCCTTATTTTTGGGTTAGGATAGACTAAAAGCAAGGCAGTTGCTCTTAACCACACGCTTGTTTAGAGCGCTGAGACTCGGACGTGAGCTTGCAGGCGAGTGTGCACACCTTCACAGGCTGTGGTGAGTCTCACGGTGGTGAATTTTAATTATGGGCTGAAACTCTGGACACACACTAGTCCCATTGAAAACACAGTCCCTCTGCACGCTCGTTGAAGCACAATCTTTAAGATTTTTGGTCTGCAATCTCCTAGGTAGTTTTCTTTAACCCTAAAGCCAGTTTCCTGAGCTCTCCTCCCTCCCTGCACAGGACGAGAAGATCACTGTTAACCAAGATGTCCCAGTGCACGAAGGGAAGCCTCATATTGTCCATTTCCAGTACAAGGTTACAGAGGTGAAGACCTCCTCCTGGGATGCCGTGCTCTCTAATCAGAGCCTCTTTGTGGAAATCCCTGACGGATTATTAGCTGATGGGAGCAAAGAAGGGTAAGTTCAGGATCCCAGAGCTGTGTCTGTCGCTCTGCAGGGAGCAGGGCTTTGCCTGCACGGGGGGAACGGGCTGTGTGTAGGGCAGCTCTGCTCCTGGTTTCTGTATCTGGAGTACGTCCTTACTCCCTGTTCTCCAGAGAACTGTCCTCCTGTTAGTCCTCCGTATATTTTCTTCCCCCGTAGGGATCATTTCAGATGGGTTACTGTTTTCTTGAGTGCCCGCGCTAATAAAAAATAAGCAATAAATGAGCGGAGTGGTTCTTTGCATACTTTGGTATGGAAAATCTACAAGCCTTTCTCCAATTTTTGTTCTGCCAGCCACTTGGCAAGCTTGTTTTGGCAGGCGTCTTCCTCTCTTTCAGGGGGAAAAAAAACCCCTCCATTATATTGATGCGCTCCTTCTCATCAGTAGGTGGATCTGCTCTTGGAGCGCTGCCGCGCAGGCGCTGGGCTCTGCCAGAGTCTCTGATTTTTCTCTGTTGGCAGAATATGGGAGTGTTTTGTCCAGACAGCTCTGCTCTGGGAAGTTTGTGTAAACGCAGCTTCCAGAGCAGCTCCTTCCTGCCAAGTGCTTTGCCAGAGATCTCCGGTGGCGGTGAGATGTGGATGTGAACTGGATTCCTCTGCAGAGCGCTCTCAAGTCCTCCTAAATCTCCAAGTAGGCTTCATCTGTAAATGACACGAGCTAATTAAGAAAAAAAAAAAAAAAAACCCACCCTCACTGTGCACCTTCAGTAAGTGCCAGTATTGTTGCTGTCTCACACTTGTCTCATTTGACTCCTGAGTCCAGATAAAGGTTTGTGTAATTCCTGCAGTCGGGCTGTAAATCCTTCGGCTGCCCAAGCGCCCGCTCTCCCGGGAGCGGCTCCTTCTGGGAGGAGGGTATTTACCCGCCTGTGTCACCGTGACTTAATTTTAATACGCAATTCCGTAAGATTATTTTTAGCTAGGTAAAACAGCCTCGTAGAGGCTATAATTAAAATAGTTCATTACCATATTAACAAAACACTTGCAAATTTAATCTCCCTCGCTGCACTCCAGTCTCGCTGACGGCTGTTTAATTAGATGTCGATTGACGCCCCGTTCGTCCCTGCTCTGGCAGCCTGCATCAGAAATGGCTACTGTGACAGCGGGGGCTTTGCCGTGCCGTCCCCGGGCTCGGCCGGGGTTGATGCAGCACCCCTTTCATCAGGAGGTGGCAGAAATAATTCAGCTGGCAAGGGAGGAAGCCCGGATTGGGGGTGTGTCAGCTGTGCCATCCAGCTGATGGGCTCAGGAAACAGCTTTGCCTCTGCACATGCTCCTTCAGTCATGGTTTTTCTCCTCTCTCCTGCCTGGCATGAGCTTCTGTTGGTTTTTTTTTTTTTTCCCCTTCCCAGCAAGCGCAGAACTTGCATGTCCCCTGGTGTGTGTTGCCAGCGGAGGGGATGTAGCCGGGCTGGGGATCAGCTGCAGCATTCAGCTTCCCCTGTAGGAAGGGTCTGTCCTGGCTGCTGGGGAGGGGTGTCCGTGCGCGCTGGCACGCAGGTGCCCAGGACAGGGACTCGTGGGGTGACGGGCTGTGAGGATGATGGGTCCCAGTTTAGCGGGGCTGGGGAGCGCAGCAGGAAGCCCATTGTTTCAGCGCCCATTGTTTGCTGGCAGGGGTCTGTAAACAAGTCCATCTTTCTGCCTGAAAAACATCAAAACAGTTGATAATGCTTGGAGGCTTCCTCAGGACAGGACTTCCTAAAGCTGATGTTCTATTGTCTTCTTCCTCCTTGGCAGGTTATCAGCACTGTTGGAATTTGCTGAAGAAAAAATGAAAGTAAACTATGTCTTTATTTGCTTCAGAAAAAGCAGAGAAGATAGAGGTGAGAACTCGCCCCCGCTGTCGGGTTTGCTCCCCAGATCTAAACTGGCGCTGCTGAAGCTGGACCAAAATCTGGTTATCCCCAGATAACAGGGGATAGCAGGGCTCCACGGGACGCTTCCCACCGCGGGAGATGTTACACGCTGAATTCGCATGTTGTTCTTACAAAGTAGAACTAGTTTCTCATGGAGGAAATAGGCCCTTTCTTGAGACTAAGGCAGAGGGAATACTCTGGTTCTCCAGTGGGTTGCTTTGCTATCCTGCAGTCACAGTGTTGCTAGGACTCTCAGACAGAAAGCTGCTCCTGAGGAACTTGGAATGTTATTTTTTTTGTCCAGAAATTGGTTAATATTTCTCCTTTGGTAAGGAGTGAAGGTCTCCGTTTGGCACCAGGCTTCTGCAGTTTGCGAGGAGAAACCAGGGAGAGGTTATTACGTGGGAAATGAGCTCTTGTAGCTCGTTGCCCTGATGTTCATCTGCTTTTTAAAGATCTCCCAGCACTTTTGCCCTTCCTAGACCTACAGGTAATCCGCACCCCAGCTATAGACGCTTATGGCTTAAGGGGGCTGGCTGCATTAGGATCTAAAGATAGATGTGTTGGATGGGTGATTACAGCACGGAGGTTTGAGGAGATTTGTGGAGAAGCACCAGGCTATGGATGCGTTGCCTTAAATCTACCAGATGCGTGCCAGTGACCCAGCAATTGCCATGGCAGGAGTAACTCAAACCTTAATTCTAATTTTACTCTGCTGCCTCACAAGCTGCACTGTCTTCTCTGACACAAAGCACGTTATTAGAGCTGAGCTGTGCTGAGCCCTGGAAGATGTCACTCTGCGTTATGATGCCAAGACTAATTCTCAGATTAAGCCCTTGCTGTGATGTCACCACCACCACAGGTCGTGGAGGTGACCCCTATGGTGGCTGGTTATGGGAAACATCTGATACTGGGTTTGATTTTAAAAACGGGCTGTGTGTTTCCCTTGGACCTGGCTTATTTGTATGAGTTCTGGGACATTCCACATCCCGGGTCCTTGTCTGTGCAGCTGAAATTCAGTGCTGTCTTAAAAATACACGTGAGCGCTCAGTGGCTGGAAGCTGATCATCAGAGGGAGCCGCGGGGAGGAGGTGCTGCTCCAGGGTAACTTTCACAGGTCGCAGGGAAGGGATCGCTCTGTGCCTCCAGCCGCTGCGTAATATACCCTTGTCTGGCTGAGACAAGGGTATGTCTGTATGTGTATGTGTGTGGCCTCTGGACTGACCCCGCTGGGAATTTCCATGTGTCACCTGTGGTGGCTGTCCTGGGGACCGCACCGAGCTGTGCTGAGCTCTCTTGAGTTTCCACTGAGCTCCAGGCCCTCCTCATGGAAACAGCAAGTTCCTACCTACACCCTGAGTCAGTAGGTTCCTGTTCACTGCTGTCTCACCCTCTTTCAGGGCTCAAAGGGTGCTGGGACCCACTTAAGTAAAAAACCTGTGAGGAGCTGCGGGATGGCCACGTGTGTCCTGGGAGTGTGGGTGGTGCAGGTAGATCCATCCCTTCTGGAACAGCGATGGGGGGGGGTAACAGACATTGCAGGTTAAACGTGGATGAAGCTTCTCTTCTGCGCAACTGCAGTCCACCTTGTGCTTAGGAGCAGCTGAGATGAATGCAGGAAGGGACCAGGCATCGTATTCGAGAGGGCCACGGTGTTAAAGTGGTCTCTTTCTGCGCAGGAAGCTCTGGATGCGCTCGCGGAGGGCGTTGGGTGCACTTTGGTATTTGTGGCTTCTGGGGTGATGCAGGTACAGAGGGTTATTCCTGGTGGTAACAGATTTCCTTCTCTTTGGTAGCTCCGCTCCTGAAGACATTCAGCTTCTTGGGCTTTGAAATCGTGAGGCCTGGTCACCCCTCTGTCCCGTCGCGGCCAGACGTGATGTTCATGGTGTACCCCCTGGATCAGAACTCTTCCTCTGATGAAGAATAGCTGCGGCGGGGGACCCCGGTGTGACCCGAAAATGCTGTTGAGGGGAGAGAGGGTTACTTCTCCTTTCTTGAGGAAAGGGAAAACAAGCTTCTGTTGGACTGAAACTGCATTTCTCATTGTTAGATTGGCCTGTGTATCCTCAGAGTTGACTATCTCATTGAAATGTGTTGCCTAGAGAACTATATATACACACATGTAATCACCAAATAGTAAATGGAAGGTGTTTCTGAACTGGCCTAGGAGCTCTGTCCCTGCAGCTGTGTGGTGTGTTGGCCGCGGGCCCCGCAGTAGATGCGTTCTCGACTCCTCGAAACCCGTGTGGGTCCTGTCCCCGCCCCGCGCGCCCCCTCTGAGAGACCACCTCCTTGTTTCTCACTCGGGCTCCTAAGCAGCGGCACGTTTTGGGCGTTAGGCGCGTGGAGGAGACGCGCTCGAGTTTAACCTTTAACACTACATTAAAACCCCTGTGTGTCTCCGCTTTGGGGCGACTGATGCTCTTTTAACTGGTCTAACTTTTTTTTTTTTTTTTTTTAAACTTCTTCCTCTTCCAGCTTTTGTTTTCAGCAGTCTTAACTCTGTTCAGTGTTACCACTGCACTCTCACAGCGATCAATAAAAGGGGCATTCAGATGAACCTTGCACAGCTGGGGCTGCTTATTTGCAAGGAGCAGAGCCTGTGGTGGCCTCCTGTGGTGCCGCCGTGGTTTCGGAGGGCCCAAAGAGTCTGCTGCGGGAGGGGACGTTTCCTTACCTGCCGGCGGTGTGATGGTCCGAAGAGCCAAAAAGGCTCAGGCCTTCAGCCCGAGGAGGGGTAAGGAGCGGGCCTGGGGCTGTCGCTGTTGTTCTTCCTCCTCACCTTTCCAAAGAGATGAGCTCAAGACACGGGGCTGAGGGTTGTGTCCAAACCAAAGCGGGGTGTGGGGTGGGTGAGGACAGGAGCTCTGCCGGAGGCGGTGGGATGCTCCCTCTGAGCAGGAGCGTTCCCAGGATGGAGGGATGTGGCCGCAAGTGCCGGCAGCAGCTCCCCTTTCAACCCTGCCCCTTGTAGTGCTGGAGAAGGAGGTTGTGCTCCTGTGGTGGCACCGGGGGGCTGTCACCGGGCTGGAGGCTGCAGGAGAAGGGGGGTGTTCGCACGCTGTGCCCCAAGCTCCGGCCTGGCCTGGCTGCTTGTGCGTGGACTTGTCCTTGTGTGCTTTGTCGTGCTCTCGCCCTTCTCTGGAGGATTTTGTTAAAAGCTGAAGCCGAGCCATTCCATAAACGTCACGGTCAGTGTTTTCTGTCTGGGGGAGAGAGGTGGGGCTGGGATACAAGTTTGTGTGAATAAATCATCTTAAAGTTTGTGTCTCTTTTCCCTCCTTCCCCTCCGATGAAATCACGGGGCTGGTGGTTCTGTGCCCTCGGCAGTGGGGCAGTAAATCCAAAGCCTGGTTTAAAACTGGAGGCTGCGCTCTGGGAAGGTCTCCGCTTTCCCGGTGGGGCCACCTGCGGCTCTGCCCCAGGCACGTCCTTGCTCCAGGCGCCGTGCGGGGACAGAGGAGACCCTGCACCCATTCCCTCCCACCAATAACGCCGATTTCTAGTTCTGGCTTTTGAAATCCCCAGTTTTATCTTTTCTTGCAGCTGCAGCTGCCTCCCCCCCCTTCCCCGGGCTGGCGAGTGCTTCTGCTCCAGGGCCCTGCTGCCACCCCATGGTGCTCCTCTGTGAGAACAGCCCTGAGGAGACGGGCTGGGACCCGCTTTGCTCCTTCCTTTTACTGGTAAAATTGACTGGTGAAGTGTAAGGTCCTGGTCACAGGAGTGAGGATGAACCGAGCGCCGTAATGAACGACAGTTGCGAGGCTGGGCCAGTGCACGGGCTTCTCCGGCAAGTACCGAATTCTCTCCTGCCCCTGCCCACCTGAGTGTGGGCAGAGGTAGAGGTCTGGGCTCACTGAGGGTCTTCAGAAATACCTCCTCAAAAATCAAGTGCTTCTGCTCCCTCTGGGTGCTGCCTCCTGGGCCCAGCTGGAGGAGCCAACTCTGCCCTGCGGCACACCAGCCCCCCAGGAAGGGAGCGATGGTGGAGATGAGTGTGGGGCAGGACCCTGGCAGGCTGTGGGGCAGCTGCCCATTGGCGGTGCCCAGGGGTTTGAACCTGAGGTGGGGGTTCTGACCCAAATTCTTGGCAGCAGCATCCCCAGGGGGAGCTGTGGGTGCTGGGGGGTGGGCAGGATATGCTGCCCCGTGGGGCCACCCCGCCGCAGCCTTGGTGGCCACGGACTGATGAGCTTGGCACCAGGAGCAGCATCTGCTTAAGCCTCCTCAGATGCCCCAGAGATGGGGACCTCCCCTCCCCCCACCCCCCCGTAGACGATGGG
>JAOXNO010000070.1:21209212-21221727 GCA_028565335.1 Limnodromus scolopaceus | reverse complement strand
GGGGGGACCTGGGGCGCGTTTCCCCCTTTGCAAATACACTACCGAGATGTCTCTAACAAGGTGAGGTCCTCAAGCATCGTGGGGACTACTAGGGTGCTCAGAGGAGGGTCCCCAGCCTCGTGGGGAACAAGGAGACGTTGCCTCTGCAGTTGGAGAGGGCAGCCACTGCCAGCTCTGCTAGTTTTCTGCTAATTTTGGGGTGCAGGGGACCTCTGCAAGGCAAAGGGACAATAACCGGTGGCATTTCCCACCCTGAGGAGAGCAGGTCCATGAACCAGCTCAGATCCAGGTTTTGGTGTAGCCCCACATCCCATCTGCACCAGTGAGCAGGGATACATCCTGCACTGATCCTGCTCCAGGGCACCACCAAACCTCCAGCACCTGGAGATGTTCGAGGACCTTCTTCCATGAGTTCCTCCTTCAGCTGGATCACCTTGCTGGATCACCTTTGGGATGCCTTGGCTTTGGGCTGCACCTTCTTCCATGAGTTCCTCCTTCAGCTGGATCACCTTTGGGATGCCCTGGCTTTGGGCTGCACCTTCTTCCATGAATTCCTCCTTCAGCTGCATCACCTTAGGATGCTCCAGCTTTGCCATAAGCCCTGCGCACGTGCAGGGAGCCTGGCCTGACCTGTCATGCCCAGGCTTTAGGACACAACACCCAAAGCTGGTTCATGGCCATCAGGCAACAGCTCGGCTGCTGCTGCCAGAAGAGCAGAGGACAGCATGGGGCAGGGGGTGGCCAGCACAGTAGCTGCTGTGGCTGGGCTCTCCAGGAAGGAGAGAGATCACTCAGCAATTGCCACCAGAGGCAAAACCAGGCTTGACTAGGGAAGTTAATCTAATTTATTGCCAATCAAATCAGAGTAGGACAATGAGAAGTAAAACCCAAAGCTTAAAATACTCTTCCCCCTCCCCTCCCTTCTTCCCGGGCGAAACTTCACTCTGATTTCTCCACCTCCTCCCCCTGAGCAGTGCAGGGGGATGGGGAATGGGGGTTGCGGTCAATTCATCACACGTTGTCTCCGCCGCTCCTTCCTCTTCACTCTCTCTCCCTTCTCCAGCGTGGGGTCCCAGCCACAGGAGACAGTCCTCCATGAACTTCTCCAACGTGGGTCCTTCCCATGGGCTATAGTTCTTCATGAACTGCTCCAGTGTGGGTCCTTTCCACAGGGTGCAGTCCTTCAGGAACAGACTGTTCCAGCGTGGGTCCCCCGTAGGGCCACAAATGCTGCCAGAAGACCTGCTCCAGCACAGGCTCCATGGGCTGAAGCTCCAGGGCAGACTCTCCACAGGGTCACAGCTTTCTTCAGGGCACATCCACCTGCTCCAGCATGGGGTCCTCCAAGGCCTTCAGATGGATATCTGCTCCACCATTAACCTCCATGGACTGCAGGGGGACAGCCTGCCTCACCGTGATCTTCATCACGGGCTGCAGGGGAATCTCTGCTCCGGCACCTGGAGCACCTTCTTCCCTCCTTCTTCACTGACCTTAGTCTCTGCAGAGTTGTTTCTCTCACATCTTCTCACTCCTCTCTCTGGGTGCTGTTGTTGCACTGCAGTTTTTAACCCTTCTTAAATATGTTATCACAGAGGTGCCACCACTGTCACTGATGGGCTCAGCCTTGGTCAGCAGCAGGTCCACCTTGGTCCTGTATGGGGGAACCTTCTGGCACCTTCTCACAGAAGCCACCCCTGCAGCCTCCTCCTACCAAAACCTTGCGACACAAAGCCAAAGCAGTCTCCCAGGCAGGGTCAGGGATAGGACAGGAGAGGGAAATAGGGGAGGAAGACGAGATCTTTCCATTAAACCCTGCAGGGACGGATGCTCAGATAGTGGATAAGTCACTGGTCACCTAATGTCCTGCTTTCCAAGGGACAGGGGGGCCGTGAGAGGGGCCTTGGATGCTGGAGCATGGAAAAAGCAGCAGGAAAACCTTCAGCCTGTGTCACACCAAGGGACAAGGAGCCAGCAAGGGTGTGTTTGGAGGTCCTGGTGACCGAGGTGACTGCAGGAAGTCTCACCACTTGTTGCTGATCCCATGGGATGGGCATTTATTTCACCACGACCTGCTGAACAAGCGCAACACCCACTGTCACCCTCCTGTCCAAACCCTTTCAGCGAGTGTCCACCTTTGGTAACACTGATGACATGACTATGAGCGAGGTCCTGACACCATCCTGCAAGAGGATGGCTGGTCCCACCACCATCCAAGCTGGCCAGCACCCGTGTGGGATGGGTGGCTGCAGCTCCCTCGCCATGGCCTGAAGCCTCTGGGATTTTGGGGATGTTGGTGCCTCTCAAAGCTTGGCAGAGCACAGCCACCACACCGAGCCCCCAGGACCAACTGCGAGGAGCCCAGACCTCCATCCTCACGCTCCTGGAGAAGGGAAGCAGAGGAATGGAAAGCAGTTTAGCTCCCAGGAAAGCGTGGCAGAGCAGCTTGCAGCTCAAGGGCCTTCTCGTAAACAAGGCCTTTAATCCAGCGCTCGGCAGCCAAAGCAGGAGCCCCAGCTGGTGTCACCTGGGGCAGCTACAGACGTGCCTCGGGGAGACGGAGGCGAGCAGTGGTCCTGTCTGGAGCAGAATAGTGCTCACCTGTTGATAAAACAGCCTCCGAACGAAGCTGACAGATGCTCCGAGGGCGATAAGCGGTGCATCGGCCTTCGTCCCGCTCCCCGCGCTGTCGAGCCAGCAGATATTAGACACGAAACAGCGGCGCCGGGGGAGCGCCAGGGAATGATGCATAATAAAGCTCCACTTCTCTACGCCGACACGCAAACAGCCACCGCGCTCGGGGGGTCTGCAGCCTCCCTGTCCCTCGGTGAAACGGGAGGAGGGACGAGGCAGCAGCCCGAGACACCAGCAACCCTCGCGGCGCAGGAGAGGAGATGCCCTGTCACTGAGGAGCAGCAGATGATGCTCCCAGCTGGAGCGAGCTGCCAGGCTGCTGAGCTGAAGATGAGAGGGGTCACAGCCGCTTCGGAGGAGCGCGCTGAGCCTGCACGTTGGCTCAGCAGCCTTGGAGGGGATTTACAGCTGCTCATTACGTTGGAAAATGCCATTAGAGCAAATGAGAAATCCATATTCCTGCTCCTCGCCCTTGCTGCACCAGCCTTCGAGACTCACCCCCTGTTCCCAGGTTCGGGAACGCAGAGCTGTGGAGACGGTGCAGCCTCCTTTGAAGGGCCAAAGCCCATCTATCAGCAGAGCAATCCTGGCACATCCCCCTTTTTAAAACATCCCCAGAGACAAAGAGCAAGCGGAGTCGCAATGAAGGCTGCAGGTAACAGCGAGGCAGCACGTCCAACGTGCAAAGCCATCGAATTTGGGTCAGGCTTCCTCACGGTTATGATAAAACCTTCCATCTTTGCCCTCGCTGTCCAAGCCTTCTCCATCCTCTCCCAATGTATTGCATCTCTCCTGCTCTGAGTGAGGACACATCCACATTGGCATCTGTAGACCACGAGGACGTGCACGCTCCATCATGAGACGTTTGCAAACATACCATCCAAACCTCCGGAGGGCACGAAGCTTGACCATGGGTGACCTGCCACCACCATTCCAGCACGGAGCCGGAGGGAGGGATGCAGAGAGTTTGCTGTGGTGCTGCCAGGGCGCAATCCTGGCTGCTCAGAGGGTCTGTGTGTCAGACACCGCTTTGTTTTTGGTTGCGAAGGGCACCAGCACAGTGCTGGGACGCAGTCTGCCCACAGGGAGTGGAGGTGAGGAGGTGACATGCTCTGAGCTGGGGGACACCAGCTCTGCAGAGGGGGATGGAGGAGACCTGGCAGCTAACGAGGCAGCAAAGGGAGCGATGTTTTCTGGTATAATTAGATCAGTTAATAGTTCCTGCAGATCAAAATCACACCTAACAGCATTAGGGGAACTGCCGAGACAGCTGCTCCCACCAAAGGCGTCTCAGTAAAACATTCCTGCACAAGACAGGCTCAGCAAAGTGTCACCAGGGTGGCTACAGGAGAGCACGCCACCAGCAAGACCAGAACTCAGCCCAACACCAACCTGGAGCAGTGGTGGAGTGGACAGACAGTGAGCCTGGCACCAGATGTTTGGTGGTGGAAGCCCACTGGGATGCCTTCGGTGGTGATCATAGTCTCATGGCAGGTTTTCTAGCTGGGGGAGAGGACGAAGCCAAGTGTTCGAGGCAGGAAGGATGTCATGGGGCTCCTTGGAGCTTCACACTCCCTTCTCAGATGGGTCAGCTCCAGCTTGTCCTCCTCAGGTTACTCCAGCATTGCCGGGCTTTGCCTTTAGGAGCCTTTCTCCCTGATTTTGCAGCCCCACGGCCAACCCAAAAGCCATTTTCTACAAAAAGGGAGCTCTGGTTGAAGAACCACGTTGTCTTCCTCTACCCAGGCCCATGGGAAGGGAAGTTCTGCAACCGCCCCAGCCCAACTATGCTTTTGCTGGTATGTGCAGAGCAAAATGGATCCCCTCGTCTCGGGGGCACACGCCATTAACGTGCCGTTGGGAGAAAAGCAGCTTGGAAAAGGGTCCATGTCAGAGCAACTACTGTGGGACATGTCTGACACAAATCCAATTTTCAAGGAGGCATGATACCACTGAGAAGAGATGTCCCTCCCTCTAGAGGCTTGGTGGGAACCATTCATGACCCAGCCCAGTGGCAGGACCCTCGCCAAGACCCAGAAGTGCCCACAGCATCCCACCCAGGAAGCCAAGACATAAGCGGGAGCAACCATGACTCTGCACCTCCCCATGTCAATTGCTCCAGGGGCTCAGGGATGTCACACCCCTGGTGAGAAAGCAGTGGCTGCAGTTGAGCCAACAAGCTTCCCTCCACCACTGGAGAGGGTGCTTGATGCAAGCTTGATGCTTCTGCTGCCCTGGTCCTTCTGAGCAGAATGGCGAGGCTGCAGAATCACAAGGAGCAGGGAGAGAGGTGAATCCCTCTTGGTGAAGGTGCTGGGATCCCTATGGGAGATCTTGGGCATGGTCTCCAGCCACACAGGCGCGCTCACAAGTGCTGAAAGCACCTCACTTGGATTTGTAGACGTGCCCTTGGTGTAGCTCTCTCCCCTCTATCCTTCAGGTGAGAGGAGATGTTCACTGCATCCCTATACACTTCACAAGTTCCAGCTTTGGTCAGCCACGTCCAGTATCTACTCTAGCATCGCCCTTGATCACCCCATTAAGGAAGGCAGGAGAGAGATGCCAGGCAGGAAATAGGCATGGTTTCACCCTGACTTTTCACTCGAGGATGAGAGATGCTGCTACCACAGGAGCCAAGGTGCAGCAGACCAGAAGACCAAAGACAACGGTGGGATTTGCCTTCTGCAAGGCTGGCCATAAAAGTCATCACTCCCAACGGTGGCAACCAAGCAGCAGCCAGCAGAGAAGGATCTTTGCACAAGTTCATCGAATTACTGCAGACTAAAAATATCCAGGCTGTGGGGAATCGCAGGGCGCCTCCGAGGCACGCTCCGAAGTGGTGGCTGCAGAAGCGAGGGGTAATGCGGACAGACAGGCAGACGGGCTGCAGAGCTTTGCGGTGGGGTGAGGAGCAGGAGAAAAGGGACGAGAATCAGAAACTGCCCCCATGTCACTGCCACTCAACCAGGATTGGGGGGCGGGGAGGATGCTTTTGCACTCTCTCCTTCGGGGATGCTCTGCTTGTCCCTCCTGGCATGGCCACTTGGGCTCTTCTCCCCACCATGAGCCTCATCTCCTCATTTCCACCCAAACCCCTACAAGATCCAAGCTCTCATCAGCTTCACTGCTGCCCGTGGGGGTCTCCAGCAGTCCTGGGATATTCAGCAAACTCTGCAGCTCCAGGGAGTTTGGATGAGGGAAATCACATCAGAATGGGACACTGGCGGGGATGGGGAGCTGGTGGGGGGCTTAGCATGCAGCCCCAAAGGTGGGGGGTGCTGATGCTCCTCTGCACTCCTCCCAACGCTCAGCCTGTGCCTCAGTTTCCCCAGCTGAAGGTTTCACACATTGTGAAGCAATGAGGCTCTTGGCAGACACCAAGCAAGCTGTGTCAGTGGACAAAAAACTCAGCAGAAGACCTTGTCCATGTTTTCTCCGAGAAGATCCCCCACTCGGAGCCCCCAGCCCTGGGGTGCACAGAACAGAGCCCCTGACCTGCTTTCTCCTTCCTTGTCCTCACCAGCAAGCCTGGCTTGAAGAGGCTCCTTGGATCCAGCTTTACAATGTGTAGCTCCCTCCTGTCTTGCAGCAGCAGAAAAACCACACTTAGGAGCTCCCGCTGCCTCAATCTGGATGAGTTTGTCCACAGTGAAGGGATGGTGAAGAAGACAGGGCATGAGTGTGAGATAGCTGGAGGTCCCCATCCCAAGCAATCATGTCCCAGTCTCCCCCAGCAAGGTCCATGCGCTCCTCTCTTCCCAAATAGCTTATGTCACAATGCTTTTCCCAGCAGGAATAATTTTGGTGCCCACCAGCTCCACATCAGTGGCCATCGCAGCACTTGGTTCCGTGCCAACCGCAGTTTCAAACCCAGTTTCCCAGCAGGGAGAGAGGAAAGGCAAACTGGGCCCATCCCTGTCTTCCCAAAGCACAGGGTAAGAAAGGAACCCCCCTGGCAGCAGCTCATGGGAACACAGGCTTCAGTCCAGCTTCCATGGGAGGTAACAAAGGCAGTGGCAGTGAGGAGCAGCCAGGGAATTAAGGCCAACAGCTTCGTTCTCCGCACGCAACAGCGATGGAAGAGCAGGAGCAGATGTCCAAGAGATTACCCGGCCGAGGTGAACCATCAGTTGGCCACCACCACCACTGCTCTCTCTCACCTTTGAGCTTCTGGGCTCTGTTTCTGCTTCCAGACCCCAGCAGAAGCCAGACACAAACTTGAGGAGCTCAGCCCGAGCCTCTCAAAGCAGAAACCTCTAGCATCCCAACAAGGCTGGAATGAAGGCCAGGTTCCAGCACTCGCCGTGGTCCACTGAGCCACCTATTCATCCCCGCGTTCCTTGGCTGAGCCCCAAACAGCGACAAAAACCCATCAAAGGACCTGGGAAAGCAAACCAAGCTGCGCGCAGATGAGACGAGCTCCAGCAGAAAAAAAGGTTCGATTGGCTTGGCAAGAGAGACGAGAGCCCGATCTCCCGCTGAGTCGATTTTGAAAGCTCCGCTGGGGTTTTTTAATCCAGCAGGAGATTTCTGCCGCCTCCCAGGGTTTGAGCGTTTTTGTGACAGACCTGTGGGTTGCCAAGCAGAAACGAAGTCAACTCCATCAAGTTCCCGTGCGGGCTGGCACGGCCTTTCCTCTGGCACCTCCAGAACAAGTTCGCTCTTGCAGCAAGGCAGAGAAATGGCAGCTCCCATTTTCACCCGCTGTCTGGGATAACACAACGCACTGGGCTGACGCGAGTTTTGGCCCGTTACTCCCTTCGCTGGACACATTAAGGGCTCCTCTGTGTCCTGACCACCCAGATGGTGGGGGGAAAGCACAGAACGTGCCAACAAGCAACACAGCAGGGACACGGGAAGGAAGGGATTGCCCTAACTCCAAAATGATATTGTAGGAGAGCAAAAAGCTCTCCAGTGACACTTACCATCCTCTGTCTCTTGCCAGACGATGCCCTCCAGGTTCACACTGGTCCCAGGCTCGCAGGGGCCCAGGCACTCGGGCTCAGTGGCCAGAGCCACGTCGCAGGTGTTCACTCCCACCGAGCGGGTGCGTACCATGATCTGCTCGCAAGGCGATGAGATGTCGTTGTTGACAACAGGGACG
This sequence comes from Limnodromus scolopaceus, assembly GCA_028565335.1. Lineage (NCBI taxonomy): Eukaryota > Metazoa > Chordata > Aves > Charadriiformes > Scolopacidae > Limnodromus > Limnodromus scolopaceus. The sequence continues at coordinate 21,213,992 of JAOXNO010000070.1, read as the reverse complement.
AGGAGGTGCAAGGGCAATACTGCAGGCGTAGAGACTGGAGACTCCATCTGCAGGGAAGGAGAAACATGCAAGTCACCATCAGGAACACAGGCAAGAGAGCAAGTATCAACAGGCATCTACATTCCTGGAGAACCTTCTCAACGCCTGTGCCAGCAGGCGGTTCGAGTCCCACACCCTGTCAGAGGACAAGGATCTCACAGGTCTTTCCCACCCTGGCGTGCCCGTACCCATGTAACCCTGAAGAGCCAGCACTTTGTAGTCATGAAGATCACACCCAAAAGTCCCTCCACAGGAGATATCTGCTCTCCTGCTGAAAGAGCTTCTGCCAAGTTCCTTCCCCAACGGCTTTTTCCAGGCTAATCATCCCTGGTCAGAATGCCTTTTGGCTGTTGCTCAGATGTAAACGCAGTCAATGACTTTGGACCTGAAGAAAAAAAAATTATAGGCTTCTGCTCAACTGGCTGGACAGGACAAACAAGTAGGGATCTCCCTCCAACATCCTCCTCCTCCCAAATCTACCCTGTGACCACCTGAAGATGCAGGTGTTCAGATCACATCCCTCCTCTCTGCACAAGGATCTGCTTCAGAGCCTGACTTGGACGATGGCTGAGCCAACTGAGCACCAGCCACCGTGCTCTCCTTGCACACGGAAACCGCATCTCACGGCCAGAGCCAGGCTTGGGCAGCCAACGAGCCAACGCGCCAAGAAAAACCACGGCCAAGTCACCCTGCCACTGACAAGCCAAGGTCCTCGGCCGCTCTGCCACACGAGCAGATTGCAGCAGTGTCAGGAGAAGGATGGCTGACGGGCTGATTTTGCTGCTGGCCAAGGGAAGGGTAGGGTAGAGGCCTTCCTGTCCTTCAGAGTCCATCAGCCAAGCCAACCGCAGTCAGTCATCCCCTCACTTTGGCTGGAGAGTGTCTGCAGCAGTTTTGGGGCTACCTGCTCATCCTCTGCTCAGACCTCCTCTCTGTACGGGTTATGATCTTGGTAAGATACTGAGCAACCTCAAAACAGAAGCAGACTGGGGAAACCAATCAAGTCATCAGCGAGCAGCGACCTGGGTTTCAGTTTCAAGCAGGGGAAGATGCCTCTAGAACATCCAGCACTTCACTGAGAGATGTCCTCCTACGCCTCCGCTGAGGAGATGATTATAACCCCAGAGAGGCCAAGTTTGCTGGTCACCAAGCAGGGACACAGACACCAGCCCACAACCACGTCCAACCTCACCGCTAGATCTCCTTGGCCAATATAGTTGACAGCCACCAAACAGTCAGACTCCCACCCTGAACTGGCACCCTGGTCCTGACTGGCCACCAAAATTATCTGCTCGTTCTCTTGCTCACACCTTGAAGCAAGATAAATGCCTACATCCTTTAAGCAAGATAAATGACCCCAGCAGAAGCTTGCACACCCCATGTCACCTGCCCCACGCAGTACAGTGCCCACAACCACAGTGAGCAGCTGGAGCATCCCATCACCCTGAGCAACTCGTGACCCCACAAAGCTCCTCCACATCCTCAGTGACACAAACACCATTTGTAAGTAGAGAAGGTGCAAGTGAAAAATCTCTGGACAGAGGAGCAGAGAGGAGGAAATCACATCCACCCAGCAACACCTACCCACTCCCACGGGGGTGGCTGCTGGTGGGGAACACAAACGTGACCCCCGTGGAGAACTCAGAGATCTTCTGGCTCTGCCAGAGCAAGTGGATTTGCTCTTCCAACAAGAGAACACAAAGAACCATCTGCCCACATGCCTTTATCGCTCTCCTCATCCTCCTGTGTCCATCCTGCCCCTGGATGGCCCGTCAGAGTGCGTCCACTCCACTGAGTGCTAAAGAAAGGCTGGAGGTGGCTGGTCCAGGAGCAGCTGGACCACGGGGTCTCCTCTGCTGGCAGCACAGCTCTTGTTCCACGGCTCTTTTCCCCACCCACCCCCTCTGACCTCCCACCAGCAGGACCAGCTCTTCCCCAGGAGCCCATCCCCAGGTCTCCATCCCCACCCACCTCTGAGGCTGCCCCACAGCTGCTGCTCCAGCTGCATCCCATGGGATTTGAGAATGGGGTTTTTTGGTGTAACCCCCCCCCCCCGTGAGGCTGCCGGAGAGGAGGACTGCACCCCCACAGACAAATCACCCCCCAAAATACAGCAACCCCATCCTGTGCATCTCGGCGGATCTGAAAGATGCTCAAAGGAATCCCGAGGCTCCTTCGGAGGGGAAAAGAAGAAGATCACTCATGGACGCCACGTTCTGCAAGCCAAAAGCAAGCCCCCGGGTAACGAAACAGCCGGAGAGGAGCCAGGCAGGGCTGCCCGGTTGCGGGGGGCAGGAGCGAGAGCCCGGCTGGGGACGGGGAGCGCTCCCCCCAGCACCCCGAGGACCTGCGGGTTTTGGAACCGCTCAGCTTCCTTCCACTTTGCGACAGAAACCACAGCGCAGCACAGGAGCGTTTAATTACAGTTCCAGCTCTGCTAATTATCGCCCGGTCACATTCGTAATCTGCATTACGCCACGGTGCATAATAAGCAGCTCGTTGAGATCTCTCTAATAAGCGAGGTGGCTTGATGGGATTTCATATTTCACCCCGCACTGGAACAAACAGAGCCTCGTTCAGCAGCCGTGGGGAGAGGAGGCGGCTCTTCTGCTCCCTCGCCCGAAGCTCGAGAGCAAAATACAAAGGCCCGGGGTGTCTCTCCAAGGGTGGGGGCAGGAAAGGAGCCACCTCGGTGGGACACGTCCAAAAAAAGCCAAAAGCTGTGCCGGAGGAAGAGGCAGATGGATCAATCCCTGAATTCAGCTCCCCCCGGTGTGTGTCTTATCTCCCGGTGCCACAGCTTTTCATCCTCCTGCTTTATGGAGCAAGGTCGGGAGATGCACCCGCTGGTGGTGCAGGAGGGCTGGGGGGAGCCGGTGGGTGCCCAGCTCCCTCCGCCGGGCCAGAGGCCAAGGGCAACGCGGCATCGGGGCCATTGGGCAGCGCTCATACCCTCAAAAAAAAGCAGTGGCTTTCCCATCTCCTCCAGCTGAGAGGATGGAGCTAGAGGAGATCCCCAGCTCCCCAAAGCCAGCCCTGCACCCTCCCGCCTTCCAGCTCCGCCACCCCCCGAGCAAATCGCTTCACGCTTCTGGGCCTTAAATCCCCTTTGCAGAAGGAAAATTTATTTCTCTTTCCTTGCCAAGCAGGCTCTAAGATTAAATGCCGGCGAGTGCAAAGGCAGCCGGGACCCGCTCGCTGCTGGAGGGAGCCGAGACGTTTCCAGCGGCCCCTCCGCGGGAGCTGGATGGGGTGAAGCTCCCCGGTACCGGCGCTGGCCGTCCGCGCCCGCCCGCCGCTGCCTCCCCTAATGAAAGCCCTTTGTGTTCCTCGCCGAGGCTTTCCCATCACGAGGAACGTGCTTTCACCACTGCTGAGGACAGAAGTGGAACGGAGCCAAGCCCAGGCGGCGGCCAGCACAAGCGCCGCTCCACGGGGAAAAAAGCAAATCCAACGAGTGCGGGGCGATGCCGATGGCACCATGCGATGCCAGGCGCGGGGAAAGGGCTCCGGGCGGGTAATTAAAACCTGCCCCTCGACGCAGCCCTCGATGGAAGGTGGGACGGGGTCCCACGGTAAAAGGAAGCGGGGTGGAAGGTGCTGGCGTGGGGAGATGCACACAAAGCAGCTCCTGCCATCTTAGAGCTGTGCCAGCGCGGCTTCGTTAACATCAGTCACTGGTAAGGGGACTCCACAGCAGCAATTAGCTAAAGGCAGAAAGAGAAGAGGGCACAACAAAAATAAAACCACCATAGTAATTTTGATGCCAACACCTAAACCACCCAGACCACCCACTTATATTTGAGTGTTTTGGTTTGCTCCAAATAATCAAAGTCAACCAGGCAAGAAAAGAGCATTTTTGAGTAATAAAAGCCAACAGGGACACCAAAAACCCAGAGAAGAGTAACCAGGAGCAGTATTTGTAGTGCATCTCTGAGGACAGAGCGGGTGCTAACAACCACGGGGCGCAGGGCACCCACAGAGCTGCACCCCGACTGTCAGAGAGGACCTCGCAGTGGTCAGTGTGAGATGGTGCTAGGCTCCCAGCGTATCCCCACGTCAAACAGCTACGCAGACGGTGGCCCATTTTTCTCTTCTAGAAGGGTTCTTCAACTCCTGCAAGCACAGAGAGACAACAGAAGCCAAGGGGGGCTTGCTTGTCACATTGCTGGTCACAAACTCTTATCTGCTGTGTGTCAGGAGACAAACCAGGGACCAAAACTGCCCCATCACTGGAGCGTTGCTTGAGGCCGCAGCCAACACCTCCCACGTCCTTGCAGGGCTCAGCCCAACATTTGGGAGCTTTGATGTTGTCACTCTTGTCCTGCTTCACCAGCAGGACCCCAACAGCTTTGCTTTTTAGATTGGACCTGGGAACATGAGCTTCCACTCCTTGAGGAGAGGTAACCAGGGAGCAGATCCATCCAGTTGATGAGCACCTTTGGTGGGCAGCTCCAAACCTCAAAAGTGCAGCACTTGAGGTGCCTCTGCCCCACCACCAGTGACCTTGGCAGGGATTTCAAACAGGATCCAAAGTCTTCTCCAACCTGATCTCCAATGCTAGATATGCAGAGTCTGAAGACAAATCCCTTTGCTGGCACCACCGCCCACAACGCCTACGATTCAATCCTGAATCTACTTGGAAGCATCACTCAATAAGCTCCAAGAATCATAGAATGGTTAGAGTTGGAAGGGACCTTAAAGATCATCGAGTTCCAACCCCCCTGCCCTGGGCAGGGAC
>JAOXNO010000070.1:21186921-21201795 GCA_028565335.1 Limnodromus scolopaceus | reverse complement strand
GCACAGCTTTTTACACGCGTGTCACAGCCAGGTATTCGCAGCCCCTGGAGAGGCTCAATTCCAGGGTGAGAACCACGTATTTCAGATGCACTAAGCAGCGAAGTCTAGGAGGAGTTTCAGATGTATTTATCCCTCAAGCAAGAGGAGACATCTTCCTTCCATCTATTTAATATTAAAGACCTGTTTTGGTATGATTTTCACGTCCCAGCCCCTGCAGGCTGCACGTTTAGGAAGCTGCCCACTTGGCTCTCATCTCCTCTCCTTTGTAGGTTTTGCTCAAGTTGCCAGGAGAGATCCTGGTGGTTTCCAGACACAAAGCCAGCTCTGCCCGACGGCCTGATGGGGAGATTACAGGAGGGGGGCGAGGAAGAAATAAGCCCAAATAAATGATACACGAGGATGTGGGCAAGCAAGAGGAGGGTGTCACCACGCACGTCCCACAGGCGGTGCTGCCCCTTGGGGACTCGCATCCGGAGGAGCAGCTCCTGGCGTCACTTGTGGAGTAAGTGCCCCCGTGTCCCTGCACACCTCAGCGTGACGGAAACCTCACGCTAAAATGGGTGAGGACAAACACCTTCACTTTTTGTGCTGGGTCCCATGAATCCCACATCTCCCCCACACCCCAAATCCCAGCTTTCCGGCGTATTTTTTCAAACGTGCTATTTTTAAAGCGGCACAAGCCAAGCCTGTTCTAGCTGATGGCGCTGTGCTCTCCCCAGTCCCTCGGGCAATGCCTTGCACCCGCGTCCACCAGCTCCCACTGGGAACACGCAGGCGTCGGTGCCTGCAGGATGCAGCAATTTAGATAGGAATTTTTTCAAGCCAATTCCCTAGGCTTTTTTAATTACTGAAATCAAGCTGCTGTCCCTCTAACCCCCAAACAGAACGATGCCCAGTTGTACCCACCGACCCCAAAGCAGCACAGCGTGTGCTCCTGTTGCCATGAAATCCCTACAGATGGGTTGCAATAGGAGGAGGAACGAACTTTGTAGGTGAACCCACGGGCTCCCATCACCTACCATCACTCTGGATTTTAACTCCAGCCTTGGAGGTGAACAGCAGCTCTCCCTTCTTCAGCTTAAATACCTCTCGATGCCTCTGATCGAAAGCATTTGCCAGGAGGTGGGTGAGCTGAGAGTACGGCAAGGAGGAGGGCGAGCTCCTGGACTCTGCCCCGGGACCGTGGGTTTTGCCGCGCTGGGGGGAAAATCCCACCCCAAGCCAGGTTTTGCTGACAAACCCTCACCGCAGTACAAGTTTGGTTTGCACCCACCCCATGGACAACCACAGCTTCGCTTGGAGCTGCAGCATTCAACGCCGCTCATCTCTAACACCGACCTCCCCGTGCAGCGCGAGTCGAGCCCTGGGCACTCCTCCTGGCTCTGCTTCCTCCTGCCAAAAAACCACCCTTCCGTCAACCGCGGAGCCCTACAGTTCCCACGAGCCAGTGCCCTGGGTGCTGGACACAGCTGGGCTGCGATGCCCGAAGGTCTCACCCGGAGGGTTTTGTGCCGACAAGCGAGAGCCGCCAGCGGTGGAGCAGCACGACTGCAGAGGATGGATGGCTCGCGGGGAAGCCGAGCAGCCGGGGAGAAGAGGAGCCGAGCCAGACCATAACTCAGCACCTCCAGGCTACCTACCAGCCGGAGAGCCGTGGAGCCAGGCTGGGGGGTTTTGGCACATCTAAGGGAGCGGAGCTTTGTGATTCGCATCAGAGGACTCTGCCGCCCGCAGCCATACTCCTCCTTGAGAGCACTTGATGTAAAAATAGAAAAATAGCTTCAAGTGGCTGCTTCATCGGCTCCTCTGGACCATAGCGAGGGAAAGAGCTTGTATCTGAAATCCAAATAAGCCCCCACAAAAGGGGGATGTTGACACCACCCACGACCAAAGCTTTCTTCCAGCCCAATTAAGCTCCAGGAAGGTTTTTAGCCTCTAACCTGGTGTTTCTCAGGCTGCGCGCAGGGATGCCCACGGGTCGACGAATTCCAGCTAACAAGAAATCGCCCCCCTTCGCCACAAAAGAAAGCCCAACACTTGTTTTGAAATGAGATGGAAAACAGTCACCACCGAAAAACCACCATCTGATGCCAGCAGCACCTTTCGAACACACGTGCAAAGCTGAGATGCCAGGGCTGTCGGGCACACGGGTGAGGGCGGCAGCGGGGCTGAAAGCCAGCCAAGGTCACGTTGAACCAGCACGCTGGATTTTTAGCCAGCATCCCTAAAATGAAAGCAAAGATGCTGCCAGAGACAGACCCACCGTAAGCAAGCTCAGATCTTCGCTGATTTTATTCCCCGCCCCGTTGAAGTTTCATTGATTCTTCAAATTAACAGCCCGCTAAGGCAGAGCAATCCTAACGTTGTGAGAAAGAGCAGCATAATAACAACAAATACTGGCATTTTAGCACCAAGGACGCCACACTCAAGGTGCCCTGCTGGGTATTGTGCTTCGCTGGCCTCCGCGGCCCCAAGCTTGGACACCCATCATTAAAACTCAACTGTTCCCCCGAGGCCAAGAGGGATCACGGTTCTCCCAGCCCGTGGAGGAGAACCTGAGCCCTGTTTGGAAAGACACAACGGAGTCGTAAGCCAGAGCCTGGAGGGTTTTTATGCCCAGCAAGGGGGGCATAAATGGAGGGAGCCCTTGGCAGGAACGGGGAGTGCTGACGCTGCAGCCTGAGCACCCCCGTTGGCCCCGGAAAGCAGGAGAGGGCTCAGCGAGGGAAGCTGACGGCAGCCCCCGAGCACCCCAGTGCCTGGACACGGAGGGTCCCCACTGCAAAGGGCTCTTCCGAGTTAAAAAAAAAGCCGACAAGGAACAATTGCTGGGGTTAATTAATTGCCTGCTGGCTGTGTGTTCCCACCCCCTCCATCCTCCTCTACCGCCTTGAAGAGAGGTGGGAAGGGATCGGGGAGCTCCTTATCTGCTCCCCAGGGCTTTCTACACCTAACAGTTGGCTTTGAGGGATGATTAAAAAGTCATCTTGCCCAAGAAATGCTGAGGATTCAGAGACTCCACCACGGGTTCAGAGCTGACCTGAAGGGCACAGGTGGGCATCACATGCTGTTCAAGCCATCCTCCTGGTCGCTTCTGTAAAAAGGGACCCCACGACCCTCCAGCACCACGTTCCCAGGCTCCTTGGGACACCAGTCTCACAGCATTTCTTGGTCTTGGATTCCTAACTAGGGATTATTTTTCAAGTCCAGATTCTCGGGAAGAAAAAAAAAGCCCAAAATACAAAACCAAGGTAAGTGGAACACAGGAGGATGCCGGAGTCCCTCTCAAGAATGTCACTGTCACAAGCCTGTCCTGGATCGGTGTCATGACCCAATGGCACCCCGTAAGAGAGGATTCCTCATTACCAATGGCGTAGTCTACACTGGAAGCCACAGGACTACCACAATGGTTGGCCAATAGCTTTAGACACCTCTACGCCAGCCCGAAGCAGCAGAAACGCATTTCTGCCTGCAAATCCCTGGAACAAACTCATCTGACCTTCAGTCACACCATCTCATGACAACACAGAGGTGGGGTCTGTACGCACTCATCTACTCTTGCCTTGTACCTGATGGAAAGGAGTAACAGCTTTTCATTGACACCAATCACACGAGACGTCATTTGGACTGAGGTAGAATGTCCCCAGCGTGCCAACTAGCTGCTCCAAGATGCCAGGGCACGCTAATGGGCTACTTGTTTGCAGACGGCGGGGCTGTCCCAGGTCAGGGCCATGGAACAAGGCCCTGGCCAGGGAACAGCAGGGCTTTGCACAACTGGACACCCTGGGAGCGGGCAGGAAGGTGCACACGAAGGCAAGAGGCAGACGGACAGACAGTTGCTTGGGACAACCCCTGTGCTCAGAGTGGTGTGGGCAGCAAAAGCCCTCCTTGCCCTCACCACCCATCGTTTTGGGTCTCCTCCAACATCTGCACCTGATGGCGGCTTTCGTCAAGCAGAGACAAAAGGTGACACCCTGGTGCCTGTCTGAACATCGCCAACCTCTTCTCTGCAGCAGATGCAGCGTCCATGTCCCCTAAACAACATCATATAGCTCTCGCGGGGACAACCAAGGAGCTCCCTGAGGGCATCCAACACAACGCAGCCCAGCAGCATAACCCAAGGACACAGTCCCTGGCCAACTCAACCCCCTCCCACCACAAAAGCAGAGGCATAAGGGAAAAAAAAAAAAAAAAAAAGAGTTAGAAAGCAAAGTAGAGCAGTTTGGAGAAGCCATGCTGCCCCAGACCTGAAGCCAAGGAGGCCTTTGCTCAAGGGATCAAATGCGCACGGCAGCAGATGCTGCCAGGGAAGGAGAGGGACAGGGACAATATCTCAGACCGCAGAGGTGCTTCTCTGCCATGGAGACTAAAGACAACACGCTGGTGTTTGAAGGGCCCTGCCTTGGAGAAGAAAGTTGACGGCTGCAGGGATGAAAGCCTCAGGAAAGCTGCATGGGGACTAGGAAAGGACCAGGGAGGGATTCAACGGGATTAAAGAGTTAAAACCTGGTAAAAACCCAAGGAATGACGCCCTTCACATGAAGGAACACCACCACAGACACCACAGAGAAGGGGATCTGAAAAACATCCCTGAATAAGGTAACAGTAACCAGAGGAACACAAGTAAGGATGCAAAAAGCCAAAGTGACACACCAAAGCCAATGGGCAGCACTGGAGGAGCAGCACCGACTTCCAGAAGGAGCAAGTGAAGAGATCACTAGACACACAAGGTTTCAGAGACAGAGAGGGGGTCACCCAGATGGGGTCACGCCAGGGGACACTGCCTTGGGCAGGGAGAGGTGCAGGAGGCTGATTAGTAGGGGGGAAAAGTCTTTCCCTGTTATATTAGCAACCTCCCTTCCCACCCAGAGCGGAGCAAACGTCTTCGGTGCCCTCTCTGGCCTCCCTGCCAGCAGCCCCTGCAGTTGCCATCCTGGGATTCTACTGAGGCAGGGTCCTGTGCCTTTAGCTGAGCATCTCCCATGGTCCATGGCTGTCGCTCTTCTTCCCTTGAAAGCCAAGAGACCGTAACTCATCAGTCATCCAGCTTTAGCTGCCGCACAAATGATCCCCAGCCCCGCAAGATGCCCTGCCCATCAGTCATCACAGGCTCTGCCTGGCAGCTACGGGACAGCCTGGAGCAGGAGGAAGAGCGTGGCCAGCCCTGGCTCTGCCGGTGAGGCACTGACCCACGCAGACCTCACGCCGGCATTAACCGGAGGCTACGGAAAGCTGTTCCAGAGCTGGAAACACAGAGGAGCCCCTATTCATGCTGCCGTGGGAGTGTTTCCACCAGCCACAACAGCACACGCAGCAGCATCACACCCTTCTGCTAAAACCCACCAGGCCCCCAACCACTTGACCACCCTTCTCCAGGAGCCCCACCTTAGCCCATCCATCTCTACGTGCTTTCCAGTCTGGATACGGCCGTGCTGGGACAACCAGTGCCGTTAGTTCTCCTGGGGGTCAGTTCCAGCATTTCATGACCATACCAAGGCACTGAGAGCACATGAGCCGCAGCTGGAAAGCAGGAGGATACTCTGGAGCGTGGAGACCACTCCAAGAAACCAATGGGGAGGGCTCCCCACCTCCTGCTTCCCTCGCACAGGTCTTCCTCAGCCTGAGAGGCTTTGCCCGACACTTGAACAAGTGACGTGCAGCATCAGGCTTGTAAACCAAACCCTGGTCCCCAAGCAAAGGAAACAACACGTTTGCTGTTAGACACGAGCTGCAAGAAGCCAGACCGTCTCTGCTGTAGCCTGTTCCCATCCTTGGGAGCAGCGAGAGTCAGGGCCAGGAGAAACGTCCCTGCTCCAGCCCCGGCTCGGCCGCTTCCCCCTCTCCGGGGGACCAGGTGGCCACCTCCCAGCACTGCGGGCAGGAGCCAGCCAAGGCGGGGAGCGGGGCCGCCTTCCCCAGCCAGGGGCTCCCACCTCCTCGCTGGCAGGGGGAGACCTCGGAGGAGGGAGGCGAGCGCAGAGGCTGCAGACACATCTTGTTTTAATTGCATCAGCAACCGCTAAGCAATTAATGGCAGGGAAGAGGAGGAGGAACAGGGCACTGGGAGAGAGAAAGGGATGCAGCAAGCGAAGGGAAACAATTTTCTCTTTCCCTGAGGAGAGGGGCACTATTTACAGCCGCAGCTGCAGCTGCGGTGGCCTCACCCGCTGCATCCTGCTCCTAGAGCATCTCTTGAGCTGTACCTGGACCACTAACGTGGCTTTCTTTGTGCTTTAAGCCCCACAGTCCTTTTCCTGAAGTCATCCCTTAGCCCCAAACGGAGGTCTCTGACCCTTCCACACGCGACAAACCCTCCAGCACGCTTCCCAAGAGCCACAAGCCATCACAAAACCCGGGGTCAGGCAAACACCACCACCAAGGGCAAGCAGGGTCTGGAGATGGAGCCTCCCACCAACACGCTGGGGCTCTGGTCTGCGAAGGCACCGCAGCTCCCACTCAAAGCACAGCTCAGTCCCCGTCCTCACCCCCAGCCCGTCCCACCGACCACAACAGAAGCCTGTCCCCAGGAGATGTTGTCCTTCAAAGCCTCTGTGGCTTGATCCCAGAGATTGCAGCTCCCCAAAGGCAGCCTGGAAAGCAGAGGTGCTGGGATGCCAGAAAAGCAGCACTGCTGAAAAGCAGCAAAGCAAGAGCCAGGATCCGTGACCGCCTTCGCTGCATCTTCAGCCACGAGAAGCAGATGCTTAAGGAAAAGCCTGAATACGGCAGCACTGACAGCTGGAGCAAAAACCTTCAAGGAAGGAGAAAAATCAAGCAGAAGCTGCTGGTCTGATCCCCAGCTGGAAAAGCCAGCCCTGAAAGGAAGGCAAACGAGGAAAAGCATCCGTGGGAATTACCCACCAACCGGTTTGCAGCCTTCTCACCTAACCCTCCTCTTCATCATGCCTGGTAGCCCAGCCCGGTGATGTCGCCTGCTCCAGGAGGGCAAAGCCAGGCAGCGGCGGTGTCCCTGTGCTGAGCCCGGCGCTGGCAGCTCCGCTCGCCTCTGCTCCTGCTGCTGGAATAAAGCGCTACAGCAATTTTTTGCTCTGTTTAGTGAGTGCCGGGGACTGCCAGCGCTCGCAAAGCTCAGGGCCTGACCGTGCCCCCGCCAAGCGATTCCTGCTGCAGTTCAGCCAGCGACAGAAAACGGCTTTCAGCTCATTAACACGCCTGTGCTGAGATCAGGGGATTCACCCCCTCTGCTCCCTACAACAGACAGGGCAGCCTGAGACACCCCAAAACTCGGTGCTGGTAACCCATCGAGCACGGAACCAAGCAAAGCACCCGGCCAGGTCCCAAGTCGTCCTCCTGCTTCTCAGCAAAACCTGCTGCTGGCTTCAAAATCCAGCGAGCCGGGCTCCAAGTTCAGGTATGCGTGGAGGAAAGGCAGAAGGAACCCAGTGCCCAAAAGCTGCTGGCTGGAGCGGGGAGCTGGCAGCAGAGGCTTCTCGCCGAGGATGCTCAGGGCAACAGCCCGCTTGAAACCCCAAAAGGAGACACCACGACATTTCACCACATTGATTTCACTGTTTTCTAGAACAAGGATCTGAGGTGCAGCATGTGGTTGCTCCCAGGATGGTTCGTGACCGATTGTGGCAGACCAGTGGAGAACTGGAGCAGCTCATACCCTACGAGCTGAAAACTTGATGGACCCCAAGGCTGAGCACTGGGCAACTGCTCAAAATCCAAGCTTTGCTACAGCAAAACCAACATAAAACCATCGTTCATGCTCTCATCTTTGCCTTTTAAAGATTTCGGCTGCCCGTTGGGGTTGGGTGGCAGTCCTGGTGTCTCCCAGTGAGGAGATGTCCTCCACATCCCAAGGAGCGTGGGCAGAGGGGTGAGCCCTGCCACCCGCCTGCGGTTTATCGGGGTTACTTGCTCTGCCTGTCCCTTGAGAAACCACGTTAAGAGAGGAGCAGGGACAAGAGAGGAGCGGGGAGGAGAAGGGAAGCCTGTCCCACCTCCTCGCCCCGGGCAGACTCCGACAGCGAGCAGAGTGCTCACCCAGCAGCAAGGAGCGATGGGGTAGCTTGGCGGCGGATACTGAATTCGTTAAGAAGCAGGAGAGAGGCACGAAGGCCCGGCAGCAGCAGGCAGTGATTTATAAAGCTGACGTGCCATTCCAGGTCACATATCGATAGGAGCCTCGCCTCCTCCGCAGGCGGGGAGCCAGGCCGATTATCTGTCATATGCTGCAAGACACGGTGCCAACAGCCAAGGCAAGATCACCCAGCTTGTTTGCAAAAAAAAAAAACCAAAAAATTAAAAAAAAAAAAAAATAAAACTAGGTAGATGCAGGCAACCGGCTTTTGTTCAAGCCCGTGCTTGCCGGCGGTGGGTGAGCGAGCACATCAGCCTGCGTGAAAGCATGTAACGCCTGGAGGCTCATCCTCCCTTGAGCTCCTGGAAAGAGCGATGGCAACCATCAGGCAGGAGCGCTGCTCGTGGGAGCAGCTCCCCAGCTGCCCCACACCTGCCCGTGGGTGTTCTCCCACCTCCACTCACCCCAGATTCAGCCCCGGGCTTCAGAGGCAGAGCTGGCTGCTCCCTGGATCCCGCCGGGGGTGCCACGCTGCCCCGGCACGGTCCCTTCCCCTGCGCTGCCGGGTGAGGAGCGGGCACCACAATAGGAGGGGGTTCACACTCTCACAAGCCCCGTGGTTTTTGCAATTGGCCCGTGCTAACAAGCACACTGTTGGGTTTTTTAAGAAATCAATTTTGAGTAATCAGTTTTTAAGAAATTCAGATTTAATACGGTATTTCCTCCAAATCCCGTTTCCTCTGCCAGATCGCAGGGATAAGCCGGGAACCACCCGCACCCCACGCAGCCCGGAGCCGCCCAGCTGAACCATCGCAGCTTGAAGGACACAAGCTTCTGGAGCTGCCAGCACCGTATTAACCTTTTTTCCCCCCTCCCTTCTGTTTTCCCGACTAATCCCCAGACGCAGGCACTCTGCGGCAAGATGCCATTCGATATTCCTCAGGGAGCCTCGCAGCCTTTTCCTCCTCCCAGGATCACGAGTGGGAACAGGTTTGCGGTGCTTGTTTGGCAGCCCTGGAGAGCCAGTGCAATGTAAATGCCCTCACTTCCGAAGCGCGTTTCATCCAGAGTTTTAAGAGAGAAATCAAATTACAACAATTGGGAGAAACTCAAATCACGCAGGTGGAGAGTTTGAGAAGCGCTCTCTGATATTTTTGTCCCCTTGGGTTCTGCCGAATGCCTTGGAGGACGCCGATTTTCCGAGGAGGGGATATTCAGAGATCCTCCAAAAGAAGATGTGGAACAACTGAACCACCTACCCCAATCACTGATGAAAATATGACCCGAAACAACGAAACTTGTGTTTTGAAGGAATAAACAAGCCTGGAAGAGCCAAACTGTCGATGCCCCATCATCACCACGGCTCAGAGTGAAACATCTACGCAAAGATTTGAGGCTTTGGGTGCAAAGAGGCAAGCATGCCTACAGGAAAAGCTTTATTCTAGTTTTTTTAGCCCATTTTGGCCCCACCAGCTGCACATCCAGCTCATGAAGACCAAAAACCAGGCCAGCAAGCGCTGGCACACAGGACAGGAGGCTCTTCGGAGAGGCGAGACTTCAGCCATGTTGGATCTAAGCAACAAATCTTCACCCGTGACTTCAAACAACGTGACACGCCAGGAACTCGTCATTAGGTAATTAAGAACCTGAGTATTTTTACACCTAAGATATATCACTGCAGGCCACGCACAAGTGAGCCGCCCGCTGCTCCACAGAGACGGTGGGGGGAGCCTCCAGCGCCAGCCAAAAATGGGACCAGGAGCTGATGATCTGGGAACAAAAATAAAACCTTGGGGTTGTGAGGGAGGCTCCAGCCCGGGCGAGCTTGCGTGCTGGAAGTTTAAGAAGGGGGTTGTTTGCTGACAGCTTAAAGGATTTAAGGGAAGGATTAACCATGGCTTTGCTGATGAGGGAACCGGTGGCAAACTCAGAGCAATCCCATGAGCATGGGGAGAAGCTGGAAGAGGACAGGGAAAGGGGGGATGAGCCCACGATGGCAAAAACAACAGAGAGTTCGTTTTGTGCAGGGAACTCAACCAGGAGCTGCCCTTCCAGGCATTAACAACCTTCCTTTGCCGCCCACTATGGATGGGGACAGCCAGCTCTGGAGTCCCATCTTCACGGGAGAGCACTGCACCATCCGGGGAACTGAAGGTGCCCACACGCTGTACAAGTGACAATATCACAACCCTTGGTCACGAGTAAAGGTGCCCAAAAAGAAGAGAGTGCAAAGGCCTGGAGGAGAAGGATATGGTGGGAGTCCTGGTCTGGAGGTGGGGTAGGAGGGAAATCCTGCTACAGAGCAGCAGGTAGCAAGGAACCACAGGTCACCAGCACCGGCCGATCCAAGAAAGCTTCACGTTTCTTGCCCAAGAGCTCCACGAAGTGTTTATAGCCAAATCAGGCTTATATCCAGGTGGACGTAACAGATAAAGAGCAGGAGGCGGCAGATTTCCTGCTCCGGCTCAGCTACGCACAGAGGGGTTTGTTCCAGCAAGTACGGGATGCTGGTCACCAGGAACATACGTAGACGGATCGATGGACTTGTCTGGCAAGCTGGAGCCCAGCGACGAGGGCATGGTCCAGCTGGGAGCAGCTAA
Organism: Limnodromus scolopaceus; assembly: GCA_028565335.1. Taxonomy (NCBI): domain Eukaryota; kingdom Metazoa; phylum Chordata; class Aves; order Charadriiformes; family Scolopacidae; genus Limnodromus; species Limnodromus scolopaceus. The sequence continues at coordinate 21,191,148 of JAOXNO010000070.1, read as the reverse complement.
TCCACCCACTCAACCCACTCCAGCTGCTCGGCAAACGAGCACGGTCCCCTTAAGAGAAAGCGCAATCAGCATAGATTTAGCTGGAAGAGGGTGGGGATATCGCTGAGCTCCAAACCATGGTCTGAACCTTATCTGCTGCTTTAATACCTATCAGTGTTGATGCAGATTAAAGGATTAGTCAGGATTACCGAAGGCAACCCCCCTGGCCCCGAGCAGCGAGGACGGGCATGGGTGCGGTGCAGCCCCAGCATCCCCCTCTTGCGCTCACAGCCCTCGGCACTGCACCCTCGGGAGAGAAGGAGCCTACTGAGAGCATGGCGAGGAGCCTCTCCGTGAGCAACAGCAGCCTTGAAACGTCAACCCATCCACGGGGAAGCGAGACTGGGCTTCTCTGGGAAGAAAACGAAGCCTCGCCAGCCAGAATCCCAGCAGGAGCCGGGTTTGTGTCCCTCGCGTTGCCTACCAACACAGGCCATGTTCAGCAAGCCTTCATAGACCGAAACCACCACCAGAAGAAACCATCCCACCACGCTGCAACCACGGCTGCCCGTCCCTACCCTGGCCCAAAACCCTCTGTTACCAATACAGGCATTTGTGCAGGGTTGGGAAACTGCCTGGTTAAAACCTGCTTTTGATGTCACTTGACATAGCTTTTAATTGGATCATTTCCCTGACCCAGTTCCCCACATGGCTGCACAAACCCTCGAGCATCAGTGTGGGAAGAGGTGGCCAGAAGCAGGCAGGACACCTCCTGGTGTAGCAGTGAAGCTTCAGTGATCACGCAAGTAGGTAGGAAAGTTCCTATGCCCAGGCTCAAGCTGACCATGAACTTTGTGAGATTTCCCATCTTCCAACCAAATCACAACCAAATACCGGTGACTCTGAAGAGCTGTGTCCCAAAATCTGGCTGGGCCAAAAGCAGTACAGGACAACAGGCAAGACTGGAGATGCCAAAGCAGAGCCATACCCCACCACTGCCTCCTGTCCCCACATACTCTGCCTCCTTCTCCAGGCAGGAGTCACCAAGTAGGAAGACAATGGCTGTGGTCTTTCCCTGGGCAGCAGGGAGGAAGGCAGAACCTCACATCTCAGTCATCATCCAGGAGATCCCAACTTTTAAGGATAAGGGTACAAAGAGTAGTGGAAAGCCCCCAAACAACAGGCAACTGCGTGTAGGTGCTCAGAGGATGCCCCTCGAGCAGAGCAGGTTACAATGTGGCAGAGCAGGTGGAACAGTCCATCACTGATGTCCGGACAGCTTTATGGAGAAGCTAAGAAAATGCAAACTTTCATTTTGGGACAATTTAGCTGGTCAGCACAGCTGTGGTTTTCCAAGCACCACAAAATGAAGCTTCGTTTGTCCAGGGCACCAGTCACTGTTCTTCACACCCAGCTTAGGGGACAGCAACATCTTGAGATGCTGGTGGGCTGTGGGGCGTACCCACATCCTGACACTGCCACTTTCACGTGTGAGTTGGCTTTGGTAGGAGACCCTTCCAGTAAGGAACCACTGGGGCATGTGAAAGAATCACAGATCAGTTGAGGTTAGAAGGGATCCCTGGAGGTCATCTGGTCCAACCCCCTGTTCAAGCAGGGCCACCCAGAGCAGGCTGCCCTGCACTGGGGAGTGGGTTATGTGGCTGACCTGCCTGCTTTACCAGTGAATCTCCGTCCTAGCACCTCCACACAAAATCTGCACGCTGAGTGTCATCTCAAGCATGGGAGGCTCTCAAAGCACCACCCATCCAAAGGGCTTTGCAAGGCAGACACTGCCGAGACCAAAGGTGGAACCAAACCCGGCTCCAGTTCCCTTGCTTCCCCCACAAGGCCAACGGCAGGGAATGGCAGAAGCACCGAGCAGTCAGACAGGCTTAGACATTGGGGCAAGAACCTGTAGAGTGAGACACCACTGTTTTGAAATTATCACCTTCCAGAGCCAAACTCAACTTCCCCAGGTCAGGCACACTCACGTCCACGTACCAGCATCCCAACGTTCCGCTGGGATTCAAGGATGATCCTCTGTAAGGGGAAGCCCAGGTAGCTCTGCTCCAGCAGCTACCTTCTTCCCAGCAAAACACCACCAGGCTCAAACTGCCCAGTAGCCATGGTGGGAGACACCTGAAGCCCAGGCCACGTATTCCTAACGCGCTCATGAAAAATATACACAGATAAAAGACTCCTTCCCCCCAAGCAGAGATGGTCTGAGCAAAAGGAAGGAGCAAAATCTTCCCCAAGTTGATCACACTTCACTCAAAAATACACACTGTACAATCACCTCTCCATAAGAAAAGTGATGAAGTGTCAAGACCTGCAGTCCTGGACTTTCAAAAAAGCCTGACGAGCAACTCTACGCTGAGGTTTTCCTTTTGGTCCAGAAAAAGCAAGCAGCACTTGCCCCAGCGGGAAGGCAGGAGCTGCAGAAGCTGCACTGGGTGCTCGGGTGACCTCGTGCCAATTGCAATAAATCTGACACCACAACAGCGATCCAGCCCAGCGCCAGGACAGCTCAATTAAGCCCCTACAAATCCTTGGCCTGGATGGAACAGCAGCTGCTTTCAGCCCTGTTGGGTTACAAGCCAGCTGGAGTCCTCCAGCAAGGCTCCAGAGCTGGGCTCCGGGTCCTGCACCGTTCCCCCATCACCCCAGGCAGGAACCAGCACGGTTCAGGCATCTTGGAGAAGCTCTGCGGGCAGAGCCACCGAGCCTCACGGTACCTTCCAGAGTTCACGTTTCTAGAGCCAAGAGAAGCCCCTGAAAAGGGACAAGCTGTCCCACCAATACGACCTCTTCCAAGTTAGTATCAAAGCTGTTCATGGAGTCAAGGCTACTGGTCATGACTTTACTCCTCTGCTCACCAGTGGTGGTGTCACCCCCTGGCTGCACTCGCCCTTCATTCCTGCTGCCTCCAAAGCCACTGGTTGTTCTAAAGGAACTTGAGCAGCAGCAGCACCGTCAAGGCATGGCTTTGCTTGTTACTCAACGGGACACAACGGCCACCAAATGTTCTCATGAGGAAAGTTCCACCTACAAAACATGATCCCCAAGGCTTGATGGGATATGCAAACCACCAGCCAAGAGCTTCAGAAGAAGGTTCTCCTACAAGCCTGCTTTTCTTAACTGCACCTTAAGAATTGTCCGCGTTCAGTTAATTGTGAATTAACCGAGCAAACCCAACACAACCAATCCCGTGTCCCTGGCGAGAGACGTGGCACGGCACAAAGCCGGGGATGGATCCCATGCAAGGAGAGCACGTTGCGCTTCCTCCAGCGGATCTAACTCTGCCCCACACGAAGCAGATGGCATCAAAAACATATTTTGCTTCATGGCCATGCAACTTTGGAGAACACATGCCTCATATACCTACACAGCTCATCAAGGAAGAAGTGTAGCTCCTTTTCAGTGCACAAGTTGTCAAACAAAGTCACAGCATACGGACGTGTGATTTTTAGCGAAAACACTGCCAGAAGGAGGATGACGAAGGGGGCAGAGTTAAGGCTGCTGCACTCCGCTTAGCTCTGCACTTCCCAGGTGCTGAGCGCCAAACGCTCCACTCCGACGCCGCACCAACCTACTTTTAAGATGGCTTTTCCACACAGCATCCTAAAGATCATCCGTATCCCTTTGTCACCACAGCATCCTCGACACCTAAAGCTATGCCAGCCATGGGGCTTGTTACATCAGCTTGTTGCAGGGTCAGGTGTCACCCTGAAGGAGAAAAAGCAATTCATTGTGGGGGGCGAAGAAGATGGATGGGGTCATCAGCAAGTTCCACACCGTTCCCATCAACCCCACCACGTGCAGGTCCCTCCTCTCAAGGATTCAGTCACTTCAACCACTATTCCCTGCAACTTCCCTGACCACTCTTAGATCATCTCACACAGCACGTGACAAACTCAAACACTTTTGTGGAGAATTTATAGTCCTATAACCCCCAGCAGGAACGACCAGCCGGAGCATTTGGGGGCTTCCTTGGGTTATTCATTGTGCTCACCCACAAATTGTTTTACAAGAGAAAGTCCCGAGAGCAGTGCTTAGTCTCAAGCAAAGATTATTTTTGGCAGCTTTATCAGAACAGTTCTCACTCCCTTAACCTCTTCTTGGATGAAAAGCACATTTAGAAAAACAGTCCAGATGTTGGAATATCAGTAAAACAAAAAGCAACCGCACAATGCAGTCTTGAAAAGCCCTTTACAAATAAACACAACTTTGGGGGGGGGGGGGGGGGTT
>JAOXNO010000070.1:21135625-21157529 GCA_028565335.1 Limnodromus scolopaceus | reverse complement strand
CTCGGCTCCGCTCGGCTCCGCTCGGCCCGGCTCGGCTCCGCCCGGCCCCGCTCGGTTCGACTCGGCTCCCCTCGGCCCCGCTCGGCTCGGCCCGGCGGCACCAGCAGCCCGGAGCCGGAACCCGCCCGGCAGGCGGAGCGGGGTGGTGCGGGCGCGACGCAAAACGCGGCGGGTGGAGCGCGGAGCGGGAGGGAGGAAATACCGGCGCGGGCCGCACAAAGGGGGCGCCAGGGCCCGGCAGCCGCGGCCGGAAAACGCGGAGAGCGGATCAGGATCCGGGGCGCGGGAGCAAAGCCCGGAGCGGAGGCTTTTCCTGGAGCCGCCGCGGTGTCACCTGGGAAGGGAGGGGGGGGACACGACACATTTTTAGGGGGGGTGTCACACGCTGGGGGGGAGTGTCGTGTGAGAACCCCCTCCCCCGCGAGGCTTTCGGGGGCGCCGGCATCAGCACCGGCCGCCGGTTCGGGTCAAAGTCCCCGGGCCCCCGTGCCTCGGGTCCCCCGGAGGTGGCACATCCCCCAGACCCTCCGCTCCTCGCCCCAAAGCCCCGGTGACGCCCCCCGGGGAGGGCAGCTCAGCTCAGCTCGGGGGGGGCTGTCCCAGCTCTGGCCCCGGGACACCCCAAAACCAGCCCCACGCAAGGCACCCCGTGCCCATGGAGGCCGGGCCATGCCACCCAAGGTGGCACCCCAGCAGCGGGGAGCTGGGAGCCAGGACGCGGCCCTGCAGCCGAGGGGATGGAGTGAGACCACCACCTCCGTCCACCCAGCCTGGAGAGGTGCCACCGCCCCCCGGGGACGGCGGGTCTCCTCCTCCAGGCCTGCAGAAGGAGACACTGCTTGCTTCCCATGCTTTGTGCCCCCCCAGACGAGGACAACGTGAGACCCAAGTCCTCGGCAAAGGAGGTGGGACGTCGTGAAGGGCTGGAGTTTGGGTGCCATCACCCCGTCTCCGTGGGGTTTGGGGCTGGGGCAGGCGAGAGGGGAGCCAGGAGGAAGAGAGGGATGAGAACAACGTTCATCTATCCCCAATGAGATGAAGAGGAGAAGCTCTTCCTCATGACGATGAAGAGGAGAAACTCACACGGCCCAAGCCAACGGCTGATGGGACACAAGATGACCTACATTAACAAATTCAGGTCAGTTTCTACTGAATTTTTTTAAAGGATTGGGTAGAAGGTGTTCCGGGCGTTCAGTGCCGATGTTCAGCGCATCCTGGCCCAGGAACGATGCTCCCCAAGGTGGGAAGACCAGCTTCTGCTGGGCACGCAGAACAAACCAAGGATGGGTTGGTGCACCAGCCTGCTCGCTCCCCGGCAAAACCCTAAATGATGTCATTAATACCGTAGGAAAATAAAAACCATCCCTGGGCAAGGCCACTTCATGGGACACAACCCCGGCCCCCCCACCATGGTGTGTTTTGCCGTGACCATGAGCGGTGGCCCGTCACCCAACCTGCCCGGGGCTGCTGGACCCCAGCGCCGCAGCCACCAGCCCCACGGGAATCAATGGAGAATGCGGAAGCCTCAGGGATGACACCTTCAGGTGACATGCAGGTGTGAGCTGTGAGGACAGGGAGGTGACAAAGAGCAGCTGCTGCTCTCACAGGGGTGGACGGAGGAGGGGATTTTGAGGGGCGTTAGGTGTGACGGGCAGGATACGAGCCCTGCGGTCCCCTTGTCTCTCTCTGACGTGGCCTTGTCCCACGGTGCTGTGTTTCTGGGATAAGGAGCAGGAGCTGGAAAACCCTGGGTGCCTCTCCACCCCATCCTGACCATCCTGCCTACCCCAGGCCATGCTGGTGAGGTGCAGGGCAGCAGAGATGTCAGCCATGTTTTGTGAAAGATGTTGTCCACCACGTAACCGGAGGCTCCTTCTCCACGTACCTGTCTTCTGCCTGGAAGAGCATCTTCCCCACCTTCTCCCACAAGCGCTGCCTTGGGGCCAGCTGCTTCCAGCAGAGAAGACGACCCCTTCCACCTCCAGGAGAGATGCTCCAGGCAGCTCAGGCAAAGCAACCTCGATGTCCTACCTCTCCCACCTGGCCACCAAGGCCAAGTTCTCTCCTGCCTCCTCCCCATGGCACTAGGACCCCGGGATGGTCCCCCATCCCTCTCCAGCTCCACTCCTTCGGCCACCACAGACATTTCCCCTCCCTCTCGAGGCACATCCACCCAAGACAGGAGGAACTCCATGATAAAAGAAGAGAAACATGCAGAGAAGTCACCAGTCCCAGCTGGTTGGGACCATACTGGTGGACATGAGGGACGAGGACAGGCTGGGGGAATGGGGGAGGATGCAGCTAGAGGGGGAAAGAAGCAGGAGAAGCCCATCTCCCTCTGTCCCGCGGAACAGCAGCTCCCATGCCAGCACCTCCATGCCAAGCCTGGGCAACTCAGGGCTGAAACACCCGTGAGGGTTTTCCAAATGAGGAATGCCACAGGTGGGCATTGAATCCAGACCCACCACCTCCAGCATCCCCAAGATGCCACAGAAGAGGAGCCAGAAGACAACTCCCAGGGCAAACACCAGCGTTGCAGCGTCCAGCTGCTGAGCATGGGACGAAGGCTTCACACCCTCCTCCTCCTCCTCTCTGATGGGGTAGGAACTGAGGAGGAAGGCTGGGACAACCTGCAAGCCATGACTGCACCAAGGAGCCAGCAGCCCTGCTCTGCTCCCCAACAGGTCCCTGGGGAGGAGGAGGGACAATGGCAGCGCTTGGAGGTCGCTCTGTCCCCTTCAGAGGCTCCAGGGAACCAGGAGCACTTAAACCCCGGTGAGGCAGAGCCTGGAGCAACGTGGCAGGGAAGGCTCGGGGCCCAGCGACCACGGCTGCAGTGAGCACGGCCACGGCCACGCGGGGAGATGCTGAATATGAAGGATTAAAGAAAAAGGAGAAATGACTCTCATGGAGAAGGCAGAGCGGGTCTTTCACTCGGGCACACAGCTGCTGGAGGCGGGGGGCAGCTTTGATCAAACCAGGAGAGAGAGATGTGAGGCTGGGCACTTCCCAGCGACGCCAGGAGCTTAGAAAGCCTCTGAGTGGGAGCAGAGCCCACCTCTCATCCCGAGTTCCCTCCATCCCTGAGCTCTCCGGCTGGTGGGAGCCATCCCCGCCTCGCCCCCCACTTCTCGCTCCTTTCCTGCGAGGCCAGCCCCGCAACGTGGCTGACCCCATCCAGCCAAAACACCTCGGGGCACATTTTGGGGAGGGAGACGCTGCCAAAGCCAGGATGGAGCTACCTCCTGCCTACCGAGAGGGATCCTGCCGTCCTGGGATCTGGCGCTCACAGGAGATGCCAGCGCCTGGTTGACTCTCATCCCACCAAGCTCCATCTCCCACCCACCCTCATCCACGGCGTGTGACTTCCTGGGAAGCCCAGGGTTGTCGGGCGAGAGGTCAGTGAAAACACGTGTCTTTTAATGTTTTTGGAATACAACAGAGAGAGCAATACCTAAAAGCGCGCTGGGATCCGTCTTGCACCCGCTTTCCAGAGTGGAGGACCATGCGTGGGAACGGCACTGCTCCCCCCCGGCTCACCCCATCGCTTTCTGCTTCATTAACCCCTTCTTTGCTCCCTGATGGATCTTTGCATCCAGCTTCCCTGGAAAGAGGGGATTAAGAAGAAAAGAAAAGAAAAAAAAAAAAAATAACAAACCCTCATCACTCTTTATTTTTAAATGCTATTTGCAATGCAAATCAGCTGGAGGCAGCGAGGTCTCCTAGTTAGTGTGTTCCTGTCACATTCAATTATCCTGCTTGAGGAGCCAGGCGTTTCCAGCCGCTGTGGCTTCCCTCCGCAGGCGCGACACCGGGGAGCCGGGGGCAAGCGTGTCCAACGCGGCAAAGAGATGCCGGAGCGGGGGAAATACAGCGAGGAGGAGAGTAAATTAACATCCAGCACTCGCCCGCCACGACCGAGGGGGAAACCGATCCCTCTGCTCGCCCGCAGGATGCGTGTCAACACCTTCCAAGGAGATGGGGGACTGTCAAGCACCATGTCGGGGACATGTTTCTCCACGGTGCGGTGGAAAGCCAGGCTTGGGGACAATAAGCCCGCAGCTCAGGGATGATAAAGTAGCGGGGCACAGAAGGTGATGGGGACTGACTGCTTTGTGCTCTCAAGTCTCACCATCTGGGAGAGACGTTCTGCCTTTTTCACCAGGCAGGACCTCGGGGAGCCCAGGCCAGCTGCTCCGGTGGGACCCAGAGCAAAAGCTGCTTCCCCTTGTCCCTCGCAGCCCTCAGTGGCTTCACAGCCAGCTCTGCTTTCCCACCTGGGAGAGGAGCAGGAACACCAGAACACGGGATTTGGGCAACTCCTGCAGAAGAAGCCAAAAGGCAGGCACAGCGAGCGAGCCAGCAGGGCAATGCGCTGCCTCGGAGGAGCTGGGGAGGGTGGCCCCAGTCCCTGGGGAGCATCACCTGCATCCCTCAGGAGAGACATGGGCAGCCACCATGGTCACACCGTGGTCACACTGTCAGGAGGGGAAGCAAAGGGATCAGAATTTGATCCCAGGGGGATGGACAGGCAGAGCCCGTTGCAGTGAAATCCCAGTGAGGTGGACGGAACCAGAGCTGACAGAACCTCATCCGGGTCCCTCGGTATCGACCCTCCAGGGAACCAAGCCTGGGGTCACCCCGTGGGTGAAGCACAGCCCCTGCAGTCCCTGGGAGATCTGCGTTGCTCCAGCCCAGCTACAGCACACAGCAGATCTCGGCCCTGGTGGGGACCAGGTCCATCAGGCTCCAACCCGGTCCTGCTCTGGGCACTGCTCCGAAACCTGCCAGTAAGTGCCCATGTGAGGTGAGAAGCAGACACTTGTCCAAAGAATATGGCTCCAAAGCAGTCAGAGACCATCACCTTCTCTTCAAACCAAGAAAACTTCTCCATTTCAGCTCAACAAAGAGTCCAACAACGCTTTTCCTGCTTCCCTCAGGATGTCCTGCCAGGACAACCCAGCCTCCCTGAAACCGGGCCTCCTCCTTCAGCTTGAGTTGTGGGCCAGCCGTGCTCCTGTCGGAGCTTGAGAAGGAAGTCCAACGCACCAAACCCGTAACACATGCAAAAAGAAAATGTGAGTAAGGGTCTGCAGGTCCCTGTGCCATAGATCTGCAAACTGAAACGCCGCTACAGTCAAGTGGAAACAGGGAGGAGGAACCAGACGCTGCCAATATCTCGGTACAGCAGTTGCCACCCTGCCACCCTGCAGGACACAAAAGGCCATCTGAGAGACTCTTCCACCGGCAAAAATAAGATAATTAAAACTGAGGCCAAGCAAAAGGGCAAAACAGGGCATTACTTGAAGTGTCTGTTTTCAGACAGCGTTCTCACCCTGAGCTGTGAAGTTTGGAAGATGCTCTCCTACAAGGTCTGAGAGATCCACCATGCCCTCTGCCACCCCATGTGGGAGAAGACTTACCCCATCTGCCCAAGGATGGGGAAGAAGCCCCCTCCTTGCAATGGCTGGAAACAGCAATGGGCGCCCAACAAGGCTGAGCCAGCAGGGCCAGACTGTCCGGAAGCACCGTGTCAGACCACGGCGGGGTTTTTGGCAGGAGAAAGGCAGTGAGTTCACACTCGCTCCATGCTCTGGTCCCCCACCACCAACGCTGTAGCACCTCCAGGGCTGTAAGCCTCATATTTAACATGCCTGCCTGCTCCTCCCGGACCCCAAAAGTAATCAGGAAGCTCCTCAGCTCTATCAGCTGGCAAAGATCAAACATCACGTGGGTAACCTCTAGGAAAAGGCTAATAATAAGGCAATGGCCGCAGGGTCCCCTTCTCTTTCCGCTCAGTGATTTAAGGACTCTTGTCTCGCGCTGCAACGTGTCCCTTTGCCCGCTCCTCCACGCTCTTCCAGCCGTCGGCTGGCGAAGGGAGGTTTCTGAGCAATGCTTGAGGGAGGCTTCAGGGAAGCTTTGCCCAGATTCAGGGAAATCTCCCAGGAGAATCACCACCGAGCTTTGTCCTCATGCGCTGAAACTAAGTGGGGATGTGCCTGGGAACAGCCACGATCCCAGATGCAACACAAACTCAGTGCCCATCCCTTCCACACAAACAATAACCCTGGCAGCAAAAATTGAGCTATGTTACTTTTTTCTTTTTTTTTTTCCCCATCCCCGGGCTGCTAGAAACAACTAATTTGCAATGGAGAAGCATTCGGATGTCATCGCGGCGAGGTCCATGCTGTTATCTGGCAAGGAAAACCACTCTGGCTTGGCTTCCCAACAAGACAAACTGGCATTTTGTCATGGCTTGAGCCAGGCTTCAAGGAGATCAGGGCAGCCGGCGAGCTCATGTGGGGACGTGAGCCGGCACCTTCCCCCTGCTCTGCTTCCAGCTCGGAGAATTAAGCTTTTGGCTGCCTCGGATGCGATGCCAGCTCCGATTAAAACAGTGCCTTAGCCCGATGAAAGGTCAAAGCCTTCCTCACTCCTTCCCTAGGCTGTCACAAACATCACCCGGACAGATGATGTCCCCTCCGGGAGGGGAAAATGCAACTCCACAGTCTCCCCCGCCGCTGCTCTTGTGACAGCTCCTGTCGGGATGGAGGGCAGGAGAGGCAGGGCCAGCAGCAGGAACGGGCAGCGCAGGCAGCCGCCAGCACAGCCGGCTTCCTTCCAGCCTGTTAGACTGATCCTTCTCCAAGCAGGAAAGTGTCACAACACAAAGGAGATGATGTGACAGATGGGCAGGGGACCGGCAGTGCCTGCACCCGGCAAGGCAGACACGGCAGCTCCCCTCCTAACCGCAGCCAGGCGGAGGCAGATGTGGCAGCGAAGGGGCACGAGAGAGCTTGTACGGGAGCAAGGAGAGGTTAAAACAAGAAAAAAAATAATAAAAAAAGATTCAGTGGCTGCTCCAGCACGCAACAGCGATGAGGCTGCTCTACCGCAGCAAAGACGTTTGCATCCTAAATAACTGGGCGCAGCCCTGCTGCTCCCCAGCGCGCTGGGAAAGGCCTGTCCCCGGGGCAGGACAGTGCCACCAGCGGGATCTGAGCGACGCAGCTCACCAAGCTCCATTTGTCACCATCGGCTGAACGCACCTCCCAGGCACTGCTACAAAAAGCAGGGGAAAACCCAAATTGTTCGCCCTGCTCAATACCCCAGCAGGGCAGGAATACCCCCAACGACCAAAGCCGTGCTGTAACAGTGCTCCTCTGAGCAGAGAGGGGGGCAAAAAACCCTCAAAACCAACAAAAATAACCCCACACTATGCTTCAAAAGCCCCTATTAACCAGTCCTAAGAAATCCTGCCACTCCTGTGCCACTAGATAACTACACCCAGAGAACCGCGCTGCAAACGAGAAAGAAACCCCAGTCATCAGCTCTGCTAAACAAACAACCAAGACTATTTCTGCTTATGCTGCTTTTAGCCCGTCAAATTAATTTTTCACATCCCCTGAAAGCATGTACGGTGCCTTCCCCAGGCTGTGTGGTGGGGAGGCTGCTAATAAGGAGGGAGCTGACTGCAGGCTCCCCAGCTGCTGCATCCCTCCTCCAGCCTTTTTACGGCAGCGGGCAGGAATAACTGGCAGCCTGCGGAGGGGCTGGTGGCTCATAAAAGGGACTAACGACGCTGGCAAGTGGAGCGCGGACAGATGCTGCGGCGCTTCCCTGCGAGCTCTGCCAGGACATCCCATCCTGCCGGCCGGCGGATGGAGAACGTCCATCTGGCCCTACAGCTCTTGCTCCTTCAAGCCCTCAGCGTCCTCGCGGGGGAAGAGGGTGATTTTTGAAGCGCAGGCAAGGAGCTAGCGCAGATCTGCCCCAGCATCCCCGCAGCAGCGCATATCCTGACCCAGGCTGATGCCAGAAGCGGATCAGCTGCAGACACGAGCGCTCTTTGACTCCCGAGTGTTTGCAGAGGCAGGAAGAGGCATGTACTTGGAAGGAAGCAACATCTGGGGAAAGGGGAATAGAAGACAAAAAAAATATTACAGATGTATTCAAGTCATTAAACAAACACCTACAGATCAAAGAGCACAGGGCAAAGGTTGCGAACTCATATGGCAAAGGCAAGCAGAGGTGGTGATGAGAGCAGGCACGAAAGGCCAAGGGGGGCATCTGTGGAAACTTTACTACTTACAGATTTTGGGTTTTCCTTTGATGGGAAACTTCACAACCATCTCCTGGGGATTAGCGCAGATAAAGACAAATGGAGACCCAGACTCCTGGCTCAAATCCGGACACTGCAAAACACAGACACACACACAAAACAGAGTCAGACCGGCTGCCGCGGGTGTGAAAAGAGCTCGGCGGTCAGGAGCAGAGAAATTTAAGAGATGGGTTATGTCTAGGCTGTAGCAGCGCAGACTAAACCAGATCAAGAACTTTGAACAACAAAAAACCAACCAACCTATCACAGATTTGGGTCTTAATCAAAGTGTGCCCTTCACTAAGCCTCTTCTCATCACGCCTCTGCCACAGCTTGCTCCCTTCCCAGATCTCCTTACCAAGCCACTTCCCTGAACACTCCCTAACCCTTTTCAGCCCCCTTTAGCACCGAGCTGTGTTTCACCACCTAAAAAGTGTGGTTTCACCGATCTAAAGCATGGGGTGTCAACAGAGAGGTGGTCGGGGGCCCCGCCCTCCCAAATTTTCCTGCTCACTGCCTGCTTTGTGCCAGGACAAGCATGGGACCAATTTTCAGCCTGAAGCATTCCCGGATTCAGCAGACCGGGGATGTGGGTACCCCTGATAAACCTCAGCTGGTCACGGGCAGGACACCAGCACCTCAACCCAAACAGCTTGGCCAACCCACCAAGAGGATGAACACCAGAAGGGTGGCCACCTCTTCTACTGAAGCGGCTGTCCCAGCTACAGATACATCCCAATCTCTTGGGATGTATCTGTACTCAACAAAGGTGAGTCTAAACACCAGGGCTTTGAGATTTGGAGAGTGCGCAGTGTCCTGCTGTGGGACACACAGCCCGTGAGATTTGTCTGCATCTAAAGGGTGGGCGGAAGAGAAAACAGTTGCAACATGCCAGGTCGCTGGCTCAGAAAGGCCAGCCATCTCCATGCAGGGTAGGCTCTGTGCACACTCCGCCGAGAGGTTTCACTGTGATGAAGATACGGGCAAATTTTACAGGCAGAGTACGAACAGATCGTTTCTCTCATGAACCACGGGGAGAAAAGGAGAAAAAAAAAAACCAACCTTCTCAGTGAAGGAAATGCACCAAAGACCTATCTGGATGCAGCTCAGCCGCACTGCTGTTCAGAAGCGAAATGCAGAACAGTAATAAAACATGCATACAGCAACCATCGCTTCGGATTCTCCGTTAGCTGCAGACCTTGCACTGACAGGCGCAGAGGCACCGGGGATGCTACCAAGGTGCTCCAGCTCAGGAAACCCGGTTCAAACAGAGCGCGGAAGCGGTTTTCCTTCCATGGGAAAACTGCTGCCTTTTTTCCTTTTGCTCCACTGCCTTCCTCAAGCAGATCCGTCAAGGCTGCTGTAGGGGACAGGATGCCAGACCAGATGGAGCAGCGTGTCCTGGCAAATCCCCCATTTGTTACTAACAAATGACTCCTAGGCCGAGTGTTTGAAAAGCTCTCACCGACCTGCCAAGATGAGTTTGGATTTGCCCTGGAACAGCTGGGCACGAAGCAGGGAGCATCCCGCTCTCCCTGCACTGCAGCGGGGTTTGGCAGCGGTGCCAGCGGTTAGGGGAGATTTACAGAAGCCCGACACCGGGACTGGATCAAGCGGGGAAAGCGTTTCCAGCCCCTCTCGTCTGACGACACTGTGTAAGAGCTGTTCACTGAGCAAGAGAGAGAAATGTACACGGACTGAGCTGCTCTGTACAACACCCGCGGCGGGGGAGAAAGAGCCGCACCGATGTGCGTCGCACGCGGGTGCCCTGCTGTACCGATCTGGGGTTGGACAGGTTTCTTCCTCTTTCTTTTTTTGGCTGAGCCACGTTTCTTGACTTGCTTCCACTGCTCCGCACCAATGCCAAGGATTCTGATTTCCCATCTGCAGGGAAGAATAATCTTGGAAGGTTAGAAAGAGCCAATATGAATATTCCCGGCCAATGCCTGGTGAGTGCGAAATGCTGGCACCGCATTATTGCTCTCGGCATCACGCAGAGGACTGGTGGCCCCTCCATAGCCCAAGGACCTGACTTACCCACATGAGCATGGCCTCTGAAGGTCGCACCATCAAGCGGTGGGGCGTAAGCCACCACCCAGTCACAGAGATGGTCCATCCCCACTCTACTGCACGTGGTTCAGCCAGGCTGTGTGTCCAGGACCAGTGTGCCACAGAGGTCTTACTGCCTCGAGTACAGCTGCTTCCCAAATGTCCTCAGCCACCATCTCCTGGACATCACCATGCCCCCTTCACACACCTTATGGGCCCTCACACAGGGCCTATCCCTGTAACAGCTACCCTGGCATCAGCAGCGAAAGCAACAGCCAGGTTGGTTTCTCCTCTGAGAGCTTTCATCCAAAACCAGGATCAAACCTTCAGCTCCAAAAGCTTCCAGCTCAATCCCATCCCACGGCGAAGGCGGATGCCACAGCTGTGACTTGGGTTTACGCTTCCACGGCGCAGCCTTTCATCTTCACTCCCAGGGTATGTTTCTGTACGTGTGCCAAATCTGTCCATGTCCTGCATTTCAAAAGCCTCCGTCCTTCCTCTGGATTCTCACTCCCAGGAGGGAGGGAAGGAGCCCCTCATCGAGCCACTATATTTAAGGGTTCCTATTGTACCTACCCCGGAAACCTCTTATCCCATCCTGGTGAACAACAAAAGCAGAATATTCCTGCCTGTGTGAGCTGAGAAACAGCCGTAACCCTTTCCTCTGCCTAGAGACAAGATGCTCCCAGGCGGAGAAGCTGGGGCTGAGCCAACCTAATGGCTCCACTCTTCCCCTGGTCCCTTCCACAACTCAATTCAGTTCATTTATCCTGCAGAAATTCAGGGAGCTTTCAGGTAAAGTCAGTTTTCTGCTGGATTAATGGGCTGAGCTGCTCCAAGAAGGTTCCAGTGAAGCGGGTGAATGGCAGGATTCCGTGGCCAGGGGCTGGTAGGAACTGAGACTCCTCCTGAAGAGCAGTGAGAAGCTAGATGTGCTGGCTGCATCTCTTGACACAAACTGAGCAGAGAAACAGTCAGATATGCTTTTGCCACACAACACATCACCAGGACCAAGAGCTCAGCATCTCCCCAGTGCACCTGTAAGTAGCTGCCAATATTTAACGTGTTTAGAAACCACCTCCATGGACCTCACTCCTAGAGGTCACTGGACGTGTTACTGTTTCCTACCCAAAATCGCTCCCTCTTGCTATTCAGCCCCCTAAACAGCGCTCGCTCCGACGTCCTGTGTGGTCACCATGAGCAACGTCGCCTGTAGACACCTGCAGGCTGTATCTACACTATCTCTCTCGTCTCATCACCACCAGGATGAGGACAGACAGCATGGCTGGACAGCAGCACTCCTCTGCCTCTACGGCTCTTTCCGCAGCTCAGTTCGGTGCTAGGACATCGGTACCTGCCTGCCCCACACCAAAGATGCTTCTCCTATCGACAACACCCCAGCTGACTTACGCTCTCAGCGGAGACGCTGCCAGCAAGATACCAAACACAGCTGCCTCCGTTAACATTTTGCAAAGCTGCCCAAGTGTCTAACGAGTAAAAAGCTCATTTCTCAATGTTCCTGCTGTAAGAGGTCAGTTGAGTCACTCTACAATCTGCAACGCAGTAAGTGTAGGAGACAGAGAACAAATTTACTCCCAACTACTGTACCCCACAGACAGCAGCCACTGCCCATCTGTGCTTCAGCAAACCCAAGACTTGTAGTAAAAGCCCAAAAGCCACATGCCAGAGAGAGAAGACAGCGCATATGCCCAGTAAACAGGAACTGCAACATCATTCTTTTAAATAAAAGGTCAATTTAGAGGGAAATGACACTCCCTCTCTACAAGAGACTGAGAATCAATCCCAGCCAAGAGTCTAATGGGGGATGTTCCTAATTCCAGTGGCACTCATCGTTATAATCTTGAGAGTATAAATAAGACAAGTACCAGTATTCCAGGCTTTGACATTGCCTCCAGCAGGAACCAATTCAGCATTTAGGAGAAGGTGGCTAAAAATGCCCTTTACAACAAATAAATGCAGAGGCCAAGCTGTCCCTCAAGAAGGAGAAAACCCACCCTCCTCCAATCCTGCAGATGAGCAGGAAAGCTCAAAAGAGAGGGGTTATGCAATGGAACTACAGTGTAAAAAAAATGATTCAGCCTCCTTTCAGACCTTCTGCCACCTCGTAGCAGGCTTGTGACAAGGCAGTTGGGAGGACGGTGGATTCTGTGGGCTGCCAACAGCCGGCACAGCTTTACCAACTGCTGCTCCAGCCCACTGCTTCGCACAGTCGAAAACCCCACGTACGCTCTCCATACACCAGCGTCCCCACAGCCACCACCCTCCTCACTCATCCCATCTCTGCGACTGTACCAGTTGGGCTTGAGTTTGCTGCTAACAGGTTTGTAAGATCCTGGCTGTGAAGAGATTAGGCGGGGGTGGGGGGGGACGACGGGAAGAAAAGCAGATCTCAAGGCAGCTTAACACACGCAGAAAGAGCTCGGGGTTAAATGTGGCGTCTGAGTACAAGCTGGAAAAGGGAGCTGAGCACTGGGCTTCTCCCAAAACCGACCACCAGATCTGCCCTCTTGCTGGAGCCGGCGCTTTGAACATACATTAAGTGGCTATCAGATGTCCCCAACAGCCACCCCAATCAAGCTGCAAGCAGGGATAATTGCTAATGAATGTTCCCTACACTTTGTTTTCACCATCTCCCATCACCAGCTCATCACCACCAGAAATAGCAGCAGAGCTGCCCAGCCTCCCCACTCCACAGCCCACAGCAAAAGAGCAAAGGAGGGGACGAGCCAGCTCGGAGACAGCAGAGACACGAAACCACCTTCTCTGACATTTGAGAAAAAAAAAAAAATTCTGCTGATTTTTTTTTTTCCTTCCACCAATCTGTTAAAGTAAATATTTTTTTCTCTGATTTGGGTACAGGCTGAAGCAGGATGCGGGGGCTGTGCACGCTTGCCCAGCACCACTGGTAACAACAGGACCCTTAGCTCATCCCTATTCCGTCCCAGCAGCGGGGAAAAACAACCACGGAGGAGGGCTGTCCCGAGCCCCTCGATTTCTTCACCCCTCCCTGAGAAGCTGCGTTTGCTGGAACACGAGTACCCTGAACCAAAGGCAGGGGAATCAAAAGAGCTGAAGAAAACCGTGCCGGGGGGAGAGTGCCAAACCATCGCTAACAAGATGAGCTCTGCTCCGGTGCATCCGAGGAAGGAACAAAGGCACCGCGTGCAACGGAGCAGCGGCTCTGCGCAGCACAAAGCCAAAACGCTCCCCAGCAGCTTCGTTAGCGACCTTTCAAGAGCATCTTTCGTTCTTATTAAGGTCTCTGGACACAAAAGGAGACAAGCAATGGCAGCGCGGGAGACTGAACGCTGACAGCGGGTGGGAATAGCCTACAGGCTGGCCTACAGAGCCCTGCAATGCAGCCCCGAGCTCCCCTCCACTCTTCTTGCCCACCAAGCGTGCAGCTGCCTGGCCCCAGCGCACGTCCCAGTTACCCAGAGCGCGGCGGAGAACTGCACGCTGGAACCTGTAGTTCTTCAGCAGGTCACCACCGTGCTCTCCATCTTACAGCTGCTGGGGGTGGCCTTGGGGCACCAGCACCGAACGGCGAGGAGGTGGTTGAGATGTTCTGCAAGGTTAATAACGGAAAGGGTTGAATCATTTTCCTGGCGTGCCTGCTGGGTGACCAACAGGGGAAACACAGCTCGCTCTGCCAGGCAGCGTGGGGCCAGGACACCAGCCCCAGCCTTCATTTCCCCGCTGCTCTCTAAGAGCTTTGAAATGAAAGAGGCAGCGCTGGAAAGCAACGCTGTCTGGAAAGAATAAAAGCAAGCGGAGCCCATGTGTTGGCAAGAGAGCTCACCGTAAAATGCATTCAAAGGGGGAAAAAAAAAAAAGCTAGTCTTGGCAGAGATGGCGTCCCCTCGGAAAGAGTGGGGCTGCAGGAACCAGCAGTGGCAATAAATCAGCTTTTCCCAGCAGGCAAAAACATGCACCGGGCTCTTCCCTGGGCGCTGTGAGAAGCCCCGTGGCCACGCGCAAGGGAGAGGAGAGGGATGCGAGGCCTCCCCCGGGAGCCGGGCACAGCTTCCTTCACCCCCTTTTCTCGGTGATTTGTGGGAAAGGCGGATCTGCTCTTCTTTCACGCCTCATAAGCTTCATAGCTGTCAGACTAACGTAACAGGTAATTAACTACTAAACAGCCATTTTCTCCTCCTCTCCGGAGGGAAATTGCTCACCATCCAGCTAGAAAATGTTTCTTTAGTGGTTTGCAGAAGAGGAAAAGAAAGTGGGGAGATTCTGGCAAGCGACGGGGAGGGGGGGGGGGTGCCACAGCCAAAGAGGGGCATTCCCAGCGCCTGCAACATGGACATATGGATGCAGGAGAAATGGAGCCCTCAAAAATGAGAGAGACGATGCTTATCCAGTTGTGGGTGCTGAGAAGTTGAGCACCACCAGCAATAACCCCGGTTCCTGCTGCAGACACCCCATGGAGCTGCCCGAGTGCAGCTGCAGCCCAAAGCGATGCAGCACTGGAAGCTCAGTTAGCGGTTCTGCAGCCCAGCTGCAGGTTGGAATTATCAAGAGGAAATGAAAAATCCCGCCCTTCTCGTAGTCAGCAGGACCAGCCTTCAAGAATTGCTGTGCCCAAGTGCCATCCGTCCTTGTCACTTTTCCAAGGAGAGTGGCGTTGAAGCATCGGTTCCCCGTGTGAACTAGCAGCGTTGGTCTCCACCACCTCTTTGGAAAGACAGTCACTGAGGGGGATTATCTGGCCAATCTCCCAACCCAGCCTTCACCCTGAAGCACTCCAGGACATGTTCACCCAAGGGTGACACTCGACTGGAACTGGAGCCGTTGCCTGGGCCAGAAGGTCCAGGTTCACTGTTGCACTGTATCACCTTCTCCTGACTCAGACCTCCAGTTTGGGAAAGAGCTTGCAGAGTGCCAAGTGCTTCGCTGTGAGGTTTGATCTCCCTCATGACACGGTCTTGCATCACACTTTCAACTTCCAGCACGTTTTCAAGCATCATCTTTCAAGGACATGTTCCCTCTGCCTTAGCACAGGCCAACCAGCCTTTGGCCCACAAGAAACGTAACATTTTCCTAAACAGAAACCCCAAAGCAGATCCAACTTTCTAGAAACGCCAAATTTTCTAGCCCAAGGCAGAAACATCCAGCCCTGCAGCCTCGCGAACACGCATCTGAGGAATGGATGCCCTACGCGCTGCCCTTGGCCACAGAAGATGGCCATATGGATCCAGAGGAGGCACTCCGTGGAGGCTGGGTTAGAAAAGGGATACACACTGATGTTCAATGGAACGGGCAAAAAGGGGAAAAAAAAAAAAAAAAAAAAAAAAAGCAGGATCATAAAGAAACACAAACAAAAGCCGGGAGCCAAACTTTTGTTTGAAAGCCTGTCAGGTCTAGACTGCAACGTGTGAGGAAGGAACAGCTCGCAACCACAGCTGCTAATGGTTATGGATTTGGCAATCAAAATGTCTTTGTTAAAAAAAAAAAAAAAAGTTAACTGCCTTACTATTGAGGTTACAAACCGCAGCCTTGATGCATTGTTGCAGTCAACATCCTCCCTGCTGTTTTTGAGAGCTTACATCTGCTGCTGGCAGATCATGTGCTGGCAGCGGCTCCCTTCGCCAGGATGCGTGAGGCATTTTGCTTGCCTGCCTTCCTTTCCCCTTCTTCCCACAGCGCTGCCTGTCAGCCCTTGCCCGCTCTGCCCCTCGCACGCCGAGCTGGTACGCAACCAGCTCCAGAGGCAGCAGGCTGGGATCGCCGCGGGATCCTTCCCCCAGCCGCTCGGATCCATCCAGTGGGTGTTCTCCGCCTCCCAGCCTCCAACCCGGCTCTCGTCGCGTTCCTACACCACAAGCTGTACTTTGATTCAAAGGGCAGGGGAAGCAATTAAAACGTAATAAGTAATAACAGGACTTTGAAATGTAGATTTAATATTCAAACTTGTGCTGGTGCACATGGATTTTAAAACGCTGCGCAGTCGGCCAGGGCTACGGCCTGCAGGGAGACCTGGAGGACCCCGCAGTGCTGGCAAACACGGTGCAGGCTGCACCCCCTCTGCTCTCCCTGAACAGGCGGCGCAGGATCTACAGCCACCAACACCCTGCTGCGGCTCAGATCCCAGCCTGAGAAAACACCCGCCCATGGCAAACCCTACCAGCAGCGCAAAAAGGGCTTGAGATGTTTACAGAGCGCCTGACGACCGGCGGGGGAAACTGGGTGGACTCGGAAAAAATATTCCGTAGTGAACCGGGCTCAGCTGAAAGAGCCGTTTTCATCCTCCTGTGCCAAGGGCCAGCGGAGGCAGGGCTGACCTCAGCTGCAATGCAGCCCCTCTGCCCGCATGGCCGGACGGGACCTGGCAAGGAGGAGGAAAGAGGGCGATGGGGAGGAGGAGATGATGGGGAACCGGGGCACCTGCTTCTGGCTCAATCAGCTCAGAGGCCTGCTCTGTGCCAGATACAGCCAACCCAGCACCCATCAGCTTCATAAAGTCCTTTCATAAAATCAGAGTCGCTCTGCAACGGGGTAAAAGCGGGGCAGCCGAGACAGGAGGTGACAGAGACGGGCTAAACTTTGGAAAATAGAAACCTAACTTAGGTGAGCACAGCCCTGTGCAGATAAGGCATCGGTGTCCCTGCCCTGGTTTACTTGGGCAGCCACCACTCCCCACGCTGACCCTTGCTGCTGCTCCCCGAGGAGGCGTGACGCCTGCGGCCGCTTCCAGCTATTGATTCAGTCCCACCAACGTGATGGGATTTCTCACAGCCCAACGCGCGGCAGAACCAGGATACGCATCGGAGCGACCGGTCTGTTCAGGGTTATGAAACTGGTGACACGCCGAGGGAAGCTGAAGCACGCGGAGTCCTCGGGCACTGGTACATTTACCACAGCGGTTATATTCCGCAGCTGCCAGCTCCTCTGTCATTTGGGGTCACCACCTAAAGGGTGGTCACTGCTCAACCCGGCGGAGCTACAATTGGACAGTGAGAGTGTGGGGCACCTGAGCAGCAGCCAGGCCCGAGGTCAATTTTATCTAACCCTTGGTTTCAGCGTTAAATAAAAAACAAACACCAAGAAGGCTGGAAGTATCAGTGACCACATCTGAAAGGAGAAAAAAAAATAATCCCACATCACTGCCTAGTTTGCTGAAATGGTAGCAGAGGCTAAGTCCACAGTCATCATTAATTAAGTCATATGCTTCAGCCTTGGCTTCGTTTTTTCCCTAGGGTCTAGGAAACCAGAGGAGAGGGCAAGCTAGCCTCTATCATTCGATTTCTTTGGCATGTTAATGCATTCCTAAATTAATCATCATCAAGTGACAATCTCTCCTTCATCTTAACAGACTGAGCAGTGGCCTCAGCAAACCTGCTGGCTTATGCAAGGCAGCTGGAGCCTCAGAAGAGTCTCTGATGAAAA
The DNA here is from genome assembly GCA_028565335.1 of Limnodromus scolopaceus. Taxonomy (NCBI): domain Eukaryota; kingdom Metazoa; phylum Chordata; class Aves; order Charadriiformes; family Scolopacidae; genus Limnodromus; species Limnodromus scolopaceus. Next base: position 21,139,963 of record JAOXNO010000070.1, on the reverse strand, counting down.
CCAAAGCACTTCACATAAGGAAAAACTCCCCCATCTCTTACCGTCTATAATCCAAAGCAGCTGCGTGCCTGCTCCGCGCCGCTCCCACAACCACAAACCAGGGGGGCTTCATGCGGTGAGAAACCGAATAAAGAGATGGCTCACCCTGCAAGCCAGACTAACGCCTGATTCTTCTGGATCTGGAATCGAGCTACATGCAAAAGACAAATTCAGCTTAGGAGAATTCAGGGACCTGCAAAGTTCAAAGGCCTTTCGTGGGCTGCAATCATTAACAGCCACCGAGATCGCTGCAGAAGGAAGGAGATCTGATCTAGCCTCCAAACCCCTGCTCAAAATCATTCGCTGGTAGAGGTTGCAGTACCTAAACCTCAGGAATGAGAAGGCAAATATCCCGATGGTGGGGGGTGAGTGAAGGTGCCAGGGCAGCCACAGCATCGCACAAACGAGCATTTGTCTCGCTCCGAGCCTGCGCTGGGAAACCTTTACTTTGGGGAGAAGGTCCTCGTAAAAAGTCTCTGCGTATTTATACTGTTCTTCAAAGCAGACGTCAGTGTATATGTTTGTGTTTCTCCCTCTCGTTAACTTCTTTCTTAGGAAAATATTACCAGCAGGCCATTGTTCCTTTATTTGGAGATAATCTCAACAGGCACCTTCTGGAGTCTAAATATAGAAAATTTGCACCCTTCTTCTTCACTTTTATTTGAGAATTTAAAGTGAGTCCTGCATGCTTGGTGCCCAAGTCTCATTTTTTTGCTGTTATTTTCACTGGGGAGGGAAGAGGAGGGCAAGAGATTAAACACAAATTTCCTGAGAGGGAAAGATGGAGCCCATTTAAATGATAGTTGCAATCTCGTGGCCCAAAAATAGCTTAGACGTGTTCCCTCGTGCAGATTTAGGACACTAAGTGATCACCTAGAAATGAAAAATAAACACTTTACTCCCGTCAAGCATAATTACCCAATATTTCAACCCGAGGTAATAGCTACATCTAGATATCGGCATGTCTGCACGCTTGCATTCAAAATAAGTCCAAACACACCTATCAACTACTGAAATAGCAGCAGCGGAAATGTTCTTTTTCCAGTTAAAGTAATAGTCTCTGGGATCAAAGTCATTAGCAAAATGAACATGGGCTTCAGAGCACATTAAAACAGCATAAATGTAAATAGTTCCCTGCTTGCTTTAGACTCTTGCCAAGCCCTGCCTGCACCGTCCCATGTTTCCCCAGCGAGCGCTGCTGAAGTCACCGACACCTCACGCGGGAAAAGAAAGGCAGCTCCTTGCTCTGCTCAAGGTGTCGGTGATGTCAGCCCCGGAGCGAGGAAAAGCCGTCGTCAATGCTCACATCTCAACGGGAGGGGGGAAAAAAAAAAAAAAGTTTCCAGGTCACCTTTAGCGACGAAAAGCATAACAAAGGGATCATTCTGGTCTTGACCGAGGCTTTTTGGGTGGCTGCCAGAAAGAGAAGGAAACGAGCCCAGAATGTGCTCCGAGGAGGTGTAAGATGTGCAAAGCTCAACTGGAAATACTGAGGTTTAAGAGCCACGCGGAGGGAGTTCCAGGCACCAGCCAATTCAGCAGGGCTGAATTCAGAGAGCAGCTTTCACTTCAGTCCCCTGCGAACAGAGCAGGGCACACTTGGTACCTGAGCTGGGCTTTCCTGCCTGATAATAACTTCTGCTCCTAGAGCGGCTTCAATCCAAAGACGACAGCTTTGAGCAGTCATGTTAGGCACATCTAATCTCTGACGGGGAAGCGCTGCTTTATTTTCCACAGGGGAAAGAGACCCAGAGGAACGGATTTAACTACTTCATGCAATAAGTAGCACAACTGGGATTAGGGCAATGTCATCTGACACGATGCTGATTTTAATCACAAGGACATCCCCGCTCTGCTCTTCCTCTGCTCCCTGCCAGCTACTGCGCACGAGATCCTGTTCTGTCATCGCTTCTCGCACGGCCCTGCAGACCTTGCAAACCACTTCAACAACCTCAATCGGTCTCCAAATACCGTGCGAAGGCAGAGCTGTGAGACCGAGCCCTCTGAAGGGGTGACGCAAGGCCGGACTTACACGTCCGGTAATAATGCGGATAAATAACCAGTCCCTAATAATAACGCAAGATCTCGGGGCAGGGATTTGGTCTGAGTCTGCTGGTGTAGCAGCCAGTGAAACAGAGCATCGTTGCTTGATGTTGTTTTTTCAGCACAAGTGTAAAAAAATATATTAAATGAGGATAATGATAGAAAAATACCAGCAGGGTGCCACTAACATCTTCATTAGCAACCTGAGAGAAGATGCAAACAGCAAGGAAATTAAATCTGGAGACGGTACTAAATATGGGGAGGATGTCAGCATCAAAAAGACTGAGAAATAATAGAGAAGTCGCAGGAGAGACAGTCCAGGAAGAGTCTCCCTTGCCTATGGGAACCAGTGGTCTCAACAGAAAGTCAAAACAAACTTCCGTGGCTTCTGAAAAAGGCAGAGCCACCATCAAAAGGCAAGGAGCAGGACAGGGAACTATTTCATCTTCAGGTGGTGGGTACAATCTGCAAACGTGGCTTCCCTGCACTTGAGAAATGATTTCTTCTGGAAAATGCAGAAGCTTCAAAGGTGAGTTGGTGAGAGGAGAGGTGTGAGTCAAAGCACCGTGCCTGGAAAGAGCTCTGCAGTGGCTTGCTCTCTGAGACCTCTCTGCTGCTGCATAAATCCCATTACCTTATTTGCTAATATACTGCAGATTGTTAGAAAATATTCAAGATTTTCTGCGTGCCAAAAGTGGCAAAAACACGTCATCGTCCTTTCCCTCTCCCCCTGATGCGAGGAGGAGTCTTTGTCCACCAAGAACTGGCTGGATGACACTGCTGACAAGTGCCTTTGGTGCCGGTGGCTGATGAACCTGGGCTGAATCATCAGCGTGAGCAACAGGGATTTCCTACTCCCAGCAAGATCCAGCTCAGATTTCTGAGCTGGCACTGCACGCTTTTTCACCCTGTGAGCATTGGCAATTAAATTAATCTCAGCTTTCTTCAGGTGCACTTGCTGCTCATGATAGTCCACAAAAACATATATTCCCTCTTAGACCAGCTTTAGAAGGATGCTCAGATCTCTGAATTCAATCTTAGTAGCTTAGGGAAACGAACGCTGCATAAAGTGGTCCTGGGAAACAAACGGCCCACTGCAAAAAGGGCAACAAATTAGGAATTATAAATAGTTTGCAAACTGGGAGCAGCAAAAAGCCAGTGAGATATATACCTGCGCGTGCCACAGCGTCATGGCACTGAGAAGAGAGGTAAATCTCTCGGCAATAGCTCTAATAAGAGCGCTCCTGGAATACACTACTCTTCCCCCAGTGCTTCTGCAGCCAAGCAGTGCCAGCAAACTGGGAGGAATTTATAGAGACCAGAGCTAGTTGTGAGGCTCCTCAATGGAAAGATTAAAAGCTAGTTACCTACAGCTGAGTTTCCAGAAGCTGTCACAGCCATTTTACCAGTGCCTGAAGAACATACCCAGAAAGGAAGAGGGCAAATCATTAGGGAGAGAAAAGTACTTGTGAGAGACCAGGATATATTTTTCCACCAAGAAGGAGGATGAGATTCTCCACTTAAAACCAAACTGTAAATCAGTAGATGCTACAGGGACAAAAAACGCCCTACACCAGCCCCAGTATCCTTTCCTTCTCTCTTTCCCAAGACTTGATCCCATACAAGGCCAAACACTCCTGCAGCTTTCGGTGTATTCCAGTCCCAAAGCTCCCTCTGCTGCTCATATTTCAACCTCTCCCCATTCCGCCCACGACTGGGAAGAGACACAACCTCATCAGAAATATTCTCTTCATCTCTAGTTTCCATCTCTCTCTGCTAAAATACCTCACAGGGCTTGGGAATGCCAATTTCTGTGAGTAATAGCCCCCAGCTGCTGATGCCTCTCCAGCTCTTCATGGCAAGAAGACATCCATCAGCCTGGTGTGTCCTCCTCTTCCATCCCGAGGAATCCATTTATTCTGTCTCACAAGACAGTCTTGATTCACTATCAAGCCCTAGATGGTCTGGTGACTCCCGTAAGACCTAACCTGACTTATACAATGGACAGTGGAGTGACTGGACATGAAACGGTATCGAGAACAGCCGTGCTGGGTTTGGTACCAACCACAGGCTTTGTGAGTTAACAAAACACACCCCGAGGAAAGCCACCGCTCCAGGTTTTGGGCCTGGAGTCAGTCACAGCATCACAGACACAGACCTCAGGAGGTCTCTCATCCGACCTATAAGTATCTAAAGGGTGGGTTGAAGGAGGAGGGAGCCAGACTCTTTTCAGTGGTTGCCAGTGAGAGGACGAGG
>JAOXNO010000070.1:21118474-21128786 GCA_028565335.1 Limnodromus scolopaceus | reverse complement strand
CTGGAGGGGTTCAAGGCCAGGTTGGAGGGGGCTTGGAGCAACCTGGTCTGGTGGGAAGTGTCCCTGCCCAGGGCAGGGGGTGGCACTGGGTGATCTTTAAGGTCCCTTCCAACCCAAACCATTCAGTGGTTCTATGATTCTATACAAGCAAGGACATCCAAACAGGACCCATTCAAGGGGTTCACTCTTGTCCCACCAAACGCCAAGGTTAAACAATCTGTAGCTATAGCCTAGATTTTAGAAGGAACTCTCTAATCCCTCCATTAAAGGCAGGTTAGCTTGTCAGATAATTTATGGTATTTCCTGACAATCTCCCAGTTAATATCTTACCTTGTCCTGTCAAATTCCAACAACTTGTCTTTGTGTTTCACAGCCATCTCCAGGCCTGCTTTCAGTCTAGCTTCTTGTCGAGGCAGTAAGTCTTTGCTTATAGCATCCAAATTCCCTGAGCTTTCAGCACCTGAGACAGAAAACAAATCACAACTCAATGGTCAGTTGTTTAAAGCCCAGTCTCAGGGGGCCTGGCTGCAGAAATGCCCCCTAAAACAAATACCATTCAAAGAGCTGAAAGAACTTTGCACCTTCTCAAACCAGGTTCAAGTCCTGATTTTCCCTCTAGCACCTTTCACAGACTCTCTCCTTCAAAGAGGAGGAAGCATTTAAATACTACAGTGACAACATCTAGGTGGTGTTTAGAGAGAAGGTCTTTGATTCTCCTTCACCCTTCCCTAACAATTTGGTCAGTGCAAATTCCACCCATCACCCGCCACAGGCCTTGAGTCCCCTCCTAAGACTCAAACTCTCTCCTAAGCGTTGTCACCTCCACAAAGATCACCGACAACTGCCAGGTAAGCACAGAGCAAGCCTCCTGTCTGCTGCTCTGTGAGCCTCTCACAAACGAAATCCTCCCGCAACACACTTCAGCAGGTTTTTCAGACCAGCTATTGCTAGAAATGGAGAAATCTATTCCCACCAACCACCTCTTCTCCACAATGGAAGAAACCGATGCATTTCACAGAAGACATCACACAGGCTAATGCCTTTATTTCAGGGAAACAAAAAGGCCTGTATTTCCCTGTAGTCAACAATCCATATTTTTTCACTCCCCAGACCAATAGTAAGCACCTTTCAGCTTTCACCTGTGCAGATAATGACCAGCCCAAGATCTGGCAGGGGCCGAAGGGAAAACCAATAAAACGGGTAAGAAAAGGGGATCCTGAAGTACCTCAGGATTTCTGCGGGAAGATTATGAACAGACTGACTCTGTGATCAGCTGTTACTCTCAAGGACTTATAGGACCTCCTGCCATCTCAGCAGCTCTAAAGAGAAGTTGACACTGAGGCCCAGAGTAAATATTTCCCCAGTTCTTCAGCAAAGTGTATTTTTCAACCAAGAACACTGTGACCTTGGCTATATTTCAGATAAACTCAGACAAACATCCCCATAATGCACATGTCTTCTCTGGGAGACTGGGTATTATTTCCTCTTGCTTTCCTTGGCCCTGTTCCTATTTTTAGCTCCCAAGATAAGTGTTAGACAAGAAGAGTCATCAGAAAATATTAACCACCACCTCTTTAGCCCCAGCAAATCAGACAGCAGCAGCAGCATCTTCACAGCACACATTCCACATGAGACTTATCCTAATTTTCAAGGACTGCTACAACGATCCAGTTCATGTGATTGACTCAGGAATGCCTAACGAGCAGCCTTGGGGCCTCTGGGTAATGACATTATAGGCTGCCATTTGACACTCGCAGTTATCACCTCTGTTGAAGGCCACAAATGCTGCTGAGAGGATATGAGGAGCCAGTTTCCCAGCCATCCTTTCAATGCCCACCAGCCTGAAGCAAATAAAGTACACACACGGTCCTGGCAATTTGCATCCCAGAGAAACAGTCAGGTGTCAGCTCCCAAGAAAGAATTACCTTTAGACTTTGCCAGCAATTCTTTAAAAATTGGGTGAATGGCTCTAGACAACTTACACATCAGGGGGGACACACACTCATTCCTACACAACCTCAAGGCAACTGTAGCACAGTGAGGCAGAGGAGGGCTCCTGCTGTTGCATAACTGATTGGATTCATTATATTACAGGTACGTAACCGCTACTGACCTGCCATGAGCTTCTTCAGCAACTTCTGGCTCTTGTTTGAGTCCCGTTGAAGAATGTCCTGCTCTTCTTTAGTGCATACCTAAGGGAAAAAAATGAAGAGTTAGGAAGGACATAATGTGCTTGACCAGCTTCAGAGCCTTGGACAACAGCTCAGGGAAGCTGTTTAAAATGGCCGAGACAGTCTTCACCTCCTTCCCTTCAGCGTTATTTACAGAGAGAAACCTGAAAACTCATTCTGTACTAAAAGCCATCCAGGAAAAACGTACAGCCTGGTCTTTCTTGGTTCTGTGGGTGAACACACTACCAGATGACCTCGAAGGACAAGAAATGCACTCAGAACCTCCCTGAGCAGATGAGCAACGCTAAACACGGAAGTCCTCCCTCTTAGATGGCCACTTGGAGCTAAACACATCTTTAAAAATAGCAACCCATTTGATTGAAAACATTTTCTTCATCCAACCAATATCTTCCTCTCTCCTGAAGTTAACTTTACTTAATCTGTAGTCATTAACTCACCCTCTTTCTCCAGAAGGAGTCCTTTCAACCAAATGCAGGGTGTAACAGGTATCTCAAGTGACACATGCCACACAAGTGCTGAAGAGAAGTCAGCACAGTGGCCCTGCCCACGTCCACCACCCCTTACATCCTGTGCCCAGGATGGGGCTGAAGCCTTGCACACATTTTGGACACTAGTGTGGTGCGCAGGACAGCCACAGGAGACTGTCATAAATCAGGCAAGCTCCAAAGTCATGTAAATTATGAGGGAAACTTCTCTGCTCTCTGAAGCCGCACATCATAAAAAAAACACAAAGTGACTTAAAGCCACAACATTTCTTATCCACCCAGAAGGAGATAGTACAGGTTCTTTCCCGCCCAGCTTTAAGAGCTTGGAGACCTTTGCTAGAGGAACCTTGATGCGAGAGGCCAGTTCAGCCCCATGCCATTTCAAAGCCCTGAGCAAACTGCGCCAAATTCAAGCATGGCAAATAAAAACCACCTCGTCACTAACCAGGGAACCACAGAACAAGCAGGGTCCAGAGCCCTCCTGCTCACAGACAATGCGCCCGCAAACCAAGCAGTTGTTGATGAGCTTGTGCTTCTGGCCCAGGCACTCGCAGGCATGACGGCCAGGGATCAGGACGGCCAGCTTGTCTTGCCCCTCCTTGGTGTACAGGCTGACATATTTGGGCTTCTTCTTAGAGAAATTGCTACCGCCGCTGACTCCACTGCTGTTCTCCTGGGCCTAAGAAGCAAAAAAATAAACAAACAAACTGTATTCACACTGCAACACCAGCAGCAAAGGGAAAGCACCCACCCTTGAACAGGCTGGGGAGACTCATACAAGAGTTACTCTGCCTCACTGGGATGAAACATGGACCAGACCCCAGATTCAACGGAGAGACAAGCTTAGGCCTGCCAGAAAAGGTCCAAAGAATCTAAACAAAGCAAGGACACAAGGATGCTGTGGATCCACTTGATGTTTGCTGCCTCTGCAAGCTAAAACTGCTTGGGTCTAGATGGCAGGCATGCTGTCAGCCCTCCAGTTCTGCATTATCAACTCATGGGTATTTAACAGCTTCAAACAGCAGCTCAGCTACAGCCAGATTTATTTTCAAGGGCTATTTAGGTTATAGCAACCCCCTGTTCATAATTGTGAAGGCCTGTGGGTGCCTATCCCCAGAAGCAGAGCCGCTGGTGGCAGCAGGACCTCGTCATTCACAGAAAGTTCACCACCCAGCATTTTTTGCGTTTTCCACTCAGCACAGCCACCTGAGCACAGGTTTTCCATGCACTGAATGTTCAAGTATTTAGCTGTAATGTAAGTTCTTCTCCTCATTTCGTGACTTGGCATCAGTGATCCTGTGATTCACCTCTCTGAGTTTCAATCAGGGACTGCACAGGGTCAGGCCTTGGGTGAGGGACTAAGCTTTGGGTCAGGCTGGAGCAGAGAAGCCCTGATCTGAAAGAAAGCAAGATATATTTGATGGCTGGATTAATAAGCTCACAATGGAGTTCTCTGTTTTCTCCCTCAGACCTTACACCTTGATCAGAGAAACAATAGGTTCCTCCTCCCACCCGACATCTCCAGCAGGTACCGGTTCAGAAGTGAATTGTTAAGAAGTTAATTGCAGGAATTAATTACAGCACAGAAATCATCCCAGAGGAACAGAACAAAGCCAACTGCTACCATTCCTCTGATGATACTCAAAAACAGATGTTTTGAAAAGCAAGCGCAGCACACTCCAGGCAGAAGCGCTAGATGAGACTGGATTCAGCCATGACTTGTGTGCTAGCCATGACCAAGAGAGACTAGGAGTTACTCCCCGGAGCTATTTCAGCAAGCAGCACTCCAGTATAAACACACTCTCTGGCCTTTACTAGTCATATCCGTGACACACTTGAAAATCCTCTTGCAGCTCAAGCGCAGCTTTTCTTTCCCTCTCCTCTCCACAGCCTCTCTCGACAATAGAAAAGAGGATTTCTCAGAAGCCCTTTCCCAGAAAGCCTGTTTTCATTCTCCACAGAACAACAACTCGCTTTCTCTGCGTGCTGCACGCTTGAGGATCGCCCCCGCTCCCTGCCCCACACCTCAACTGGTGTCTGCTGCTTCTACGGCCACATCCTCCCACGCTGCTTTCTTCAGTGACGGGGCCGTGCTGTGGCACTAGGGCACCTCTTGCCTTGACTCTTTTTATCTGCTCACAACGGCAGCAGGCTAGTGGCTCAGTGACAAGTGGATGCAGCACTCCCAGTACCCCCAGTTCCGCCCAGCAGGCTTTACTGCCACTGCCAGATCCAAACACTACTGTCAGGAACAAAAAAAATCAAAACCAGACAAAGCGACCTTGGTTAGCAAACCTTGGCAGAGCTTTCTCAGTTTGCTGTTGCTTTTTTTTTTTAATTAAGTTTGAAGGTAACTACAAGGAAACGGAACGTTACAGTCCATTTTTAACCCTCCAGTCCAAAAAATATGGATTTTTTATTTTAAAAACAAATGTTTTTACAAGGACTTCAAGAATTTGCAGCCTCCCTGCTACAAAAACTTCAATTTAAAAACATACATTTAAGTTCCACCATTTCTTCAGGTGCCACCCTAACTGTCAGGATTTGGATGTTGCTTGGTCACGGTTGCACCTGGCAAAATCACAGACTTTAACTTTGGGAGGTACAACCTGCTAGACATTTATAGCCTGAAGGACTCCACTGCAAGTCTAACGAGCCACGTTGAGTGCACTGCGCACCCCCACAGGTATTCCTGTGCCGCACACCCTCACACCTCAGGCAGCAATCAAGCGATCCGCTGTACTTGATGCCAGCCGGCGCTGCCGGTGTACAGCTGGATCCAGGCCTAAGGAAGGAGCTTGGGTTCCCGGCTCCGAGTCAAAATCCACTACTTGAAATAAAATCCAGAAATTCAGCCTGGCCAATTGACAGTTAATGGCAAAGATCGTCACATTTGGTGCACTGACTCTGGGAAATGCTGAACGGAAAGCAAGTCTGCTGCAAAAAGTGAACTATCACAGAGAAAGGCAACTCCTGCTTGTTGCACGGCCTTGTGCTGCTTGAAAATAGCGGCATTTCCTGGGTTTCAGTGTTTCTATGCTCTTATTTCGCAGTTTCTTTCATTGCAGCTCAGGCTGCTTATGAATACTGCCAAAAAAATCTCTCCACAAAATTGAACAACATCTCAGCCTGAACACTACAGGTGCAGGAGTAGAGCTGAAGAGGAGAGAGAAACGGTCAAACCAGAGCTGCTGCTCAGCGGAGAGGCATCGCCACAGCTCTCGGATCTCTCCATCTAGTGCCCAAGGCCTCCTCCTCAAAGCAGCCTGAAATAGTTCAGTTGCCAGTTAAAACTTTATTCAGCGTGACTGGGAAGGTTTAAATACAGCAAGAAGGAATGTTCTACCCACTTGATGGCCGCCTTAACTCCTCAACCTTCACATCTCTGATTTAAAGAAATACCTTTTACTACTAATGACAGCATCGACTTCCATTGTCTGCTCTCTCACATCCAGCTTTCTTTTGGGGGGAGTAAAATCCATTTTGAGATAGTCACTACCTGATTCTTATTTTACTCTCCGTTATAGGCGCAATCTTTCTCCCCACCCTCACATTATCTGTCTCACAGCAGTGAGACTCCCGGACACACACATACACAGGGTACGAGCACGGCCTGTCTGAATCCCCCGTCAGCTTTGAACAGTCGGTGGCAGGGGAACAGCCACCCCCTCACTGCAACTGGGCAACCGCACAACTCGTTGACAGAGCCCTTTCCCTGTGACGCAGGCTCCAAGCGTGCCCTCAGCAGCCAGTCTCACAGCCTGCTCCAGGTACCAGACACACTCACCTTGGCCAGGTCGAGGGGGGTTTTTACTTCCTCTACGTGCGCGCTTGGCTCAGCATACGCAGGCGTCTCCTGCTTGTTCCTTCCTTTGCGTTTACCCTTCTTCCCTTGGTCTCCAGCCCGAGGCACTTCCAAAGTCTCTGGAAACATGCAAAAGCACAAAGGCTGGATAACTACCAGCAAGAGAAAGACATCCCCGACCTCTTAGTGAATGAAAATTAGCTTTATACTGCCACAATGAACAGAAAGAGGACCAGTCACGGGCACTGGTTTCAGGTAATTGTTAATAAAAAGAATAACTGAGACATGCTTATTTGAAACTTCAATTCCTTCCTCCCTGTACCACTCACCATCCTTTTTCCAGTACCCTGGCAAAGGCTCGGAGGGCAGCTGGGAGGACTTCCGCCACCTGGACAGCAGCTCTTCTACAAATCGACTCTTCTCCCCGTCGGTCCCCTGGATGAGGTCAATGACATACTCCCGGATCTCGTCCTCATTTGTTATTGACAAGATGTACCTGCAAGAGGACAGGATGGATCAAAATGGGCCAGGGGGCTCTTTTTCTGAGGAAACCAACAACCTAATCGGACATGTATGCAATGAGTGCAACACAGCTCTCTTCTTCAGATCAGGCTCTGCAGCAGCTGTGGTAAGGAATGGGTTTATGAGTCAAAATTTGAGACAGGCACCTTGGGAAATCCCCTGTGGTTCTTTCACTGGGAAAATAAAAAAAGGAAAGTAAGTATCTTTCTCCCCCTGTTGCAGTGCAGCAACAGCCCTCTGATCCTTCTGCCAAACACTAAAAAATTCACTCTGAGACTCCAGTTCTCACCAAGTAACATAAAAAATCTAACCATAAACGAACAAGCTCCTGCTCAAACACAAGGTGACAGCAGCACACCCTTCCTCACCTACCCACAAGGACCGCACCACCTCCCGCCCCTCAGTCCCCTCACGGGACACCCACCCGTGGGGCAACCCAGGGCGCAGGTCGCCCAAGAGCGGCTCTGAAAACACCATTTCCCCTCTGTGTTGGCCAAGGTGGGACCCGGAGGCGACGCGAGGGGACACCGCGGCCTGTCAGACTCGGCCAGGGAGGAGGGACCCGCTAGGCCCTGGCGAAGGGTTCGGCCCCAGAGGGCACCCCCCCCGGCTCCGGCCCACCCCGGGGCGGCCCCGGCCCCGCTCACCTCACCACCTCCTCGCCCACGTCCAGCCCGAAGTCTCCGCGGAGGTGCTGGACGCACCAGGCCAGGAGCGGGCTGGGCGCCGCCATCTTCCGCCCGGGGGAAGGCAAACGGCGCCGCACCGCCCCGGCGACCGCCCTTCCCCGGGAACGCGGCCGCGGCGACACCGTTCCGGGCCTCCCCGCGGGGGCTGGAGGGGAGGGAAGGCGGCCCCTGTCCCCCCCCTCGCTGCCGGGGAAGCGGGGCAGGGGTATGAGGTGAGGCCGGGGGAGCGACAGCAGCCCTCGCTGGGTGAGCACCCTGTCCCCAAGTCCCTTTGCTTGTGCCACTCGGGCGGTGACAGGGCTCTGCCGAAGGGTGCCAGTACCACAGAGGGGGATGGAGAATTACACCATCATTGGAAAAAACCCAAATAAACGCTAGCGCTAAAAGCTTGGTTAAGCAAACACACATTAGGATGAACATTAAAAAATAAAGGGAGCATTAAAGATAAATGTATTTGGGACCAACATGGCTGAGATGTTGGACACTGGAGGACAGTGTAATTTCTTGGAGAAACCAGGTGGGTCTTGGGAGAGAGGTTCATCCAGAGCCTTTGGCCCCAGCAGCTGCCAGACTAAAGCACAGTGAGACCCTCACATCAGAGGGAGCTCTGGGCACAGGCCAGAGGCAGGAGGTGAGAAGAGGTCCCATCCCTGCCCCACAGTGCCCGGGCGCCATGCCTAGCTGGGCTCCCCAGCTGCCTCTGTATCCCTCCTGGCACACCGCCCTGCTCCCAGGGACACGGACTTTGCTCCCGGGGGACATGGATTAACCCCCCAGTGCTGCCCGTCATCCATCGATGTGCCACCACCACATCTGTGCAGTCCCACAGTGCCTTCAATCCGGGAACGTGCTGAAAAAGACCGTTGAAGAAACATCATTTTTCAGCCAGAGAAGTTCTCCCACCCTGTTCCCTCACACTGGACCCACCTGAGTTCACGCTGGTGCTGAAAGAAAAAAAGACCAAAATGTGACATGTCGCAGGGCTTTCCGTGCTCCCAGCCACTGCGGCTCGCTGACTTCTTTTTTTTTTTTTTTTTTTAAATGCTGTGGGCAGGCAGCAAACTGTTGAGAGCCAAGGCTTCACATCTGCAAGCACCTGGGAAGGGAACAAATATCCCTCTCTTGGCAAGGCTGGGTGGTGTTGGCGACCCTCCCTGCAGCCGAGTGCAGCCATCACGATTTGTCACATGGAGGAGCAGAATCACCCTTCCTCCTCTCCCCTGGGGCTGCTGTGGCACCAGTGAGTGCCAGTGCTGCGCTGTGGGGCTGGGGCGCCAGGGGAGCTGGGGCAGCGGGCTGAGGGGAGAGACCCTGAGGGGACCATGCTGAGGGGGCCGGACTGAGGGAAGAGACCCTGAGGGGAGCCGTGCTGATGGGACCGGGCTGAAGGGACCAGCACTGGGGGGAGAGACCTTGAGGGGAGCCATGCTGAGGGGACAGGGCTGAAGGGAGAGACCCTGAGGGGAGAGACCATGAGGGGACTCACACTGACAGGGCCCACACTGAGGGCGGCGGTGCTGAGATGACCGTTCCGGTGGGAGCGGGCTGAACGTGAGGGGCTGAGGGGAGCGGGCAGAGGGGAGTGACCTCGAGGGGGACGGTGCTGAGGGGAAGGACCCTGATGGGAGCGGCCTGAGGGGAAGGACTCCGGTGGGGACGGTGCTGAATGGAGCTACCCCGGCGGCAACGATGTGAGGGGAAGGACCCCGATGGGGACGGGACTGAGGGGAAGGACCCCGATGGGGAGGGTGCTGAGGAGACCTACCCCGATGGCAACGATGTGAGGGGAATGACCCTGATGGTGACGGGGCTGAGGGGGAGGACCCTGATGGGAGCGGCCTGAGGGGATGGAGTCTGGTGGGGACGGTGCTGAGAGGAGCTACTCCGGCGGCAACGATGTGAGGGGAAAGACCCCGATGGGGACGATGTGAGGGAAAGGACCCCGATGGGGCCGAGGCTGAGGAGAGCGGCGGGAGGGGCCTCGCGCGCCGCGCCTCAGGGAGGGGAGTGTCCCGGCACGCTCCCATTGGCGGGCGCCGGCCAATGGTGTTTCCCCGCGGGTGGAGGCATCTTCCGCGCGGGGCGAGCGGCGGGGATGGCGCGGACCAAGACGGGCGGCGGGGCCGGGCGCAAAGGTGCGTGACGGGACGGGAAGGGACCGGGACCGGGACCGGGACCGGGACCGGGACCGCCACTCACTGCTCCGCTCTCCCCGCAGTGCTGGTCGCCAGGGCTCCCCGGAAGATGCTGGGCTCCAGCAGCCTCAACGCGGGACCGTCGCCGGCCGCCAAGAGAGGTGAGAGCGGGGCGCGGCCGGGGCTCCCCCACCGCCCGGCCGGCCTGCGGCGGGGCTGACGGCCACGCTCCCCGCAGGCGAAGGTCGCCGTGTTGGGGGGAACCCCGTGTGCCCCAGGCCCGCCCCCGCCTGGCAGAAGGGCATCGGCGAGTTCCTGCGGCTGCCGGAGAAGGAGAACCGGGAGCCCGGCGGAGAGGCGGCGGGGAGCAGTGGGCTGGGGCCGGCCCCCACGAAGTAGGTGTCGGGGCTCGGGTTGGGGGATGGCAGCTCCCGACTGCGACCCATCCCCCAGCCCCCCGCCTTCCCCCCCCCCTCTCCTGGAG
>JAOXNO010000070.1:21094931-21110093 GCA_028565335.1 Limnodromus scolopaceus | reverse complement strand
GGCCGCCTTCCCGGGGCCGCGCCTCCCGCCGTGGCGACGGAGCAGGCTCCGCGGGGCTCGCCGCTTCAGCCCTCCCCGGGACTGGGCCGCTGTTCTACCCGGCGTGAAGGGCTCCAGGCCGGCGGAGCAGCATCGCGGGGCTGGGGCGCGGACCGGCCGTGCCCGGCGGCGAGGGAGGGCAGAGGCCGGGGGCGGGGGGCGGCGGGGCTTTAAGAACTGGCTGGGGTGAGCCCGGAGGGAGTCGGGCTGCTGGCCGAGCTGAGCTCCGGGAGACGCCGGGGGAGGGTCCAGCTTCCCCCCCGGGCGCGGGCGAGGGGAACCGAGGGGCACCGAGGCGGTGGGGGGCCCGGCGACCCCGCAGCGCCGCCCCCACGGGCTGCCCGGGAAAGAGGGGGGTCACCCCGGGGGACGCGGGCTGACACCCCCGGCCGCAGCTGGCAGCCTGGGGCTGGGCGCCGGCAGAAGGAGGAGTTGGAGGTGCCTTGGGAACTCCTCCTCAACCCGGTCGTGCTCCCAGGTCTGAGGGAAACAAATCATACCGTGTAAGTGAATGTTTAACTGATTTGTGTGAAATTCTGTGTTTCCCCCTGATCTGGGAGACTTATATCTATGTGCTGTGTGACACGGTGTGAAACTTTAAGGGTTTAAGGCTTGTCTTGTCCAATTTGCTGATGGGATTGTCACCTTCCCTTTACTGCCGGTGACCGTCCTCTTCGGGCTTTCTCAGCAGTGACTTTTCAGTCTGTAGGAGGTGGCGTGTCCCGAGTCCCAGCTTGTGGCCAGTTGTTAGTGTCTGCCACGTCCTGACTTCGTGTGAGGTTTTCCACCTTCCCCCTTTCTTGTTACGGGGCTCCCAGTGCCCTGGTTGGAGTCACACTGTCATGGGTGTGATCTTGGACTTGATTTTTTTTTTTTTTTTTTTAATCAGTGACCTAATGCATGTGTGTAACCGGCGTGTGCTGCCACTCCCCAGCTGCTGCAGGACTTGCCTTTCCCCTCTCTCAGCTCCTGGCTGTGATTTACCTGAATAAACCCACTTCTCTACACCCCAGGTTTAATACTGAATGTTGGTACCTTGGTCTCTGCCAACCTGCTGGGAGAGGACGATGAGAAGTGTGAGCTTTGTTCCCGTTGAGAAACCCTTATCAAATATTAGTAGCGCTTTCCCACAGATGCATTCCAAAAAATACAAAGAGCGCCTTTGAGTTAGGAGTTTGGGGAGATCGCTTCCTTCAGGCTGCAAAAGCCATGAAGGATTCCTCGCTGCTTGCCTGTCGCTGTAGTTTTGGGATTGTTGCCTGGGCGGTGAAACGTCACGGGTGGGAGAATTTGGGTTTTCTTACGTTGCTGTTGTAGAGAGAGATGCACAGAGTGGTCTTCTCCATGTGAAGCTGCCTGACGCGAGAGCTCTTTGAGTCAGGGAGGAGCTGGAGATGCTGCCAATGATAAATATCAGCGAGAGTTTTTGTAGGGGAAGATGACCGCCAGCAAGATGCCACCAGATAGGAAAAGAATTTAAATACCATGGTGTGCAGAAGAAAATAAATATAATTCTTATTAAAGAAAATAATCTGATGTACTTAGAAAGCGTGGTGGATCATGGTGAGAAATGGCCAAGCAAATCTCCGTTCTGCATATTGAGCTTCTCACCACTGGTGTAGCCGTACCCTGGTACAGCTGATATCACCACCTTTTGGCAAAAGATATTGCTGACTCAGTTGGAATATTAGACTATCCACTTGATACAATCAGTGCTTTGCACTTACACCTTCCGTAAGTCCCTAAACTTTGTTTAGATACAAGTATTTCTTCAAATGTTGCCTGCCCTGAAATTGCTTTTTCTGGACTCGGCAAAGTGTCCAGCTGGTGCCGCCTTTATTTTTTCGAGAGCGGTTGGGCTGCGAGGGAGACGAGGCGCAGCTCTCTGCTTCGCTCTGTGACTCTGTAGCAGTGTATTTTCCACCGCTGGCCTCAAGTCCTTGCTGGTTGAGGCCAATCCGGGCTCCTTGCTGTGTTTTTTGTGTGGAAAGCTCTTCTGTTATTCTCTGGCCATGATGGTTGGGAGCTTGCACCGGATTCTCACAAGGAATTTATGTGTGGCTGGTCTGTACCTGTCTGTGTTTGTGTCGGTGTTGCCTCTTATAAAAGCAGCTTTTTTTCTCCTTTGGTGCTTTCAGAAAGCTCTCAACTCTCAGCTTCTTGCTTTCCAGCCACGATCGCCACCCAGCCTTGCAGTTGCTCTTTGCCACGTTCTCTGTCAATCTCTTCTGTGCTAATCCCTGAGCGCCTGGAGCAGGGCATGGGGTGGTGGGGGAGGTCTCTTTGGGACGGTGGGTGGTGTTGCAGGTGACAACTTTGTGCTGGTATCCTTCACGACCGAGTCAGGCTGGTGGCTCACAGCAACAAGTTAATAACCTGGGCCCCTCTCTTTTTCCTTGGATTAAAGAGTTTTCCAGTTACAGTACCGTTTCTTGCGAAGTTTGAAGTGCCCTGTTCCACTCCATCCGTCTTACTCTTCTGTAGGCGTGTTCGTGCTGTCCTGGTTCCCCGTATGGACAACAACTGGACTTGCGATGTCACAGTGGCTGGTGGGGAATGTTGTGGTGGGAGGGATCAAGCAGGCAGGTCCATGGAGCTCCACCGTGAGGGGAGCTGTGAGCCGGGTGAGATCCTGAGGGCAACCGGGTCCACAGCCGCTTGCTACCTTCCTTGCACTGAGATTGCCCCCGTTTTTTTTGTGGTTTTTAAACTAATTTTCAGCTCTTCTGAAGCAATCAGCTGCTGCATATTTTCAGGTTAACAGATGAAATCCTGTATAATGCCTTAAAAAGTGCTACCAGATGAGACCAGGAATCCATCTGGCCTAGTATCCTGCTCACTAGTAACCAGTAGCAGATGCCTGGGGAGGGGAGTACACAAATACAGCAGATCTAATCTGGGGAAATACTGCTTTATTTCTCTCTCTTCAGCAGTTTATGATCTCTCCGAGCCAGGTGTTAGAACTCGGTAACCATCACACTTCTCTTCCACGAATTCGTCCTCTCGCTCTGAACCATCTTGATAATCACTGCCTCGCACAGAGACACGGAGCTGGGCACTGAGTGTGTCGGGTCCTTGTTCCAGGGTCTGCACGTGAGGGAGGGACAGAAAACAAGAACTGGGGGTTCTTGTTCCAAAAAAAACTACCAAGAAACAAATTCAGAACAAATTACTTTTTCACTTCCATCATTTTAGAAAACTACTTTTTGTGTTCCTGGCGGTCTCTTGGCTGGGCTGAATTGTCCTCATCTGTGGAGGCTTCCCTTTCCACATCTCTTCTCCTGGCTCTTCATGTCACTGCCGGCTCTGCTCTGGCCTCCTTGAGGCAGGGGTGGCCCGAGGGGCGACTGGAGGGGACGGGGAGGTTGGCAGAAGTGCTGATCAGATCCACAGGTGAGATTTACGGTGCGGGTGCCTCTTCAGAAAACATGGCGTGCTGTGGATTTGTATTTTGTTCTGTATTATTGTCTGTGTAATTACAGACATTCTGCTTGTTCGTTAGTGATCAAAAGGACATGTTTTTGTGGAAGACTTTGCTGTAGCCCCCGTGTCCTGTTCCCCAGTGTTGGCTTGAGTTCAGTCTGTCGGATTCTTGTAAGTTGAAGTTAGGGGGGTTGCTCCTGGTGTTCTGCGCTTTGGATTGTATCACCCACTCGTATCACAAGATTTTACTGCAATTCCTTAGAGTCATTGCTCTTATTTACTGATCGTGTTGAATTATTCAGAGTAGCAAATGTTGTCATCGTAGTCCTGCCTTCTCTTGCACAGCTCAGTGTAGCTGAGCAGAGCAGAAGCCTTTGGTGAGTCCCCTCTGCTACAAAACTGACCGGTGATTCCTTTCTTCCACGTTCCTTATCTTTTTTTCTTTTTTAACCGCTTATTTACGTATGTGAAGGATTTTTCCTTTTTATCTCGCAGGGTTTTGCTCTCCAAAGAGCTTTGAAGGATCTTGTCATGTAGTATGCTTGGTTTTTTCAATGAAGTCCATCGGCTGCCTCTTCCCTGTTTGCGTGCTCTGCTTCCCGCAAAAGGAAAAAAGGAAGACAACAACCTCCAACTGACTCCTGAGACATGACTTCATTTTATAAAATATAATTAGCCCTGTGTCCATTTAGTCCGTTCTTTAGGACAACTCTGATTTGCCCGGCGTGGCTGCCTGCTTCGTGGTTGCTCAGATGCCTCCGAATTGCTCTGTGAAAGCTGGTGCAAGTGTCTTTTGGGTGCCTTGGTGCAGCTTTAACCAAGAAATCACAGAGGGAAACTTCCCCGTCCTCCTCCTGGGTGGCTTTGTGTGTAAAGTGAGGTTGTTGGAGTTGCCTTGTCTTCTTTGCTTGGCTTGCTTTAGTGGGGGCAAGCAGGGAGAGCAGAGATGGCCAAGCTCAGTACTTTGGGGGTAAAACATAATTTTAACTTTTGGGAGACATTGTCTAGTAATTATTTAACCCAGTAATAAATCATGGGACTTCTTTCCTGTTTTGGTTTTTTTTTTTTTATAATAAAACCTTACTAATTTTTGTTTAGTTTCCTTCTTGAATGTTTAGCCTCGTACTGGTCAGATTGGCTTCTCTTATTCTTAGGGCACGGTCAGATGGCACACAGGGAATCACAGCGCTGTTCCGGCTGCCGATGGAGGTGACGGCAGGAATTGCTGCTTCTCTCACCCGCTGCTGGGGAGGCGTCGCTTTATGCTATTTCAGAACTTGTTCTTGGCGTCACATATTGACCTGACACTTGCGCAGTTTACACAGAGACATTTGAAGTCTCTATTTATTAAATGCTGTGTTTTCTGCTCGTACAACCCCCCGGTGATGGTGCGACAGCTGCTGTTGCTGCTTGGGTGGTTGAGACTATTTGTTTTATTTTTTTGGTTTAAGCTTGGAATTCTGATTTACAGGGTATTTCTTGCTGCAAATAGTAAACTTAGGTTGCTCGAATGGTGGTGTATGCTAAAGAAAGCTTAGGTCCTCTTAGAGCTTGTTTGGTCCTCATACACTTTGAGTGTCCCATTGACTTGTCTGCCCTTTACTCTGTTTTGAATGAACCTGCTACATCCATCCACTTTACAAGCAGACATTTGAATTTTTCCATTTAATTCTAGACTTCCAGCATTTGTGAAGAAACACAGTTGTGCCTTGGTTTTGCATTTCCATCTTACTTTACTTGTACTGTATTGATTTTTCTAGCTTTCTGATTTTTAGGCTAGTTCTTGTCCCATCTCTAGGGGCTTTTGAGGAGTGGAAGTTCTTATGAATCAGCTTCTTTCCCCAAAAAGCTGCATCGTCCTCAAGTATATTCTCCTCTGTATCTGTTGGCTTTCTCCTCTCTTCTTCTGAAGTATCAGAGGAGCCTTCCATCTTGTTTGCAAGTGCCAGTGTCTGGGTGCTATTTTGATTCATTCAGTCCTCATTCTTGTACAGGCTTCCAGTTGTCCAAAAACCTTCTCAATTCCCAGTGAATCCAAGCCTGATCGTGGGAGCAATTCTTTGAGATGCTGTCACACAACCACCCCGTCATATGCTGGCTCTACCTTTGGACCATGGGCAGTAGCTCCTTCCTGACGTTATTTAGTAGTGTGTGTTCCTGCACCAACAGGTAGGCAGTGAAGATACGTCCTTTGGAGTCCTGTAAAGTTCCTAGTTTTGATGAAATTATGACAGTGGTCACTTTTACCTACAGAGAGATGATATGACTGAAGGCTTCAGTCTACAGCGGCTGAAATGCCAGTGTGGAGAGCATGGTCTGCAGGATGTAAAGGAATTGCCTTGACGGAGGTGATTCTCCACCTCTACTCTGCTCTTATGAGACCTCTCTGGAGCGTTGGGGTTGTGCAGCCTGGAGAAGACAGGGCTCTGGGGACACCTTATAGCAGCCTTTCGATATATAAAGGGGGCTTATAAGAGAGGAAGACTTTTTATTAGGGTCTGCAGTGACAGGACAAGGGGCAGTGGTTTTAAACTGACAGAGGGGGTAGGTTTAGATAGGACGTGAGAAACTTTTAATGAAGAGAATGGTGAGAGCCTGGCCCAGGTTGCCCAGAGAAGCTGTGGCTGCCCCATCCCTGGGGGGGTTCAAGGGCGGGTTGGAGGGGGCTTGGAGCAACGTGATCTGGTGGGAGGTGTCCCTGCCCAGAGCAGGGCATGGGACTGGGTGATCTTTACAGGTCCCTTCCAGCCCAAACCAGTCTGTGACTCGACAGAAAGGTAAAATCTAATCTTGTTAAAATACCTGTTTGATTTCTGGGTTATCAAATACTACCTACCTTTTACGAGACCACTTATTTCTAGAAGCTGGGAAAGCCAACAATGAAACACGATCAGCGTGAGATCACCACCATCTTCTTCTGGCTCTTCATATGTTATTCCTTCCTGTAAGGTCTATTTAGAGCAGCTCGTCTTCCGAGATGGATGGGTGTCTCTTACCTGTCTGAATCTCCTGTTTTGGTTTGCTCATCTGTGAGCAAATCTCTTCCGGATAATAACTTAATAGCCTGAAGAGTTGACAGCAATTCTACCCTGCAGATTAGCCTGACAGTTTCTGCTTTGTGCAAGACAATTGAATAGCTTGGATTTGCTTCTCCTGGCATTTAATGTGGGAATTGGGGATATTCAGTGGTGAGATGAGAAAACTCTTTTTCTGTCTGCCTCTGCTATCCCGCTCCTTTTTTTTTTTTCCCTTCTTATGATTATATTATGACATTCCTTTAGGCTGGGAAAATTGTGGCTGTTTATAAAGAAATGAAGGTTTCTTTGCAGCCCTGAATCTGCTGTCATTTTTTCCGAAGCTGTTGCGTTTCTGTAGTCTTCTAAGATGAGCTGGCCATATTGCACATGGTACATTAGAGGAGACCACATCATTTATTAAATACCCTGAGTAGTTGCTGTCCTATATATGTGTTTTAATGTCTATTGATAAAGCTTGGTAAGTTCCTGCAGTTCGTGGTGATGCGAAGAAAACTCTGGAATACCTGCTTTCTGTAGAGTGGCTCCTTTTCTCCATCCCACAAGCAACCGCTGTACGTCAGTGCTGAAGCCAGGTTAATTAAATTGTAGGAGAAACCTGCTTGAACTCTGAAGAAAATCAGTCTGAAGTATGTGTTTCTTGGAGGTATTTATTTTATGTTGCAAAATATGATTGGTTCCATCTTAGATTTGCTGTGGAGCTCTGTTCGTAATAACTCCTCTAATGTAGCAGAAAATCCTGGGTGCTTTGGAGGTTGAAATCTGCACCTTTTTTTTCTTAGTGCTTATCTTTGTTGCACCTGTAATTAGGGTAACATCTTGTTTGTAGAGATAACAAACCAGGCTGTTCCTTTGCGAGCTGCTGCACATCCTTTCCCGAGTTACAAGGCAGAAGATAGACTCGGATGCGGTCATTTCTCTTCCTTTGGGTTAATGGAGAGCACACTACAGGAAGAGCTACCTTGAAGGAAATCTGTCTGCACCTGCCCAGTCTTCCTCGTAGCGAGGAGGGACATGTGAATTGAGTTACTGCTGTTCTTGGATAAAATTCTTTAGGTGCGTTTCTGAAGAGTAGCAATTTCAAGCTTCTCAGACTAGTAGATCTTCGTGGTTTCATTCCTCGTGACACAGAATTCCTTGTCCATCTGAGTTCTGCTTACTTAGGTCGATTAAAAACAAATGAGAGGAAGTGCTCTAAAATATGGCTTATAATATTGTTCCATTGACAGTGCCAGTTCTGGCAAGTGTAACAAAACATGTTAACTTTTTTTTGAAGTTTGGTACAAGTTGCTTAATTGTAAGTCCTGTAGCAACCCCGTTCGGGCTAGTCTGGCTGTCCTTAGGTACCTTGTAACTGTCTTCCTTGAGTAATGTGCAAGGCGAGTTTCCACGGTTTGTTTTTATTTCCTAGATCTTAAAAGAACAAGTTTCAATGAACAAATGAAACTTAAGAACCCGTAACATCTTATTTTAATGAAGCAGAGACCACATACTTTGTAGTTGTCTCTTTTCAAGTCTAAGGTAGACTTCAAAGGTCTCACCTTTAGGAGGTTCACAAAGACTCGTTCTTGCTGTTGCTTTTTGGCAGGGCTGCAGGAGCAGGTCACAACACACTGGTTTGCACTGGGAGGGAGGGCTTGTGGCAACACAGGCATGAAGTAACTTCTTCGGTGGAAATAAACGTCTCAAAAATGTGTGCTATGTGTGCAGCCACCAGGTAGCGAGGTTCTTCCCTGTGCTCCATGGTTGCGGTCCCATTTTGCTGGCCACGGACTACCTCAGCTGGCTTAGCATCAGTACCAGGTTCGATGGCTCGGGGGTCCTTGGCTTCTCTGGATGATCATCCTGCAGCTGAGACCAGGCCTGTAGCCACTTCAGCATCTGATCTTGCTTCCCAGCTGTCCTCTGTTTGGAAAGGTTTTGACAGGTTTCTAATGCTGAAAAAGCTCTGTGCGGCGTTGGCAGCGCTGAGGCTTCAGTTTTACTGGTGATAGATGCAACACCAGGGAGGGTAAATCATCCTTGGGCTGTGCTCCGCTTCTGCGGGAAGAACATCTCTGCTGAAATTGATGTTATTCAGTAGTGAAGATCGAAAACTGGTATCGGGCTCTAAACCAATACGCAGTCCTTTGTTTTTGTCTAGATTTACTGGATCCAGCACTGGTACTTGGTGTTTTTTGTCGTTTCTAAATGTTAGTAGTTACTGCGCGTGCCAGAGTGCCTTCACTTGTCAAGATCTATGATTGGGAGCGTTGTGTTTTGGAACCACTTGTTCTGTTCTTTCTGGTCTCAGCAGAAAACCAAGTGTTTCAACATTAAGGAGACAACGTGATCGAAGACGGGGTTTTGGGGGTACATTTTGGCTGTTGTGGTGATAGCTCAGGGATTTGGCTCGCAGCGTATCGGCTGGGGGACTTGGGACTCTTGGTGTCCTCCTGGTTGGGGATGTTGCAGGGACAGGTTTGGATGTCGGAGCAGGAATGTGCAGGGTGACTGTTGGATGTTCAGGCTGCCTTCTGTCTGTCTGCGGAGACCGGAGGGGATGGAGTGTGACTTACAGGTGTCTGGTTGAACTGAACATACTCAAGATCTACATGAGAAACCTCGTGCTCGTCTGCACTTGGTGCAGTCGTCTTGGTAGTCCTGGTTTTGCTTGTGTGACTGAGCTAATACTCCTATTTAGGTTTCTTGCAACAAAATAGGTTCTTCAGGGTCTCTGAAGGCCTGCAGGGCTGAAGCAGATGATGTAGACATTCCTTAGTGGTGTCTTGAAACCAAATTCTTTAACTTTTTCTTTTACCATGGGTAGATTCTGTGGAAAGCTTGGAGAGATCCTGCATGTCAAACCTCAGTTGAGGGCTGTGGTCCTTGTGTGGGCTTGTGGCTGATACTGATCCTAAGACCCAACACAGCTGAAGAATCTGGGTCATCACCATCTTTTTTGGCTTGGAAAATTATTAAATGTTTGAGAGAGGTGTCCCAGCAAACAGCTTTTGGTAAACCAGGGCTTGTCTTCACAAACTGTTCAATCAGTCTCCGCTAACGTTTACAAAAGCTTGGAATAATGCCTGTGTTCTCATTGATCTGCTCTTCTGGACCATGTTACAAGCGTAGCACAGACGTGTTAGAGTAGGAAATGTGCTTGCTAAGGAGGTGTTCTGAAATACGCTTGTGCTGAAACCCCATCTGTTAAATCTCCTTGAGCTCCTCTTTACTGACTCTGAACGTAGTAATAGTTTACACCACTCGAGCAAACCAACCTTAAAACAGTATCTGGTTTTGTATGGGGTTCAAATACATCTCCTCTTTGACGAATTGAGATCAGATTTCCTGTTAATAGCTTTGAGATCATTTGCAATTAAATGGAGCCAAGTCTTCCAAGGGATTTACCCTTGGACCAGTGCTCACCACCAGTATCTGAGCTTCCTCTAAGCAACAGACTTGCCTGAGGCACAGGTGGCTAAATTTAGTCTTCTACCAAGCTCGGTATGACCTTGTGCTGCAAGGACTTTTCCTGCTTGTGTCTATATCAAAACGTAAAGGCTGCTTTTCTACGATGGATGGAGCTTTGAGGCTCGGTGACACCGAAAAGCTTTTCATGTTGGATTGTCGGCTGACGCTTCCAGTGCTGCTGTTGGCAGGGATTAATTCCGTACAGTTCAAAGGGGCTACAAGTGATCCACTGGTACGGAGCGGTCCTCACCGGTGGGTGTTAAGGCTTCAAAGAAGGCAAACGCTGCTTGGTGCGTGGAGCAGATTACTTGGTAATGAACTTTTCTAATTGGCGGCTACACTGAAGATTAGGGATTGAAAGCAGAAATTGAATCAAAGTGGCTTCATACAGATGCAGTTTCCTAACCGGGCGAATGGTAACGTTTACCTTCCAGGTAAGGTTAAATTTATCCATACAAAATAGTGCTTTACTCTAGCTTTTGGGAGAAGTTTTTAGTGTGTGTGAGACAGTGCACAGAGGTGGACGGTTCTGGCATCTGCTGTGTTGCGTGGGTTTGCCTCCTCGTGTGAAGTGAGACATCCTCCGCGTTCAACTTTAGCAGCTTTTTGTAAAGGCTGCTTCTAATTAAATACATAATTCATCCTACAAGCGTAATGAAGAAGATGCCTTCAATGTGTAATCAGGCTTCGGGAGCTCTTCTGCCACCCTCGAAAAATGCCAACCTTCTCTGAAGTTGGTAGCACGCTGCCAGCTGAATGGGAAGAGTTGTTGCTGGGAAGACAAACAGGATTTTCAAGTGTCTGCCGTGCTGCTTGTGTTTGGGAGTGCAGTGAGTGGTGTGGTTTTTTTGGCTTGTGAAAGCAACTCTTTTGCAGGCGAGTGGGCAAACCCCTTCTTGTTTGGCATGGGCACGGCTTGGGACCGTCGGGATTTATCTCCCTGGCGTTGACTCGGTTATTGTTGGCACGCTGGGCTCTTGCTTGCTACAGGTACTACCCATTGTTGTTTTATGTTTTTGGAGGGCTGTAATATTAATCTGATTAAGGACTAGGGTTGTTGGGTAATACGCTGAGTGAATTTTAATGGACGAGTGTGTGACTACACCTATTGCGTTGCGCGTTTTCTGGTCATTGCGTCTTCAGCAGAGCTGGAAAACATACAGAGAAGGGTGGTTGAGCTGAAGGCAGAGGAGCAGCTGCCTGTCCTGGGGAGTCTGAAATGCCTGAGACCCTTAAGATTGGAAGAATTTCTTTAAAAAGCAGGTGACGGACTTCTGGATCTTGTTGTTGTAAGAGTTTGTGGAAGCTGACTCTTTAGATGCATTCAAAAAGTGGTTAGACAAACCCGGGGTCTGCAGATCCATAAAATGAATGCTGGTAGGACTGGGCAGACGTGTCCATCCTGGCATCTCTAGTCCAGTGGTGGTGGATGCTGGAGTAGACTGCAGAAGCTTACTGCTCCCTGGAGCATCTGCCATCCTCGTGGATGGAACAGCAGGAGAATACTTCTTGTTTCAATTATTCCAACTTTATGAACCCCTGGCCTTTCCAGAATCCTGGAGCAGCGTGGGGAGGCAATGTTTCGGAAGAGCTCTGGAAGACGGATTATGGATACTAACAGGAGGGGAGATCTTGAGCTGTTTCTCAGCATTCTGTACATACTTACAGGTCTCCCGTGCTGTACAAATTCAAAGGAGATTTACTGTACAACATACAGTGGTTTATGTGTAAAAGCGTTTTGAGGTGGGATAGGTAGAAACTGAAACCAGGCAAATAAAAATTATAAATAACAGATGAAGAAAGGAATTGAAGTTCTTGGTCCCTTTAAAAGGAAAAAGAAAAAAAAAACAAACCCTTGAAATTCCACCTTTCTGTGCCGAAAGTGGGAGGAGGTGTTCACAATGCTTCTCTTCAGCTTTCCCAGTGTGGGCTGGTGACCAGCAGGCAGCCGGGCGTTCCTTGCAGGCAGCGATGGGCTGATAGCCCAGAGCCAGGCAGGCACAACAGCTAGTCAGGCATGCACATATTGATGTCCTGCCCTGTGTCATACTAATTACATGAAGTATGTGTAGTGATCATCGCAATGCTTCCCCAGTGCTGTTTCGCTCGTGTTTGTGTCATGGCTGACCAGCTGCTGATTGCTTTTCCAGTTTCTTAGCCTGCTAAAAATCTAGTTTTAATCAGCAATTGACCTACTAAACCAGTAGTCTGAGCGTGGTTGAGGAGCTGTTGTTGTAGTTCTGTACCTAAACACGAAACTCGGTGTTTCGATACCTTGCTTGGTATCGAAACATCCTGTTGTGGAGCGTTAAAAGCTTGAGAGGCTGCGGTGGTGACTCCTATGCCCAAAAGGGGAGGTTTTGGTCTTGGCTTTCCCATGTGCTGCTGTTGGTCTCGTCAAACCTGTTCCTGCGCTGCCCTCACTCTCTAACCTGGCACAAAGCTCTCCAGGTTTGTTGGGTTGGTTTTCTCCTGTTGCTATAATGAGTTAGACTTGTTCAGGAATGGGTCTGATAAGCCCAGGCAGAGGAGAAACCAGCAGGAGTTACTGCTGGGGGTTGCTGCAGCTCTTTGGTTGCTCCATCTTACAGAGAACATGCTTGGGTTTTCCTTCAAAGATACTGTTTCATCCCGGTGTGAATTCTAGACTGCAAGCATCTTCCTAACTTTTAGGGCATGTGGATTCTTGGCCTCTCCTAAATGGAGTTTGGAGGAGGAGAACCAGAACATGCAAAGAACCTGAAGTCTACAAAAACTCTTGAGGAGCAACAGAGGGTTGGATGAATGGAGACTAGTGGACTCTTCTTGGAAAGTGCCACCTCCTCTCTTTAGATGGCCACTGGTGTTCCCTGAGTACGTGGTAAGTTTTCTGAATCTGTCAGGTAGGGAAAAAGGATTTCAAATACCTGCATTTGGGTTACTGGCTTGTGCTTAGGCTTGAGGAGGAGTATCAGCTGACCAGGCTGTTCTAAAGAGCATTAAATTAAGAGTCTGTTAATGATTTAGCAAACCAATGTAGCAGGTGGAGGGAATGTTGAGCGAATCATCTTTGCTGCGAAGGCTGGGAGAGGTGAGTGCTCTAACAGAGCTTGGTTATCCTTGTCTTCAAAAGTGTATGAAGAACTGAAGAAACTCATCTGCAGATGCAAATCAAAGGGATCTTGCAAGAAAACTCCTTGGACTAGATTTATTTTTGTTATTATTGTGTGATGATCCGGGTTGAGATTGACACCTGGGAGCGTGAGCTGGACTGTGTCTAAGATGACTTCTCGTAGACTTGACTTAGGAGAGGTTTACCATTCCTCCCAAAGGGACTAGGACTGGAAACATTCCTCGTACTGACTCTAGAAGAATATCAGTTGTGTGACTCATGTAACACATAAAGGGATCCTTGGAAAAGAAATAATAATAAAAAAAAAAAATCCCAAATATAAGCAAAGTGCACCATGGTAATAATAATATGCAGTGTGTAATCCAGGTACCGTGTGTTTCTGAGGAAGGTGTAGGGTGAGCGAGTGCTGTGTAGAGGCACTTAAGACAGATTGCGATCAGGGTGTTCCTTAAAGCCCCTTTCAGTAAGACAGAGTTCAAAATCACACTTTTAAGTATTTGTCGTAACTCAGTGTTTAATCAAGGGGGATGCTGCGTTTTGATCCTCCTCCCTGAACTCATGACCCAGATGGTTATTGATGCTGTTTCATTGGGTACCCCCGGTTCAGGGGAAACTATTTCTTTGCTCTGCGGTAAAAGAGAGTAAAAAGCAGATGTTTCACGTTAAAATGTGTTCTTGTTTTTCCCAGAGCCACAGATACCTTTTTTCCAGGCTACTGTTTCTTGCGCAGTATCTGCAGCTGTCGAGGGGGGGGGAAAGGTTAAATCATCTGGAAGTGAAAAGTGAAATACTGCTTGTGTGGGCTTTCCCTGTTTGAGTTTCAGGCTTTGGAGCTGTGTCAAACAGGTCAGGGTTTCAGGAGCGGAGGCGAATGTCGGAAGGATAAAGTAGAGTTGTGTTGGTGAGCATCCTTGGTGGGGCCGTAACATCTGGGTGCACTTGGGCTGAGGTGTCACTGAACTGCGTGATATCGAAGGGTTGCTTGCTGCTGGAAACGCGTAGTCTCGCTCCGTGTTGGGAATATCTCAAGTAAGTACAGGCAGTCCAAACTTCATATAATGAAATTTCATTTAGAGTAAGCAGGACTCTGCTCTGGATGAGTCAAAAGATTTAAAGAATTTAATTTCATGATGTTCCTGTGCTGTGAGTAGACTCTATCTGAACCTGCCCACATGTTTTCCCTGAATTTTGTAGTCGCCTTGTCTTATTTGAGGCACCATTCTGTTCCCTTTCATCGCAAAGACCATTGGCATCAGTTTTGAAGTCTTCCATATTTTGCTGTTAACAAAATGTAGGCTTCCTGTTATGCATTAGAAGTACATGCAGGTTTCAGCAGCTTGCTGGGAAGGTGGAACCTTCATGCAGGCAGAGATGGCAGTGAGGCATGCCACCAGGTAACTCAAAAATAAACCCCACCAAAAAACTATTTGCTGCTTTTCTTTTGTAAAGGCAAATTGAGATCTAGAACTCCTTGGAGCATTCCCTCGCTACATCTGAAATGTGTGGGCTACTCATGAGTTAAGGGAATTGAGAGAGAGAGATGTCAAGTGTTTTTTGCAAGCAGCAGTATTTTTTTTTTTGTATTTTTTTTACCTAGGTGTCAGACAATAAATACTGCTCTGAGCGGTGTCCAAGTACGGTGCCAGAATAAAAGCTCCAGTTGAGCAGAATGAACATAGATGTCAGCTTTGGGGTGTAATCGGGGAGGAATTTGCAAATTACCGAGTCCAAGCAGGAGCTTCTCTTCAAGTGTAGTTGTTAAGGCGTTCAGCTTTCTGTCCAGCTCTTTTCCAGGTGTTGGATGTGTTTGGCTTTGGCAAAAAGGCAGCAAAATCTACCCAACAAGGTATGACTTCACCCATTTGACACTGCTACTTTCCGTGTTTTGAGGGGAGACTGCCTTAATGTGGACCTTAGGTCCTTTCTACTTCACTGCTGTTCTGCTCTCCGCTAGACCTAGGTTTTCGTATCTCCTCACAGAATGCTATGGGGTTGGAAGGGACCTCTGGAGATCTAGTCCAAATCCCCTGCCAAAGCAGGTCCACCCAGAGCAGGTCCCACAGGAATGTGTCCAGGTGGGTTTGGAATGTCTCCAGAGAA
>JAOXNO010000070.1:21006604-21020236 GCA_028565335.1 Limnodromus scolopaceus | reverse complement strand
CTGTCTTTCAGCCAGTTTTCAATCCACTTCACTGTCCATTCATCTAACCCACACTTCCTAAGCTTAGCTATGAGGATCTGTAAAGAAAAGAGAGATCTGGGTTTGCCAGTGAGGATGTGTCTGGATTCAGAGTGAGAAACCATAGAGCGAGAAACCATAGATGTATCGGCCCTTGTGGTTGAGGCAAGGGGAATGGTTGGAAGGGCTGACATGGGGTTTGGTCACCAAGCTGGTTTTGGTGATCTACAGCAGCCTACACTCCAGCCTGCCCCGTGCTGGAGGTGAGGAGCCACCCTCCCAGTAACAACCCAGTGCAGAACCGCTTGGGAACCAGTGACTCCCCTCAGGGAGCTCCCTGGGGGTGAGTGGCTGGTGGCACTCACCTTAGATGTTCCCCAGTTCTGAGAGCATCACGCTGTGAGGTCCACCGCAGCGGCGTGGCAGTGACCTCTGCGGACTGACGCTCGTTAGTGCAAAATTTGGAGTTTGCGAGAGCTTTGTGATGGTGTCACGGGCCGGAATGCAGATGGGTAGGTGGCCTTTCCAAAGAAACATCTCCCTTTAAAAAGCTGCTACGCAGTCATGGACCAATACAGCCACGAGTGGGAATTCACATGTTTTCATTTAAAACCTTAAAAAATGAAAAGTTAATAAAGGAAATTAAATTGGGAATGATTTCCAATTGGAATCGCTTCCTAAGTTAGGAACACAAAGGAGAACTGGTCGGCGACCTATTGGAACTTCACCTGCGATATATTTCGTTTCGAAAGCAACGCAAGGATAAGCATCTGAATAAGGTGCGTTGTTAGAGGGGAAACGGCCCCCCCTTGCCCTGGGAGTGGGGTTCCTGCCCTTTTGCCTTCCCTGCCAGTCATACTGCCAGAACAATGTTAGCCAAAAGCTGAAAAACATTCCAGCTATTCCTAGTTGACAACCGATGAGATTAATTATTCTTTTCAGTCAGCGTTGAGGATCATGAGGCTTCCTCCTGCCCAGAAATCCCCCTCCATGAGGAATCTGGCGTGTCTAAGACAACATATGGGTCGAGGGAGGAAGGTGGTAAGACACAGAGCAACAAGGGAAGGCTGTGGGCAAGGGAAGAGCTCTCGGTAACCAGTTTAGTGCGTTTGAAATCAATACAAAAAGGCTGCTGCAGTTCCCTGGGGAATCCTTCCAAGAGCTGGGTCCCGGTGGTAACGGTTCAGAAACAGCCCTTTATTCTGTAGGAATAAAGTCAGGGAGCGCAGTGCGGGAGCTGGGGAAAGGAGGGGATGGCAAGTTCCTCTTCCAGCTCTGCATCGGAGGACACGACCCAGCTCCGTTTGTAACTTCTGCCTGGGTTCGCTCCATCTGCCGTTGCGTTTCTCCTAGAGTAGCCAAACTCTGAGGTAGCTTCGAGGAGAGGCGCGGGGATGGGCCGACAAAACCTGGCCGCCTCGTTAGCCCGGAGCGCGGTACCCGGTCTGCTTGCACCTAACCTCTGCCTCATCCTTTTGCAGATATCTCGGATGGAGTACGTGCATTCGAAGAACCTCATCTACCGAGATGTCAAGCCAGAAAACTTCCTTATTGGCCGGCAAGGCAATAAGAAAGAGCACGTCATTCATATCATAGACTTTGGATTGGCGAAGGAGTACATTGACCCCGAAACCAAAAAACACATACCTTACAGGGAACACAAGAGCTTAACTGGAACGGCGAGATACATGTCCATCAACACTCATCTTGGCAAAGGTGTGTGTGGTTGGTGGGAGCTCACTGTGCCATGTCCTGTAGAGCTCCGATGGTGGCTCTTTCATGCCCTTTGTTGCTGTGATGCTGTTTACAGTTGTGAGGCTTTTTCTCCCCCCCCCCCCCACTTCCCACTTTTTAAGGAACTGAGACAGCTGACACATTGGAACCCTTGTAATTACAGTGTTTATTAGGAGCTGTATAACTGTTAGCAACCCTGTGCTGATAAAAGGCAAGTAGGCAGGTAGTAATTGCCGCACTAAATGATGACCAAATAGATTTTTATAGCACAGCTCTGTACCGGTACCTTCCAGTTTCAGGTGTTGGATGTTCCCTAACCTAATAATTGGTTGGAGAAAATGAATGATTTAACTACTTTTAAACCTGGCTTTCATCTCCTCTCCTCACTGCCTGCTTTCCTACCAGAAGATTACATTTCTGTGGCTGAAAGGCAAAAAAACTTATTAAATGTTTGTATTCGTGTAAAATCATAAGAGCAGTAAGATAAAGGGGTGGCCTTTGAGCAGGTAGCGTCCCAGCTCTGAGGTCAAGGCATCACTGGGGGATCAGGAGGGATGAGCCCAACTTCTAATTTTGGAAAACTTGGTGAAGAGTCAGGAGGGGATGGAGGAATGGGAGCCACGGGGGGAGCAGGCTCAGGAACCGCCGGTGCCAGGGATGTGCTCCGTGGTGGGATTCGCAAAGAAGATCCGCTTGTGTTTGAAGTGCACCACGTAGTGCACTTCTGTAGGACCCTTTCCCCTGCAGGTTTTGCAGCTCAGGCGGGGGGAGAGTCAGTTCTAGGGGGTGTATTTGAGGAGGAGAAGGTTGGCTACCAGCTCTGCGAGGGGCTGTCTCTGCCCAGGGGTGTTTCCTGGGGCTGATGCTTTGCTGGTGAGGCCAACCCAGGTGGAGTCAGTCCCCTCACATTTCAGGACCGAGCAAACTAAAGGAGTCTGATTACAATTCTTCTGAAAGTTGAGTGCACTCAACCATCTTCCCGAGACGTTCATCTACATCGTTGCACTAAATTACCCAGGACATCATCTTTTTTTCCCCCCTTTTTACCGCTATATCAGGGTATCCTGCAGGAACTGTCATCTCAATTCCCTTCTGCTGAGTCTTCTCACCCCCAGCATCTTTCAAGGGTTAAATTTACTGCTGCTCGTGAAGAAATCTCTGCTGCGGCTGT
The DNA here is from genome assembly GCA_028565335.1 of Limnodromus scolopaceus. NCBI lineage: Eukaryota > Metazoa > Chordata > Aves > Charadriiformes > Scolopacidae > Limnodromus > Limnodromus scolopaceus. The sequence goes on along the minus strand of JAOXNO010000070.1, from coordinate 21,017,313 downwards.
CTCCCCTTGCAGAAGCTGCAGCACCAGGCGCAGCTCACCCCGTGTGTCGCTGGGCTCCGTGACTCCATCCGCTCGGGATGGCTGCTGCGGAGCACGGCACCTGCCTGCCGTGGGGGGGGAGGATTTGGAGGGGGGAGAGGTGGCATCAAATCGGTCTGTGAGCCCGGGGAACCCACGTCTGCGTGATGGCACGGCGGCGGTCCCAGGCTGTGCGCTCCGGATTTGCCGTTCTGTCTTGTATCCTCCCTTGGGATTTTTTGCTACGTTTTGGTTGATTATTTTAAGGATGCTTTTTCCTTTGGCTTCGGGCCCCGCTTCTCCCCCCCCCCCCTCAGTTATGATCATAACATCTGCATGGCAACAGCAGCAAGTGTTTCCCAAGCCGTTCACCAAGCGGTGCTGGAAGGAGCTATTTTTGGTCTGCTCTGATGTGATGAGCTGCAGAAGCGATTGGGAGAGGGTTGACACTCCGACACGTGGTAGTTCCCCGCAGCTGGTCGCAAGCGTCCCCTGCCTGTTCCTGTGTAATTCAGAGGAAATAACGTGGTCCGGCACCACGTGGCAGTTACACCATCAGCACTGGCAGCCCAGAGTAATCCTAGGGAATGGCTTTATTCCTCTGAAATTGCCACCTCCACCTCTCATCCATTCTGCCTCAGGCTGGGCAGTATGTCTGACAGTTCCTGTGTTACCTCATGCCTTCTAGCTGATCTTTCCTTCACGTATTTTATGGGGTTTTGTAACGGGTTCTAGGAATTTTTGCACAAGGTCCAAGTTGCCGACAGCAAGTGATGAACTTCCCGGTGATACCTTTATCTCGGCCGTCGGTGCGGCTGCTGATCAGATCTCAGGCCCATTCCTGCAGCTGCAGCAATAATTTGTCCTCTCTTCTGTTTTAGAGCAAAGTCGCCGAGACGACTTGGAAGCCCTGGGCCATATGTTTATGTATTTCCTGCGAGGCAGTCTGCCCTGGCAAGGACTGAAGGTAGGTTTGAGCTTTAGGTTTTGCCCTTTGAAACTTTGGCCTCTGTCCAAACGAGAATCTGGTGGGGAAAGGTTTGCAAAATCCAGCCAGAAGCGCTGTTGTCTCCTTCGTGTCCTTGAAGCCTGACGACGAGGCGATAGCTTCACCTACAGGAAACAGTTTAAGATAGAAATCTGTTACGTTTCACTCGGAGTAACCACCATTAGCCCACCTGAATTGGTACCGGTCTGGAGAGAGGATGCAGCGGAGGCAGATGAGGGGCTGGGACAGGGACAGCGAGGAGAGAGCCCCGAGCTGGAGCGGGACTGGGACACCGAGGCTGTTTATGAAGTTCCAGTCACGGCACACGCTCCCCCAGCTGCCTCTGAGAAACATGTTTGTAACGGGAGCGGTTTGATGGCTTCAGACGTGCAGATGGACTTCAGCTTGAAAAAAACAGTTTTCTGGCAGAAGGGTTGAGCTTGGCTTCCCTCCAGAGACTCTGGACACTCAGTGCTTAGAAGTTTATGAAATGTCGTGTACAATGGAGGGCTCCGGCAGCTGCAGCAACAGCCCCCAGCTGGGTCAACTGCAGTGAGTGATCTGCTGGCTCTGAAGCTGTCCGTAGCTGCATCTTCTCTCCTCCATCCGCTTCCCGATGATGAAGCTGCTGTGTTCAGCTTTGGGATTGCAGTGAGTGATCTGATTTGATCGGGTTAGGAAAAGGTTTATGAATGAAGACAATGACTGTTGTTAGTGCTGTTGGGAAAACGAGATGAGCTTTTGGGCTCGTGAGCAGAGTGCGGCCACGGGCAGGGGCAGTGGCTTGAGTGATGGACCTCCTTAAGCTGCTTTGTCACCATTTATCCAGAGTTGGTCTCAGCTTAGCCTTATCAGACGTGTGCCAGAAACGTTGGCAACGACTCATAAAAGCAAAGAAAGGGTTTTTCAAGCATGAAAGTGATTCTGAAAGGAATCAGAATCTCTCCAGCTTTAAGTTCACACCTCTGCAAGCGTGTGTTATTCCACTGTGTATTTTGTTTCTGGCTTATTTGTACTCATCTGCTTTAAATTAATCCTGTAAGTTGTTCAAAAGCAATTCCAGGTTTAGACAAGTCTCTACAAAATTTCCTCAGTTCAGTGCTGGGCTTGATAAAAATTAGTTGGCTGCTTCTTGAAATCCTGTATTTTTTCAGCTCCAGAACAAACACAGACTCTTCAGCTTCATCTAGAACTTGGCAGCTTCACTCTGCTGTGTTTCCTCAGCGTACACTTTTGGTCTCTGTTGTCTTGAGAGAACATCTTACTGTGCTAATTATGCTGCTGGCAGGTCTAATTGGCGTATTTTGAAAAGGAGGCAATAAAATCCCTTGTTAGGGTGCTGACTGGAGCAGAGTTCTCTGCTTCAAGAGGTATTTAGGTGGGAAATGTATCTGAGAATTGTTTCATCTCTTTTGATGACCAGCTGTTTAATCAGTGCTGCCTGAGTGACAGGCACTTCGGGGGTGAAAGGAGAGGGAGTGTGGGATTTGGGAGGAGTGTGACTGATGTAAACTCCCTATCTGTGTGCTGGCATTCTATCATACACAGTAAAAACCCAACGTGCCCAAATCGCTGTTGCAATTTATCTGCTTTTACAGTTGTTTATGAAGGTGTTGGGGTTGCCGATGGCTCTAAGCCGAGGACTGATGTGCAGTCATAGTTTATGCAGCTTTATTGTCTTGCCCATGAAAGCTCCCCTGCACCGTCCTCACGACTGGTAAGGAATTAGCCTCAGACACTAACACGTGCTCTTCCTGACGAGTACTGAAGATGTTTTGATGTCCTTGGATATTATTTGCCAATAGCACGTAAAATGTGTAGAGAGAATCCCAGCGGGGTGAGACGGGATTCACACAAGTGAAGTCTAGGACGCAGTTCAGTTACAAGTAGCGTCTTCTGGTACCACCCCCAATCGGTGTTAAATACCTTGTTTTTCCTCCCATACAGCATGTCGCTTATCACATGGTTGAACTCTCTCTCCCCAACTGTTTTGTCTTTGTGCGCTACAGGCTGACACCTTAAAAGAGAGGTATCAGAAGATCGGGGACACAAAGAGAAACACTCCAGTTGAAGTTCTCTGTGAGAACTTTCCAGGTAAAGCCCCGATGGGACCTTTTGAGTGCAGTTGGACATACCTTGTTAAACATGGTGGTTCTGAGCTCCTCCGGCAGAAAGTGTTTGGATGGTGTTTATCCAGTATGTTGTTCCTCAAGTTGGGAGACAAGTGGAGCTGCCGCTATAGATTAGTGAGGCCTGGGAGCTTGTGGCTGTGGGTTAAAACGACCATAACTCTTCTCATCGAGGAGGCTGCACAGTGCTCAAGTGCCTCATGTTCCTGCTCTACTTGTTGCCTTCCTTCCAAAAGAGAGCCTTGTTATTTCCTTATTTTCCCTCTCCCAAGTGACCACGTTGGATCTACTGAGTTAATTCTTTTCCGAATTGAAGGTTTTACAGGTGTTAAGATTTTGGGTGGCAGGCTTAGAGGATGATGTGTCTGTCATTGAATTCCACCTTCTGACACCAGTTCTAAGGAAAGCGTTATTCAAGATATGCTTCTAGCTAAGCCCAACACCCATTCTCCAGTTAAACAAAATTCTACCTTGGAGCTACAAGAGCAGAGTATGAAGTTAAAGCCCTCCCCAGGTATTCTGTGGCCTTCACAGAGTGGTTTTGGTATTTTTTCTAGGAAGTGGAGATCCTGACACCAGGGAGAGCACCCAGGTCCCCACAATTAGTCCCACTCTTGTGGGAGCTGTTGTGTCACATGGCTCTGTCCCAGCATAAGGAGCAGCAAGCCTGGAAGGGGATCCTTGTTCACTCAAGTCATGCTAATTCCCCAGATTTTTGCATCCAAAATGCACCTAGTTCCAAACAGAACAGCTTCAGGTTGGGTGTTCTCAACTCTTTCCCCAGTAGTCCTTCTGCCGGGGCTTGGTCAGACCTGCAGGTCTAGGCTGGAGAGATACGAGAGAACTTATTTCTCTTCCTTGCTCACCTGGAACCTGTTGGTTCTCCACCTTTTAGAGGGACTGGCAGGTAAATTAACATTGTAGGCTCCCCTCAGAAGCCTTGTTTGGAATATTGAAGGTGTGACTGTGCCAGTGACGCTGGGCAGCAGAGCGCTCTGGGCAGCCAGACCCCGGCTGCTGCTGGAGCTCTGGGGTGCCAAGGGGTGCCCACCAGCACCTCCAGCTTTCCCTCCCCAGCTGGAATCACTGGGGCTGTGTAAAGGTCTGTGTCAGCAGACAGACACGTGGGCATCCTGTTGGCAGGTTCAGTGAGTTGGCATTTATTGTACCATGTGGTTTAGCGTTTGGTTTTATACAAATGTACAGAATAAAACTGGCCGGGGAGCTCAGATTTGGGGTGGAGCAGCAGCTTTCTGGAGCAGAGGTGGGACTTCCAGCTTTGCTTGGGAAGTGTTTGAATTGATTTGCCGGGTGGACTATTACTAAAAAACACTACTTTGATAGGAAAAGCCGGAGGTAGCACCGGCAGCCCAGAGAATTCTCTCACAGGACGATGCTGAACACTAAAACACAGACCTTGGTTTATAACAACTCATTCAGAAGATTCAGAATAAAAGCAGACTATTATTAGACTTTGGTCGGGGCAGGAAGGCTCTGGAAAGCTGGGTGAGATTCACCTAACAATAGAAGACCGCTGGGTAGGTCACTGAGGGTGAAGACTTGTTGGACATCCTCAGCTTCTCTCGGTCCACATGGCTCAGCTGAACCGAGCAGAGCTCGGACAACGCGTGGCACTGGGAGTCTGGCCCTCCTTCCAACTTTGGCACCAACTGTGAGCCCGGTGCCGTGGGGAAGCCTCGTTGGAGTTAATTGAAAAGCATATTTCTGGTGTGTGTGTCGGATCTGAGAGGTTTCTAGGTACTGGAGCTCCTGTGTGAGCAGAACTGACGCTGCTGCTTTTCTCCCCTTTTCCGACAGAGGAGATGGCCACGTACCTCCGTTATGTTCGGCGACTGGACTTCTTCGAGAGACCAGACTACGATTATTTACGAACCATCTTCACAGAGCTGTTTGAGAAGAAAGGCTACACCTTTGACTACGCCTATGACTGGGTCGGCAGGCCCATTGTGAGTTGTCCCTGCAAAATGCAGTGCTTTGCCTTCCCGGGGCTGCTTCCCCACCACCTGCCTCTTTATTGCTGATAATCCCAATTAATGCCAGTGTGCTCAGGATCAAATCATTCACTTCTGCTCTCTAGCTAACATGGGCTCAACGTAGTGAGATGTCCTGACATTGCGTTTGGGGGGTTCTTGCAGTGCCTTGAGGTTTCCCTAAGGGGCAGAAGGCCCCTTCCCACCTCTTTGGGCTTCCCCCAGTAGGGCAGTGAAATCTGATTTTCCCCCTTGGGACAGTGGATATGACTAGACTTCATTTCTTCTAGCTTAGCACAGGGTTTGACACCAACATCTAAAGACATTCATCTTAAAGCAGGAGAACTTACTTGCTACATCAGTACTGAGTGGTGGAAGACCTCTATAATGGTCAAGTTCTCATTGAGAAGTAGAGGAGATGTAGGCAGGGCTCTGATGGATGCTCAGTGGATGGTAACAGCAAACCAGTTCTGAGCTCAAAAGATGTTGGGGCTTACCCTACTCCAGTGGCTGAACCAGTTCTTTGTAGCACACGGCGAGGAAACGTGGGAGTAAACCAAGCCCCATTGAGCAATTTCATGACACCAGATGGACCATAATCGTTACCTCGTTGTGTCATTTCTATTGTCAAAAGCCATTTATACTCAAGAAGACCTTGGCCAAAAGATGTGTCATGGGAAAATCTGATAGAAAAGTCTAAAGCTCTTCCACTGGCTGCCTGTTGGATTCGTGTCTGTGGAGCAGCCTGTCACATGGGCTTTGTGTCCTTCTGCTGGTGGCCTTCTTGCTAACGGCCACTCCCCGGCAATGGCAAAGCCATCTGTAAATGAACTGTCACCGGTGCCAGATCAAATGCCTTCAGTGCTAAACTTGGTACCGTTGCCGGTGATTTACCATCCCAACTATATTTAGCATTACCAGTGTTTACTGTGCCCGAAACAGGTCAGCTTCATGAGAAATCACTCCCTTTGTGAATCATGACTTTTCTCCTCATTTTTGTTTAATTACAAAGGCAATTGATAAAAAGCCCCTTGTAAGACAAGCGTGCTATTGCTGACAACTGCAGTGGTTGCTATGGAGATTTTGATGTTGTGAGCAGGGATTATGACTTTGGTGAGAAGAGAGCAGATGAAGCTTTAATTTTAACGCGTCCTGTTTCTATGCAAGCGTGATTTCTGCAAGTGGCAGGACGGTGAGATGAGGAAAACAAGTCTCTGTATTTTCAGTTGCAATAGCCTTATGTGAGAAACATTAGGTGTGATCTGACGCCGAGACAGATACCTAACTATATCATTTTAATTATTTTTTATACAGGGCAGTTGGTGCTGGTGTCCAGCATCAAATCACAGGGATTTTGTAGCCCTGGCTGCAATTTTCTTTGGTTATTGTCAGTACGTTTGGGCGGTGTGTTGATGTTTTCCTGCTTCTGCCTGACAGGAGCCAGCCTGACACGTTAGGTTTGTGCATGTGTGTGTTGAGAGAGAGCAGCACTTTCACCATGGGCTCCCTCCTAACGAGCACCTTGTTTTCCAGCCGACTCCGGTGGGATCTGTTCACGTTGATTCCGGGACATCGGCGGTAACAAGAGACAGCCACGTCCACAGGGACCGACCATCGCAGCAGGCCCTTCGCAATCAGGTGAGTTGCTCTCAGCCACTTCGGCGGCGCTTGGCTCCTCTCTGAATTCCTTTGGGTCTGGAGAAGCAGACAGGCTGCGCCATCAGAGGTGGCCGGGGCTGATTCCTGCCTTGGTCATGGCAAGCACAATTCCTGCGTCATCTAGAGGTTGGGATTTGGACAGAATTTTGACAAAGGGACACCTTCCTGAAACACTGTTGGTCAGTGGAATTCCTTGGGGTTGTGAGTACCTGACCTACCCTGGTCAACAGGGTTCTTTTGGGTGCTTTTACTCATAGCACATGGACCGTGGAGTGGACCAGCAGTTGTGGCAATGGCAGGCCACCCCCAGGTGCCCTCTTCCCGTGATGGACCGTGCGGCCGCCACAGGGATGTGCAGGTCCCATGGGCACACAATATATCCCTCTCAGGGTGCCCAGGTCACAGCAGGGGGGTTGCAGAGCGTGAAGGACCACCAGGGCAGGGACCCTTGGGGAGACTGGGCCTCACAACCCAGACAACTGCCAGTTTCTGAATTTCCTGATTTTTTCTTTTCTGGTTGTAATATTTTGTTGGTGTTGAGGGTTTGGATTCTCTGTATGAACAGAACTGATGAGAAGTTCAGTAGATCTCCACCTGCTGGCTCCTGGCTAGAGCTGCTGGTGCATGTCCTCACCAGGGAGTGCTCCGGGGCTCGCTCTGCTCCTCTAACACCCTGTGCCCTTCTAGCTCCTTCTCTGCGGCTCTGCCCCTGGGGTTCCTGGGTGCGGAACCCAGTGTGAGACCTAACAACCCATCTGGGCTCAGCTTTCCTTCTCCCACACGGCTGGGCTCTGAGGGGAGGAGCCACTAACGTAGATTAGAATCCATCCAAAGCCACCGGCTGCAATCGGGATGAAACCCCCTCGTCAGAGCGTGGCTTGTGGGGAGCTGGGTGGTTTGCAGCCCGCGTGTGGTGCTGTGTTTATGCATGCTGATGAGTGTGGGCTGGTTTGTGAGCCCTACTGAAACAGTCTGCTTTAATGTATTGCCTGATTAATGCATTAACCCTCCTTTTTGGGGTGGCAGTCTCTAGTTGTCCACTCTGACAACAGACCTTCACGCTGCGCGCGTGTGAGGCGTCTTGTTTCCTTTAACGGACAATGGCGCTTGGCTTCGTTTTCGAGCATGTTAGTTCACAAATTATAGTGCAAAGCCCAAAGAAATCTGTCCTATTCCCAAAATACTGTGCAGGTGGCCTTCAGTCCTTGTTATTCTGAGCCTCTCAGGTGGTCCTGATGCTGTCTTGCATGGCAGCTTCTGTCTTTTTTTTTTTACCTAACCTTACTTTTACTTAGGATGCTGAAACCTTACTTTTACTTAGGATGCTGAATTATTTAATATTCCCCATATGCAGGGAAAATCAGTTTCTGCTCACCAAAACGTAAACAGATCTCTACCAAGGGGTGTTCCTTTTAAATGCTGAGCAAATCATTTCTCTAAAGGAAAAACTAGAAGAAATAAAGGTCTAGAGCAGTGAATTGGCGGCATGGGTTTGGGTCAAGTGACTGCCTTGATCTCCAGATTTAATTGCCTTATCTTTATTTCCTGGGTATAGTAACTGTAGGTTCTCTTTTATATATATTCGATTCCTGGTAAGGACGCTGATGAGAGCGATCTCCTTTTTGCAGCCTTTTCCTCTACAAGTGAAGATACTTCTTCCCCTCTCTCTTCCCTTGCAATGTGGTAGCTGGTGGGAAGGTGATGAGTCTTAATGGGAACTTGCTGCTCTCAGATTTCTCAGGCATCACTTCCTCGGTGGCACCTCTTGGGTTGCATTTTGGGTGGCTCAGCTCAAGCCTACTTCAAAAGCAGTTTATCATGTACCTGGCTGTGGAGCTAAAAGAGAAAAATCTGGCTCTTCTGGCTACTAGAGCCTTTCCTCGAAACTGCTTCCAGGCTCCTGGGCAGAAGAGTGTTTCTCCTGGTACTGCTCCATCACCTGGGGTGGCCAAGCCACCTGATGGCATAGTGCTTTGGAGGAAGCACACTCAAGATCTGTCTTCTACTAGCTTTTAAAACCTACGTTTAAATTTTCCAGTCGTTGATAATCTTGTGACTTGCAGCCATTAAAAAGGTATTCCAAGGGAGGCACTTCTCCCTAGGATGTCATCAACTGCAGAAAGCATAAGCAGCGTCTCTGGCTGACGGGAAGAACATGTAATAAGAAGATTTACTAGGACAAGCCTGGACAAGACCACCTCCAGGGAAATACCGGATTTGGTGGCTGCTTGGAAGGAGGGGCAGCACCGTGGGTCACTCCGGGAGGGAGTCAGAGGTCCCGTGCAAAGGGAATGATAGTGAATGTTTTAGGAAATGCCAGGAGTCCTTTTTTTATTCTCCTGCTTTTTGCACGTGTTCCTGCTGTAGTTGAGTGTCAATTTACGAGTTAGTGTTGAAGTTTATTCAAAAGTTTCTGAGTCCTTCTCCTTTGTGGAGCTGCTTGTGGTCTTTTTTTGTTTCTTTTTTTTCATTTTTTTACAGTGACACTGAGCCCAGTGGCTTCTCTCTTGCTGAGACTCGGGCTCATCCTCGGTGGCCGCAGGGAGTAACACAAAGTAGTGCCAGGGAAAGGCCGGGCCCGGGCACCGCTCTTTGATTAGCTCCTTCAGCTTCACCGCTGAGAACCTGGTGTTTACTGGCTTGAGGCTCTTGTTTCCTGGCCAGGTCCATGGTGTGTCTGTTCAGCATCCCTCCTGCCAGCTGCATGTGCACGGGGGGCACTCTGCTCTGTCCCCTCTTCTTGAAAATTTGTGCTTTGGCTTTGAAACATTTGCTTAAACTTTTTATTTGATGTCCAGGGAGACACCTTTTAAATGTCGGTCGCTTCAGGCTTGACTCCATCCTGAGGCCAGCACAGACCTACCTGTTTGTCCTGCGCTTCCCAGCCTTAGGAAGTGTTCCTCCAGCTGGTGGGTTGGGTTTAGGGTGCTGAGGTCCTCCTGAGTCTCAGGTGAATGCTGGATGTGTTGTCATCAGAGCTGGGCGACCTGTAAGGAGCTTCATATGCAAGTGCAAAGTGGTTCTTCTAATGAAACAAATCAAATGCTAATAATTTAATTGCCGAAAGTTTGCATCTGTTGGGCATAAAGAAGAAGCTGTTAGCAAAAGTTTCTTATCTACTTTTCTGCAGAACACCAAAAAGCCACCAAGCCTCTCTCCAGTCAAGCAGGTGTGGTGGATGTTTCCTTCTGCACCCTACAGGTGAATCAGTGTGTGGAACTGGCTTTCGGTGAAATAAAATGTGGCTTTGTTTTATGTTGCAAATTTGAGTTAAAAAATAAGTATTTTAGGGAGGTTGAGCTTGTGTATCCGATCTTGCTGCCGTGCCAAGTGCTCTGGTGTGTGTGACCTGACAGGCGTAGTTGAAGGTGCTGTCAGTGTGTTTATTTCTACGCTGAAACCCATGGAAATGAAGCCGTGTAAAGAAATAACTTCCTGGACAGACGTGAGCTTTCTCTCCGTTCAGCAGCTGGAGGAGAAGAAATCCTCTCCCGCCGGGGATTGCTACAGACACCGCTGCAGTGAAGTGTGAGGCGCACTTGGTGAAGAGACATTTTAGCCCAGCTAAAAGTTTAAATGCCTTGCTTTTTGCAAAGAAACTAACTCACTAACAAACACCCTTTTGTTTCCTCCCCTCATTTACCTTTTGCTCTCTCTTCTGTTTCTCTCCTGCTTCTGAACTCCTGAGCAGGCGTCGTCGGATCGCCGAGGGGACTGGGAGATCCAGCCAAGCCGGCAGACGAATACCTCGTACCTGACATCTCACCTGGCTGCCGATCGGCACGGAGGATCCGTACAGGTACCTCCTCCTCCTGAGGCGTACAGCCTTGATGCGAGAATCGGTGTTAAATCATAGAATCATAGAATTGTCTAGGTTGGAAGAGACCCTTGGGATCATCGAGTCCAACCATCTACCCTACTCTA
>JAOXNO010000070.1:20992921-21004906 GCA_028565335.1 Limnodromus scolopaceus | reverse complement strand
ATCTCTCTACACCCTCCTTTCAGGGAGTTGTAGAGAGCAATAAGGTCTCCCCTCAGCCTCCTCTTCTCCAGGCTGAATAAATTGTCTCTCTGCAGATGTCCCAGCTCATGCTGAACCCTTGGGAGGTCAATAGCTTCGAGTGGCCATTTCCTTTAAGGCAAGGGTTGAATTTGCTGCATGAAGATGAGGTGGTGGCAAGTAAAAAAAGAGGAGGAAAATCAAAGCCTTTTGTAAAATGAAATTTAACGAGTAGCTGGAGAAAGTGTGGGAAGATCACTGGGAATAGCACGATTAAGTGCTAGCGTTTTGCAGAGCTGTGTGGGAAGTGTGAGGGTCTGGAGAACTTGAGTGGGCCCACAGGGTGATGAGTCTGGGAAGGTGGGTGTGAAGAGAACCCGAGGGGTTGTCACTGGAGGAGAGCCCTGAAAACCGCATGAGCAGAGTCCTGACCTGTCTTGGCAGAGACCAGCCATGGGGCTTGATCTGCAGGAACAGCAAACGTGGATAGATGCATTTAATAGTGAGGGGACATCTGCTTCAGCGGCTTCCTTCCCTTCACCTCTGGTGATTAGCTCATCCAGAGCCACCAGGAATACTGGGTAGCACCCTGACCCCACCATGGGAGATGCCTCTTTTTACCTTGTAGCGAGGCAAAGAGGTGGAGCAGGAGGGGAGCCGTGTGTGGGTTCAGCTCTGGAGCCAGGAGCAGCTCCAGGCGCGCACAGGAGCCTGTCCTGCCTTCCAGACGGAGCGTGGAGGGACCGGCCGGACTCCGGCTGCTTTGGCAGATCTTGAGGCAATAGAGCAACAATGACTTATCCAGGAAACGATGTGCTCTCCTGGCGAATGCTAAGCAGTTAGGGATCTGGATGGTCATCCTTATCGTGGAGATGCTCAAGCGAGCTATAACGTCAGCTTTGAAGGAAAAAGAGATGAGAGCTTTTGGGTGTCATTCCAGAAGCTGGCTGTGTGAGGTGTGAGATGCTGGGGGCTCTGGAGTGACTTCTTCCCACGGCAGCGGCAGGCTCTTGAGTCACTCCCCTGTAAAAGTGTCAGGAGAAAACAATCAACAAAATTCAGCTTGTGTGTGTTTATAGGGCTGTCAGTTAATCTTCACACTAGAGGCTACACCTCCCAAAGTGACATATCCTCCTAAGGACACGGGGTTTGTGCTGGGCACAGGAGTGTGAATTAGTGAAGGCAGGAGCAGTCCCCTGCCTGCTGTTCTCCTGGGGATGAGCCAGCCAGTTTCTCCAAACAAGGCACATGATTCAAAGGCGTCCAGGGAATCTGACAGCCTGCTGAGGTGCTGCAAAGAGACAGGAGCAAATGAAAGTTATGCCGCAGATTTCCCATTCCCAGGGCATCCCTCGTCCAGGCGGGTGGAACCGCATCACGTGCAAGGGGGCGGTCGTTAACGGGGCGATTGTTAACAGGGCGTTCATTTGTGTTCCAGGTGGTCAGCTCGACCAACGGGGAGCTGAACGTGGACGACCCGACGGGGGCACACTCCAACGCGCCGATAACAGCGCAGGCGGAGGTGGAGGTGGTGGAGGAAGCGAAGTACGTTTTCTTTACAAACAGGCTTTCCACTGGTGTGGTCATTAATCCTCCTCCCGGGAAACGAGTGGGGATGGTTACCCGTGGTGAAGTACTCCATGCTCGTGTCCCATGCCCTTTTCCTTGCATATTGCTGCTTTTGTGCATGGTGCCTTCAGTGCTGCTGCTGCTGCTGCTGCTGCTTCTTTTTTACACTTGTCGTGGCTGGAGAACGTAACTCTGACTCAGAGCATGTATTGCAAGACAGACAGTAGCAGGAGTACCAGAATAACGCAAATTGATTTCAGGAATCCCGGTGAGCGTCCCCTGCTCCAAAAGGAGAACGCGCTGTACTCTCGTGCTGAGAGAGTAGGAGTAGCTTGAGCACAGCTCAGTCAGGAGGTGGTTGCTCTGAAACTTAACGCTTTATCTCTGGCTGCAAGAAGTGGATGCCAGGTGGCCAGGACGGTCCTTGCAGGGCCTCTTGCAGGTAGTTCTCTCTGTGAATTCTCTTGGTCCAGCCCAACAGAAGCTGAGGGAGAGAAACCAGAAGGAGCCCTCCTGCTTGTGGGGAAGAGCGTGCTCCCTCCGAGCTGACCTCTCCTCTGCAGTTTGTGGTCGCGAGTGAGAACCGATGTACAAAGTTGCTGCTTTTGACTCTTTTGGCCTCCTTTGCACACGTGCTGCATCTGGTACCATCATGTCACCTTTTGCATGATCCTCAACATGGGACCTTCTCGCTGCCTCTGAACTAGAGCAGGACCCGAGCAGGTCACGGTGTAACCCTGACACTCCCTGTGTGAGGGGTAAATGGCCCCTGGGCTGCCTTGGAACTGGTCGATGCTGTGACGTTGCCCAACTGCCTGGTTATAATTTGACTGGATGACACTGGTGTCGCTTGTCCCACGTTGTGTGTCTCGGGACCTCTGTTAGGAATGGCTTGTGGGAGGGTGAAGACAAAAACTGGCAGACGTGAGAAAGGGCGTGTTGATGGAAAAGGCCAGTCTGAAGCCAGTGCTGGTTGTCCTGAAGGTCTTCTGCTGTCTGTTCCTCTGTCCCTCGGGAAGCACCTGTGCGTGGTCTGGCTCGCTGGTGGCTGATCCTGGCAGCCACGTACCCGAGCAACGCTTTCTGCTCCCCGCCAAAGGAGCGAGCCTTGGGTATGGTACAGGCTCCTCATTGAGTATGGTGAGGTGGGGGAGATCTTGAGGTGTAACCTGTGGATTGGGCAATGCTCCTCTCAGATATGGGTAGCGTGGCCTGCAGAGGCCACCAGTTTGGCGTCACAGGCTCTGTCGTGGTCAGATTGAAGTGGGTCCCTGCCCGGGCACGTGGCTTGGAGTTGCTCCTAGGAGGGACAGGGCCAATTGTCACCCTTAACAGTCCTCGATACAACGGCCCAATGCAAGGAAGAGGCAGCTTTTAAGAAGGGAGCACCTTCAGCCTGTTTGTGCAGCGCCTTGTTCAGCGAGGCCAGGGTCCAGAGCCCGGACCCATGTACAGGAGAGGTGTCAGGACAGGTGAAAGGACCATGCAAGGGCCATCCTGCCCAAGCCATGTCTCGTGACACATGGAATTGTTCTGTCACCCTCCAGCCCTCGTTTGTGTGGTCCCACATGGGTTCTGGAGGGGCTGGGAAGCGGAGCACAGGCTGCTTTGCACTGACAGCGGGGTATCTTGTAATTCCCAAGTTTAGTCTGCTTGGTTCCTCCTGCCACGGGGAGGGCTGGCTTCGTCTTCCCTAGGATCAGCGATCATAAATCCCCTCAGATAGACGCAGAGGGCAAAGGACTGTTGGATTCTGCTCTGCAGTAAAGTGGGCCGGAAAGAGGTAGAGGGGGGGCTCTGTGTTTCAAGACGAGATGCAGAAAGGTCTTCCCCTGGCACTCCCGGCAGGCAGAGGAGCTCTGCAAATGCTTCTGCTTCAGAGTACGCTGGAGATAATAAACCTCCTGATCCCGGCTGTGGGTTTCACTGAAGGGCAGGTCCCGGGTGTAGTTCCATGATGTGGCCCTTCTGCCTCTGGAGCTGCAGGGAACAAGAGCAGATTCCTCTCCTGGTGGCCCCGAGTCCCTTTCTGATCCCACTCCCAGATAAGAACCTTCCGGGGCCTTCGTGGAAAATAGGGGGTGTTTGTCAGAGGCCTCCGAACCCCGGAGAAGGTGGCAGTTCTCAGCGGCGCCATGGCAAGGGCAGAGGTGGTATGAGGGCTGGGGGCGGGCGGCGGGCAGGCATGGTGTGTGTCTGCCGGTCTGCACTGCATGTTTGCATGGCTGCAGTGACATGCTTTCATCCCACCTCTGTGAACTAATTGCTCTTTCTTCCTTTCTGTGTTTTTTCTCTACACTCTCTGTAGCTGCCTGAAAATGCTCAACTTGTGGTGAGTCCCTCTCTCCAGTCCACATGCAAGGGGGAGCGGACCAGACTAGACTGGGGTTGGCAAAATCAAACCGACCAAACCCTAGAAAGGCACAAAGTCAAAGCCAACCCAGAGCTGTTTTAATTTTAGGACCGTGCTGAGGACCGCAGGCAATATTGGGGAGGGTGTGGGTTACGGCTCAGCGGCCGCATTAGGCCGAGCGATTTGGCTGATCTCTGAAGTGGTCGATGCAAAAAGATGGATTTTAATCCTTTTCTATTTGGCTTACCATCTCCCCCAAAGTGTTACGTCCGTGAGCAGATGATGTCTGATGGAGTTGGGCAGAGTCGGGACCAGCCTTGCCGAGCGTCTTGCAGGAATTCCTCACGCAGACGGTTACAAAGGGGAGAATCCGCACTGGGTATCGAGGGGAGGGGGCCGGTCGCTTCCTCGGAGAGTTTCCTCTGAAGAAGCACTGGCCTGTATCGTTAGGGCGGATGGAAAGACAAGGCCACGGAGTCCTCATTAGTGACAGAGCCCCTGCTTGGAAAGGGTGGACGGGAGACGTCTCCTTTCCAAAAACCTTGCGGCTGCCAGATGAAGGTGCAGGTGAACTCCGGGAGACGAGGGGCGGAGGGGTTGGGATGAGCATCGCTCCAAACCCAGCTCAGGCACATGTATGGTCTTACCAGGGTTTTGAAGCCTCAGCTGTAGTGTCCCCGTCTCAAGGTGTCCCATGGAGGGGGCCCTTCCTCCCTTGCCCCTTGGGGAATCCACGTACCCAGTAAGAGAAGGACCAAGCGGAGCCTCAGATGAGGCGTCTGGGATGAGGAGTTTGTAGGTCCCAGGGAGGGCCGACGGGTGGGAATCGCTATGGAGCGAGGTGACAAAGCCCGTGTGCTGCGAGGAATGTCCTTGTTGGATGGGGGACTGACCGCCTCTGCCCTGCTCTCCATAGGCATCGCCTCCGATACCTCTGGCATCTCTGGCTTCTCTGTATGTCGTAGTCTGGGGCTGTTCTCTTGGGCATTGTCTGCATGCAGAGAGATCACGTTCTGTAATTGTCGGCCTGCCTTATTCTTTTATTTTGGTGTTTTGCCTCTGCCTGTCTGAACTGCCAGGACTTTCCTGAACCCTTCCCCGAGTAACAGCCTAAAAAGACAGTCACAAGGAAAACCAGCCAGAAGTCAGTCAGCTCCCTTCGTTCGGTGCCCACGGAACCGAGTGCTGCTCAGCCCCCTTCTTCCCTTACCCACTGCATGCGAAATCATAACTCCTGCATTTTCCATCCTCTCTCCCCGTAACGTCCCCCCCCTCACTCACCATTGCCCAAGTCATGAAGGAAGGTGGCTGCTGTGGGAGAGAAATACTGCGACAGGTTAAAAGAGGAGAGGGTGGCAGATGGCCTGGGACAGTGAAAGGCAGGACCAGTGGTGGGGCGGGGGGGTGACAGTGCGGAGGAGCCGGGGTTGGGTGGTGCTTCAGGCTGCATGCTGCAGGTGGGCAGTGATGGAGTCATCACAGGTCACTCCAAGCCCATGTTCCTGCAAGGACAAGTGCTTTGCGTTTTCTCTCAGCTCACCTCCAAACGGGGCCTGCTTAGGAACCTAAAGACAAAATCATGGACGATGATCTTCCTCTGGCCATTAGCCCACGCAGGCCAGAGAAACGTGTGGTGGGAGGTGGCCCTCCTCTTGCTGTGGCTGTTTGAGCTCTCCGTGTTGGTAGGGGGTTTCGGTCTCCCCAGCTGTGCTGGGGGATCTGTGCTGGCAGGCTTGGCTCACGGGGGGGGTGGTGGTCACCCATCGCTTTTGCTCCCCCTAGTAAGACTCTCGCATCCGGGGGCAAGCACCTTCTGGGGCGCGAGTGAGAGTGAATCTGTTCCTCCAGCTCTGAGAGGACAGCAGTGCAATGCCGAGATTTCAGAGCCACAAAGGACCCCACAGAAAATAACTCAGAGAAGTTGTTTCAGTGTTTTTGAGTGCTTTCTGTCTGGCTGCTGGTAAAAGATGCTTGTTAGGAAAAAATGGTCTTTGCTTACTCACATCGGCTCTGGCTGCTCAGCCAGGCAGCCCTTCCACCAGCCTGAAACAGTCGTCTTTCGGCGTCACCCGGGCCTCTCTGGAGACGGTTGTGACGGCAGAAGGAGGAAGACTCGTAGCTCAGGTGCAGAACTTGCACAGAACAAACACCTTTCTTCTGTGCAGAGGATTCCTGGCAGTGGGCTGAGGATAGAAAGGTAGATACGCCTGAAACGCCAAGCGGTTCTGTAGGGAGCCACCGGGACTAGAAAAGCTGGGCCACTGCTTTCAGCGTATCCCACGAGCGAAACCGCCGCTCTGCACGGTTCAGCTGCGAGGGGCTTCTTTCTCCCCACCTCAGCCTCCACTATCCATCCTTCTGGCTTCCCCTGATCCCCGGGCGCTCTGCACCTCCCTCGCATCGGATGGGGGAAGAAGCAGGGGTTCTGCATCGGCACTGAGTGACTTATCCAGGGTGGAAGCTCTGGTTACCGTGAAAGGTTCAGTAAAGAAACCTGGTCCCTGAGCTGAGATCTCTTTGGAACTTGTCTTTTTAGTGAACGGTGGTGAAAACCATGTGTCTTGTAGCTGGGAAGAGCTGCCAGGGCTTGCCGTCCCCATCCGCTCCCTCCGGGGCTCGGACAGAGGGAGCAGAGCTTCTGGATCCTTGTTTTCCCGCTTTCCCAGATTGATCCTTGTGTTCCTGCCCCAGTCGAGCCTCGGGAGGGAGACAGCCCGGCTCCCGGCGCTCAGGGGCCATGCCCTACTGTCACCCACAGCCTTTGGGCGCTGGGTTCCCCCCATGTCGTGGACCTAACTTGCCTTTGCTGGTCTACCAGTCCCGACTGGTGGCGTTGGCCATCCACCCGCATCCGCCGGCCTCGCCGACCGTCCCACGGGACGGCAGGTCTGTCCGGGCCACGGGCCGGGCGCGCGGAGGTGCTGTTGCATGCAGATGAGCGGAGGGGAGCCCAGGGTGGCCGGGGACCTTCCCGGGGTGCCGGGCGTGGGACTAACTTGCCTTGTCCTTTGTGCCCCAGGTGCTGCTGCTTCTTTAAGAGGAAACGGAAGAAGACGGCTCAGCGTCACAAGTGACCGGTGCCTCCTGGGCCTTGCAGGAACCACCTCGCCTGCAGCTCCTGCCCTGTCTCACTGGAAGGGGCTTCTCTTTAGGGGGGAGGAGGAGGAGGCATAGGAGGAAGAGAGAAAGAAAGAAAGAAAAAAAAACAAAACAAAACAAAAAGTGACATTTTAAACCAAAAAGAGAAGAAAACGTTCCAAAACAAACCACTCTGGGGTGGATCTGCTGAATGGTCTCCCTCGTTCACTCCAAGCCTGAAGCTCCTTTTGGGACCAGGACTGTGGCTGGCTCAGGTCTTGGTTGCCCCGGGAGGGGGGCTGGCTGGCTGACCCTCCTTCCCCTTGTTTACGGCGAAGGCATCCTTCACGCAAACCTGAGGACTGTGCTTAGTTCCTGCTCACTTTCCTCCCCCCCCCCCCCACCTCCCCTGTGCTCTCTGCTCCTCCGTCCTCCTCCCTCCTTAATTAAGCAAAGAAATAACCGTTGGCTGGATTGGCTGTGGAGAGGGCAGGAGGATGCGGTGCGGGCAGGAGAGTTGCCTGGGAGAAGGGCCTGGCTGCTGCAGCGGTACCAGACAGGTTCCCTTTTCGGCTCCTTGGGAACAGTTACACTGTAATGTGCAAGCTGTGAGAAATTTGCAATCTACTGTTCCAGTTAGGGTTTGTTTTTTTTTTCCGGCTCCCTTGACACCTCCCTCCTCTGACGGTAACAGAGCAATGTGGATTGTTTTAAAGAAGCTGACGTCGTTGCACTTTTTATTATTTTTAGCATTTACAGATGCACATTGTATCTGTGGATCTCTGCCTGGCCGGGCGGCGCCAGCGCGGACAGACATTCAGCTGGGAAGACGGTGGGGTGCAGAGAATGCCCTCCCGTGGGGATGTCCACGACATCCCCGCCACCCTCGTGCCAGTCTGGGGTTCCCAACGCCTGCCTTGGGCCACGCGCTGAGGAAAGCATACTTGAATTTCCAATCACCCTTTCTCGCTGCCGGTGAATGTCCCTACCGTGGTTTCCTACACCGTGCCTGACCCAGCCGGCCGGGAGACGCGAGGCTGTGGCCCAGCGTTGGCAGGAGGGAGCGGCGTCAGCTTTGCGGAGCTGGAGGAGTTTGTGCTGGTTGAAGAGGTAGATCTGGATTAAGGTGACGGGGAGGCAGCCGTTTCCCAAAGCGTAGGCGTTTCTCGGTGTGGCCAACTGGGCAGCCTTCTCCAATCCCTCCGGTGGGGTGGTTGTGAACCTTCTGCGAGAAAGCGTTAGCAGGAGCGAACCTTCCCCGGCAGGGGAGAGGATACTCCACCGCCTTAACACTGATTTCATCTCCAGATGAAGGTCAGAGAGGTTTGACTGGAATAGCCTTCACCTCCTCTCTGCGAGCGTGGGTCTGGGGCACGTGGGACGCCCTCATGCCCTGCAGGAGAAGCCACGGTTCTCACGCACCCGCTTTTGAGCCAAACCAGTAACTAGCAAAGGGCTTGGGGCGCTTTGCACACGTGTTAAAGGAAAAACAACAAAAAAAACTTGCATCCTGCTGGAGCGTTTCCAGACCCGAAGGGAGGCTGAGGCTGCCCGGGGGTCACCGCAGACGTGGCAGGGCTCTGGGAGAACTGGAGCAGCTTTTGGGGAGGTTGTGAATAGGTTCCTCGTACTTTGTCTTTCCACGTGTGACACCCGACCAGGCTGGGACTGTTCACTTGAGGGACTCCGCTTGTCATAAACTCGGGCCTGGCTCACCCCATGTCCCCCATGAAGGGAGGAAAGGGAGAGACTGGATCACATTGTCTTTTATTCTTTTAATGATGGTCTGCGTAGCTTGGAGTTGGTGGAGCAGCACTCATGAGGGGTTCGGTTCCCCTGGCTGGGCAGAAGCGGGCAGAGGAGGCGGGAGATCATCCTGGGCAGGGAGCTGCGGGGCTTGCTCTTTGTGCGTCCCCGGAGCGGAGCGGTGCGGTGCCAGGGCGGAGAAGCCTCCCCTCCTTGCCAGGATCCCCGTGGGGCGACCCTTGGCCATTCTCCGCTGCGTTCTCTCCATGCCTTACCCCGGCCAGCGCGGCCGGGAGGCGCGGAGCCCTTCGCTCGCACGCCCACCGGGAGACGCGCGCACCCCCTTCTCCTCCTGCAAAGCGCCTCCCTCGCGCCCTGCGGTGGGACGGGGCAGGAAGGGGACCCTCGCCCTCTTGTCCCCTCCTGCCAGAGGAAGGACGGGGACCGTGGCCGCCTTCCACCCTTCTCTTTCCGAACTCCTCCGCTGCCAGCGGCCCCCAGGAGCCCGGTGTCTCTGGTACAGGCGTTCCCCTCTCCGCTGTAGGAAACCATGGTTTGGTGTCTAGGGAGGGGGGCGGAGGGGCAGAGGCGCTCCCCGGGGAGCCGTCCTGCCCGCTGCAGGTGGAGCCAGGCCCCGAGACACTGCTGTTGCTGCCCTCCTAAGCCCCACTAAGTGCCTGTCACCAGAACTCGATTCCTTCTGCATCTCCTGCCGTGTTTGGTCATTCCTCGCTGCCTCCGGTCACGGAGCAGCTTGTAGTTGCAGCATATGTAAGTGTTTGCAGGGTGAGGGAGGGCGGGGGGGGGAAAGGGGCCATCTCAACAGTTTCTGTTCTTAAATTTTTTTGTTTGGGTTTTTTTTTTTGTTGTTGTTGTTGTTGTTTTTTTCTTTTGATTTTTTTTTTTTTTTAAAAGTGAATGTATTTGATTGTTTAGAAACTTTCCTGACCTTGTTTTTAAGTGGGTTGGTCTGAAAGCTGTTTCACGGTGACCCACTGCCGCTTCTCTCTGGAGATAACGATGTTCTTTTAATCCTACAATGATGTGTTTGTAGGGGAGGACTGTCCCCCCACGGCATGCTGGTAATGCTCACTTGTACCAAGCCCTCTTGCACTATAATCGTACGTTGGACTCTTCAAAAGGGCAAAAAATTTGGGGTGGGTTTATTATTTTAAAACAAAAAAAAAAAAAAAAAAAAAAAAGGAAAATAAAGCAGGTTAACAGCAAGTCCTGTGCTTGAGGAAACCGCTGTCCCCAGGGAGCTGGGAGGTGAGCAGGAGACACAAGCCAGACTGAGCCAGCCATGCTGTGGTAGGAAGCAGGGCATTAAGCCCACCTGGGCAAACTCTCCTCTCCTCACCAGAAGTCGTTAGCAGCTGGGAGACCCCCGGGGGCGCGAGGGGAGGGCTCTCCCGGGGGGACACCCGGCGCTGAGCTGGGCTCCCCCATGTAGCTCTCCCACGGTGTGGCCCACCAACGTTGCGATGCGGTCTTCTGAGGTATCAAGTGAGATGATTATTATTTTTTTTTTTCAATAAAACATTGCACTGCTGCATTGTTCTCCATGGATAAGACCTATTTATTACCTCCTCCTGACCACACCGCTTGTATTTCCTTTTCCTTCTGTTGGGCTCTCCTGTTCGCCCTCCTCTCCTCTGGGAAGCTCTGAGCCCCCCGTTGAGATGCCGATGCTCAGTCTGGGAACCTTCTCACCACTTTGTGTGTTACAGCCTCGGATGGCTCAGCCCCACAGAGCCTGGCCAAGGCACGGTGGCACCGGTTTCTCTTCTCTCTGTGCTTGCACCTTCCCGCTTCAGGCATCCTGAGGAGCAGAATGGGCTAAACCATGGGTTACTTGGAACACAAAGATGTGACCCGCCCCAAAACCTGCTGTCATGTGGTCCCCATGTCTCTGCAACGGCATCTGGTGCAGGTTATGGACCAGGACAGGTTGGGGCTGACCTGCTGGAGAGCAGCTCTGCAGAGAGGGACCTGGGAGTCCTGGTGGGCAACAAGTTGCCCGTGGGCGAGCAATGTGTCCTTGTGGCCAGTGGTCTCCTGAGGTGCATTAAAAAGAGTGTGATCAGCAGGTAGAGGGAGGTCATCTCCTGTGCCCTGGTGAGGCCCCATCTGGAGCACTGTGTCCAGTTCTGGGCTCCCCAGTTCAAGAAGGACAGGGAACTGCTGGAGAGAGTGCAGTGGAGGCTACGGAGATGATGAGGGACTGGAGCATCTCTCTGCTGAGGAAAGGCTGAGACCTGGGGCTGCCCAGAGAGGGTGTGGAGTCTCCTTTTCTGGAGACATTCAAGCCCACCTGGACACGTTCCTGTCCAGCCTGCTCTGGGTGACCCTGCTCTGGCAGGGGGTTGGAGGAGATGGTCTCCAGAGGTCCCTTCCAACCCTCACCATTCTGGGATTCTGTGATCTGCAGCTGCTGCTGTAGGCATCAAGCGTGACTTCCCCAAGTGGAAGGGCACAGCGAGAGACTTCAGCTCCAGCCGAATCCCTCGGCACACACCATGCTGGCGGCTGTGCCTGCAGAGGAAGGTGGCAGTGACCCAGGTCCAACCATTGCTGCCCCGAGTGCCACCTCCCCATGCCCCTGTCCACTTACTGGCCTCTTGCGTAGAGAGGAGCAACACTGCGCCGCTTCCACGGAGTCAACCACCAGGATCACGTTTTCCAGCGTGCAAATAGCTGCTGCTTATTTGTTCTCAGTAGAGAGAAAAGCATTAAAGATATTAGCCAAACCTGTCATCTTTTAAAAGCAGCTTTCGCTCTATCTAGACAGGGAAAGCACCTGCAGCGACTCCCGCTCTTAGCAACTGCTTCACACCAGGATCTCTGTCAGGATACTTTCTGCTTCTGTTTCACAGCCTTAAATGTAATGTTTTTAGCATGAGCTTTCATTTCCTGTTCCCAAAAATTAGTTTCGGGACGCTCGTACTCTGAGAAGACAAACCTCAACCTTTCTTTCCCTGGCCCTTGGAAACAAGAATCTCCACCAGGCAGTTCCTTCCAAGGTGCCTGTGCCAGGCACCAACACTGACCCGGATCCATCTGAGCAGACATGGGAAAAAAAATATGCAATTCCCACGTGTTCAACCAACTCTGGTGTTTGTGAACCACTGCGCTAAAGCCAGAGGTGAGGGGTCTGGAGAACAAGTCCTATGAGGAGAGGCTGAGGGAACTGGGCATGTTTAGTTTGGAGAAGAGGAGGC